>VBSM01002608.1:166260898-166297180 GCA_008086735.1 Cheirogaleus medius
AAAAAAAAAAAAGACCCAGACTTGGTAATTGATTTGCTCGAGTTGATCAGTGATGAATTTGGATTCTGTGCACCAGTTTGGTTATGATATCTGCTACAGCAAAAATCCCCAAATTTCAATGACTTTAAACACAATAGAAGTTAATTTCTCCCCCATGAACAATCCAATATGGATTGTCCTGGTGGTCAGAGATTCTTCATCTTCTTAATTCTGGTATTTAGTTCTTTCTAGTTTATAGCTGATCCATGCCCAAAGTCTGTGAAATCCCCCACTTCTAGCCAGGGAATGCAAAAGTGGAGAAAGCTTACCAACCTTGCAATATTCCAATGCTGAAAATTGCCACATCATCATCCTTAGTGGCAAGAAGGGTTTAACAATGTAGTTTCAGTCCACGTCCCAGAGACAACTGCGTACCATAGAAGAGTAGCTCAAATTTTTGGCAGACAATTAGTGGTCTCTGTCTAAGTTTCCATCCTAGGTGTGTTTATATTAAGTGGTATTCAACCCAGTCACCTCCAAATGCCCTTGTTTTATAACAAATAGTTGAATGATTCCTCTATCCTCTGGAAATAAAATATATAAATTATATTACCTACCTACATACCAGTTTTCAAAAAATAAATAGAATTTCTCATGTAACATAGAAGAGAAATAAATTAAAATGCAACATTGACAAAATAACAGATGTTTCAAGATATAAATACTGGAAAACAACTACCTGAAAAGACATGCATGCGTATGTGTGGAACCACTACGTGTGTGATAGCTACAAACACAAACTAACTCCTATGTTCTGCATTAGACATTCACATTGCATTAGCACAGATGCCTTTGGTCGCATGATTTTCCAATATAAGGAACACATTTTAGTAAAGTTCCAAACAAAAGAATTTACAATCTTTTCTCAGAATATAAAAGAAATGTATTCATATATTGCATATTTTACCATGAAAACATTACTCAGTATTGATATGTAAAATGAGTTTGGATTTTTATTCTCAAATGATTTTAAGTAGATTTTTAACCTACATGAATACTTGGGGAGGTGGTTGGGGGCAGAGGGATTGTTTAATAGTTTTACAAGAACCAATTATTGTTAAGGACTGTCCTTCACATTGCAGAACATCTAGTAATCCAACCTAGTTTCGGCCCACTAAATTCAAGTTAATGCCCTCCCAGCTATGGTAACAACAGAAGTACCTTGAAAAATTTATAAAATATACCCAGGGACTGATACTTCCCTTATAAAAACAACAACAACAAAAAAAACACTTCAATAAGTCATACTGCCTCCTTGAGTTTACATTTTTATTATTTTTTATTTTTGGAATAGTTTTAGATTTATAGAAAAATCATAAAAATAGTACAGAAAATCCCCATACACCTTACAGCCGATTTCCCCTATTATTAACATCGTATATTTATATGGTACATTGGTCACAATTATGAGCACAAATGGATATATTATTTTTCATTTAAGTCCAACTTTATTCAGATTTCCTTAGTTTTTACCTAATAATGTTCTTGTTTTCTTTTCCAAGATCCCATCCAAAGTAGTATCTTATATTTAATTGTCATTCCCCTTCGACTCCTCTTCACTCTAACAGTTTCTCAGACTTTCCTTATTTTTGGTAATGTAAACAGTTCTGAAGAGTTTTGGTCTGGTATTTTGTAAAATGTCCCTCAATTAGGATTTGTCTGATGCTTTTCTGATTATCAGACTAGGGTTATGGGGTTTGGGAAGGAAGTCCCCGTAGGTAAAGTGCCATTCTCGTTACACCACACCAAGGAGACATTCTATCACATCACTTATCACTGTTGATGTTGACCTCGGTCACCTCACTGAGGTAGTGTTGACAGGTGTCTTTACTTGTTAGAGCCCGAATCCGCAGTTCCACGGGACAGAGAGACAGAGTCACCGAGGCTGTAATCACCAAAAGGAGTTTTATTATCTAGCTAGCTAGGGTCCAAGCCCAAGAGCACCAGCGCAGTGGTCTCTTTGTGCGGGTAGGGACCCCCTACCACGCGGGAGGAGGCTTCTTATACCCCGCGCGCAGGAACTGTTCTCGCGCTAATAACGCTCCTGTTGATTGGTTCTGCGCGCTGATCATGCATTTGCCCTTTACAGTGATTGGTGAGCCCCCCTCATCCGCCATTTTCCACAGCATTTTATTTCACCCTGCCCCTGATTGGTTCTAACCTGCTCTGAGTCCTAGCCGACGGGCTCCGGACTCAGCGCTTTTTCTCTGCATCTTGTTTCAACCCATAATGCCCTGAGGCCAGCTGTGTTCAGCAAGCAAAAAATGGACAGAAGCTAGAAAATAACCGTTAGCCTAACAGCCCAGTATCTTACATACTAAAGTTACTCTCTTCCCCTTCTCCATACTGAGCCCTTGACAAGGAAATCGCTAAATGCGCTTCAGACTTAAGTTATGCTCTACCTCAATGAGAGAAAGGTATCAACATAAATGATTTGGAGTTTCTCTGCATGGGAGATTTATCCCTTCTCTGTGATTTTTAAATTTATCCAATCATTTATTTATCTTTACTCATATAGCTATGTATCCATAAGGACATACTGATATAAATAAATATAAAAATTGAAAATAATAATTAAAATATAATCAACTAAGCATAAATAATAAATTAATAAAGAAATAAATTTAGAAATCATGGAGTAGAGACAATTTAGCTTATAGTTCAATAATACTTTATTACTTTTGTTTCTCAAATTGTTCAAGTTTGGGCTATCATTGCTGCTTCAATTGGCTATTGTGTCTTTTTGATATACTCATAATTTTGTGGGCTCTTTTTTCTTTCTTTTTTCCTGAGTACTTCCTGACTTGCTGACACTACAAGGTACTACAGGCTCATTCTGTATATTTTCTGATCCAATTCTAGAATCAGCCACTTCTCCAAGAACCCCTAGTTCCTTTTATTGGAGAATCATATTAGAAACCAAAATCCAGATGCTCAGTGTGCTCATTGCTACTAGGGTGTCATGGCTTCTAGGTCCTCTTACCTTAGCTAACAGTACGAAAAGTGTGTGTATGTTAACCCCATGTATATACACAGATCTTTATTTATATATGTAACCATCTATATTAATCTAAACATGAGTTCTTAACTGATGTGGGCAACTCTACTCCATTACCATGTGGATCAGTTTAACCTTCAACTTCTGCTTCTCTGTAACCACTCAGTCGAACAGTGGGAAACTTGGCTCCCACTATCCTCCATCCATTTACTTAATTATTCAATTTCAGCATAAATGTATGGTAGCATCAGAATTTTTAACCTGTACCCCATGAGGAACAACTTTATCAACTAGAATACAGAGCTTTTTCCCTTTGCCTTTAGTCTGACAGACTTCACTCGTTTCTATAACTTTCCCCCACCCTCTTCAACGAGATTATTTCATACATTTAAAATATAGTTAGATTATTTTGCTGAGTTTTTATCCCATTCCTGAATCCCTCAGTCTCCTAAATATTTTTTTTTAGTTGACATACATTAAAGTTCACTTTTTTCTTCTATGAACTTCAATAGGTTTTGACAAACACAGGGTGTCATTTATCTATCTTTAGCATGTCATACAGAATAGTTTCACCTCTTTAAAAAATCACCTGTGTTTTACCTATTAACTCTTGAAACCACTGGTATTTCTACTGTTCCTATAGTTTTTCTGTTACAGACTGGCATATCAATAGAATCACAAACTATGCAGTCTATACAGATTGGTTTCTTCACTTAGCAACAAGTACCTAATACTCATCAATGCCTTTACGTGGCTTGATATTTTATTCCTAGTATTCAGTTGTATGGATGAACCACTATTTGTTTATCCATTCTTCTATTGAAGGAAGTCTTTGTTGCTTCCAGTTTTTGATGATAAGGGCTGCTATAAACCTTCATGTGTAGGTTTTTGTGTCAATATAAGTTATCCAATCAGTTAAGTAAATTCCTAGACATGCAATTGCTTCATTGTATGGTAAAAGTATGTTTAGCTTTAGTAAGACTAGGATGAACTGCTCTGAAAAGTGGCTTTGCCATTTCACATTCTCACTAGCAATGAATGACCCTATACTATCATAATATTCTACATTCAGTATTTCTCATTTGGAGCATTAATGCACTTGGGTGGATAAATTTTTCAATTTTTAAGACTGTCTTGTATATTGCAAGAGGTTTAGCATTCTTGAGCTTCTAGTGCTGCATGCTAGTAATATTCTCAGTCATTGTTACAGCCAAAAGTTCCTTCATACACTTATAATGTGCTCAAACAGAGGGAAAGTGTACAGCCCATGCTAAAATACATTGATCTCTATGAAGAGTTTATTATAACCTTTAAAAGTTTATGTCATAATAAGAAAAATTGAGGATATAAAACTTTCTCATCAGTGTAAAAAAAAGGCAGACACACTATGTTAAAAGTTAGAATGAAATTTACAAATATATCAAGAGCAATCAGCTCTAAGTTTGCAGCTATAAGTAATTTTATCCTTATTTACTCTTTTAATTTTTTAATAGTGAGTAGTACTCTTCTAAGAGAAAACCAAAAAATTATTCAAAAATATTCTAATAGTGAAATGATTATTAAGTAAGTTTATTATATCGGGTTAATTTTTAACAGCTTTTTCTAAGAGAGGGATATCCATATTTCCTAGACATACTTTCATTCTTTTCCTGAATCAAGGCCAGTGTTCTTCTCACATACTCCCTTTGATTGAAAATGGTGACAAGATGAAAATGAGAGACAGGGAAAATGACAGAAAACAGCCAGAAGGTTTCTTCTCCCCCATGTTCTATGTGTGTGTTTTTCTAAATGGATTCTGCAAGGATAACAGACCATCTTGAATGATCACACCTTTCCTTCTCCAATGGTTTTAGATCTCCAATTACAATTTAAAACATCAAAGCTTTCCTTTAAAGATATAGATTTTCTTCACATTGTATTTCAGAGGGGGAAAAAAATGAGCAAGCATACCATGCATGTTGAGAGGAGAAGACTCTTTAAAACTGCTTTAACTTCTTAACAGACAGGCAATTTTAGCATAAGATATTTTGCCTGGCAACCGTTTCCAGTGGATTCTGAATGTTAAAGGAGATTTCATAGAATATCATATCCTGGCTATTTTCCACTCACTGATGAAAACTAGTTGGAGACATTTACAAGAGCAAAATGATGTCTGTAGGGGCTGTTAAGAACATTTTCAGCTGAGTCTAGACAAAGAATGTACTTTTGTGCCAGACAGATCTAGGTTACAAACCCTTCTCAGCTTCTTTCTAGATCTGCGACCTCAGACAAGTGATTCAATCTCTCTGTGCCTGGATTTCCTTATCTTAAAATGAAGGCTGACTGGGTTATTGAAAAATTGAAAGACACAAGATAGGTAACATCCTTGCAAACATTAACTTTGCTTTATTAATATTTTTCCAGGACCTGAAATCAAGAGATGAAATTAATTTCATCAGCATCAAACCAATGTTTTCTGCTCTTTTGGAAATTGGCTTCTCAGGAATTGAGTGTTTTTTGTGTTTTTTTTTACTTTAAGAAAGAAAATAAATTGTATTTTATGCACTTTACATGTATATCCATTATATATCCATTGCTTTATAACTAATCGCTCTAAAACATAGTGACTTATAACAATAACCATTTTATTATTTCTCATGATGCTGTGGGTTGACAGAGAAGTTTTGCTGGTCTTGCTTGGGTGTTATCATATTTTTGCATTGGAGAAGAAGGTCAGGTAGAGCAGAGATATTCAAAATGGCCTCATTTACAGGTTTGGCAATTGGTGCTGGCTGTTGGCCGGGCTCCCTGTTCTCTCCATATGGCCTTGTTTCCTCCACTAGACTAGACTGCACTTGTTCACGGGGTGGCAAAGGCAATCCAGGATGCAAGTGCAGAAGCCACAAGGAATTTACATATCACTTTTACCCCATTCTGTTGTCAAAGTGAGTCACAAGGAAGCCCAGGTTCACGAGGTGAGGAAATCGATGCCATCTCTTTATGGAAGGAGATGAAAATATTGTGGCCACATTTTTTTTCAGTCTACAACAACATGTTTCAGGCCTTTTAATAATCAATTATCACAAGAGCTTTGTGAGATGGACATTATTATTCACATTAATTAAATATAAGCTAGCAAATTTAGAATAAAGTAATATATAGTGGTTAAATGTGAAAATGCTGGAATCGAATTGAATTGGTAAGAATTCAAGCCTCCTCTATCCTCACTCTTAAACTAATTGTGTGACCTTCAGTGAGTCACTTCATTTATTCATTTCCTTTTTCTGTTCTAACAAATTACCAAAAACTTAAGAGGCTTAACACATCACAAGTATATTTCGTACAGTTCTGGAGTCCAGAACTCCAAAATCAGCCTCAGTGGGCTAAACCTGAGGTGTTAGCAGGATCAAGTTCCTTCAGGAAGCTCTAGACCAGACTCTATTTCCTCACTTTTTCCAACTTGTGAAGGTTGCCCAGATTCCTGGACTCATGGTCCCACATCACTCTGACCTCCACTCTTACGATCATATATGGTCTCTGACTCCGACCCTCCTGTCTCCCTCTTCTAAGGACCCTTGGGATTATAATGGATCCACCTGAATAACCTAAAACAATCTCTCCAACTCAATATTCTTAATTTAATTACATCTGCAAAGTCCCTTTTGCCACGTAAGGTAACGTCTTCAGAGGTTCCAGAGATTCGGATGTGGACATCTTTGGGTGGGGGAAGCCCCTTTATTCAGCCTATCATACCTGGGCAAGTCATGCTCCATGTCTCAATTTTCTCTCCTGGTAATGGGGATAATAGCTACATCGTAGTTTTGTTCTGAGGAGTCCCTGAGCTAAATATATATGGTGTTTACAACAGTGCCTGACATTGAGAAAGTTATTTATCTCTAGGCATAGTAGCCATTACTACTCTCATTATAAGTACAGTTTCACCCAGCTTACTAAATGGGGAGTAAACACCCAAACTCATCTTCCTGGCTGCACATGAATTCTGAATAAATCACCCATTTGTTTTTATAATTTATAATTTTGATGCATTCTAAGTGATCAATTCATTTCTGCACAATAAACACCTTGAATTATCAAGAAACAGTATCGGGTAAGAAACCTGGTTGAAATAGTTCAAATGTAGAAAAGAGACTAAAAATAAACCTTTTAAAAATTTACACTATGAAAAACAGTTTTTAAACTTAATAAAACATGTCCTGTGTGCTTACTGAGTGCCGCTATGTTGTCTGCTTTCTCATATGTTGTTGCACTTATTGCTCCCAAAGTTCTTCGTTATTGGTGACTTCATCATCAAGGTACACATTATTATTTTCATCTTACAAATGAGAAAAACAGAACTCAGAATGGTTAAGGCTACTCAGATCCCAAAGCAATTCAAGTTAGTCCCACTATGACAATCCTCCTCTTATCCAATCCAATTTGGCTGCAATAAAAGGAACTTTTATTAAATGACATTCAACACATATTGCAGTCTACATTTTTACTTGCCTTGTTTTTGCAAAGGGAAGTTGCAGGGCTTTTCTTTCTTCAACTTTCCCAAATAAATTGAATAGAGAAGGAGAAATCTAGTACAGTCAGGATGGCAATCTTACAAGCACAAACCCTTCATAGCCCAACCTGGAGGCAGCCAGAAAAGGCAATCCTATAAAAGCTCTGAAAATACTTAGGCAAGTTTTAAAGTTAAACAAGTTACTTAGTCCAAGCCACTTAATTGCTTCTTAGAAAAGTGAGCATAAAGAAAGGGTTTATTGGTGGGCCCAAGGAGGGTGGGATGGATGGAAGCAGATTTTTCTCAAAGTGGGCAGCTCCCAGCTTGGGTGGTCCTCACAAACACAAATATGAAAGCCACTAGATCTGAGTTTGAGTGCCAGCGCAATTGCTTACAGGATCCTGTGGGGTTTGGAAATGAAGGAAGTAAAATGAAAAATAAATCCAGCAGATATTGGGAGAGTGGCTGGGAGCAATAAATAGTAGGAACATTTCTTACATTACTTTGCTATTTGTAAAATGTCAGAAACCAACGGAGATGGGAATTCAGGAAAAAGTGAAGATGGCTATATTAAACTTTTTTATAGTTTAACTCATACAATGAGACTGAGTGTTAAGTATTATCTCCATTTTACAGATGAGAAAGATGAGTCTCTGAGAGGATAATTAACTTTGCCATGATCACAAAGCTATTAAATGGCAGAACTAGGAATAAAGTCTAGGTCTTCTTGCTCTAAATCTAACACAATTCCAAAAATATCAAACACGTGTTTCCCTCCAAAATGCTCACCAGTCTTTCTTACCACTGTGACATCTGCAGGTACTGTTCAAAGGGTTGAGCAACAGGTGTTTAATGAAGGGCTTATTTACAGAGGTGGAAGCAGAGTTAAGGGATCCAATGAGGCACAACTACAGCCTCCATCTTTACTCCAGAGCCTGGCAATAGCTGGGAGCAGCTACTGCCTCTAGGTCTGGAGGGGAGAGAGGAAGAAGCAAAGTTATGAAACCCTGGAAAGCTGGAGCCATGGGACAGGGGTTGCCCAACCTGTGAATGTTGATGGAGACATAGCTACTTTTAAGCCACTCGCTGGATGGGGGCAGAGGAGGTGTGGGTAAAGCCTCAGGCCTCTCTTCCCTGCCCACAACCCCAGTGGTCTTCTAGGTTCTCTGGCTGAAGCCACCCCAGTGCCAGGAGTTGGTTTTGCAGAGCGTGAGTGAGTCTCCCGGGACACAGTGAAAGAAGAGATTGTGAGGAGTGAATGGAGAACATCCAGCTCATGTCATTCTCAGTACAATTCTCAGTGGCCCAATTTGAGAGTCAAGTTCCATTTTGCACAATTCCTTACAGATCATATTTTACCTGTGGGCTTACCTGCTACTGAATTTGCAGCTGCTAACTCTTGTGTAAGTGAACATCTATCCAGTTAATGTGACGATCACTCTGATTTCTACTCCATCTGCTGAAAACGACAAACTGAGGCTGAATCAACGCTGAGCACATGTTCTGGGAAAAACTTGGAAATTGTCTAAGAAGTGTGGTAATAATTACTTTGAATTGGAAATTTTTATGGCTGTTTATGTAATGTGTGGAAGATACATCAGGAATATAAGAGAGAGAGAGAAGAAAATGTCCTCACTGTGTCCAGGGGAATTTTTGCAAAGGGAGCCCACTGAGGGATGGCAGACCTGAGGCTCTCTTCATTCCAAACATTACTTGACAACTGGCTATTCATGCATTAGGACGTATGTAGAAAAGGCTAAAGGTAGAAATGGTATCAAGAAAGAAGACTGGTTAAAGAATAATATGGGGAAATTAATGCAGTGGAAAGATTTATGTACTAGTTCCAGAAATCCAGAGTATAACAGAAGGTGTGTTATTTTTATTGGACATTTCAGCAAATAAGTATGGGTCCCTCAGGCCGTATTGCAATGCTCGATTACATTTGGCCTTCTACATATGACTTTCTTTGATTGGACAAGTTGCATGCACCACAGTATACAGCATGTATCCCATCCAGGATTTATTGTATTTCCTCAGAATTGTTATTATATGCCATCACTCCCTTCACCCCATCCTCATTCCCAACTGTGTGATCTCTCTACCTTGCAAACTTATTCACGTCAAGGACCAGCTAATAAATGGCAAAGTTGCATCGTGAGCCAAGGGATCGTGACTGTTCAATCTGCTTTATGTTAAATATCTCTGGAATCTTGTTTCAGCTTTAAAATTCTGAGTCTGTACTTTCAAGATTTATTTGAAAATTAACTTAATGATGCCCCTAAACCTACATGAGAAATACTAAAGTACTTTCCAGATTGAATACCTAAAAATTCCATTTCATTTTATGCCTCCTCATGTATGGATATATAACTAGAGTGCTATTTGGTCTACTGAGATATTTTCTTAATACTCTGTTTGTTTTAGTTTTTTATTTATTGTTTGTTTATTTGGCAACTTTATTTTTGCAACTGGGGATAAATCTGGCATTCAATCAACTTCAGTGTCAAAGGGAATTGGAGAATGTTCAGTAGGATGATCTTTGAAAACTAGTATCTTAGAAATATAGAAATAAGTATCATATATTTTGTTACATTCTGTTTGTATGCAAACAATATAAAAATCACCAAATGAGAATTTTATATTTGAATTGTATATAAATTGATGTAGTAACTTGATTTAGACATCTTTTAGAAATAAAGTAAAAAAATTTTAAAAATAAAATTGCTCATAGCTTGGTAATATATGTGATCTAAATGCTGGTTGTACAACAACAATGCCAAGCTATGCATGCATATTCAAGCAAAATATATTTTTCCAGATATTTTGCCTATCCTGCAGTAGTACTTTGTGAATTTGATGAAACAACCATTTACAAAAAATGTAAAAATGGATATTTGAATTTGTTTGCTAATTCAGGCCAAATTGTTAATCTAGTAGCACAACTAAGTATATAAAATGAAGTAGACCACATTCTTTGGATTCTACACTTGAACTAGAGCAGATCATATGAAATGATAATTGTGTGCAAATCTCTAAAGGGATATCACACAGAAAAAAGGGCTAAGAATGTTCTCTTTGGTTCTAGAAGTCAGGGCTAGGGCTAACAAGAAAAAGTTATAGGCCATTAGATTTTAGATCCTTGCAAGCAAGGAATGACCTAAAAGAAGTGTTAAAAGCAGAATTAACTGCTCCTGGAAGTGCTGAGTTCTCTGCCATAGGAGGTATTAAAACAAAACACAGATGTATCTCCTTTCATCATTTATATAATTTTAGTTTTGGAGATAGAGATTGAACTGCCTGAAAAAAATATATTAATCACTGCTCATTTTCTTCCTCACCATGTTCCAAATATATAATTAAACTTGTGCATTAAGAAGCAAAGGACTTTTCAGAAAAAAAATACATCTCTGAACACAGAGGAAACCAATTCAACTGCACTCAGAGTGAGAAGGAAACAGACATGATGATCTCATTGTTGTATTTCTAGGAAAGATGAGTCATGCAGTCTGCTCAAATTTAGGGTAGCTGGACATCAATGATGCTTTCTTCCTTTTTAATAAGGACCAGAGTCTCAAATTTCTTTTAAAATAAAAGGGAGGAAAGCACTTAGAAATTGGCCCAAATCAAGAAAACTTCACTTGAATATTCTGGAAAATATAAATATAAATAAATCTGTTTAACTGGAAATTAATTAAATTGAGTGTGGGGGTGAGTGGGAAGGAGGGCTCATGTAAACCATCCGAACTCACAGGCTCTCCTGTTTCTAACTCCAGCCAGACATCATCCCCAGCTCAATTTCAATCTCCCTTTGATTAATTTGCAAGGACAAAGAACCAGTTCAGAAAAGTGAAGGGTTTGGAGGAAGAAGAATTAGCCAGAGGCAAAGCTGCATCAGCCCCTACAAGTTCACTGGGGCGGAAGTCTGTGCTTTTTTCAAAAGAAACTTTTTCTCAGTTGGGTAGCAGAGTATGGTAGCCCTGGGTCTGGAAGCAGCTTTCCTTTTAAATTGCCCCAAACTACAGGCCATGGGTCTATGATTCTATAAACTAGCATTTACTAAAAGTCTGCTATGGACCGGGTATTGTGAAACAGATTTATGGATAGGAAATTGTTATGCTTCTTAAGTGGCACCCAGTATCTACATTTTGAAAGAATATTTCTTTCTACTGATATCCTGGGCCACACCCTTTCTAAAAAGTTAGGGGCATTTCCTCTGTCGAAAAGAGGAGAAGGAAAAGGTGGGAATACTGACCTTTTATGGAATGTGGCAAGATGTGAAAGTTATATTTTTCTCAAGACTCCATTTTATCAAATTTATTGTAACAATAAAACAATTCGAAAGTATATTTCAGATTTTTCTTGCCTTAATATCATTCTTAAGACTAAGGAGTTAAAATGAGTGGTAAAAAACTTAATATTGAAAATATGCTTCCATATAACTTTGCACTGAAGTCTTAGTAAATATTAGATTAAGATTAATTCAACCTTACAGCTTTTAATAGGATTGTAATATAGGTCAATTCTTACCTTTTCTTGAACTAGTAAATTCAAATCAAGCAAAAACAATGACTTGTTCAAGATCTTAGAGTTAGATAATTAGATAAAAAGTGGAAGTACTGATATAGTAGGGTGTTGAAGGTACCTTGATTATATTATTCCATTTAATGCTTTTAAATTATTTTTATCAAAATCATACTTGCATATAATTGAAATTATTGAAAAGTTCAATAAAGCATGTTATAAAAATTATTTTTAGTTCTCAAAAATACCCAATTTTAACTCTCTTCATTGACTCTTTTTTAAATCTACTTTTATAGCTCTAAAATATGTTAGTATTCCTACTATTAAATTTGCAGTCCTAATATTTTGGTCCAAGGCCATACTCTAATAGCTTCCTGAGGTGCAACAAATAACATTTTTGAGAAATAAGATTCTGAAAGTAGATTTACTCTATACTCACACAACTGATACTTGGTTTGAACGTTAATTTGAGGGTAAATATCAACTTTCAAAAATGTCAAATACATTCTTCACTTTATAGTAACTTTCAACATTATTGGTGAGGAAAAAATTACATTTTGATTTTTGTACCAATTTTTGAAGCCCATTTATTTTTCTGCATGGAAGCTTACCTTATCTTCTTTGCTATTAATTCTGAAATCTCAGATTATAAATATTGAGGAAAGCCTATGGGTCTATTTTCATCCGTTATTCTGGGTGCATGATGGGCCTCATCAATATGAAAAATTATTATTCAGTTCTGACAATATCTCTTGATTTGCTCCTTGGATGATTTCCTTACCTCTCTTTTTCTGGTCTCTCTTTCTGAATCCCCTGTTATGCAAATGTTGGAAATTTGATACCTGTCCTGTACTCTTCTAATCATCTTCTATGTTCTACTTTGATTTTTTGCTCTAATTACTTAGAGATTTCTTATTACTATTATCTAATCTTTCTTTTGAGTTTTCATTTCTGCTACCATGTTTTTAATTTTCAAAGCTTTATTTAATTCTCTAAGAGTTACCTTCTAGAGCAGTCTTTCATTGTTTTCTGAATACAGTGCTTTAAAAAAAATTCTCTAATAATATTAATCTCATTTTTTTCATGTTTTCTTTGCAAGGAATCATAATTCAGTTTTTTCTGAGTTGCTAATATTTTTGCGAGTTTGTTTTCTCTCCATTTCCTATTAGATGCTTTTCTCAAAGTCTGGTGATCCCTAGTTGTTTATTGCCATCTAAGATTAGGGCACTGAAAAATAAAATGGAAGTTCTGTAGTGGTCTGTCTGACAGTGGTCTTGCTCTACCTTTCTCATCTGGGGATTGTATAAGAAGCCCTAATTGCCTTAGGCATCTGTTTATGTAATGAATTAACTTCTCTCCTATGAATCTAGAATATACTATACTAATAATACATTAATAATATTATTATTAATAATATACTAATTGGCCTGGGAAAGTTTAAAAAATAGGCACTAAACTCACTTCTAGGGTTAGTGGATTAGATGATGAAACATTATGGAAATGATAATCTGACTGGGTCATGGTCATTTTGGGGGGATCCCCCATTGTCAATATCTTTAGTTATTTTCTCTTGAGTTGCTCAGATTCCCCAGAGGAGCCTCTTGAAATCCTCCTGAAGGCTTAGTCTGGGTTCTTAGCATTCTGGGAACCAAGAGAAAGAAAAGGTAAAATTCTAAGCATTGTTTAATATTTACTTAACTCCCAAATATGTGTATATTATTCAAAACTATCTCATGTACCCCAGGCACAAGACTCTCTGCTTTACTTCTACAGAGAATAAACTTTCACTTTCTAGGGCAAGAGAGAAGAAAAGTAAGCAGGATTCAGGAAGTGTGAGGTAGCCCAAGATCAAGGCATATCTGGTGTCTGGGGCAGGGTCTACCTCCTGGTTTTCTGATGGCCACCTTCTCAGTGTATCCTAACATGGAAGAGAGAAGACAGAAGAATAATTAACCTCTATTGTGTCTTTTTATAAAGACACTAATCCCATTCATGAAGGCCCCACCCTCATGACCTAATTACCTCCCAAAGATCCTACCTCCTAACACCATCACATTGGGGGTTAGGATTTTAACGTATTAAATTGGAGGAGGACATAAATATTAAGTTTGTAGCAGGAACCTAGAATATCATGTGCATGTTTAAGCTTAGCTGTATGCTAAGAAAAGACCTGAGAAAACCCTAAACTTTCACCTCTGGCTGACTTTTAGGTTTAGTATAAGGAAGAAGAGAAGGCTAAGGCAGAGTTGTAAACAGACTGGATAAGAATAGACAAAGTGCTCTAACTCAGAATCATTCTGAAATGAGCAACACATTTTCTTTCTTTCTTTCTTTCTTTCTTTCTTTCTTTCTTTCTTTCTTTCCTCCTTCCTTCCTTTCTTTCTTTCTCTTTCTTTTTCTTTTCTTTTTCTTCTTTAGTTCTTTATTTCTTTTTATTTGTATTCAGGCATTTAAGGAAATCTCTGTCAAATCACTACTTGACCCATTAAGTTGACAAAACAGAGACTTCGGTTGCAACACACAAAGAATAGTATTTACAAAAGTAGTTTAGAAAAATTACTAAGCAAGCAAACAAACAAAAACTACAATATCAACAAGAAGCAAAAACAAACCATCAGGAGAGGAGAGAATTGGATTTCCATAGTTGCCACATTTTAACGTTTAACATGTCCAGTTTTCAACAACAAAAATGAAGCATAAAAAAAGAAGAAAGTATGTACCCTTAATGGGAAAGAAATTTATAGAAATTATTGCTGAGAAAGCCCATATATTGGATTTACTAAACAAAAATCTTTAAATCAACTTTCTTAAATATGCTCAAAGAACTAAAGGAAGCCATGAACAAAGAACTGAACCAAATCAGGAGAATGATGTCTCACAAAATAAAGAATAACAATAGAGATAAAATTTATTTAAAAAGAAAACAAATAAAAACTCTGGAGCTGAAAACTACAATAAATGAAATGACTATTTTACTAAAGAGTTTTAACATTAGATTTAAGTAGGCAGAAGGGAAAATCAGTGGTCTGGAACACAGGTCAATTGAAATTATCCAACGTGGGGTCCAGAAAGAAAAACAATGAAGAAAAATGAACAAAGTCTAAGGAATTTCTAGGATACCATCAAGAATACCAAGACATGGATAATGGGAGCCCTATAAGGAGATGACAGAAAGATTATTTGAGAAATTAAAGGCCAAAATCTTCATAAATTTGGTAAAAGACATGAACCTTCATAACCAAAATATTCAATGAACTCAATAGTTCTTTATTTATATAAAGAATGTATATATATAAAGAACTTTATTTATATAAATAGCTTTATAAAGAATTTATTTATATAAAGAACTTATATAAAGAACTATTTATTTATATAAAGAACTCAATAAACTGAAGGCAGTAGAATGATATATTTAAAATGGTAAAAGAAAAAAAACTGTCAAAGAAGAATTCCATATTTGGCAAAAGTTAAGGAGAAATTAAAATATTCTCAGTAAGTAAGAGCTAAAAAGGATTATCACTAGTTGGTATTCCCTACAAGAAATGCAATGCAGTCCTTCAGACTAAAATGAAAGAACTAGAAAGTAACCTGAAGCCATGTGAAGAAACCAAGAACCATGGCAAAGGTAGATACAGAGTTAAATATAGAAGCCAGTACCATAGCATTTTTAGTTGAAATTTCATTTTATTCTTATATGATCTAAAATACAAATACATAAAACAATAACTATAAGTCTATATTAATTGACTTTTATATCTATGTAGCTTGGCCAGAATTTCCAACCAATGAGTGTTCTTCACATCTAAGGTAAATGATCTTTTATCACACAACTGCTACCTCATGGTAGCTCATTTGAGCTGAAATCAGCCTCCCTGTGACTTCTCCCTGCTGGTCCTTGTTCTGCCCTGCACGTGCTTCTTGTCAAACACTGCAACGCTTTCACAAGACATATGACTTAACCTCTCCTGAGCAGGTGACAGAACTTTCTCACTGCCATGCACACTGTGATGTGGGTCATTTCTTTCAATGTGTTGTTATGAGAAAAGTCTAAAGATACTTGAATTTCCTGTCTTTAAAAAATGCTATAGCTAATGAGAATAAGTTCTCCTGGTTCATCCTAAATCTATAATATATCTGTGAGTGTACAGAATAAAAGAAGAAAATTCTGTAGGTGTGCCTTCTTCTAGGAAACTGGTGTTGCAGGTGTAACAGTTATATCTTGGATAAAGTTGAAACTCAAGGATTGCGTGAGAATCAAAGGTTGCTGATTGTGTCAAGATGATATCCAATCCTTCCACTTGAATATCTGCTTTGAAAAGTAATCACTAAATGTAATGCCAATGACCACATATCTTGTCTTAGAAATGAAACAGACTTGATTTTTGATTCTATCTCCAGTGTGTACTAGCTGAGTGACCAAGAACATGCATTTAATCATTGAGTTTTAGTTTCTTGAATTATGAAATGGGGGAAACAGATAGCTCATAGCTTTATTATAAAGAGAGATAAGTAATAGAAATTATTTTGAAGTCATATATAGAAAACGAGTATATCATAGCTCATGAACTAGTTGGCAAAATTAAAGTTTGTTTATTTGTTTATTTTCTGATCTCCATTATTTATTAGGCACAGTACAGGCACTGGGAATCAATGATGACTAAAGAGATGTCCACAGAACTCACTGTCTACTGGAGAAGATGAATATGTAAATAATAATTTCATTCAACATTTCAAATCCCATGATAGAAATAAAAATCAGAAATAATGTGAATACAAAGAAAATCCCATTTAATTTTACTCCTCAGAGAGAACTTTATAAATTAATAAAAAATGTCTTAGTCTTAAAGAATAAGACTGCAGTCAATGAAGGAATAGAATATTTCACAAATAGAAAAAGATGTGTATGAATTTAGATAGGAGAAAAAAGCATAACATATTCCAGGAACATTATGTAGAGAGATAAGGGTGGCATGTACAATATATTTATAGAAAATGTAAGAGATGAGTTTTGGAAGGGGGGAGCCACAGTCAGATCACAATGGGTATAATGGGATTAGAAAAGGCTCTGATATAATGTATCTTAACAAAAATATAGAGTGGTTCAATAAAATAGAAATGCCTTTAATATATTCTTGATACTTCTAGTTTCTCCTTGAGATGTAAAGAGTAGGAAAGAGGATTTTTCCCACCCTCACAAGAAAAAAAATCAGACAAACTGGAAGTTTAGGACTTTTCTCGAAACCACCTGAGGTCACTAGGCAGCCAACCAGTCTGACACCTCAGGAGAGAAAGGCTGGCCTGTGGGGAAAGACAGAACGCAAATGTTTGCTTCCTTGGGAAGCTGAACTGGGCACCAGTAAGAAAAATCTAGCTAGAGTCATTTACAAATTTGTCGAGTCCATTTGTGGGCTGGTGACAGAGTGTGGAGTCCCAGAAGTCCACAGATAGTGGTAGGGGTGAGGTTCACCCACTCTCGGTCTCTTTTCTGCATCGTTCTTCTGGAGATCATTGGGCACCCACAGAAGAGATTGGTGAGAGTCCTAAAAACAAGTGTCCCTCATAGTGTAGACATCCGGGAAAGGTGTAAGGCCTCATGCTGATTTGTATTTCCCATCTTTCACATAGAACAAAAACCTAGCTGTGAAAGAAAGGGCAGCAGACACAGTTGTCCTTAAGGTACTGGTGACAATATATGGCAGCTGGTAGGAAGGAACAGAGAAAGCCCTCTAGCCTTGGGGAAGGACAGAAATGCACACTGGTCCCAGGTTTACTCACAGGGATTAATAGGGGATTTGCCATGTTTGGAACATTAAAAAATCCACACTCCTGAGGCAAAAGGACACAGTTCATGCCTAAGATTAATCAGAACAACAACAAAAACCCCTCGTGTCTAACAAGCTCTGAGTAACGATTAACAGAAGGACAGGAGAGAGACAATGGCTTGAAAAGAGACACTTTCTGAAGCACAGTATAAAAAGAAAATCTAAATCTGAGGTTGGGGTAAACATTGACAATAACTCTCTGGAAAACTATCCCACATTCTAAACACAGGTATTTTAATAGGAATTTAAAGCCTGTGGTGCACAGAGGGTAACCATAGAAACAATGAAAACAAAACCAAATTGAACTCCTGCTTAGATTTTCTTAAGCTCTCACACTAAAGTCGTAGTAGAACAAAAGGAATGCCTATTTCAAGACAAAAAAAACCTAGTTACATCAGTATTTACAGTTCGGCCGAATATTTCTGACTTTCAAAGAAAAGTTGCAGGTCATACAATACAAGAAAGGAAGAAATAACCCACACTGCTAAGACACTAAGCATTCAACAGAAACAGACTCAGATGTGACGTGGATTTTAGAACTCTCAGACAGGGAATTAAATAATAAAATTGTAATTAATATGTAATGGGCAAAAATATAAAAGATAGACAATGTACAAAATTAGATGGGCAATTTCAGCATAAAGACGGAAAGGATAAGAAAATAATAAAACAAAAATGGTAGAAAGAAAAAGCACAGTAATAAAAATGAGAAATTCCTTTGACTACCTCACCAGTAAACTCAATTTGATCGAGAAAGGAATTGATGTACTTGAAGTCAGGCCAATAGAAACTACAAAAACTGAAGCACATAGAAAATTTTGAAAAGGAAGGAAGGAAGGAAAGGAGGGAAGAGGAAGGAAAAGAGAGAGAGAGAACACAGTATCCAAAATGTGAGGGACAATTTCAAATGGTCTAACATACATGTATTTGCAATCTCAGAAGGAGGCAAGACAGAGAAGATGGCAGTAGAAATATTTGAACAAAAAGCGGCCAGACTTTTTGAAATTAGTATCAAATTAGTATCAAACCACAGATCCAAGAAATTCAGAGAACACCAAGGAGGATTTAAACTCAATACCGCTAGGCATTTCTTATTTGAACAGATAAAAACAAAGAATAAAAAGAAACCTTGGAAGCAGACAGAAAAGAATCATTGCATACAACAGAACAAAGATAAGAATTATAGCTCAGCTCTTGTTGGAAACAGCTCAAGCCAATGACAATGGTGATATATTTAAAATCCTTGGGAACAAATGACAATTCCAACCCGGTATTTTATACCCAGTAAAAATATCTTTCAAAAATAAATGAGTAAAAACTGACTTATACAAACAAAAACTAACAGATATTGCTCTCTCTGCCCTTGCTATGGACTGACTGTGTTCTCTCAAATTTATATATGCTGATATTATAATCCCCAATGTGATGCTATTAGGAGTTAGGGTCTTGGGAGATAATTAGATCGTGAGGGTAGAGATCTAATTCTACCTCACTAGAGATCTTGCCCTCTCTTTCTCTCTTGCTCTCTGCCATATGAAGATACCAGGAGGAGATATGCATCTGGAAACCCAAAAGTAAGCCCTCATCAGCACCAGGTCTGCTGGCACCTTGATCTTAGACCTCCCAGCCTCCAGAAGTGTGAGAAATAAATGTTTGTTGTTTAAGCCACCCAGCCTATAGTTATTTGGAATAGAAGCCCAAACTAAGACAGACCTGTCCACAAGAAATGTTAAAGAAATTATTCAGGTGGAAGGAATGTGATATAACACAGAAATTCAGACCTACACAAAAAAATGACGCATGTGGAAAAGGAATAAATGATGGTAAACAAAGAATTTGTTTAATTTTATTTTTAATTGTTAAAAATAAACTTATTCTTAACCAAACGTAGTAATAATGTATTCTGTGTCTATAGCATACATAAAAGTAAAATGTAGACAATAGAACAAAGCATAGAAGGGAGTTGTAAATGTATGTTTTAAAGTCCTTATATTATACATGAAATGATATAATATTATTTGAAAGTAGGTTATGATTAAAGATGAGTTTGTAGTGGAGGTAAAATGAGGTATTAAAGATGTTTAACAAAGAAAAGTTATAAAAAGAGGAAATAAGGAGAAAAAATAGAACAAACAAAAAACTTACAAGTTGTTTGATTTATTCCAAATATATCAATAATCACATCAAATATAAACAGTCTAAACACACCATTTAAAAAATTACCTCTAAGGAAGCCACTTTAAATATAAATGTATGGACAACAAATGTAAATATATAGAAAAAAGATAGAACCATCAAAAGGCTAGTCAAAAGTAAGCTAGAGTAACAACATAAACATTGGAAAAAGTAGACACCAGAACAAGACATATTGCCAGGAATAAAGTGGGACAGAACACAACGGAGGAGAAAAGGTAAAAGCTTCCAGAAGAAATGATCTCAATGTTCAGGCATGTAACAACAAAGCTTCAAAATGCATCATGTAAACATTCAAAGAATCAAAAGGAGAAACAGAAAAACCCACAGTTATAATGGAAGACTTTAACAATAATAGATAAAACATGTAAACAGAAAATCAATAAAGATATTGAAAACCTGAACAATCCTAATAACTTAATTGACACTTGCAGAGCACATATTCTTTTATTTAAAATTTAAATTGACCTGCTCACATCATATACAACATTTTACCCAAAATGGGCTAAAGACCTTGATGGAAAACAATACTATTAAACTTTCAGAAGAAAATATAGAAATAACATTATTGGGGAAAACGAAAAATTGAACTACTATAATACTTTGGAAAACAGTTTGGAAGTTTCTTAAAATTTTAACATGCATCTACCACTATGACCCAGTCATTCCAGTGCTAGGAATTTCCCCCAAAGAAAAGAAAGCATATATTCACATGAAGATTTGTATAGGAATGTTCATAACAGATTCATTTTAAATAGCTAAAAACTGGATTCAATAAATTTCCATTAACAGATGAATGGAGAATACATATATTGTATGAAAAGAATGAAACTACATGCAACATTATGACTGAATCTCAAAATAACTATGCTGGGTCAAACAAGATGTACAAAAAAGAGTTTACACTGTCCGATTCTGTATAAATAAAACTCTTGAACAACAACAACAAAAAATAACCACAGTGACACAAAGACCAATGGAATGCAATAGAAAAGCCAGATATAGAACCACAGAAATATAGGGAACTGATATTTGCCAAAGGTGCAAAAACAATTTTATAGACAAAAGCTTGTCTTTCAACAAGCAGTACTGGAACAAAGTGGCATATATTTTGAATATATTTTTACTATATATAAATTAAACATATCCAAAAACAAGTCTTAGTTAGCATATGTCCACTTCTTTAATTAAAATGTGTTAATTAGTTGTAAACATATTTTATTTGGACACAATATATGAACAAAAAGGTTACTCTAAAAATAATATCAAGCATGCAAAATGCCAACATGTGTTCTGTTAATAGCAATAATTGTTGTATAGCCCTTACATTTTAGGAAGCTTTTCTATATAAATAATCTTCTAGTATGGTGAGGTAATTATTAGTGTGATCACATTTTTTAGTTGGGAAACTTGTGGTTTACCCAAGACTCATTAGGCAGGAAAAGCTGTAACTCAAGAATGGAGTTCTATTCATCAATCTCTTGCTCTCTGTTTCTTTTATTGTTAAACTCCATATTTCCATGTGGGAATGAGGAATGATGCCCTCCCTACTGTTTTTTTGCTCTGACATTTCTTCCTAAATTGTGATATATTTATTCAAGGTACCTGTGCACCAACTACCTGCCAAGGTTTTCTAAAAAGTGCTGGAATTGATCTTCAGAGTCAAGCTGAGTAGAAGCCATCAAGGGAATATGATAGGAAACTTCCAGAAATGCAGAGTCCCTAAGCTAAACTGACAATTTATGAGTTTTTGAAAATTTGATGGGTAGAAATTAGGGAGAGAAAAAAAACAACAACAACATTTAATCACTGTAAGCATTTCTACTATAAATGTTGGAAATATTTCAATACCATTTTTGAAAAGCTAGGGTTTTTTTTTTTGTCAGAATAACTTAAGAAAACAACAACAAAAACACAAGCCAAATGTGACTTCATATTGTATCAATGTAAAATCAAAGTTCTTAAGCATCAAAAGGTTTTAGGTTCCCAGGAGCAAAACTGTTCTGGAGGTGAAAATTTAAAATATTTTCTGTGTTGGAGGCTGAGTTGGTGCTCTGTAAAAGATGTTTTGGGAAATTCATCTTGGAAAAAAATAGTGTTTCTTATCTTAGGATGGACTCCAGAGTGAAGTCATCAATGGCAAATGTTTCCAACTGACCCCTTGGAGTCGATGAGGGCTCTCATGTCTTAAAAGAAAACTTTACAGATTTTATGAACACAGGAAGGGTTACTCTGGGCTGAGTATGGCAAAACATTGTGCAAGGTCCACCCTCCTGTTTCCACAGAGAATCTAGAACAAGTTTCCCTTGAGATTTGAAGCCTCAGGGATTGATGTATCTTTCCATATTTTCGAATGAGTTATTTTTTTGTGCAAAAGTTAAGTTTTTGATTTTAATATGTTGCATTTTTATATCTACACATCTTATTAATGTTCTTATATCAATATTTAATTTATTTTAGTTATACAATCTTATACAAAAATAATGATAATTTTGGCAGGTACTCTCCAATATATATTACTTTTATTTCTGCATCTTTACTAGCTATAATGTAGTTTGGAAATAATAATGGTATTAATGTTTGAGTAGCTTGTTAAAGAATGGATTTCAGAATTGAGACAATGGAGTGAGAGCAAACAGCAAAACTATTGTAGCTTTTAGGTAAATAGTAAATAATAATAATGTTATAATTTTCAGTAATAGAAGGATGGCTAAATACTTGAAAGGAAAGAGATGTATTAGTGAGATATTGGAGTTGCAGATAATAATTTTAAATAACAAAAATAATTCAAAACGTGGTTCAGGCCAAAGGGACCAAACTATTTTCTCTGTTTTCAAAGAGTTTAGAAATTGTTTCTATGACTATCAGTAAAAAGGATTTTTATAAACAAAACAAAAAAAACCACTTATCGTCAAGAAAGAAAGATAGAATTAATTGCTTTAGATAAAGAATTCTGTTTACTAAAAAATCCCATTAAGAAAGTGAAAAGTCAAACCATAAACTGGAAGTAGTCATTGTACATTGTTGCCTGACTTATTTCTAGATTCTTTACGTACTTTGATAGTGTCAATAGTAATGTTTTATACGTTATTTCCTAAACTATTGATTTTGATGTCAATTGCCTATAGATATTAATTTTGTATCAAGCAACCATGCTAAACTCCTATTAATGCCTAACTTATCTGTAGCACATTTTTTATTTTTTCAGTGTGCAATTATATCATGTGAGAATAAATAGTTTTGTTTAGTCCTTCATAATCCTTACACATTTATTGTGTTGTTTCTTTTTCTTGTTTTACTGCAAGGGCTGTTGGCTTCCAGAACAAAGTAGAATAGAAAGCATATAGTACAATAATTCTCTATTCCTGAACTCAGATTACAAGCTTTCAGTCCTTTATCACTATGTACCAGGGCTATCTGGAAAGTATCCAGCCATATTATATGAAAAATATATTGACAATGATTGGATACTTTCTGGATGCCCCTGTTAATGGCAGGACCTTTGTTGCTAAGCTTTATCGAGTTACTCATTCCCTCCTATCCCTAGTTTTGCTATGAGTTTATTTTTTTTTCCCACAAGCAACAATGGAGGTTTGTTAAATTCTTTTTCTACCTCCATTGGTATCATAATAATCTTCTCCTAATATGTCAACGTACTGATTTGATTGATTTTCGAATGTTCAATGAACCTTGCATTACTGAGGTAATCCCGAAACGGGCCTGATACAATATCCCTTGTTTCGTTTTTATAGGTGGCACTTCATTTGATCCCTCTTTAATGTTCCTATGAAGTTTTAAAAATTTTTAGCAGCTTTTGGGGAGAAATAAATGGAAGTTTGCTACTCAGTCTTGAGTGTAGCAAAACTGTAGTCACCCACTTCACTATGTCCCCCGTTTGTTTCTAGATAAGAGAGCCCCCTGTATGCAGCTGAGTACATGCTACTAAGACTCAGAACTCTGGCACACAGGCAGTGCCAGGCCCCGCCCAGCAGAGGCCTGGGGTTCTGCCTGATGGGATCCGTTCAGCAGTGATCAAGGAGTAGGCAGAGGCTGCCATGACTCCAGACTGAGGGAGGTGACATTTCTCTCCTCGAAATTCCCATGCCCCTCACAAGAAAGTCTCTTAGAGTTTTATTTCTTTCCATATTGAATTAACCATTACATTCACCCCTTAGCTTCCTTAGTAAGCTGTGTTTTCTACGGGGGCCTCTTTTTTATTATTATTTTACGTCACCCCTGGCCTCTGTCTCAGCTTTCAACAGATACTTGTATCTTTGCTGCGACTGAAGATAGAATGAGAGTGAAAGCTTCTCCTCAGATTCTTTGGGGGAAATCATATGACCATTTTTCTTCATCTTATCGTTATTATAGCTCCTGCTGCTCAGCAGTGCCTGCCATAGCAGGAACTCAGTATTTGTGAAATGAGTGAATTCCTAAAAGAAAATAAATGTGCTGGGTGGATTGGGGAATTGTTCGTCAAAGAATTAAAAATTTCAGTCAGATAGGGGAATACATTCAGGAGATCTCTTGTACAGCACGGTGACTATAACTAATGATAATATGTGTATTCTTGAAAAACCTGAGCAAGTGGATGTTAGGTGTTCTCACCCCAAAAATGAGGACTGTGTGAGACAATGCATATGCTAATTAGCTAGATTTAAAGATGCCACAGTGTATATATACACTTCAAAACATTATGTTGTACACAATAAACACAATTTTATCTATCAATTTTTTAAAATCTTTTTTTAATATAAAAAAAAAATTTTTTTAAATATGTTCTGTAAGCCACCCATAATGGACACTAGGGCTGATACAGTTCCCAAATGCTATTAATATTTCACAGCTTCTGGTTTTGCCCAATTTCTCTTTCAACCATACATCAAACAGCCCGGCTGAACAATGTGGTTGGTGGCCCAGGCACCAGTGGAGCCCAGATTTGAGCCATGTGGCAATCCGTTTGCTTCCAGCCACAGCTATCATTCAATCTCTACTTGAGAATTTATGACTTTAATATTTGAATCTCTCGGGAAGGAACCATAAAGAAAAATACAAGGTACAAAAGTATGTATTTCCTGGTTCCATAGACATATGCTTTTAATTGCAAGAAAGGCTTTCCGAAAAGAATCTCCAAGTGCCTTGCTACCATTGCAGATGGTGTGGAAAAGTTAAATGACTTCCTCAACAAGGAATAGGACTCTTGGCCTGAACATCCGGTCTGTCATCCTCTTAGGCACTTCCTGTAGATGTGGATATAGACATAGATACAGATATAGATACATAGACGTAGAATACTCTGTGACTTGAACGTACTTTTCAAAAATTCATAAATACACAGTTCAGTTTCATAGTGTGGGAAACAAGTCCACTTCCTCTTGTCTATATAAAAAGGAATTTAAAGTTCTTGAGAACTCCAACTTTTTATAAAGCCTGAGGCAAAGGTATCATTTCAGTAAAATCAGAACAAATGTGCAAAATATATTTATGTATACCTGGGTCAAGAAATACCCTCATCCAATATTTCAAGGAAGGAGTAAAAGTAAAGTGAAAAGTTAATGCAGAAGGCAAGGTCAGCACTCATGGATGTTTAATCATGCAGTTCTTTATGCAACCAGATCAAAAGCCTGCATGCTATTTAAATAACAAATTATGCTTATTATGCAAATACTTATCAATATTCCTACTGATTTGGGGTTCCTGAGTAGAGGTGGAAGGTATGCAGGGATCTCAAAGAAATGAGTTAGAATGCAGCCTAGATGGGAGATGATTGGCATGCATTGATTCATCCTACCTGCTGCCATACAGCAGCTTTCCAACAGCTTCATGGCCATCCACAGTGGACAGCAGAAAGGGCTCACTAATATTTTCCCAGTTAGTTTGCAGGCATTGTGAAAGCTGCCTTCCCTGAGTCACTTCAATGGATTCTCATAAGGGAAGGAGAGAGAGAAGTGAACTGACAAGTGCTGAACACGTATTGCATGCTAAGCTCCGAATTGAATACCTAACAGCATGTTATTTTAATTAATACAATGATCTTTGAAGTAGTTTTTATCAGCTTCACTTTACACCTAAGGAAAATGATTCTTAAGAGGGACATGAATTCTCCACATTGTACTTGACAAAACTGGGATGTAATTCAATGTGTGTCTCTAAAGCCAATATTCCTCCTATTTATTGCTCATCCATTTACTGAAAAAATCAGACCACGTCCTGTGCTACCCGAGGCTCTAGAGATAAAAGAGGCAAAGCACCTGCCCTTGGGTATCCATTCACATTATACCAAGAAAATAAACACTCGGCACTGTGCCAAATGCTATAACTAGTTGTTTGCCATCAACTCAGAGTGAGCCTTGTAAATTGAACCAAAGTTCTCACCATTAAGGAAAAATATAAGAAGTCAAGTAAGAAAACCTCATATTTCTACAATTGAGGTTATAGTTGGAAAGAGACTCCAGCCTCTCTAGTCTAGGATTCATCACATTATTCTGAAGTGTTTGCTTTCTGTTTTCCCACTAGATTGGCAGTGTGATGATGATGTTCCTTATTTATCTGTTTCCACAGGTGTGTGTACATCCCAGGGATTCAATGCTTTTGCTTATTGAATTAGTAAATGAAAATGTGAATGAGTGATGACCTTCAAAGCTGCCTATGAGGGCAATATAGTCATGACTAATTTGGAGCATATTATGTGTAAAATGTGCTTTTTTAGGAAGCCTGGTTTGGTTGTGGTAGACATTCTGCAAAGGATGGGGGTGCCTGAAAGCTGGAAGACTGGTAGTGAAACTGTACAGGGTTTAAAGGATTGAAAAGTAAGAAGAAATAGTGAAAGACTGAATTGTTTAAAATGCCAAAATGACAGGCATGTCAAAGCAAAATTGAGATCTAGCTTTAGGTAATATCTCTACTAGAAGGTGCCTTGCAAGAGGAGGGAAAGAGAATGAAGAAATACTTACCATCACTTAGTTGCAGTTGACTCTTCAATATTTTATCTCATTTGCTAATCATCATAATACTTAAGTAAGAGCCTCTTTTATAGTAAGGGAAACTGAGGCTGAGATGGTATAAATAATCTCATCTCCCCATGATAAATTGGGGAGCTTAGATTTAAACCAAGTTCTGATCATTCCAAAATTGTTGTTTTCCCACTAAATTTATATCACCTTTGTAATCAAGATGAAGGAAGAAGAAACAAGAGCTGAATTCTGGAATTGAAAAAAATTGTAACATATATCACTTTGGAAATGTGCTTGCTGACTCAGAGTGGTACAGCGGTACAGCTAACAATCTAATTAAGTACAGTTCTAGACAAGCTAACCATACTCTGAAGCAATAAGCATGATATATTTATTTTCCATTTCCTCTCTGTGGTTAGAGATTCAAAGGATAAAGTCATTAAAAATCTTTCAGATGTTTGCATTTTCTGGTGAAATGAGAGTATGCTGGGTCTGGAAGGAGAATGTTCTAATTAGCAGGACTTATTATTTATATTTGATGAAAATAATGATATATGAAATCAATCCAGTCCTTCATCTGTGTGCAAAGATCTTACAGTAGTTTGAAGGTATATATTTGAATGGCAAATGAACCAAAGCCCTTTTTGCCTGAACAGAAAAAGCTGAGAGTAAATTGACTTTTCAGTATAGCACAAAGCTGCATGTTCCCTAAGATGGCTCATCATATTTCTAGCTGGCAGTAGCTGATTTTGCATGCAGAAGGAAAAAGTAAGTTTAAAATTAGTGAGGTGTAAAGGAAAGTGCTCAATCATTAAGCAGATACCAGACAGCCTTAGGGGGTTTTGACTAGTTCAGTAGATTTTGCTAGTGTGGATAGAGGGCACGTGGAATAGTCATTTCTTCTCCTAACTTGAGCTATTAGCTATGAGGTTGAGGGAGAAGTACCTTTTGTGACTCTGATACCTCCCAGGCCTACTGAGGGCCCACCTGCCCCCTTAGTGTCCTTGGCCCTGACCTGTGTGGGCAAGGCTCAGCCTTCACAGCCGAGGCTGCAGTTGCACTACTTACATTCAGGGTGCTCTAATTCTTCCTCATTAGTAATTCCTGCACCCAGGCAGGACAAATGTCCATCATCTGGAATTTTGCAGCTCACAGCTGCCTGGTATGCATCTGCACCACATAAGACTTAGATAACTTGGTGACATCTGGCCTAAAGGTGGCCAGAGACACACAAGATGGAGTCACTGTTTGGACGTGTTCCAACTGCTGCTAATGTAGCCCAAATGACACCAGGCACGAACTGGTAAATAATAATGCCCCAAACTAATCTTGAGCTGTTGCTGCTCAGTTGATGTTTAATGATGCTACATATGGAGTAGACTTGGGTCCACATGCTCAGATTCTAAGTGTACATTCTAAAGCGATGCTTTTCTCCAAAGGAAACCTTTAAACCCTCCCTCCCCCCACTGCTCCAGATCACAGAGCAACTTATCTTGCAAAGAAAATGCCTATTTTGGTTTAGCCGGGGAGGGAGCCCTTGCTTCAACAGGGGCTCAGGAAGCAGTATGTGGAGCAAGGCTTACATAAACATCAACAGACACACTGGGGACTTGGGGACAATGCTGCCAGCAAACGCTGAAGCCAAACTAAGACCTGGGTAAGTCCCAGAAGTCTGAGCCCCTGTCCCCCTGCAGACCAGACCACACACAAGGAGAGGAGGAAGCATCTCAACCAGACAGAAAGTGAACTAGCTCCTCCACTGCAAGGGTTTGGAGTTCTTACCAACATTAGTAAAGAGAAGCTGGGGAGTAAGATCCAAGCCTACTCCGCATTTCTGGCATATAGGTACACGTGCTTAACTGTGTCTAATCACCTTCACACAGTTTGAGCATCTGCATAAAAATTCCAGTTCAAAAATATAAAAAGAGTAGGGAGCAAGATAAAATGTCAACAGAATTCCTTGCACGGGCCATTATTTACAGATGCTTGGGCTGGATGCCTATGTCTGCATTGGCAGATCAGCGGCACCCGAGTTGTAGAATGCTGAGAAGATATGCGACCTGCAGCTGTTATTCTGCAGAGTCCCAAACAGAATGCCTCTGCCTTGCTCAGCTATTAAAAATGAGGCAAATTCTGCAGCATATAGCTGGACTCAGCTCAGAATCTGGGATATAGTCTGTGCAAAGGAAGAGTTAGCTGCCATAAAGCTATCAGGGGCTAGGTAGGTCAATCCGTCAGAAATGTGCAGCTCCCTGGGAGATGTTAAAGAGCTTTGGAAATGCTGATTTTTAGTCAAAGGGAAAATGGGAAGAAAGGAGGGATAGAAATAGAGACAGAATTAGAGAGAGAGAGAGAATGCTGAAGCATGGAGCTGTGTGGTTTCATTGCTGTAGTTCTAAACAACTGTCCGTGAGGCAGCACCCTTGTATCAGAATTTTCCCCGTATTTTCCTGAGGCCCCTCTTCACTGGTCCACTGCCCAGCATTCCTCTTTGGTCCCCTTCTACAGAAGTAAATCCACCCCTGTAACCACCTCCTTGTTATTGTGAATGTAGGATCTATTTCTGATAGATTCGATGTAATCTGTGAATTAGTGGGTATGGGAATTGGGACTATGAAAACTAACACAGAGCTTAGAGTCAGATCTCCACATTTCCCAGTTCTTCCTGGTGTGAGCAATTGGCTTATCTTTAAAATGGAAATAATACCAGCACTGCACAGTAGATCTAAGGACTGCAGAACACGAACATGAACATGTATAAAGCCCCCATAGGAAACAGATCCTTCGCACAAAGTCAATACTCAAACGTATTCTTCCCGTCCCTTGTAATAATGAACATTGGCATAACTCATGAAATGTGCCAATGGTTTTGACCATAGTTCATCGTTACAACCCTTTTATGAGGCAGGTAATAGCGTGGCTTCATAGTCCCCGTTTGAGAATAGCACACTGAGACTCACTCACTGCCTGCAGTTGGCCTGAGGGGACTCAGCTCGCATCAAGGAGCTGGCCCCCAGCCACAGTCCACCGTGCTCTTTGTGGTACGTTCGGCATTGGAAGGATGCATGTCGTGGGTTAGCGTGGCGTCAGCTGGACTGTTGTCTTCAAGTTAGGGCACCATGTTCACATTTTAAGAGAGGTCTGCTCTATTGTCCCACCAGTCACCCCACAGCACTCTAGGTTATTCTTCTAAACACTTATCGCCCTTTTTCCTCATCTTTGTTTATAAATTTCATATTTATTTAATGTCTTTTTTCTTCCACCAGAATGTAAAATCTGTAAGAACACCACTGAACCCAACCTTGTTCTCAGTAGGTGTGAAACAGTGATTAAATATTTCTAGTTACTATTAGTTAACTATTACTATTAGTTAACTATTACTATTAGTAATATTAGTTATTAGTTAACTATTACTATTAGCTATTAGTTAACTATTACTATTAGTTAACTATTACTATTACTATTAGTTAACTAATAGTAACTATTAATAAATTATTTTTGAGGATACATTTATTATTAAGGTTTATTTCTATTTCAGACATCAAAATTAAAGGTCTTGATTTCTTTAGTTCTCTTGAGGGATCTTAGCCTCTAACTAAATGTATTGATAAAATTAATTACCTGGAGGGAAAGGAGACCACCACATTTAATTTAATCTTCCAACAAAGCCCAAACTCCATGGCTCATATGCAATCAAAATGGACTTCTAAGGTAGCATTTCTTTTGATCCTCAAAATACTCTCTTGAAGAATTAACTTACTACCTATTTTATTCATTTCAAAATTCTCAAATTAGGTAGGAAGTGTCAAAGCTTGCATCCAATTTCTGAAAATATCTGATGCAAAGTCTATACATTTGTTGCTGTCATCCACTCACAGGTTAACATGAAATTGCCCGTGAACTGTTGCATAATTGTTAATTGTATCACTAGCTAGACTATGAGATTCCAAAGGGCAAAATTCAAACCTGTGTTTTGTTTTGTTTTTTTTTCTGTCCTCAGCACAGGGATCCAGAAAATGATCATCTATGTAATTGGTGCTCAAAAAGTAATTTTGGCTTGAATTGAATTGAGTCATATTTGATTGAGTAGAATTAAATTCGTGCCCCTTATTGATGAGGGTACTAATAACCTTGACCCTTGTGCAAACCACACTTATCGGTAATTGATATGACCCCTCACACTGAAACCACATGATCACAGAACTTGAAACCCTATCATTGATGACCACAATGAATGCAGCCTCCAAAGCTATCTATCATTGCCTTTCATGGTTTTCGGGCAACATAAAAGGTAGTGGAACAAAACATGGCTTTGGAGTCTGATAGACTTGGGTTAAAATCCTCATCCTGTTGCATATAACTGTTTAAACACTGGCAAGTTGCATAATCTCTCTGGGCCTTTGTCTTTCAAACTATAAAAATGGTTATAACACCACTTACCTATAGGGTTATTGTGCATTATAAGGTGATACAATATGCCTGACCTATAATATAAACCCTCAAATTCTAGTATTTTACATCTTGTTTCTCTTTCATCCTACTGCTAGTATCCATTGAACTCAATGTCCTAATTAAAGTATCAAAGCAGAGGCTTAACTGATTGGATTATACCTAGGATATTTTCTCTAATCTTGTACAGTCACTTCTAAAGAAAGGATTATAATGTTCTAGTAAGAGCCAAAATATCTGGCTTTTGATAAAGATTTGCTGTTGCTACTATTGCTGCTGCCGCCATGAGGTATAATAATATAGTGTGTGTGTAGGTGATATACCAGATGGGTCCCCATAGGAAAGTGAGATATTCTATGAATATCCCAGAGAAATTCATAGAAAAGTATGAAGGGCTGCATTCATTAGGATCCAGAATACTAGGTCACTCTGGATTAAAAACTAGAAGGAATTGGATCATCCTGTCTTTAAGAAGGGGGTAAATAATATCAATGACTATTATTGGACCAATGTTACATCATTTTTACTCTCTATAACTGCTAACATGGTAATCTTCACTGAACCCCAGCATCATCAATGACTATTTTTAACTTGAATGCATTTATAAGAAAATGAAGCGGATAATACAAAAGAAAACATAAATGCACATTACAGAACCATTTTTAAACTGCTTATTATTGTTATTTCAAAAATGACAAATTCTTCTAAACTGGATACTTCTGTGTTAAAATGATTATTAGATAACTGTTCCTGAATCCATGTTCCCATAGAAATATTCATTAAATTAGAATCTAGAAACATGAGTCTATGTTCTGCTTGATCCCAGAAAGATTTTCTTTCCCTTACCTAATAATTAATGTCCATATTTTGGCAGAATGCTTTGAAAATTCATATACTGTATCCCCAGAAAAATGCATATCCATACTTACATACAAAATCTGTGGGCCCAGGACAACCACTGTCCTTTGCTCCAAAATGCTTCCATTGCAGATGTCCCAACTAGGGCTCCAAGGCTGAATAGAAACTGTCAGGAAGAAAATAGAGTGGCAAAGTCCACAGTGCCACCCACCCCACACTCTGCGCTGTGCCTATCCGACCTTGCTTGACTGAACAATGGCCAGAAAAATCACACCCATCTATCTGCTGTACAGGAGAAGAAGGGAAGCATTTTACCCTCCTCATCCTCTGTCTAGAACCATGAAATCTGATTATACTGCTTTATGATATTTCCTGATTTTCATGGTACAACTATACAGTGAACCATTCAGCCATTAAAAAGGACAATATATATGATTATTCATGACTTGAAAAGTTATATACAAATTTTTAGCCAAAAATGTGTTTGTAAAATTAAACACACCTGCATATATAGTGATTGTACTCAGGAGGGAAAGTTTTAAGAGATATTAATTATCTCTAGTGAGGTTATGCATGTTAGTTTTCCTATTTTATTCTATTATTTAAGCTTGAATTAATTGCATATCTTGTTTCTATGTTGTGCTTATGCTGTTCACAAAAGAAAAAAACTTCATTTTTGTTTATTTATTTCTTTATTTATTTTGAGACAGAGTCTCACTCTCTTGCCTGAGCTATTTTTTCTATTTTTGGTATAGATGGGGGTCTCACTCTTCCTCAGGCTGGTCTCAAACTCCTAAGCTCAAATCATCCGCCTGCCTCAGCCTTCCAGAGTGCTAGTATTACAGGCGTGAGCCACCACACACAGCCAAACCTCATTTTTAATATAGTATTGTATGGGAGCTGACTGAAATACAATTTCAAATTACAATCTCTATCAGAAACAGAAACTAGCAGAAATGAGATCAAAAACTCTAATCCAGATTTTTGTGGAAATTCATATCTTAAACCAATACCAAACTCCATACTTAATAGTGAGTCACTGCAGTCATTTTAATTAAAATCACAAAATATATTTAGATGTCCATACTGCTCCATTTCTAGCCTACATAGTAAGATGTAAAACAAACAAATATATCCACTAGAACATGATGCAAATTAGCAATATTTGCAGATGCATGACAAGCTACATTCCTCAAAGGCAAAACTATTTGATCTACACTGTTCAAACTACCAATAACATTTAAAAAATACAGTATAGTAGAAAAGTATAAGTTAAAGCTACCCACAAAGAACTCCCAATCTTAAAGTTACCATATTAAATTTAATATTTATGTTTTATAATACTACAAATGTTTTGCTTATCAAAATTAGTGAATTGCTAATCATACAGTATAGGATACACACAAATACACACATACATTCAGTTTTGTATTTGGTATTTTATCATTTATTATTCTGTCAAAAGCAAGGTTACCTGTCATTAAATACTTCTAAAAATGTGATCAAAGAAAAAGTTCTATGCATATATTTTTCCATGCTAATATATACTGTTTTGACATGCTAGTTTAGTGAAGACATATTTTTCTTCCATCGGCTACATTTTAGATTTCTATCACAGTTCTTTAGATTTATGATTTATGAGTCTAGAGTCATGAGTCTACCAAACAAGTATAATTAAAAATTATTTTAATTAAAATCATGATTTTACCATGCCTCTTTCCATCTTTGTGGTTTTGTTAAAGGACAATTCATTCCCTACTTTATGACTCCATTATCTAGTAAAGAGTTTGCTTAAGGGGGAACAGGAAATGTTCTTATCAAAATTCAACTGGAAATTCAAGTCATATCTATACAGCAAGAATGTAATATAAGGGACATAAAGATTGTAAAAGAAGAGATAATATTGTCATTATCTCATGACGTGCACATAAATATGTACACAAAAATCAAAAGAATCATCAAATTATTAGAGGCAATAATTAAATTTAACAAGTTTAGTGGATGCAAAATCTATTACACAAAATAATTCCTATGTATCAGCTCCAAAAAATATAAAACAAAATTTGAAAATTATATCACCTAAAATAGCATATAAAATACCTATTGTTGACCTAAGGATTCAACATAATTCTTAACAAAACTCCAGCAGGTATTTTGTGGAAGTTGGCAAGTTCATTCTAAATCTTACATGGAAAAGCAAAAGGTCAAGAATAAAAAATATTCTTGAACAAAAAGATCAAACTGAATATATTTATAAATTATAGTAGTTTCATGGCAGAATATTTGGGTTTTTCTAGATATATAAGATCATATTGTCAGCAAAAAGCAATAGTTTGACCACTTTGCCCCCATTTGGACGCACTTGATTTCCTTCTCTTGTCTGATTGCTCTGGCTAGGACTTCCAGCACTATGTTGAATAGAAGTGGTGATAGAGGGCAACTTTGTCTGGTTCCAGTTCTAAGTGGGAATGCTTTCAATTTTTCCCGTTCAGTATGATGTTGGCTGTGGATTTGTGATATATGGCTTTTATCATTTTTAGGTAAGTGCCATCTATGCCTATTATGCTAAGTGTTCTTATCATAAAAGGGTGCTGAATTTTGTTGAATGCTTTTTCTGCATCTAATGAAAGGATCATATGGTCTTTGTTTTTACTTGTATTTATGTGGTGAATTACATTTATAGATTTGCGTATGTTGAACCATCCTTACATCTCTGGGATGAAGCCCACTTGGTAGTGATGGATTATTTTTTGATACTATATGCCAATAACACTCAAACTGAAAACCAATCAAAGACTCAATATCCTTCACAATAACAACAAAGAAAATAAAATACCTAGGAATATATTTAATTAAGGAGGTAAAAGACCTCTACAGGGAGAACTACAAAACACTGAGGAAGGAAATAGCAGAGGACAGTAACTGGTGGAAAAACATACCATGCTCATGGGTCAGCAGAATCAACATTGATAAAATGTCTATACTGCCCAAAGTGATCTACAGATTCAATGCAATCCCTATTAAGATGCCAACATCATTTTCCACAGATCTAGAAAAAATAATTCTATACTTTGTGTGGAACAAAAGAAGACCCCGTATAGCAAAAGCAATATTAAGCAAAAAAAAAAAAAAAAAAAAAAAAAAAAAAAAAAAAAAAACCAAATTGGGAGGCATCAATTTACCAGACTTCAAACTATACCTCAAGGCTATAGTAACTAAAATAACATGGTACTGATATAAAAACAGAGACATATACCAATGGAACAGAACTGAGAACCCAGATATAAAACCATCCTCATATAGCCATCTAATTTTTGGGAAAGCAGACCAAAACATGCACTGGGGAAAAGAATCCTTATTCAATAAATGGTGCTGGGAAATCTGGATAGTCACATGTAGAATACTGAAACAGGATCCACACCTTTCACCTCTCACAAAAATCAACTCACGGTGGATAACAGACTTAAACCTAAGGCATGAAACTATAAGAATTCTAGAAGAAAATGTTGGTAAAACTCTTATAGACGTTGGCCTAGGCAAAGAATTTATGAAGAAGACCCCAAAGGCAATCACAGCAACAACAAAAATAAATAAATGGGACCTGATCAAATTAAAATGCTTCTGCACAGCCAAGGAAGCTATCATGAGAGCAAACAAACAACCTCCAGAATGGGAGAAAATATTTGCATGTTACACATCTGATAAAGTGCTGATAACTAGAATCTATGTAAAACTCAGGAAAATCAGCAAGAAAAAAATCAAACAACACCATTAAAAAGTGGGCAAAGAACATGAACAAAAACTTTTTAAAATATTGTTTAATCTGGAAACCCTTTTTAAAAATAATGCCTACTTGATTTATATCTATAAGAAGAATGTCAGGTAATTATATTTGGAAAATATTTAATACACTAACTTTAAAGAAATTGAAAATTCAGGTGGATAGTCTTAAAAAAGACAGTG
>VBSM01002608.1:166297280-166338823 GCA_008086735.1 Cheirogaleus medius
TAAAATATTTGGTTCCATTTTCTATAATTATCCTTTAAAACCTTATAGCTACATTTGATTTGTTCATTGACATTATAATATATATTGCTTCTTTTTGGTGTTCACATCTTGTTACCCATTTCTCACTTCTGTCACCAGCTAATGGCTGTGCCATTTTTAGTGTAAAAGTCGTAGACCTGTTAGGTCTGCAGTTTGAATTGCCATGCTGCTAGAAAGTTGTGCTTTTTCTTTCCAGCTGTTTGCTTACTTCCTGAGAAAAGCAGTAGCTTTCTGTAGCATTATGGAGTTTTCAGTGGAACCAAATTTTTGCCATTAAAAACTGGCATTATATTGAACTACACATTGAGAAATCAATCAAAATAAAAATTTTTACTTTCAAAAAAAAAAAAGAAGATAGACTAATGGCCAACAAACATATGAAAAAATGCCCAACATCTTTAATCACCAGGGAAATGCAAATCCAAACAACAATGAGATATCACTTAACCCCAGTGAGAATGGCTTTTATCAAAAAGTTCCAAAACAATAAATGTTGGCATGGATGTGGAGAGATAGGAATACTCATGCACTGCTGGTGGGACTGCAAACTAGTACAACCTCTGTGGAAAGAAATATGGAGATACCTCAAAGAGCTACAAGTAGATCTACCATTTGATTCAGCAATCCCATTATGGGCATCTACCCAAAGGAAAAAATGACATTCTGTAACAAGTACATCTACACTAGAATGTTCATAGCAGCACAACTCACAATTGCAAAGATGTGTAAACAACCCAAGTGTCCATCAATACCTGAGCGGATTAATAAAATATGCTATATGTATACCATGGAGTTCTACTCAGCCACAAAAAACAATGGTGATCTAGCACCTCTTATATTATCCTGGATAGAGATGGAGCCCATTCTACTAAGTAAAGTATCACAAGAATGGAAAAACAAGCAGCACTTGTACTCACCATCAAATTGGTATTAACTGATCAACACTTAAGTGCACATATTGTAATAAAATTCATCAGATGTCAGGCAGGTGGGAGGGGTGGAGGGATGGGTATATTGATCCCTACAGGGTGCGGTGCGCACCGTCTGGGGGATGGACACGCTTGAAGCTCTGATTCATATGGGGCAAAGTCAATATATGTAACCTAAACATTTGTACTCCTATAATATGCTGAAATAAAAAATAGGTTCAAAAGATAAATCAAAAATATTTAAAAAGTGATCAAACTGGGAATATTACCAGATAGTAACAGTTTCATAAAACTGCCATAATTAAAGTAATATGGTATTGACATAAGAACTGATACATAGAACAATTGAACAGAGTATAGAGTCCAGAAGCAGGATAACATGTTTACAGAGACCAATTTATGAAAAAGAAACCACTGAATTGTGATGCAGGAGAAGGTTGTCTTTTCAATAATGGTAACTAGGTCAATTGGATATCCACATGAAATAAAATGAACCCTGCATTTTAGTTTCCACATAAAAATAATTGTCAGATGCATTGTGAATCTGAATGTAAAAGGAAGAACAATAAAATGTCTAGATGATCATAGAGAAGAATAACTTTATTAATTTGCAAGTAAATGGAGTACTTTGTACAAGAAGTCACAATAATTAGACTTATTAAAGCCAGATTCTGTTTATCAAAAGTCACAATGTATACAGTAAGAAGGCAAACCAAAAAGGGAAAATATATTTATAAAACATATATTCAACAAAGGACACATATCCTGAATATAAAAATAGTACCTAAAAGTCAAATAGAAAAAAATGCATAATTTCAAATGGACAATTTCAATGACATTTTAATGAACAAGGCATAAAAGAAAATACACCAAACCTAATAAGCATACAAAAAATTTGGTCAACATCATTAGTCACTAGTAAAATGAAAATTAAAATCCAAATAAAGGAGTCCCACGTAGCCACTGAAGTGGGTAAAATCTGAAGAAGAGGAGGACAATACATAGTGCTGATGGGAATGTGTAAATTGCATTCATGCTCCTGAGAGTGTAAACTGATACAATCACTTTGGAAAACTATTTGGAAATGCCGAACATTGGCATACTCAATAATCTGCTACTCTACAAAATTCAGTATTTTGTAATGTTAATAAAAATTCATAGTTGCCTATACCAGAAGACGACACAAGAATGCATAAGAGCATTATGCATAAACTCCCTAAAGAAGGAATGATGCAAACGTCAGTCAAAATATAATAAATACATAAATTGAGATAGGTTAATACAACAATACATAACAGAATGGACCCTAATTATACAATAATAATCATTACTCTTATAAATAATATATTAAGTGAAAAATACTGATTGTTTTCATTTATAAGTTCAAGGGCAGACAAATTAATTTATGGTGCTAAAGATCATAAGTGTGGTTTCCTCTTAGAGTCGGGTAATGCCCGGAAGGAGGCAAGAGAGAGGCTTCAGGGATCCTCAAAATGTTTTACATTTTGTGAGTGATGGTTACATGAGTATGTTTGCTTTAGGCTAAGAAACAAAAGCAATAAAGTAAAAATGCATTAAGCTTTGCACATTTTACTGTGTGTTATAGTTATAATAAAAAGCTAAAGAGCAAGTGTGGTGCAGCTGGCATGTCACGTGCACATTGGAAGAAGCAAATATACTTAGGATTACAGCGATGCAAATGCAACATTAAATTTAACTTCAAGCAGTTGCCTAAGCCCTCACAATTACAATACATCTAGGTCAGTTGCAGCCTATATCATCCACCCTTTGCCCTATGAATATTTAACTGTCAATTAGCAAACTCATAAATAAGTTTGCCAAATTATTTGTGACGAGAAAGCAAGTAGACAAGGAGAACTGGTGCCAAACCCGCTTACCACCATGATTTGAGGGCTGCCACGTATCCCACTAACAAATAGGCAGCAGCCATTTATTGAAATGGGGTTTATTTCATTCTACACATTTTAGTTGTTTAGTTCAAATTATAAACCTAAAGTTAAATCATAAACCTAAGGCACTATGGAGTATATCAGAAAAAAGGAAAATAAATCTGAATAAAACTTTCATTTGCCCTTAGTTAACATCTATTTGTGTCCAATAATCATGTGCCCATAAGTGTGTAGTTTCCCATAAATCTTACGATGTTCCCTCCAACTTCCAAAGAACACATGTGTTTTTGTACTTCGGGCACGTGGAAGTTGAGACTCCTCTGCCATTATCAGTAAGTGTTTGAACCCACTTATTACTGGAGACATAGGTGAGCCTCAGCTAATAACTGCCCACGTGAGTTAGAGTGGTGTGTAGGGACCAGAGTTGGGGCAATGGAGTTTAGCTCTCTAGTGTCAAGTCCTCAAACCTAACAGCTGAGGTAACCATAGAGCAATGAAAGTCCAAAGAGTAAAAGTAGGATCAAAATAATGAAAAATGGCCAAGGGTCTATTCTCCAAAAGCAAACAGAACTGAAATAGATGAAAGTGGGAGGAGAGACAAAACAGTTTGACATGATTGTCAAAGACGACACTGTCACCATAATGCACCAGCCATCCTGGCTTTGAGGACTAAGACCAGGGCCAGCAGTGATCTGTGTACTTTATCCCATAGCATAAAGACAGTGAATATAAAGGAAGGCCAGGAAAAAAGAGAAGACTAAATGACAACGAAAAAAACACTGAAAAAGAACATTTGGATAGTGGGGAGAATAGATGTGAGGCCACAGCCACATTTGGTCAAGGTTTCTCAAAGCCAGTACTGATATCTTGGACTCGATAATCCTTTTGTTGTGAGGGGCTGTCCTCCCCTTCAGCAAAATGTTTAGCAGCATCCCTGTCCTCTACCTACTAAGTGCCAGTGGCACCCCCATAGTGTGACAACTAAAAATGTCTCTAGAAATATCCCTGAGGGCAAAAATCACAGTCAATTGAGAATAGCTAAGCTAAATGGAAAGGAATTAGAAGTTAGTAGGAGAATTCATTGTTATCAGAGGCTCATATGCTCCATCTAGTTATACATGAGTAAAATATCTAGGAAATTTTATAGTTTGGTCCACAAAGTACATTTATTTCTATACTTTCCAAAGATCAGAGTTAAAGAATTTTTCAAAGTTGGTTGGAAATTAGACTTTTGTTTGAGTTGGCCCTTCTTGACTATTAAATTTAAAATTCTGGTAGTTGTAGAGAACAACTATGGAAGCAGAGCCCCACACAGTGCCTTAGCCTGGCTCATGTTAGCTCCAGAAGTTACTCATTACAAGTTAACATTGCTCCAGATGATACTAGGAAAGCACTTGCCAGTATGTGATGCAGGCAGCGGGCATCGTATATTCCTCTATTCAATGGATAATTATTGAACTGCTACAATGTGAAATTGCATTAGGTGCTGGGAAAATAATAATTGAAGAAGAAAAATATGGTCTCTACCCTCATGAACTTTAGAGTCTAGTGAACAAATACGGGCTTAGAGGCAGGAGACAAGTTTTTGTGGTGCAGGACTCTTGTAAGGATTCCTCCAAGGTGGCTCCAGGAGGCATAAAAAACTAGTTTCACAGGTATTGGGGGGACTATCTTGAATTCATTATATAGATATAAAGCTCAGGCCATTTTAGAAATGACTATCTTACAAACTCGCATAGCCTCCAGTTAACTTTTTGAGTCACTCATACAGGAAGGGAAAAGAGAAGATAGCAAATCCTTGCAGAGATGGCCAATAATATAAACTCTACTATGAGATATAGGAATCCCCCTTCAAGAGGCAAACAAAGAGATTCTATAATAAAAGTACTGTAATCTCTAGAGATGGGAGACACTCTTGTGAGAATGGGCTGCAATTAGTTGTGAAGTTCATTTCTGCAGCTGAATGCCTTAGAAATTTTTCCAAATTTTGCAACTCTGCCCACCAAACCTATTCACAAGTGGAAAAATATTTTTACAGTATCAGTAAATATGAGAGATCATGACCTCTGACAATCTATACCTGTTTTCTTAGATATAAAAGCTATTTCCTGATTTCAGGAAGCACGCTGAATTTTTCCTTTCAATCTGAATTTACTGTTTGTGGTTTTTCATTAGAGACTTATCGACAACCAGTAACAAAAGGGCAAATTGAAAATGCAGAGACAATATTTTTTTATAAAATTTTGTAATTTTTTTTTTGCATTGAGTAGCCCATCTGAAAAAAAATCCCTTTAACACCAACTGGGCTATGGCAGGGCTTTGTAGAAATGTCTGATTTGTATAACAATGATAAAGATGATGGCATCGTGTGATGAAAAACAAAATTCCTATATTACCACCATGCATGACTTTAATGCCATTCTCCTTCTGTTGTGTGAGTGCTATAAATAGCAAGAATACACTTTTTATAAAAGGATTTGGGGAAAATGAATGTCAAAAAGTATTTGGAACCAAAGTTTGGCACATCACACTTTATAATGAAAACATAGATAATATGTACATATGAATTACAGACTTAGTAAATCCACAATGAAAGAAATCATGTTTGCTAGCCAAGATGATTCTTTATATCACAAATAGGAAATGCCAAAGGCAAAATAACAGAGTAATGTCTTAGAATTACCAGCCATTAGAAGGAAAGGTTTAATGAATATCTTACAACTTGTCTGTAATTTGACGTATTATTGATCCACAACATAATGAGCCCTCTTACATCTGAGAAACTTTCACTGGTCTTGAGTCTAAAAAGTTCTGAGTATGAGCTGTGGCTCACAGAATGCCCCGAGTCTCACTTCATCGGAATTGTTTCTCAGCCCATCTGTAGTATTGTTCCTGAAGGAACAGATAGAGTTTCATCAGCAAAAAGACCTTCATAAATGGAGACGGGTCAAAACTACCAGTCTTAGGTAAGGAACACCACACCACCTCTGTTACAATTGTAAGCCACAGGCTTCTTAGTGGCAGCATATTATGATCGGTTCTGATTTCAGAGGGAGTTGAATTTAAATCTCTTGAATTTCTACCTTATTCATCCATTCATGTGTTCATTCATTTATGTCAATTAGTAAGCATTTAACTTACCCTGACCTCTGATTGCTGATCTGTAATATGGTAATGATAATAACATAGTTATCATTAAGTCATTAGAGAAGCACCCATGTCGATACAGAAGCAATATTTAGAACAATTCACAGAACATAATAATTGAATTAGTCGTTGCCATTAGAACACGAAGGGAATATCATGATGTGTGAAGTGCTTCCCAAGGGCAGGTATCTCTGCCTCCTGTGAGTGACACAAGCAGCATCTGGTATGAGGTGAGTACTCAGTGAATATTTTGGAAATGAAAGAGGAATAGCCTGACACTCTCTAGCCAGGGTATACCCAGAAAGAGGAGACAAACTAAGAATTGTAATAATCTTTTACAAAGAAAGGTAAGCTATTAAGAAAGTAAGGGATATCCTCTTAAGCCATTAAGAAAACAGTATAATTCTGGGAAGGCAACTGAGCACTGAAGCTCAGGCTTTCCCCGGAATGCCTTCCAATCCCAGAAAGACTGAAATCCAGTGTAACGGGCACAAGTACAGAAGACCAAAGACATATGTTGGGGTCCTCACAGGAAGGGCAATTAGACCGGAGAACAATGCATGAGGCTGATACCTGCACAGAAGTGCCCCCTCAGGGAAATGGAGCTGGACAAGTGTCCATCCTACAGAGGTTCACAGCCAGCATTTGCCTGCAAGTGGCTCTGGGTGGAAAAGGGAGTAAAAATGTATTTCCTAAGAATTTAGGCACACAAGCAAGCCTTGATATGGAATTCACACAATCTACATAAAAACAAAGAAACAACCCCCCCCAAAAAATCAAAACTTTAAATTGTACCTAGTGGGTATACTACATTTGACTAACAGAGGAAATGTGAAGTTTTTAGACATCCTTTATTAAGATCTCAAAGAATTACCAAAAACAGAGTATCAAAAACATGACCTGAAATAACACAAAACTCAAAGAAACCATCAGCAAAATCAGCAGCAACAATAAATAGCAGAATTTTTTTAGATACATAATAAGAATATATAATACATTTTTTTAACATGTGGAAAAAATGGGGGAGGAGCAAAGGACATTCAAAAGTGAACATAATATTTGAAAAAAATATTAAATGTATTGGACCATCTCTGGTTAAAAGAATAGATTGGGACTGGCTTTAAAAGATATATTAGCCTATGAATTTCGGAAAACTTACATCCAAATCATAGAGATGCAGCAAGGTTGAAAGTAAAAGGGTAGGAAAATGTATGCTACGTAACACAAAACCTGAGTAAAAGAAAATTAGCATCATGAAATAGTGACAAAAGATTAAGTGAAAAATTATGAATATAACAACATATTTCAAAATATATAAAGCATGATAAAACTATAAAGAAAATACAAGGAAAATTTTAATCTAGGCCTCTCAGTATTAAAAGACAAAAGGAAAAAACAGATTTAAAGGAAACATTATTTACAAGTGTGAGCTAATGAACATAGAATCCTAAATCCAGCGGTTGCAAATTAGCCATAATTTTCCAAGCAAATGTGAAAATTTGATATAGATTTGTTATTTTCCAAACCATAAAATAATTCTCAGCAAGTTTTTAAATAGCAGTATCATATTTGCTATGATCTCACATCAAAATACAATTTAGAATTCAATAATACCAAATACGTATTTAAGAAAACACATATTGGGAATCCACTACTCAATGACTTAGGTATCAAAAATGAAATCATAATGGAATGCACAATGCCACAAGTTTGATCTTATAAATATCAATAACACTGAGAGAAAATGGGCATTGGATGAGATATGAAGGGCCTCCAAAATAGACTTGTAACATGGTCCAACAGGTTAGTGAAGGATGGGAACTATCCAATAAATGGGGCTCAGAATCTGCTTACCCATATTGTAGAAATGAAAACATATTGGGTCCCTACTACACACTATCCCAAAATCAGCTTTATATGGAATCAAGACCTAAATGTGAGTGGCAGATCTTTAAGACTTTATGAAAACAGTCAGTAAGGGCACTGTGATATGAGGTAGAGATTTCTTTATAGGAAGACAAAAGATATATGAAAAATAAGGCACATATTAATTTTATTACATTAAATATAAGGACTGCTGACGTGTATTCATAGCACATGCTCATATGCACACAACAAAATCACAAAAACCAAAGTTAAAAGATAAGCCAAAAACTCCCCCCTTTGCCAAGTTCAGAGGCTGATATAGAATAAATGTTCAAAAATCACTTGTTGAATTATTACAAGGGAGGAAGGGAAGGAGGGAGGAAGGGAGGGAGGGGAGGAGGGAAGGAAAGAGAGAATCAAATGTTAATGCTCTTACCTTCCAGTGACTCATTCTAAATCGGGCACTCAGTTCTCCCAGTGGGGAAGACAGCCTTTCACGGAGTCATTAACACTTCCTCTAATGTGCCCTCTGAAATCATTCGTATGTATAGATGGCAAGGCAGGAATCGCAGTGTGCAACTATAAGGCACTGTGTGTGTGCAGCCCGCAAACAGTACATTAAAATGAGAAGAACAGTGGAAAGGAAAACAGGCTTTGATATCCAGCAGGCTTGGAGTCAAATCTCATACCAGCCTCTGTCTGTCTATGCGATCTTTGTCATTTTACTTAACCTCTTTAATTCTCAGTTTCTGTGTCTGTAAAACTTGGATAAATGTGTGCTATGCAAGTTCGATGTGAGAATTAAATGAGTGTCAGATAATGTGTTTGAGACAGCTAGGGCACTCACTACCAGGTACATAATCGGTGCTCAGAACTGTGTATTTCCTCCTTAAGGGGTTTGAACTCCAGAATTTCCCTGCACCAACGCACTGGTTCTAGTGCCTGAGTACATGAGCTGCCACATCTCTCTCCCCCTCCAGGGTACATGAAGCAGCTGAGAACATTCTGGAAGCCACAGCCCTGCCCATCTCACCTCCCTCGTGAATGAAAGAGTGAGTGAGCGTAAGCCAGCACTGGGGCTTTTCTCCTTAGTGTACCTCATTCCGAACTAGAGCCCAAAGCAACTGCAACACCCAGCTGGAATTTCTAACGTCAGAAACATTTCCCACTGTGCTGCTTGGGTGGGTAATTCCCTGACCAAGCTGAAACAGGGACCTTTACAAGAGTCTCCAAGGTCTGAATTAAATGTTTTCCCTGGCTCCGGACTCCGGCCCTGGATTAACAGCAGAGACATTAGCAAAACACTGACCGCAGGTTTTTATTTTCTTTTCTGTGGAATGTGGCTTAGTCCTCATGACTGATGGTGGATTATTTCTCCTTACATAACCATTTCTCCTCCAGAGACCAGTTAGATATTAATAGGAAAGGCGACGTTCTCTTTGTGGCCCCACAAGCTGGGCCACCTATTTGAAGACGTCCTAACAATAGTAAAGACAGGCCAGGGAGCCCCAACTCTGAGAAGGGCAGAGATGTATGTACACTCGGCGAAAAAGGGACAGTGCAGTTTTGGCATCCAGCTCTCATTCAGAGACACACACATACACACACACGTATGCACACACACGCATGTAAACACACAAGCCTGCACAAAGAGAAAATTAGAAAGAGAGAGAGACTTAAAAGGAGGTTGCAGCATCAGTGACTTCTTCCAAATCTTTGTCTTAGTTTTTGCTGATCTAACGTGTTGGTTTCCATAGCAACCTGCCGTGGCCTGGATAACAAGTGAAGTTCATTTCAGAGAGGTCTACAAAGCCAGGCAGAGCATTTTCAATGAAAGTTCCTTCTTGTCTCCCAGTGTCTCTGCAGTCACCACCAGGCCTCAGGAAGTATCAATACATGTGGACCTGGTAACAAAGGTACTCTTTAGCCTGGGGGGAAGAAATGCCTTGCTCCTTTTAGTTTTGAGATTCCAAAATTAGCAATAGGAGAGAGAGGCTTTACAAAATCCATGCTCTCTGTGCTTAAATTGTAAGGCAAAATATCCTAAAACAAAGAATCATTCTGTCCTGTAAATCAGAGATCAAATTGCTTTTAAGGGTCATAATCAAAACAGAGGGTGAGGACTTAGAGGAGGTCCTACTGGAGGAGGGGTGCACACTGGTGACACATTTTGGCAGGAGTGTCGCGGAAACTTAAACAGCTATGAAACAGTAGTGGATACATGGACTTATTAGGTTATACCATAATTGATGGGAGCTGCAAATTCGTACATCCATGAGATGTGGCCTGAGCTGTCAACATTACTTATTTTTATCAAAAACAAGCGCCTAAATAGAAAATGATGATATTCTGTGGAGAGGTGATAATAACAAGATGAACATATAGAGAAAAACTACTAACTTGCTCCTCGTGTGTTTGGGAAAGGGCGGGCCTGGAGGGAGACCTGAGGGATGAGGACTGGCATCACCGAACCCTTCTCCAAGGAGATACGGTCAGTGCCCCGTCTGAAAGGAGGGGCAGGTGTCAGCTCCTCCCCGGCATGGGGAACTGGAGCAATGGTGAGAAAGACTGCACGGGAAATGCAGGCAAGGTGTGAAATCGCCGGTGTGGGGAGGGAGGTGGAAACAAGAGGAATGAAGTTCTAAGACAGAGTCTGAAGGCAGGTGAAGTCAGGAAGATAGACAAGGACCAGAGTATGACGTGCTTACACAACTTTGCATCCTCAGGGATGAGGAGCGTTGGCGGGAAGTCTTCTGCATGGCAGGGGGACAATGGAGTTCACCCTGTCGGCAGTCACTGTGCTGAGTGAGGCACCTGCAGAGCGAACGTGCAGGTGGCCTTCCCAGGATATATTACATTACACAGCGAAAGAAATTTTGCAGATGTAATTAAAGTTACTAATCAGTTGATCTTAAGGTAGAAAAGGTCATCCAGGTGTACCTAACCTGGATGCCCTTTAAAAGCCAAGAGCCCTTCACAAACTGAGGGATTTCTCGAGATAATAGCAGGAGAGAAAGTTGGGGAGATGAGAGGCATGAGAGAAATTCAGTGTGAAGGGGCCTCTCCATGGGCCACTGTGAAAGACCCTAGAGCAGCCACTAGGAGCTGACACTGGTCTTTGGCCAGCACCCAGAAAGAATAAAAAACGTCCTCAGTGCTACCATTACAAAGAACTGAATTCTGCCAACAACCCGAGTGAGCTTGGAAGCAGATTCTTCCCACAGCCTGTAGACAGGACCGCAGCCGGGCACACACCTTGATCTTGGCACTGTGAGATCCTCGGCAGAGAATCCAGTCCAGCCTGCCTGGGCTTCTGACCTACAGAACTATGAGATAAACGGGTGTTGTTTTAAGCCACTAAATGTGTGGTAAGTTGATGTTCAGCAATAGAAATCTAATAAATTAGATAAAATAAGCAGGTTACAAAACAGTATATACAGTATAATGTCCTCTTTTGTTTATATGTTCTGTGTTTATGAGTTTGCAGAGGAAACTCAGCTGAAGTCTATACACAATGTAGTTCGCAGCAGGTGCTTGGCTGGCAATTTGAATTAATTGAAAGGAATTTAACCACTGGACACCCGGGAAGTCTGATAACTCATTATTTTCATGGGCTAAATCTCATGGAATGAACTTGGGCATTCTATAAGGCCTTCTCAAATGCCATCTGACCATTGGAATTAATCTCTTTTTGCTGTTTATTTACAGAGCAGTACAGTTCTGGCTTTGAGATCTGAAAAATCAGATTTCAAAACCTACCTTCACTACTTAGGAGCTTTTGAAACTTGGATAATTTAAATAACCTCTCATAGCTTTAGTTTTCTCAAATCTGAAATCTGAATGAGAATTCTCACTGGTGACGATCATTGTGAAGATCCACTGGGGTAACAAATGCAGAGCAAATCATGTCACTATTGTTGAGTATTTGGTCCACCTAGGGTAGATGCTCACTGAATTGTTATTCTTATAGTTTCAGTAAGAGTTGAGCTGCTTCAGTAGTTCCCAAGGTGATCTTCCCCATGGTCCTTCTGTGATCGTGTCTTGGTATTCTCAAGTGCCTAGCACGGTGCCTGGCACCTACCAAGTGCTTTGTAACTTCTGGTTCAACTAATGCACGAGTGAGTAAAATGAATATTGGTAAAATTGAATGTTTGGCTCCCTAGACAATGCGGATTGCAGTCACATAGCACGACCACAAGATGTCAGTATAAACAGGAAAGCTCTGCGTTTCAGGAATATTCTGGACCATCTGCCCCATGCCTCTTCTAGGGCTCCAGGGAAAACACACAACTGCAATACTGTGAAGGCAGAAAGCAAACTGCCAGGATTTTGCTCACCTCCTTCCTATTTTGACTGTGTGGTTCAATGCCTTACAAACACAACTCCGGATTTGCAGAGAAAAATATCCCTGCTGAGCTTGTAGTCCTAAATAAAGACCCAACAGACTTCATTTGGGGACAATTCTATATGCACAGCCTTTTTCCTATCCCTGCCTTAAATTTGCATTTCTAGGCTTGGGTTGGAGGCAAAATTATGAAGAACACACAGAGTCAAATGCTAATTCCTTTACTAACATTGGTGAGTTTGTGCAAGTTTCTCAACCTTTCTGAGCTTCATTTTGTCATGTGAAAAAAGAAGAAAACCAATATGTGGAGATTACTGACAGAATATTACAACTATGAAGATTTAAGCAGAAGAGCATTCTCTAAAGTCTAGTTCCCAGAGTGCCCTTAAATCAAAAGGAAGGATTTTCTTTACAATTCTGAAGAGATTTGGACAGTGACCCACAACTACTTGGCCCAAAGCATCCTGTCTCGAACAGGTGCACAAGCTCTCTGGTAAAGACTTGCTTTGAATAGTCCCCAACTGTAATGTTGCCTCTCAAAAACACACTCTGTTGACTATGAAGATTGTTCCTCACCAGACTCTAAATAAGGCTATGAATGTCATTGTCTCTCTGGCTTCCTGTGGTCTCCATAAAACCTCCAAGCAGAGTATTCTGGGCTCATAAAAATGTCCGCAGCCCATTTCTCATCCGCTTTAATGATGTTTCCTAATGGTTAACATTAACATTGGCATCTTTTCTCTGGGGAAAGTGTTGTGAGACTGGCTTTCCCCTTCCCCAAAATAGCTGCTACGAGCAGCCCACGAGCTGGAATGCAGAGCTACGATTTTTCTCTTCCCATGAAGGGATACATCCTCCGAGGTATGGGAATTCTACCACATTTCCTGCAGCGACAGGCACAGCGGCCCCGTGGCCATCGGGAAACCCTATCTGAGTAGCCCCACCTGGTGTTCTCGGCACCCTGTGCAGTTCCCTGAGCTCCAGGAGGGAATAAAAAATAGATGATAAGGTAAATGATGTTACTTAGCATCTATTATGTGTGAAAGAGGTTTTGTGAGCTCCATTTTATAGATAAAGGAATCTTATTTTAGAAAAAAAAGCACATTCTTTTGTCTAAAATATGGACTCACTTCACTTGACCAGGCCACTTCAAGGAAGCTAAGGGGAACGCCAGTCACGAGCATACATAGCTCTGGGATCCAACACCATCCGGCTACACAGGACAGCGATGAGACTGCAGTGAGGTGGAGGTTGGGGCTGGGGGGAAGAGGTGTGTTAAATAGAGTATCCTGAACATTCGCCCTCAGATCGGTTCTCACAGGGAACTTATAGGAAGCCGATGGCTGAAGCGTGCCCGTCCCTTTACCATCACTCACAGGCCACCTGCTCTGTGCAGGCCTCCTGTGGAGCAAGCTCTGCCTCGCGCTGGTGCCGTGTAAGTGGGGACCCTGGAGTCAGGCCACGCAGCAGCCCTAGGTAGGGCTAGGCTTTTCCCCGGCTTCTGGGGATATAAGAATGAGTGATGTCCAATTTCTGTCCTCTAGGGACTCACAATACACTGAGAGTAAATATGCATAAGAGTTGTAAAAAAATGTATTACAAGTACTTCAAGGGTCTGAAGACACAATGCCCTAGTGGCATGGCAGCGTTAAGCACCCATTTTCTGAGTCTCCTTTAGCTAACGGAATTTCCTCTTCTGAGTCACAATTTGCTAAAGAACATATTGCTGCTCCCTGTTACGTTTGGTTTTATATAACAAAAGTGTTTTTTTCTGATGACTCTGATTTTTGTTTGTATTTATGTGGTTGGAGAATAATTTCCAGGGCACCATAAAGATCTAAATTTAAATCCTAACTCCTCCTCCTTGGACCTTCAGTTTCCCAATCTGTAAAAACAGGGAACACGATCCATCTTTTTTGGCTATCATTGTTGGGAAGGGGTGATCCATGAAGACAATATTTGTAGTTCCCTTTACAGTGGTTGATGCGTAGTCAGAACTCCATGTGTGACGCGTCTCTCGTTCTTGTCCCTCCCCAGGCCTGGGGCTGTATCTGGAAAGGCAGCCACACACATGTGCTGCTATCTAAATAGTGCTGCTAAACTCTACTATTCACCGTCTTCTGGGTGCCGGTTATGTCTTCCATTGCGATCACAGCTGTTGACTCTACTGTGCTGCCTTCTCTGCTAGGAACGATGCAGGTCAGTCTTTCCTGTCTTCCAGGCCTCTTCCAGCTCCCAGGAAATGACTTGCAGCAACCGTGGTGGGAGGAGGTGGATATGAAAAAGTTTAACCTGCAGGTGGAGAGATGAGAAACTCATTATCCCCCAGTATACTTTTTGTATCTAGATATTTTTTTTTCAGATTCTCTTCCTCTCCCACCCCTCCCCCCAAATTATGTTGCATCTGGGTGTCTAAATCCTGCTCACAGCTGTGCCAACGCCGTCTCTGCTCTTTCCATCTGCCTGTTTGTTTTTCTTGGTTTTAGTTTGCAGTCTGCTATTTTGTATAAGCAAAATTATCCTTTCATGTCTTACCCGTTTCGGCGGTTTCTTCTGGATATTGTAAACTGCAGCATCTGTGGTGCTTGTCTCCTAATTATATTTCCAGCCTCCTAATAGAAAGGGCGAACAGGCATATGGAACAGCAGTACGGAGCCTTCTGCATCTCTGACCTCCGTGTGGGACTCCTCGCAGAATCTCCAAAGCTTTCTAGGACAAATTGTCGAGCCCAGCTTGCTAAAATAATGCACGAACTTCTGCTCTATGGAGATGATTATAACACAGATTTAGACAAGGCTCCTGGGCACGTTTTTCACATAAGTGAGTCATCATGCCTCTAAAATGTATGACTCTATAAGGAGATACAGATCTCCAGTCTCCTGGTTCTACTGATGTTCAAATAATTGCTTATTTTTAGACTAATTTGGACAGCTGAATTAGAGGAATAACAAAGGTGACAGGATTGAGAGTCTAGAGACCTGGATTTGAGACCGACACAGTGGGGATACTAACTTGCTGGAGTTTGGGGGACGGTACTCAATCTCCCTTTGTGTTGATTTTCAAATCAGTGAAATTGACAGCTGGACTAAAGGTACATGAGCAGAATGGACTTGATTAGTCCCTTGATGATTGTACCAATAATGTAGCAATAGTTAGGGAAACGATGATGAATTGAACACAGTTGGTCCCTGCCCTAAAGGAGCTCACAGTCTAGTAGTGGAAAGAGAATCAAGGTTACCAGTGAACTTAGCACAGTATGTGCTAATAGAAAACATGAACAACCCCATGCATTATCTATAGAATGATCTATTCCAGGGGTCAACAAATATTCTTTTTTGTAAAAGGCAAACTAATATGTATTTCAGGCTTTGCGATCTATGCAATCTCTGTCACAACTATGACAATATGAAAGCAGCCAGAGATAACAAGCAAACAAACAAGCGGGGCTGTGTTCTTGTAAAACTGCATTTATAAAAAAGGTGGTGGACCGGACTTGCCCTCCACGCTGCAGTTTGCTCACCCATGATCTAGTCACAAACAAATCTCACTGTTGTTAGTCTCCGGTGGTTTCTCCCTTCTCTTACAAGAAAGACAAAACCCGTAACATGACGGCAAGGCCCTACAAGACCTCGTCTCTGCATCCCCACCAGCATTTAGCTTCCCTCCTCCTCACGCTCCGAATTCCACTGCCATGGGGACTGTGTGGGGTTTCTCTGCAGCAGGGCTCACTTCTTCCTGCCCGGAGCCCTGCTTTCTCACGCCCTGCTCTTTGCTCCACACCCGCACTCTCGGTCTGGTTACTGTCTGTCACTTCAGAGAGCAGCTTATGTGTCACCTCCTCAAGGAACCCTTTCTCAATTCTCCAAACTAGGTCCCCTCCGGTGGGTCTATACTCTTCTTGCTCATAGGTGTGTCTTTCATAGTTCCTATCATAGTTATAATTCTTTATGCAATTTTGTAAACAGACTTTAATTCTCTTCCTCCCTATAAAGTGTCAGCGCCATGTGAAGAACACCCATACATGTCTTGCTTTTTTACAGTTCTATATTTAGCATCTACCGTAGAGCCCAGAACAGAATAAACCCTCAAGAAGGACAGTTGACTAGGTGGGTGAATGAAGAAGTCTATAGAGGAGCACGCAGCTATTAGCTATTGTAACTTGAGAGTGAGAGTGGCAGGTGGCTGGAAGTGTTTCATAGAGCAGATGACGATCTAAGGTGGAATTCGAAACACAAACAGGGAGAAGGAGGAGTGTGTGAAGCATCCCAACAAAAAAGATGAAGATTTTACTCATATACACTCATCTTTTCCCTCACCAAATCTCAAAATATTTGATATTGTTATTATTAGTTATTATATTGATTACCTTTTAAATTAAATAGCATATTTAAACATCACTTTCTGATTCTACCAGTGCTGACCCATATCTAATGATTATCACCAGATTGTGAGTTGAGGAAACTCGTGTCTTTACGCTTCCTTTCTATTCTCTACCCCACTGTGCACCCTGCTTTACACCGGCTATATTTATCCATTGTCAACAGTGAAAGTTTGTGTGTGTGGTCACATGACCACAACCAAGACGTCTGTTCTTTGTCCAAAGGTTAATTCAACAAATTTAATTTTACATGATTATACCACATTTATTTATATTTAATTTTTAAAACTATATAAACATCGTTCATTATTAAGTTTAAATGGTTCGAATGCAAAGATTTATGGAATTCCCAAAAGTGAATATTCCTATGTTGTAACAATAAATGGTTTTTCTTTAAATAATTTACTCAACATACTAGCACGTAGCAACACAGTCCATTTCACGTGGGTACCAGGTCTTTCTTATTTATTCCCTACCTGCCTCCACCAACACTCACATAGGCAGGGCTCCCACTTGCCTTTTATTATTCTTGCATCATTCTCCTTATCATATTCTGATAGGCTTATTGTCATCCAAACTCTCAATCATGTGTTCTACCCGTTGAGTTCACTCCTATTTTTTTTCCTAAAAAACCTCCCTTTCTACCTGCCTCCCTGATCTGAGCTTGGAATCCTTTCTCCCTTTTTTCCAATCTGTTTTGTGGGTCCAGACGTTATGCTGTCATCCCAAGACTTGCCTTTATGCTCCTTTGGGTGGATTCTGTTTCCTTTTCTGGTCACCTCCCTCAATTTACTGAAATAATCCTCCGGTAAAAGCCCTAAGAAGAAGTATCTGAGAAATAATTGGTTAACTGCTTCCATATCTGTAAAGGAAAATATCTTTACTTCTTATGACTGGTAGATCATTTGGCCCATGTGTCATTTATGATGCACTCCATAACCAAAATGGCTTGGGCAATAAAGATCCTTAATTATCTCAAATAACAGGAAATCTGAAGGGAGGTGGCACTGGGCTTGGTGCAGCAGCTAAACAATGTTATCAATGACCCAAGCTCTTTCTGTTATTCTACTTGGTCATCCACAGCACGCTGGTTTATTGCCTCCTGGTCACTAGTTGGATGACACAGATCCAAGCATAATATCCTCAAATAACAGAGTTTGAGGCAGGAAGAAGGACTGTAGGGGAAGAGAGATCTTCCTGAATAGCTCTATCTTTTTATCAGGAAAACAAAGATCTTTCCCAGAAATGCCTGAAGACATCTTCTATAGAACCGCATTGTAATCCCACACTTGGAATAACCAATAGCAAAGAGAGGAGATGTTATCATGATCGATTTAGACCAATAATGATTCGTCATCCTAGACTGTGGGAAGGGCCTTCCCTTTTCCCTCCAGAGCATACTCCTGCTCAGCAAATGCTTTCACAAAACCGGAAATGTGCTTATGTATTTGCAGAAAAAAAAAATGGTTGGTGGGTAGGAAACCAAAAGTTTCCACCAAAGCAAACTATAGTGTTCTAAGTTGAAAAACTTTTCCCTCAGAACTAGGAAGGTGTTCCTCCATTGTGTCCTAGCAACTTGTATTCCTAATGGAAAATCTAATGTCTGTTAATTTCCATTCCTGTGATATTTTCAGAATCTTCCCTTATTCTAGTGTTTAAAATTTCATGAGGGTATGTCTGATTCTGACTGACTTTTTCTTTCTTTCTTTCCTTCCTTCTTTCTTTCTTTCTTTCCTTCCTTCCTTCCCTCCTTATTTTCTTCCTTCCTTTCTTTCTTTCATTCTTTCTTTCACTTGTGTCTTTCATCTTTGAAAAACTATTTTAACAATTTGACATATTCAAGGCCATAGAGCTGGCTAGTTGCTAAGCCAAGACTCAGAAGACTCATTTCTAACTAGTATTGAATGCTGGCTGATCCTATTTCTTCCTTTTACTCTCCACAATCCATTGTCAGTTCTCTTGCAACCTGGACCCTGCCACTCCCTCAAAAATTCTTTCCAAAATTCAAATTCATCATATGTTAAGTTGCCAAATTACTCATGCTAATGAGGCCAAGGCCAGTATTTTGCTTCCTACCTTAAGCACTTCTCTGTTTTTTACTCTGTTTTTTTCCTCCACTTCCCATCCATGGGCCAGGTGGGCCCCCTGTTCAGCAGAGAGCCAGGAAGGTGAATCAGGAACAAGTGTATTTTCTCTAAGCACAAACACATCTCACTGATGGATATCCATTATGCCTCAGGTCATGCTTTATTGTCTTTAATCTTATTTTTGTCAATATAATAATCTAGACATAAAGTACTTTTAAAAATCATTAAAAATCATCTGTACAAAGCAAAATTGTCCCCATAATCTATTCTTGCTGTTATTTTAAGCCACCAAAATTTGAGGTCATTTGTTACACAGCAATAGAAACTAAGATATAAACTAAATGCTGAATAAAATATTTTGAAAGGATATATAGAATATTTTGAAAGAACATATAGGATATTTTCAAAGAATATATATGTGTGTGTTTATGTATATATATACATATGTGTGTATATATTAAAAAATCTCAAAATAATAAAGGATATTATAAGAGGCCGAAGTTGATGAGAGAGGTAAACAAACATTTGTAGACAACCACTGTCCTGGCTTCTCTATTAACACCTTGTGAACAGAGCTTAAACAAAGATGAACCTTCATATGAACCCAGGACTCCAAAACAGCAATATCCTCAGGAAATGGATAAAATTGAAAAAAAGAACAAAACAAAACAAAAACTCTAAGGCAGCGTAAGAACACTAACTGGATCAACTTTGACTCCAGGTTGAGTTAGGGAAATATCTCCAATTAGAATTCATAACTACATGTTTATAATGCCTTCATGGCCCACAAGAACCCAGTCAAGGATTAGTTTAACACAGTCCTAGATTGGTAGTAGCCTCAAGTAAAGGCAATTGTGCATGGTGAAACAAACTTCATGCCCAGCCTCAAATAATTCACAAGATGATGCCCAATGTCTTGGAAGCACTGCCTACTTCATCTCTGCTACATTTAATTAAAATGTGGTATATGTATACCAGGGAGTTCCATTCAGCCACAAAAAACAATGGAGATATAGCACCTCTTATATTATCCTGGATAGAGCTGGAGCCCATTCTACTAAGTGAAGTATCCCAAGAATGGAAAAACAAGCACCACATGTATTCACCATCAAATTGGTATTAACTGATCAACACTTAAGTGCACATATAGTAATAACATTCATTGGATGTTTGGCAGATGGGAGTGGGGAGGTGGGGATGGTTGTTTGCACATGTAATGGGTGCGATGCACACCGTCTGGGGAATGGACATACTTGAAGCTCTGACTTGGGTGGGGCAAGGGCAATATATGTAACCTAAACATTTGTACCCCCATAATATGCTGAAATTAAAAAAAATGGCAAAAGCACATCTTTTCGGTGTTAATTTAACTTTCTTTTTTAAAATATATTTTAAAGAATTTACTTAAGCAGACAATGATTCATCAATCGAGCAACTCCAGACCCCAGGCAGTTTTGGGCTCTACCAAGGAAGGGAAACTTTTATAGGGTGTTCAAGGAAGCAAGACAAAGAAAATATTAGACTGGTCCAAGCAGAAAGTCTGCATTTAGAGGTTAGTTGCTCATTTCTGATTGGTAAAGTATCTAGTAAAAGGTTAGTTTGTCTTTTTCTCTTTTTTAAATTATTATTATTTTTTATTTCAAAGTATTACGGGGGTACAAATGCTTTTGGTTACATGTATCATTTTTTTAATGCTCTAGTCAGGGTTAGAAGTGTGTCCATCACCCAGGTAGTGTTCACTGTACCCATCCTACATAGGTTTTCATCCATTCCCTCTACCCTCTTCCCACCTGCTTGATTTCCTTTGAGATTTATTTCCCTCTATGCACATGTGCACTCATGGGTTCATTACAATTTAATAGCGAATATATGTGGTGTTTGTTTTTCTATTCTTTAGATACTTCACTTAGGATAATGGTCTTCAGTTCCATCCAAATTGTTGCAAAAGGCATTAAGTCAAAGAGAACTACAAAATACTGAGGAAAGAAATATCAGATGACACAAACAAGTAGAAAAACATATCATGCTCATGGATCAGTAGAATCAACATTGTTAAAATTCCTATTCCACCCAAAGTAATCTACAGATTCCATGCAATCACCATCAAAATACCAACATCATATTTCACAGATCAAGAAAAAATAATTCTATGTTTAATGTGGAAATAGAAAAGAGCCCAAATAGGCAAAGCTATATTAGCCAAAGGGAACAAATTAGGAGGCATCACAATATAGATTTCAAACTATATATACTACAAGGCTATAGTAACACAAACAGCATGGTATTAGCACAAAAATAGAAACGTCCATCTCCAATGGAACAGAACAGAAAACCCAGATATAAAACCACCACATACAGCCAACTAATCTTTGACAAAGCAGACAACAATATACACTGGGGGAAAGAACCCCTATTTAATAAATGCTGCCAGGAAAGTTGGATAGCCACATGCAGAAGAAATTAAACAGGATCCATATCTTTCACCACTCACAAAAATTAACTCAAGATGGATAAAGACTTAAATGTAAGGCATGAAACCATAAGAATTCAAGAAGAAAATGTTGGAAAAACCCTTCTAGATACTAACCTAGACAAATAATTTATGAAGAAGACCCCAATGGCAATCACAGCAACATCAAAAATAAGTAAATGAGACTTGATAAAATTAAAAGGCTTCTGTATAGCCAATGAAATAATTAACAAATAGACAACCTACAGAATGGTAGAAAATTTTCACAAGCTTTACATCTAATAAAGGACTAATAACCAGAATCTACAAAGAACTCAAGCAAATCAGAAAGAAAAAAAATCAAACAACTCCATTAAAAAGTGGGCAAAAGACATAAACAGAAGCTTCTCAAAAGACGATAGACAAATGGTCATTAAACATATGAAAAAAATGCTTAATGTCACTAATCATTAGGGAAATGCAAATCAAACCCATAGTGACATATCACCTTACTCCAGTCAGAATGGCTTTTATTAAAAAGTCCAAAAACTGTAGATGCTGGCATGGATGCAGAGAGAAAGAAATGCTTATATACTGTTGGTGGGACTGCAAATTAGAACAACCTCTATGGAAAACAGTTTGGAGATTCCTCAAAGAACTAAAAGTCGGACTTCCATTTGATCTGGCAATCCCACTACTGGGTACGTACCCAATAGAAAATAAGTCATTTTATCAAAATGACACCTGCACGTGAATGTTTATTGCAGCACAATTTACAATTGCAAAGATGTGGAATCAACCCAAATGCTCATCAATTCATGAGTGGATTATCAAAATGTCGTATATGTGTACCATAGAGTACTACTCAACCATGTAGAAGAATGACTTAATGCTTTGTGCAACCATTTAACTTTCATTCCCAAGTTTTTGTTTGACTTTCTGGTATACCATGGCATCACTCAGATTATCAGCGAACAATGATTGGATAATACTTTTAAAAATTAGAAAATGTACATGAGGGAGAAAAATGTTTATATTTAAAACTAGATGGTTACAAAACTGAATAATTGAATTCTAGTTCTATAATAAAGCTTAACATGGTATTTTTCCTCCTTGAGTTGAGGTGTGTTATGTTCCTGTTCAGAAAGCATTTTATTTTCCCTCTATTTTTAGTAATTCTTTCATTTTTTAAAGTTTCCTTAACATACTACCCCCATTATCTTTTTTACAACATAACCAATAGAGTTAGTTGATTGTCTTTTTCTGTATTCCAAGGGCACCTGATTCTGCAGGATGACACTTAGCCATGTGGTCTTCCCGCTCCACAACTGGGAGCTCCTTGAAGGCAAAATCCATGACTCATTAAGGTCACACATCCCAACATCTAACAGAGTCTGACACACGGAGGACACCTCATAGATATTCAGTGAATTTAATGCATATGCATAATTTGAATCCAAAATTAAATTGAAAGTGCATGCAAGCTCAATGTCTCTTGCCCTTTCATAGGAAACTTCCAGCGTGGGCCACAGGATTAAAATCAAAGTCAACGGCCCTCCCATGTTTCCCACATCCTTCAAGTCACACTACACTGAGTACAGGTCTCACAACACTTTGGCAATACCCATGTGCCTTTCTTCAACAACCAGAAATCATGAGGCCTGGACAGGATGCAAATCGTTCTCAGTCAGCCTGGGAAATAGCTAATAGAACACCAGGCAAATGAAAATGATCTGTTTTGTCTTTCCTTCCTTGGCTTTTGGGAAGCAATGCCAGATTTGATGAATGTCAAAAATTCAAGGAGCACAGAAATCAAGTGAGTGGATGCTCGTCTCACCAGTCCATGACCGTTCCTGAAGATGGCCCACCAACACTGCTTTATTCTGGGGGGTCTTGGGCCTTCAGGAGCTCTCATGTCCTGATGTGTCCTTAAGACATCAGAAGAGAAATTTGTGCCACCTTGAGTTGCTACAGCCACATGGATCTGTTACTAAGTCTCATGCCAGAAAGAACAGACCTAATGAATCAGAAGCTGCATTTTTACAAGATTCTAGGTCTTTTATGTCACATTAAAGTTTGCAAAGTGCTGATATGAAGCAGAGATTTAAGCCCCGCTTCACTTTGGAATCACCTGGACAGCTGTTTAAACATAAACAGGTAGGTCATACCCATTGGGTGTTCTGAATTAATTAGTATAGGATGGGACCCGGGCATAGGTGTTTTAAAAATCTGCAATGTTCTAATGCACGGCCGTGTTTGAGACCCACTGATTTCAGTAAGGAAAGAGAAAGCCAAGAGCAGGAAAAGGCTTGATTAACACCACACAGCATCGGGACTAGAGCCAAGGCTTGTGAACTGTTAGTAAGTGCCCTTTGAAAATTGCATTGTATCCTCACGTGTCTTAAGTTCATCCTCACACATTTGATGTGACTCCAGAAACCCAAGTTGTCTTTCTTCTTCAGTAGTTAAATTGGGTGCATTTTTATATCAGTTCAAACCAACCAAAATTAGACAAACTTTCAGTAAAAAGTAAAGATCTCTCCTTTTTAAGGTATTATGTTTAAGGATTCATTCAATAAAATAGACTTCTTGCCATGTGGGAGGTCCTGTGTTAGTGCGTGGACCACAGAAGCAGGGCCTACAAAGAGTCTGAAATCATTTAGTCATTTAGTGAGTCGTGTTCCTGCTTGAACACTTATAAAGCACATCCCAAGGAAGCTTGGTCCACAAATGAACCAGGAGTGTTAGTTTAGACAAGGAGGTGAAGCGATCCATTGTCCAATTTCCCTGGGAGACATCATCCACATACATTTCACTCAGTAAATGGTCTCTCACCCTCTCATCCAACCCCTGAAAAATTTAAAAGTATTGTAATAGTCTTAGAAAAAGGAGAGACATTTATTTTTAAACCTGACAGCTTAAAAAAGTATGTTTAAGCTTTCATAAATTGTTAGGGGAAAAATCTTTTTTATTAATTTTTTCAAATAAATATCAAAGAAGCCCTTATAAGTTTTATGAAGACTATGTTTTATGATTTCTTTTATTAATAAGTAGCTAATACTGTAATTGTTTCTTTGCGTAACAGAACCATTATATAAAATGAATATATTTAAGATAACCACATATTCATTTTTCTTTCTTTTCTTCATATGAAGTACATTTTCTTTAGAAGCCAAATTTGTGCTTTGGAAAAGGCAGCCGAATAGCCAAAGTTGTAATTTTATGAAACCACAAAAGGCTCTTCTAAAGGGATCTGACTTGAATACACACTACAAGGAAATTAATAGTCTCAATTCAAACATCCCCTTTAATCCATCTCATTTTGCCTCTTATAAGGCAGAGAAGAATGCAGTTGTCAAGCTGACTTAGAAGGACAAGTGTTGAGCAACATGCTGTTGGCGTGGGGCCATGGAAGTTCTTTCTGGGGTATCTCAGCAGCCTTCGGGGAGCTGCCAGGGCAGGGATGTGTTGTGTGTCATTATCAATTTGCACTCTGATTTCTTAACAGTTCAAGAGGCCTTTTGACAAAAGCCTCCATTTAGATCTAATAATAACTCTGGATTTTTGCTAAACGTCTCACAACCTGGGAACAGGCCCAATTGCTAAACATACTTACACTGCATGAGTTTCTTTTACTGAGCCCAGAGGGGACAGCCAAGCAGACTAGAAAATGTACTTGGGAAATGCTCTCTCTTTTAAAAGTTCTTTTCAAGAGAATCTTTTCAGTTCATTTACAAAGTCCACCTGAACGATTATTGCAGTTGTGGGTCATGTCACTGTCATCCAGTCCTAGCCTGGGATTATTGCAGCTACAATTCAGCTCCCCATTTCCTACTGCATATAATTATAATATCTAATGGGTTGAACTGACCCACCTCCCTAAACTTACTCACAGAACATCTAGTCCATTCCCAATAAGTTTCAATATCCATTTAAACCTTACTACCTCCTGAGGGACATATTGCATATCGGGCATAACTTTTCCTTTGGAATGCCCTATAGCAATTTCTATTAATTTTTCTCCATGAGAATACACAGAAATGCCTCAGCCCCTCTTACTCTCAAGAAATTCTTAAATTTGTTCAAAGAGAACAATATTTCCTAACCACCTTTCTACCAACGAAGTTTTCTTATCTTCAAAGCAAATATCCAACATGCCTTTGAGAATTTGTCCTGTTGCCACGTGATAGCAACTTTTCCAATGTTGTCAAATAAGAGTCCAGCACATGTTTTGGGCAAGTAGTGAGGGAGAAGAATGGAGAGGAGGCTCAACAGACATGGGGGATGATGTGCTCCTATGGGAAGTGACAGGACAGGAGATGGAGTTCAATTCCAAGATCGATAGGCATGCCATGGCTTTGTTAGCATGATCTTAGATACCTCACCTTGTCTCTGAATCTTCCTTCAGCTCCCAGATTATTTTGCCTTTATATCCCAATCCTTTATCAGATATATAGTTTATATAGATTTTTTCATCTGCTCCTTCTGTCTCTTTTGCCTTCAAACATTGGCATGTCCAATATGAGGCACTGAAGAGGCTCAAGAAGGGAGCAAATAAACTCAAGCTATCAAAAAAAAAAAAATCCCAAACTACTGTTCTCTTACTTTTAGTTCTTTAAAAGAATGTAAATGGAGCAGGTTGAAATAATTGATTAAAAGTCAGTTTACGATCTTTTTGGAAATGTAATAGTTCCCGATTATTTATTTGATCATATGTGCTGGTTACAAGGTAGACAGCATGATGCTGGTATGAAGTGGTTTTATTAATACATTACATACAGTTGGACCACCCAACTGGAACTAGAATACCTTTAAAACTCTTCCCAAGAATTGATCATCCAACTTCTCTGTGGGTATTTCCAGAGATACAACACTTCTGACCCAAGTCTACTACTAGTCAGCTAATTGTATAGTGGTGAGCCCAGAACCATTAGAATGTTCTTTCTTACATTGAATTGATCTAGCATTCCAGGAATGTCCTCTCTTTGGGATCAATTCTGCCCTTTCAGGGTAAGAAAAGAAAAAAAAATCCATATTCTCTTCTTGGGAAGAGGTGGTTCCAAAATTATCATGTCAATATTTGTTTAGACAAGAGCTTTAGAAATGCCATATATAACGCAATTACTAGGGATGAAAAAATAGATATGCCATATAAACTGCTGTGAATAGAGTGGCATCGTGGAAAAATTCTTTAGCAAGACATTTGCTTCTATTATTAAACATAAGAGACTAGCTACTTCTTGAGCAGGAAGAGAAGTTTTAGTATTCAGAACCTGTATATATACAGGTTCCTTTTGTACAGAGTTTGGAAATATATAAAAAATGCTTTAAAGTACTCATCATGTAGACTTAAATCGTCTCTTTTTGGGAATTAATCCTAAGGAAATCATCCAAAATATGGAAAAAGTTTTGTATACCTAGGTAGTCATCTAGAGGATATTTCTGTTAACAATAACTAAAGGTTGAAAACTGAAAATGACCAAATTTGGGGATATAAGTAGCCCATGGTATATTACAATAATTGAAAACTACGAAGCTGTTTAAAATACTTTTATTAAACTAAGTATATTAGCATGTGAAATTATACAGGAGGAAAGAAAATATATTTAAAGTGTTGGAAAAGAGATATGCTAGCAATTCAAAATGCTAGCATTGACTGGATTTGAGTGCTAAGACATTAGATAATTTATCTCTATTTTCCAAACTTTTAAAAAGTACATGCTTTATATTGTTAAAATATAAGTATTCCTTTAAAACTTCCTAGAAGAGCTGAATCTTAAAGAAGAAAACTAAAAGGACAGAGAATGCCTAAGTTTACCTCTTTCCATGTTAAAGCATTTTATGAAGTTGTTTTTTTTTCTTTTTCTTGAATGTCTGAAATCAATGTGGCAAACGATATATTCACTTTGGCCTCACTTTGTTACTCAGTAGTATGAAAAACGAGGTAATGATAGAATCTTACAAATTCAGTATTTTTTAACCATTGCAAAATGTATGGGTCCCATTCCACCAAGCAGTATTCATTTAGTAGACTAAGCCTATGTTGACAGTCTTAATCTTAACCTAATGATCTGTTTATTTAACAATTCTCATTAGAGGCCTCTAGCTGCACAGGAAGGGGCGTTCAAAATACTAAACAATTATCCCTGGCTACAATTTTCACAAACAAGATTATGTGCAGTTTTATACTGCAAAGGCAAGACACTGTGTCTCCTTGTGGCCATAACATAAATGCCATGCCATTTCTTAAGCTAACAAGTTCCTAGTTTTGCTAATGCAAATGAAACGCTACAGACCTGTTTTTATCTTGATAAATTTTATCAAATTAATGAAAATATTTTTCTTCTAAGTCAATGTTGTCTTTTGTAAATTAAAGTCAGCTAAAACCCACTTAACTCTGACAGAATATAATTTGTTAGCCAGGATATAGTATATAAGTCATTCTGTTACCAATATCTAAAAGCAGAATTTAAAATTAAAAACATTTTACATATGGCTACATTTACATGTCAAATTACAGTCATAAAATAAGGTCTGTGAAATGTCAAAACTGGAGTTTTGTTGTAGATTGCAATTGAAAATTGCCTTGAATAGTGAAAAGGTGAACAATTCTTAATCCTTTAGGCAAAAATCCTACTTGCAGTATAATAATGGGAGATACATCTATAGGAGGAGAAAAGCATATGTCCAATAAAATCCTGGATATGCGAAAGAATAGAGTAGGTTGTCTCCTCTTTGATCTGGAAAGAAACTGCTAGGAGCTCTCTTAGGTAAGTCATCCATTTATATGTTCACTCACTAAATAATAAATTTATTCATTAATTACATAATTATACAATAATTTACCACTCAATCATTTCCTCATTTCCTCAGTCACTATTCAATAATTTACTGACTCATTAATTTGATCACTCATTCATTCACTTCTTTTGTTCACTGCCTAATGTGTTCTCTATATATGCGCACATTTTTATAAACAACATTTACCAAGGCCCATTGCTAGATACTGGCCATAAGGAAATGAGAAAGGCAGTCTCCACTCTAAAAGAGTTCATGGTGCAGGGGACAGACAGGTGGCTGTGATACGTTTCTTTACTACAGATGAGAATAAAGCACTAGGGGTGCAGAGAGGAAGAAGTAATTAACTACATTAGGAGATTGAGAAGATTTTGCGGTGTTATTCGGACTGAGTCTGCAACCTGAGGCCTAGATCATCAGAAAGAGATGGGCTAGTGTCAGGAGGGTTTCTGTTGGAAATGGAAGGAAGGTCTGTCCAGGCAGCAGAAGCAACTTGTGCCAGGCACAGAAGTGTGAGAAATTACGCCATGTTTAGAGAATAGTGAATGTTTAAAGTTTCTGGAGAAATGGGGTAAAGATTGACAAGACCCTAGATAGGACAAAGAGGTTGGGGTCAGTGAATGGCGTTTCAAACCACTATTTGAGATTATAAAGTTGTTCATTGCATTTGCACAGGAACAGTGAGTGTGATGGACCAGTCGTGCTCATTATCTTTTTTCACTCTGATGGTAACTGGACATAGCACCATTTTAAGAACTTTGAAGCCTGCTTAGCTGTTTCTTTGTTTGCATCAAACACTCTGTTGGTGCTTTGTCTTCTCCTTCTGTCTTAATGAGCATGTGATATTAATGCTCTTTCAAACCACAAGACTTCAGATGCCCTCTCTGCACATTTTGTTCTGTCCGTTATGTTTTTAATAATTCATGGATATGTAGACATCTCTTGATATTTAACCATTCAATTGTATGGTTAAATTCATACTCAAATTGTATTTTTATTTTAGCATTTATATAGAAAAATAATCACAAAGGCTATTAAAGAAAACTATTGGCTTACTAAATCTTTAAAACCCCTGCTATGACATACTTTCCTTTTCCCAAATGCTTGTCTTTTCCTTGTTCAGCTTATCTGTAGTCATAATGAAGAGACACTTTCTTGTGCTTTCATAACCTAACACGTCCGTGTTGGTAAAACAATTTTCATGATTATGTATAGTCACATTATCACTTAGAAACTAAAGAATAACTTGTTAATCCTTCTCTGACTATTGAGTATTTCAAATTTATAGCAGTTGGTAAATATTCTGGAGAAACAAATAAAAAATGAGGAACTATGTTTCCAGGGGGTTGAGTAAAAGAAACTAGACTCAAACCCAGGTCTTCCAAAATTAAGTCTGGTATTTTTTTCCCTTCTCATTGCAAGAAATTATCTGTCTACTATTTTTTGAATATTTTCTCAAAATGAAATTTTATATCTAAACATAGTAGAGTTTAGTGTACATTTTTATTGGCTCTGAGGTTCCTGTGTGCTCTTGCTTTCCAACACAGTTGATCAAATTTATAATGCCTCTAGCAATATATGTGTTATGTTTTGCCACAATTTCCCCAGAATTCTTATTATGTTTTATTATTGTTAGCTTAGGTGAATAATGTTTCCCTGATGTTGCTTTTACTTGCACTGTGATTACCAAGGAGTGCAAGTAAAATTATATTACATTAATGATGGTCAGAAATTTTAGATTTTCACTAAATCATAATGATGGTCTCCCTACCTAGGCCTATTCTGTGAGAGTGATATATCTTTCAAAAATACATGCAAGATCATGAGCCCAAAAAATTTTTGTTATTTTATTTTATGTCTATTCCCAAAATCTCAACATAAACATGCTCTTTATTTTTCTATGATAAACTTTATTTTGTCCTCCATGTGGTTTATATTTCTAACTTAACCTGGCTAATTGTATTTTATTACTTTTAACTTTATAATATGCAAAGTAAGATGATACCTGTCTGGCCTAAACTTTCCCAGAGAGTATTCTATGATACTATTTCTGGATGGTGTAGAAATTCATCATGTGCTAAAAATTGTTCCATAATTTGCAAAGTGATGGGTTAGAGAAAGTAAAATTACTTTTTAAATGCATATATTCTCACTTTGCATTGTGTATTTCTAAGAGAAGGATAAAGTTTGTGAAACTCTAAGAGAGAAGCATAGAAAGCATTGATCACCCATCCATGAAGGCAGAGTCTTAATTCATAGTTGGGGGTTCTGAATCCAAAGTAACTGATCAAAGGAGAATCCAACAAAACAAGTCTTCTTGTTGTGGGTTTACAATGTTCTTTAACAAATGGACCATTTCTTTTTCTAATCTCTTATTTATTTTCCTATAAATCTTATAGACTTGATTATTAATTATGTGATACCTTCAAAAATTCTGCACTCCAATGGAAAAGAGAAAGATAAAATATAGATGAGCCATGATGATTCTCAATGTTTTTTTTTTTTTTTTGAGATTTTGATTGAATGGTATGTAGGTGAGATCAGAAAACCCCTCCATCCTAACCAAACCAGGTACATAGGGGATAAAGCGAGCATAAACTTTACTATATGGAAGTTAAGAAATTCTGTAGAATGGCTGCAAATTAAATACTCCAAAGAAGCAAACCAGCAAGTGCCTTCAGGGTTCTCAACGTATTTCCAGTTCATTTCCTTTTAAAAATAAATATGGTTTGAAACCTCAGGCAGTAGGTGAAAGAGTATACCTAGGTTCTTTGTCCTTGTTTCCAAGAAAAAATTTTAACAGAATCCTTTCATTAGTAAAGAGATCATTACCCAAAATGGTAGTAAACATTTCTGTTCATGTCAAATTTCAATAACTCCCATTTATTCAGCTTATAATATGCAGTACCGTTAAGTATAATATATACAATTTCCATGATCACTTTGCAAAATAAGTTTGATTATTACTGCCCTGTATTTATGTGTAGACTGAAAATTACAGAGCTTAAATAGCTTGCCCAAGATCACACAGCTAGTGGCCATGAGAGCACATCTGTGACTCCTTCAAGTCCTTCTTTCTTACCCTGATTTTCCCTTCACCCAGTAAGGATATGTGGGTGCCACTCTGCTCATGACAGTGACTCCATAGGCCTGTCACTGTGCATAAACTTTCCTAGTCTCTTATTTCAGAATTGAATAACCATTTGACATTTAAAATTCAACAACAAAATACCTTAGAAGGAAAACAGACTTATGCAATATTTTTTCTCCCAAGGGAAGCTCATTCAACATGGGAAAGTAAAATTAAAATATCGAAGGGACTTAAATACCCAGACAGATACGGAGATGTTAGGGAAGCATGTGGTGACTCTTGCAGGACAATAGGAACGATTTCCCTGATACCAGAGAGGAACATGCTCAATATCTTTTCCTCTGGGAGGTTCAGTTTCTCCACCTGTAAAACAAAAGGATTCAACCACATGATCTGTGGATTAATCAGGATCCCCTTGTGTTCAAACAATACACCCCAAATCAAACTAATATAGATGATAAATGATAGATAGAAAATAGGTAGTACATAGATGGATAAATAGATCTACTTAACCATACCTCTAGCTTTCTCTTTCTCTTCCTCCCTCTCCCCTTTCCTGTCCCCTCTCTATCCCTGTCATCTTAGCTTATTGGGTCATTCCATCGGGCTCCTCCATGATAAAGAAGACTCAGATAGGAGCAGATCAGGGCCACATACCAATGGCTGTGGCCAAGGTTAAAGAGAGAGCCACCCTTTCTCATCCAATTCTGAAAATTCCCTGGAATATCTATGATCGATACAAAATAAATCATCTTTCCTTTGCTTGGATGAATCATACCAGCCAGGGAAAGCGGTGCTAAGCCTCGGTGTGACTAGCCCACCATGTTTTTATGTTTTGCTTGTAGATTACATGCTATTCTTCATGTTTCTTTGTTTTTGACTCTCCTGATTGTAGATATGAGAAGTGTCTGTAAAATGTGTACCATTGAAATGTGGCCGATTATAGAGAGATTAGTGGACCCTAGGTGAACAATTGGAAAAAAGGGTTTAAAAAATGGATTAGATTTCTTCTGATCAATTGCAAGTGTAATTAATGGCAGGCTTTATAACGGTTCTCCTCACTAGGATGTGTAGAATTATGGCCCACAACCATGCCCATGTGCTAATCACTGGAGCCTTAGAATATGTTACATTATATCACAAAAATAACTTTGCAAGTAGAATGAAAACCTTAAAAGAGAGAGATGATTATGTACTGTGTGGATGTACTCAATCTAATTGCATAGGTCCTTAAAAGCGGGAAAGAAGGTAGAAGAGTCAGCAGAGAGTGGCCCTGGCAGGACAGACAGGAGAGACGTGAAGTGGAAAAGATTCACCTGCCCTTGTCTGCTTTGAAGATGGAGTGAGGAGGCCACAAGCCAGGGTGTATGGGTGACTGGTAGAAGTTGGCAACAACCTCCAGCTGACAGCCAGTAACTGCAAGGAACTGAAATCTGCCAACGACATAAATGAATAAGAAAACAGAGGCTCCCCTGGAACCTCCGGAAAGGAAAAAAGTCCTGTTGACACCTTAACTTTAGCACATGAGACCTGTGCTGTTCTTCTGACCCACAACAAGGTAAGATAATACATTTGCATTGTTTTGGGTCATTGAGTTTGAGGTTGTTTGTTACAGCTGCAAAAGGAAACTAATATACACAGGTAAAACTACATTTAAAAAACAATTTTAAGGAAAGTGTTCACAAGTGGATTTTTTAGACTGATGTGTTCAGCCTTAATATGTAGACTCTTGACACTCTTGGTTGGTCTTGACACCAGTCTATAGATTTAACTTTTCAAGAATCATGAGAGGGGCTTTTTCTCATTTGAAGTTTTATAAAGTGGACAAAAGTCTTTGTTAAGAACAGAGTCCATGCTCCGCAGAGAAATGAAGGTGGGGAGGAGATTACCTACTCACAGGAAACCAATCCCAGTAAAACAGTACTGTGTAGTGCTGAGACTCGTTAGTGAATGTGGCCAAGACAAACACCTCGTCCTGGCCTGGACGCCTTTTCCTAAATGGTCCACGATATCTATGTCCTGTAGCATTCTGATTCGCACTTCGCTTTATTTTTACTAACCTCAAATGCTCCTGGTATGTGTTTATAATTCTGTTCAAGATAAAAATTCTACCAAATACTTATTTATTTCTATAGAGATTGTCCTTATTCAAACTGATCCTACGAAATGCTGGCTGCCTGCCTTACCTGTAAACATGGGGGGTGGCAATGGGATCCTGCAATTTTGTCACTAACCTGAGGGTCGCCTGTACAAATTCTCTTTGATGTCTGCATTTTTTCTAACTGCATTTGCTCAGCATGCTAAGGTGGTACATAAAGCATTTCAACCTGTTTTGAGAATCCCAATTTCAACAAGATGGCAGATGAAGGTGATGCAAAAAAGGAAAAAGAAAAAACAAGGGAGAAGAAGAAGAAGGAACAGGAATAATCACCTTCTCCATTAAAAACTTAAAAAGACATGATAAAATATATCCTTGAATTAATAAGGACTTGAAAACCAAAACTGGAAGCCTGTGAACACACGATGCCGCTGACCTTGAGTGGGTTCCCCACACCCAGACACACAGGATCTTGAGTGTCAGCGTCCCCAGGAACCCTGGAGATAAGACCATGCACCCAAATAAACCAGGAGTTACAAACAAGACCACTGCGAGTGCCCTCCAATATCACACCACCGGTGCAAGTGAATCAGAAAATAAATCTCCCTTCTGCCTAAAAACTATTAGGAAAGCTTATCTGTCTCTTCTGGCACCTCGCATGAGTTTAGACTCTAAATTTATATCACCTGAATCACAGGGCACAAATAAATAAAAAGGACTTTAGAGGTACTTCAGTAACAGGCTACATAGGATTTCCCACAGGGCTCAGAGGACTGAGAGGGGAAGGCTTCTTAATTCAAGCTCAAAATTAAAATTTACAAACTGCATGAGCAAACAAACCATCCTGGGCACGAGGCAGCAGATACAAATATAAGGACGTTAGAAACCTAAGGACGTGCATCAATAAAACAAGAAACTGAAAGACAAATGATCAAAGACAAAATTACATCAACACATTAAGAAAAAAGAAACACATGAAAACAGGAAACAGGCAGATTTGAGAAAGAAAACAATATAACTTCTGGAAATAAATATACTGTCCCTGAAATTAAAAACTCATCAGACAAATGAAACACAGTTTAGACTTAGAATAAAGAATCAGCACAATGAGGAATATATTTGATTATTGCTTCTGGAATAAAGCGAAGAATGACAAGGATATGGTAAATATAAAGGGGTCGTTAAGGGAGGATAGAATGGGGAAGGTCCAAAATGCATCCACTGGAATAAGACAATAGAAAGAATGGTGGTGAAGCAATATTTAAACAGATAATGGCTGAAGATTTTTCAGGAATGACGAACTATCGCCCATTCTCAGATAAAAGTAATTCTCAGAGAGAAATGGCCACACATGTATATATAAACATACATGTACATTTAGAATAACAGACAGATCATAAAAACAGCAGTCCTGGCCTTTTTGGCACCAGGTACCAGTTTCATGGAAGACAGGTTTTCCACGGACGGAGGGGATGGGGATGGTTTTGGGATGATTCAAGCGCATTACATTTATTGTGCAGTCAAACCTCTCTGCTAATGACAATCTGTATTTGCAGCCACTCCCCAGCGATAGGATCACCGCCTCAGCTCCACCTCAGATCAGCAGGCATTAGATTCTCATAAGGAGCACAACCTAGATCCCTCAGATGGGCAGTTTACACTATGGTTCGTGCTCCTATGAGAATCTAATGCTGCCACTGATCTGACAGGAGGCGGAGCTTATGCTGTGATGCTAGTGATGGGGAGCGGCTATAAATACAGATGAAGTTTCATTTCATTGCCCACCACTCACCTCCTACTGAGTGTCCTGGTTGCTAACTGGCCATGCACCAGTACTGGTCTGTGGCCAGGGGGTGGGGGACTGCAGATTTAAAACACCCAAAGACAGGATTAAATGAAGTAAAATGTACAAGGGGCTTAGTTTTATACCCAGCACATAGTGAGAAATATGTAACAGCTAACTATTCTTATTTTTCTTACTTCCCCATATTAATAAAATTTCACAAGTAGAATAAATGGAAAAAAAAGTGGTTATAGCATGGTTGAAATAATGTGCTTTGAGATTATTTGCATGAACTTTAAACATAGAGACCACTAGTATTTTATGGGAATAACACAGCAAATATCAACACAGTGGTTACCTAGGGACAGGAAGAGGTTAGGGATAGAGTGGTCAAGCTTAGGCCATAGTTCTTAAGTTTGGGCACTAAAATCAAATTCTGCAACAAACACAGCAACATGACGACCTCTGTTTAGTTTCCGCAGTAGTTATCTCCACCTGTGGTTGCTGCAGTTGAGCTCACTCACTGGTGCATGGCCCAGGCACAGCATGCCAAACCCGTACCCTGCTAGGATGTTGCTTCTGCCTGAAAAACAGCAAAGCCTTTTTCTACTTCATGCAAAGACCTTAGTGTGTGGTGGCCCTGTGCGTAAATGTGTGCCTATTATGTGATTTTCCTGTACTTTTCCATGTTTGAAATATTTCATCAGTTTAAAAAGGAACCATCACTTCCTGTCTGGAGTTTAAGGTAAATGGAATCCCTGTTGCTCAAAATTGTTGCAAGTGTAACTCTGTTGCCTGCCCTGCTGCCCAGTTTTCTGTTTTTCTATCTTCCCACAGTATGACACAGGCTACTCTGGGTCTCCACCTCCTTACCTGAGGATTGGGGTCAAGATTAGAAAATGATGACTTTGGAAATTAGTGTCAGAAAACAGTTTTCAACTGCCTCAAAAAACAATTTCCAATTGTCTCAAGCAGGCATCGGAAGGACTGAAAACCACCTTTTCCGTCCTGCTTTTAACACATCAACAGGCTTATATCACTACAGATGGATTTGGTTGTTTAGGGGGAATTTAAATATTGCAGTAAAATGTTAATGCAAAAGAATGCTGAGGAGCTAATTTGTCCAGTTAATGGAGGTATAGTTTTTATAGTTCTTTCTTTTACTGTGTTAATTCCCAAAAATACAAAAGACCACAAAGACCATCACCAGTTGTCTGATAATCTTTGCCTGGTTACACTTTTACAATGAAAAGAAGCCTTCATGCACTTCACTTATTAAAAGTGGAATAATAATAATTATTGATTTTGTTCCAAATATTTGTATTAATGTGTGAAAACTCAAATACTGAGCATCCTTGATTGCTATTTAATAGTATAAAACACCGTGATAACTCTCTGAGGAGAAGCAGCATTTCCTGATACAAGTAGATAGGTAAGTAGATAGATATGGAATTTGATTTATGCCTCTTCTCTCTCTTCCAAAATAAGTACGTGTTTTGAATTGCATATCTGACAGAGGGCTTTTACCTAGAGTATATAAAGAATCATCAAAACTCAACAGTAAAATCCAATTGGAAAAATGAGCGAAATATATGAACATTTACCAAAGGGGACATACGGATGCCAAATAAGCACATGAAAAGATACTCGACATCCCTAGGCATCGTACAAATGCAAATTAAAACCATCAGATATGTCTACATACCTATCGCAACAGCTAAAATACCAAATGCTGGTGAGGACGCAGAGAAACTGGACACATTTCTGGTGGAAATGTAAAATGGTACAGCCACTCCAGAAAATAGTTTGGCAATTCCTTAAGGAACTAAATATAAACTTGACATACAACCCAGCAATCACATTCCTGGGTACTTGTCCCACAAAAGGGAAAATTTCATCCACATGAAAACCTATACATAAGTGAAAATTACATAGGTGACTTCTCTGATAGCAATGCAACTCCAGTAGAAAATAGCAAATTTGTTGGGATGAGAGGAAACTCTTACCACCTAGAAATTGTAAATTTTTCTCAAGCAATTCTTGAATGAAAGATGATATCAAATCTGAAATTATGGAATATTTTAGAAATGGCGATGATAAAAATATTACTTAACAGTCCTATAGATTTAGCTAAAGCTGTGATTATAGGAAAATTAATCATCTTAAAAACTTATGTTAATAAATAAGAATGACTATATAATATATTAAAAATATTCAAACCAAGATATAAACAGTTTTCAACTGCCTCAAAAAACAATTTCCAATTGTCTCAAGCAGGCATCGGAAGGACTGAAAACCACCTTTTCCGTCCTGCTTTTAACACATCAACAGGCTTATATCACTACAGATGGATTTGGTTGTTTAGGGGGAATTTAAATATTGCAGTAAAATGTTAATGCAAAAGAATGCTGAGGAGCTAATTTGTCCAGTTAATGGAGGTATAGTTTTTATAGTTCTTTCTTTTACTGTGTTAATTCCCAAAAATACAAAAGACCACAAAGACCATCACCAGTTGTCTGATAATCTTTGCCTGGTTACACTTTTACAATGAAAAGAAGCCTAGGAAGAATAATGAACTTAAAGAAATCAATAGAAACAAAAATGAAAATAAAATAGAAATAGAAAATAGGAAAATTGTAAAATATATGAACAAATCCATGATCTGGGTTTTTGAAAATGATGGTAAAATATAAAAAGCCATTCGCTAACTGAATCCAGAAAAAAAATAAAAGTACATAAAAATGAGATTGCGTGATAAACATAGGAAATTATAAACTCTATGAGGGAAATCTGTCTCAACTCTACGAAAATAAATTTGGAAATTGAATAAAATTGATATTTTCTAGGAAAATATAAATCTCCAAAATTGATCTCACAAAATACAGAAAATATAAGCAGACCACTTACCAAAGAAGAAATAAAGAAAATTATTGAAGGGATACCACCCCTAAGAGGAAAAAAAATGAAAAATAACTTGTGCATGGATGTTCACAGCAAATTTATTTGTAACAGCCAAAAACCAGAAACATCCCAAATGTTCTTCAATGGGTGCATGGTTAAATGTACTACGGTGCACCTACACCATGGAATACTATTCAGCAATACAAAGGAATAAACTATGGCTACATGTATGGCTCTCAAGGTCATCGTGCTGAATGAAAAATATCCAATTTCAAGTAGTTACTTATTTGGTGATTTAATTTACATAAGATTCTTAAATGATGAAATGATGGAAATAACAGAGGAGGGGTTGTCAGAGGTAAGTGGTAGGACGAGGGTGGGCTGGGTGGGAACACAGAGATAGCAGGAGCGGGGTTTTGTGGTATCTTCATCATAGCAATCTACACGTGTGATAAAGGGACACGGGATGAGACACATACACGTGCACGCACACACACACACACACACGCAAAAGCCGTTCATATAAAGCTGGTGAAACCTGGCAAAGATTGCTGCCCTGTGCCCTTGTCAGTTTCCTGACTCTGACACTGGTCTATGGTTATATAGACCTTGCCACTGGGAGGGACAGGTGGAAAGCACACACGGGACCATGTGCAAATTTTTCAATTTCCTGTGACTCTATGATTACTTCAAGATAAAGTTTAAAAAGAAGAAGGAAGAAGGAAAAAGGAGAAGATAAGGAGGAGAAGAATGATGGATGCTTTGTTTTATTTCCTGGCTTTGGGGTTTCGTACTTGTGTTCAGGCTCAGTTGTTTTTCACGTGGAGTACGTGGGAAGCCACACAAACAGTGATGTTTGCTAAGATATATACGGTTGCATGGTTAGGCTTTTACCTCTGAGCAACTCCTCAGTGGTGCAGGGAGCTGGGGGCTGGGAGGAGGGAGGGGGTTTATGGCATCATGTGTTTTTCAATATGCCCCTCATAATTCTGCAATCAGTTTTTTCCAGCCTACTCCTTCCCCCAGTTGGGAACATGGTATACACGTCACAGGTGTATGGAGAATGTTGATTTCAGCCTTACACTGGTGTTCCGTTGGAGAAAGAATTGGATGTTTTCTCCACAGCCAGAGACTCATAATGATATTAGATCCACTTTCAGATTCACCCACTAAATGGCTCCACAGCCCACACGACTGTTGGTAGGCAAAGGGCTTCAAGTTTCAAGTTAATTTCTTGGCATGACTAACATTTCAGCAGAGGCAAAAAGACTGCTGTTTGGGTCTTATTATTGCTAGCAGGATAACACTTAGTAATGTTGAGGCTGATTATACCACCCACCACTGCTCAAAAAAATGCCTAGGAGTCTGCAAGTCTTTTAAGATAACAGGGTCAGGTAATTATTTCAAAAGAGACTTCATGCTCTCTAATCTTCAGTGTCTGCTGATATGTGGTGAGATACATAGAAACAAGTGTCAGAGGCAGGCCCCAGATAAAAGGTCTGTGTTGACTTCCACGGTGTCCTTTTTCATTTCTGAATTGCTGGTCCCAATTGCATAAAATAAATTCTCTATGGAATTCAGTGGTTTTTCTGGAGAAGTATGTTTCTGATTCTAAACCAGAAACATAGAGCTAGCTGACTTCTGAAAAATCTGATCTGCTCATAGAGTTTTAATTTGGCCAACAAATGCAATTAGGAGTTTGTTATTCCTCAGGCTAGAGACTCATTATCCCCAGATGGCCTGTGTTCTTAGCCACCTCTGCCACCTGCTTGCTATGTGCCCTGGGACAAGTTAATTTATCTCTTAACTTTGGTCCTTTAATTTGTAAAATAAAGGTAATGGTAGCCCAAATTCTGCGCAAATGTTATGAGTATTAAAATATGCTAATGTAGGCAACTTGTTGAGTTCAGTATCTGGCTCAAGCTCACTGCTATGGTTTGAATGCACTCCCTAACCGTCATGTGTTGGAAACTTAATCCCCCATGTGGCAGTATTGAAAGGTGGGGCCTTTAGAGGCAGAGCCCTCATGAGTGGATTAAGCCATTCGTGGATTAATGAGTTGATGAATTGATGGGTTATCATGGATGAGGAACTGGAGGCTTTATAAGAAATGGAAGAAGATCTGAGCACTGTAGCACACTCAGCCCCCTGGCCATGTGGTGTCCTGCACCACCTCAGGACTCTGTACGGACTCGCCTCTACCAAGGAGGCCCTCATCAGATGCGGCCCCTTGACCTTGGACTTCTTAGCCTCCCTGACTGTAAGAAATAATTTCCTTTTCTTTATATCCAGTTGCAGATATTCTGTTATAAGCAACAGAAAACGGACTAATATATTAATACTTAGTAAATGATAACTAGTATGTCATCATTAGGGTTTCATTCAAAGAAAAAAAAAGCATTAAACATGTGTCTTGGATTCAATTCCAACCTGACATTGTTAGAATTTATGATCTCAAAGACTATAGCTAATCACTAATTGCTTAAGTGTTTTCAGTTATAAAATAGGTTAGATGCATTTACAACTCAAAGATATGAGCACAGTAAAGATAATGTATAAGGAAATATTAAGGCTTTAAATGATTCTAAGAAAGTCTTTCTGTTCTATTAAAATCACTCTCTTTTAAACTAGAAGAAAATGCCATGGACCCAGTTTGACTGTGTTGCCACATGTAAACAGAGAACGATGCACTCACAATGTGGGCCCTTGTGGCGTCTGTCCTCCACAGCTGTCAGAAATCCTGCCCTGCCTCCCACCAGGCATGACTTAGCCAATCGATCTAATATGCAACTGAATCAATTCCATAAAGAATTATTCTAATCGTCTCTTTTCTCTGACAAAAATATCTAATAGATTTTCATGGTCTCCAGGAAAAGGAAAAATAAAAGACAATACAAAATCTGTAAGCATTTGGCCTACATTCATCCTCAAAAGGATATTTCCAAAATTTCCTTTGCAAACCCGTCTTCCCCTACTTTGCACTTGCAGATGACTAACTGACCCCACACAAGCTGGGAATTTTCTGCTCAGCCCTTGCACCAGCCGTGGGCTCCCCTTTGAATGCCTTGTCACATCCTACAGGCCTGTGCCCATGTACAACACTCCCTAACCTGCAAAATAAGATTCAAATCCCATTTTCCTCATTCATCCCTAGCCCTTATATTATTTACATATGGCTGATGTAAAAATTACCACAAACTCAAAACTTCAGAAATCTATATTCTCCCAATTCTGAAGGCCAGAAGTCTGAAATCAAGGTATTGGAAGGCTGCATTCCCTCCACAGGCTCTAAGGAAGATTCTCTTCCTGGCCTCATTGAGCTTTCAGTGTCTGTCAGCATTGCTTGGCCTGTGGCCTATATTAGTCAGCATTCTCCAGAGAAACCAATGGGACGTGTGTATATACATATGGTTGCCCCTTGAAAAACACAGGGGTTGGGGGCTCTGTTCACGTCACACACATAGTCAAAAATCCCCCCAAACTTAACTGCTAATAGCCTACAGCTGACTGGCAGCCTTACCAATAACATAAACAGTCAATTATCACATAGATTAGCATCGACATATATTTTATGCATTCATCACATATAACTTTTTCTTAATTTTTTTTTTATATTTCCAGGCTACATTGTTCATCTTTAGGTTTTTTACAAATTGTCAAAAATATCCAAAAAATTTTCCAATATATATATTTTTTAAATCCACATATAAGTGAACCCATGC
>VBSM01002608.1:166338923-166351911 GCA_008086735.1 Cheirogaleus medius
TGTGATTGCATTTAGAGTCCACCTGAATAATTCAGGATAAACTCCTCCTTGCAAGATCCTTAACTTAATTACGTCTCCAAAGAGTCTCTTTCCAAATAAGGCAACATTTTCCCTTTTACCATATAAGATAATACAAAGTGGTTCCAGGGATTAGAGTGTGGATGTATCATTTTGGAGGCCACCGTTCAAACCACTACATTCCACAAACCAAAAGCACTGTCTCATTCTTCTAAAGTTTCATACAACTTATCCATACCTTTAGTATCCATATGTTGCTATTTTTTGGTTATATCACTAACACACTCAATCAACAAACAGATATGAATCATCACCATACTTCAGGATAGGCACTGTGCCCGTTTCTAGAATTGCAAAGAAAAGTAAAAATGGTCCTGGCTTTCACTAGCTCCCCACCTTTCAATAAGCATATATGCAAAGAAATAATCCCAAACCAATATAACATGTACAACATGAGAAATATGCCAGACACCCCTCTGTGCTCCCAGAACACCTTGCATTTATCCCTATGATAACATCTGGAACACCAGGTATGACCACTGCATGCACGCCCCTGTCCTTCACTAGACTATAAGCTCCATACATGTCTTCCTTAACTTCTGTGTCCCCACCTATTCAGTGCCCAGGCTAGAGCAAATTTTCAGTGAAGTGTATTGAATTAATTAATCTAACAAATTCAGAAACTCTGACTGAGTTCCAGGTATTTTCTAGATGCCGCAACTATAGCAGTATATGAATTATGCAAAGACCCCCGCCCTAATAGATCGAAACACACACGGATTAATTAATGGTAGACCATGGGATTTAGAATGGCAGGAAAAGAAGCAGCTCTCTTGATGGAGGAGGTAAAATAAGTCTTGGATTCTCAAAAGCAGTTTTCGAGGTGAGATGAGAGCAGAAAAATCACACAGAGGTAGGTACTGAACAGTGTGGTTCTGTACTTCATCGCTCTGTCGCAGACCTCAGGATCCTTGAGGAGCGAGGTTTGTTGTTATTTTTATTAATAATACTTACATCACTCTTAGATTTAATACAATGTCTTGAATAGAAATACTCTCAAATCTCAACTACTGTCTAGACTACCGTGCTCCTCCTAATGGAAGCCACTAGCTCCATGTGGCTATTTAAATTTAACTAATTGTAATTAAATTAAATTAAAACTTCAACGCTGGCTGTGTTTCAATTGCACCAGAGCTACATGTGGCTCTTTGCTACTTACTGGAGAGTTTAATATATCCATCCTTGCAGAGAGTTCTATTGGACAATAATGGTCTAGAATGAAGGGATGAACTGACAACAACGTCTTAAATGTTAGAGCTGCAAGAGTCCTTATAGCTCGTGACTCCAATCTCCTCATTTTATGTATGGAGACACCAAGACCCAGAGAGGTAGAGCAATTACCAATTTTTTTTTTTTTTTAATTTCAGAATATTTGGTCAACACCAATGGAGTAATGGAGCTCAACTGTTGACATGCCATGGTGGGCTGTAGTCTGTTCTCTGCAGCTCATTTAAACTAAATCGTTCTGCACCTGACTTTTACTTTAATGTTTTCCAAGAGCACAAGTGTTGTTGTAAGGTTTTCTCTATAGCACAGGCCTTTCTGGGGGTGTGACTCTGGGCAATGCCTGAGCCTCAGGGCCGCTGATCAGAGGCCTATCACCAGTGGAAATCAGCTCTTAGGAGATGCAGTGACTAATCATCAGAGAAGTAGAAAGAACCCAGGGAAGTGGAGAAGCAGTGAATTATGGCAGAAAGGCTGGAGCCCACATTCCATTTGTCCTCTGACTGAAGCTGTGGCCTTAGGTAATGTGTCTTTCAACACTGAGACTATTTCTTATCTGCAGAATAGAAATAATGACACCAACATCATTAGGTGGTTTTGTATATTATACATTGGCTACATAGCAACTGACCCAAAGGTGATTCTAAAAAATATGAAAGTTTTGAAATAATTATAATAGTACTGCTATCCTGTCATCATAATCATAATAATAAGAAGAAAACTATTATAAAAGCAGGCACAGACATAGAGGCAAATGTAGAGAGCACTTATTAGGCACCAGGCATTGATCGAAGTGGTTTGCACATATTAATTCATTGAATGTTTAAAACAGGTTTATGAGAGATACTAATATTATTCCTGCTTTACACGTGCAGAAACTGAGGCATACAGTGACTTGCCCAAGTAAGCTAAACCTTACTAGGTTTAGCTAGTAAACCTAAAGCTAAAATGAAACTCAAGCACTAGGCCCAGAAGGTATGCTATTAACCATGACGATTTCAAATGAGAGGGGCCCTGCCTCCTTCCAGAGAGGAGCACTTTTACAATCTGTCTGCTCAGCAAGAACTTATGAACGATCCTCTGTTGAATGAATATCCTCAAACTTAAAAATTAACCAGTGGAAGATGGGAAACCTGAATCCCAGGGTGCTATGAAACATGGGTCCCAGAATAACGTGATGGTTCAGAGCACCTGGCTCCCCGTGGGCTGCCCCTGCATCATTCTCAGGTGCAGCTCTGTGTTTTCTTTTTCAATTCTTGCATATGCAGTACGGACATTTGGATAAGCTAAAATGCAAACAGCCCCAGTTTGGGCTGCCTCAACCCTCCTGAGCTAGTTCCTGTTTTCAAAGCTTCACAGGTTGTTGAAACACAAACATCCTACCTAATAATTTGAGCTTTGCAAAAAGCATCTCCGGTGGAAAAGTGCCCATATCCAATCTTCATATGTCCAGTTATGCAATAAATATTTACAGAGGGTGACATGTGCCAAGAACTGCACATGGAGGAACAATATAGAGAAGCCCTTCTGTAAGAAGCTCAGAGAGAGTGGAAGACACAGATATGTAAACAGAAAATCAAATTAAGCCTTTTAACTTTTGTGCAAAAATCTACAGAGGGAACAGAAGGCACACGAAAGAGAATACAGAGGCCAGGAAAGATTGCATCGGCCTCCCAACTCAGTCTCTTTACAGATGCTGTCCCCAACATTTTTCTGGAATACCTGTATAAGGTAGCATTGTAGAAAGTTTGCTCCCAGCTCTCTGGGATGTGTGAATTTTCTCTAGTCTCTGTTTTGAGAAACATTAATACACTAATGAACATTTGCATTGGGTAAGGTCTGGCTGCCTGACCTATTTGGCTTAACTGAAATTTGGAAGCAAATTATCAGGGGTGGATTATTTTTTCCAATTCCTTAATTAAACAACTGGAAAGCTCCATGAGATTCATTCATCTTTGTATCTTTTCAAATGACTTTCACTGAAAGGGCCGCTCTGTTGAAGTCACCGCTTTTCTTTACATAATATTTCTACTGTGTACTCTAGCTGTTTATTTTTATAGTTCTGTGTATTTGACCTAAAGCTTTTAACCTTGTGTGTGTGCCCTGAAGTGACTTTATTGCAAAAGGGTTTGGCTTATAAATCTAAATAATAAATAATATTCGGTCGTAACAAAAGGAGAAGAAATATCAGAACTGCCTGTTCCCTTGAGAAACGTAATGGCAAAGACGAAACAGTATGTGAGAGCTCACGTAAACGAGTGACCACGGAGGGAAACACAAGACACTATAACCCTTGAATAGGGTTGAAGAAAGTGATGTCAATCAAGCGTATAAAATACACCAGGAATTACGGTTGGTGCTTTAGGTATAAATCTTAGTAGAGCAAGCAAGCACTGTGAAAGAGAAAAAAACTAAGGCTTAGAGATGTGAAGGAAAGTTCCTAATGTTTCCTAGCTGGTTGGTAAAAGGGACAGGAACTTGACTGTCTTTTTTTTTTTTTTTTTTTTTTGAGACAGAGTCTCACTCTGTTGCCCAGGCTAGAGTACCATGGCTTCAGCTTAGCTCACAGCAACCTCAAATTCCTGGGCTCAAGTGATCCACCTACCTCAGCCTCCTGAGTAGCTGGAATTACAGGCGCTTCCCACCATGCCCAGCTAATTTTTTGTTTCTATTTTTAGTTGCCCATATAATTTTTTCTATTTTTAGTAGAGCCGGGGTCTCACTCTTGCTCAGGCTGGTCTCGAACTCCTGACCTCAAGCAATCCTCCCACCTCGGCATCCCAGATTGCTAGGATTACAGGTGTGAGCCACCATGTCCGGTCAGGAACTTGATTATCAATTGCAAAAAGTTTTGCTGCTTCCAGCATGCCACATAGCCTCATTATTAAAAGCTATTTCCATCATGAACGGATCAAAATGTATGTCTGTTAGGAATTTAGATGCAAGTATAGGGAGAATTATAAACTATCACACAGAAAGGCCATCGGAGTCATACCATTTATTAATACCCAACGGATTCACTCCAGGTTCTCCTCCTATTAATTATTTCCTTTATGAACCCCATATTTAGAAAGATAGCGTCTCCTGACTTTGTCTTCTAGCAATATGAGAGGTGGCAGACGAACAGTCCTTCTGTACAAAACTGAAGAGCCAGATGAAAAAAGCATCAGAGAACTGCTGAAGTAACCAAGAGCTGAGAAATTGCAGTCTGGGAGTGAAGGGAATCTCCCCACAATACGGCCATAGGTTTCCCACCCCCAGAGAGCCCTGCCTGCCTCTGCATCCCCATGACCTCCCCAGCTTTGTCACCCAGCGTGAGAGTTTTAATCCCCCAACCTCTTAAGGTTTCATGCCGTCCCACAGCCTCTGCTATTTCTGCAGTCTCACCGTCACACCAGAGCACGCAGAGCCACGCACATCTCCTGCTGTGGGTCCTCACCTGGAGCAGATGCCCACCACCCACGGCCCCCATCTCAGCGATGCTGGTGCTCCGTCCTCATTGTTGTACCACCGCGGTTTGGGGACATAGTCAGGTGCTGTAGTTGCCAGCTCAAGCTGCCATAACAAAATACCACAGATTGGGTGGATTAAACAATGGACATTTGTTTCTCACAGTTCTAGAGGCCAGAAGTCCAAGATCAAGGTGCCAGCAGGGTTGGTTTCTTCCAAGGCCTTTCTTCTAGGTTGGCAGATGGCTACCTTGTCACTGTGGCTGCACATGGCCTTTTCTCTGTCCTTGCACATCCCTGTCCCTTCCATTTTTTATAAGGACACCAGTTCTATCATATTAAGGCCCTATCCTTATGACCTCTTTTAACTTTAATTACTTCCTTGGAGGCCCTGCCTCCAAATACAGTCACATTGGAGGTTAGGGCTTCAACAAGTGAATTTGGAGGGAGGGACGCACGTCAGTCCACAGCAACTTTGATGGAATCATTCACTCCCTTAGGTTTCTTACTGCTTCCTTAATAAAACTCTTCTAAGTCAGTCCCAGCATTTCTGCATTATCTGATCTAGTGACTGCATGAATGAGGAAACTGAGCCCAGAGAGCGGGGCTGCTTTATGACTTTCTCGGACCTTAGGTACTGTTGCCTTCGTGGGCCTCTTCCTCTATAAAGTCATATTTTACACTGAGTAGGCATAAAAACAAAAAGTTTCTTCTAACAAGAAACAAATGAACAAAAAGTTCATTTTTACTTCTAACTTTTCAAAAGAAACTTTTTAAAAGAAATTAAAACATTGTCATGGACTCTTGAATGCCCAGCACTGTGCTTTCTTTGCCTAATGGGTAAGTTGGCCCTGCGAGAGAAGTTAAGTGACATCCTCACCGATGTTTAGCCTAAGTGAACATGCCAGGGTGAGAGCTGAAGTCTTCTGCCAACCTCTGTCTTTCTGACTGTACTATGCTGTCTTCTGCAGGAGATTAGAAATAGATAAAGCCTTGGTTTGAAATGCATCAAAAAACAGTCAGTTATATTTTTTAAATTAAGTTAAGGGTGCAAATTTCATTTGAAAAAAGATGCCTAATCCAGTAAGGCAAAGCCAACACCATCATATAAAATCCTGACTCTCATACAGTGAAGAAGGAGCTGCAGGAGATGTGGATATTGACACACAGGAGCTTCCTGAAGAAGGAAGTGAAGAATTGCTCCTGTGACTTTGTTTTTCCACCATAAGTGAGACTTTCCTAAAACATAAGACGTTTCTTGTTCCTGAGGTGGCTGCTGGATTCATTGATCTGTTACAAATGCAGATTCGGGGACATTCATCATAGCCTCATCTTCTGAGCCAGCAGGTCGATGGGTGGATGTATTCTGAGAACACGAGTGTGTCTGTCCATCTCTGCATCTGACTTGGTGACTAGGAAATGCCATTGAAGTTGCTGTTTATTCATGAACCTTGACCTGTAAGTCTTATCCACATCCTTACCTTTCCACATCCGAAGTCTAGTTGCTTGTCATCTGTGATGCAGGAAATCACACTAAGGGCCAGACTGTGAAGAAAGCCAGTCATGGGCTTGACTCAGGGTCTTATCCAGAGAAACCAGGAGAAGAGATTCCAACTCACGGATGAGAACTTTTGCCAGAGTCCTTAGGTGATACCAAGAGGGTTGAGGGTGGAGTTAAAGAAACCAAGCTAAGCTCTCAAGTCCAATGCAAAGAGGTAAGAAACTGTGTTGGTTAATCTTATGTATCAACTTAGCTGGGCCACGGTGCCCAGCTAATTTTTGGTTAAACATTATCCTGGATGCTTCAGTGAAAGTGTTTTTGGATGAGATTAACATTTACATTGTCAGGCATTGAGTAAAGCAGATTGTCCTCCACAATGTGAGAGAGAGATCACCCAGTCTGTTGAAGCCTTGCTAGAGCAAAGACTGACCTCCTCTGAGCAAGAAGGACTTCTGCCAGAAGATGGCCTTTGGACTTGAACTGAAACATCAGCTCTTGCCTGAGTCTCTGAGCTGCCAGCTCACCCTGTGGATTTTGGGCTTCCCGGCCTCCATAATCTTGTGAGCCAACGTCTTAAAATACATCCATCCCCCTTTCTATATATACATGTCCTATTGGGTCTGTCTCTCTGGAGAAACTTGATCAATACAGAAATAGATACAAAGTCAAGATTCTAGTGCACACCCTGAATAGGATGAGGTTGCATCTGAAGTACTCATGGCAACAGGGTGATGGCTGGGAAGGGCCTAGAAGCCTATGGATATGCCCCTGGCATGGCAGCTGCCTGTGTGAACTGTATGAGTAAGCAAGGATGAGGCCCGGCCAGAGGAGAGCAGGTTCTTATGGCTTCAACAAAACCCCTCTCTGCCCACAACCTAAGAGCCTGTATTAGTTTCCTGTGGCTGCTGTAACAAGTCACCACTTGCTGGCTTAAAAAGAAGAGAAATGTATTCTCTCATAGTTTTGGAAGCCAAAAGTTCAAAATCAGTATTACTGGGTTGAAATCAAGGTATCAGTAGGTCCAAGCTCCCTCCAGAGGCTCTAGAAATCTCCCAGCTGTTCCTTGCCACTTCCAGCCACTTCTGGTGGCTGCAGCACTCCTGGGCTTGTAGCTGCCACACTCCAGTTTCTTCACATGGTCGTTTTCTCTGTGCGTCTGCCTGTCTCTGTAAAAGGCACTCGTGGTGGTGTGTAAGATCCACCTGATGATCCATGAAAATCTCTTTATCATAAAATCTTTCACTGAATCACATCTGCAGAATTCTAACATATAAGGCAACATGGACAAGTTGCAGGTTGCAAGGCCTGATATCTTTGGGGCCACCATTCAGCCCACTGCAGATGCCATTCTCTTTTTGGCGCAGCCATCCCTCTCCTTCTGTTGGTGGATATTAGAGTCAGGACCCACTTGAACTCCTTCCTTTGTTCTGTGTTCATGGGATCTTGACAGTGATTCTGAGTGACTTCTTCTATTTCATGAGAAACATCCCTAAGTACCCTTGGAAACATTCTAATCCTGTTACCTGCATGTTACCTGTAAATTGTCCACACAGTCCTCAGCTACATCTTGGGACAAAGACTACATGCCTTGAGGTTGGCACTCTCCTCCCTCTCTCTGTACATGATGTAATAATTAGGAAAGTGGCCTCTGGTCCAGATTTAAATGCAGAATCTGTCATGTCATTTACTAGCTTCATGACCTTGAGCAATTTTTAACTTCTCTGCATTTCAAGTTTACCATCAAATCAAGGTAATACTAGGATCCCCTCTGTAAGATTGTTGGCAGCGATTACATGAGTGAACACATACAAAGCATTCAAGTCAGTACTTGTTCTATGAGGGTCAGCTCAGTTGATGAAGATGGTGAGGTCCAGTCTCTGCCCAGCCCCCTCCTGGGACCTGTTAAGTGGATTAGCAGTTGTTCAATCACTACAGAGCCTGAGGGTCCTTTAAAAATCACCGAGAACTTCTTCCTGTGAGTTCCGAGTATTGCTTTCTGGGTCTTTTACTGTGATTGTTATTCCACAAGTTCTGTCCTGTGGTATAGAGTAGTGACTAGGAGGGTGATCGTTGCTATCACCAGTGATTCTCAGCCTGTTTTCTTCATCTGTAAAGTAGGCATAACGATCTCTACCTCATGGATTCCTGTGGAGGCTCGATGAGGAAACCCCGTAGGTATGGAAACCCCAGTAAGTGATCAGTATGTGGAAGCTATCGGTAGTCATATGTATTGAAGGTGCCATAAAAGTTCAAATCAGGCGGGACATAAATCCAGCCTCATTTAGGAGAGGTATTAAAGGCCAAAAACTAATAGAATAAATGTTTGTCCTGTGAGTCTCTGGGGGGAAAAAAAAGAAGAAGAAGAAAGGAAGAACGATATTCGAGAAAGAAGAAAAGGGAGGACAGGCAGGGGCAGGAGAGGGTGCAGCAGTGAGTTCTGAGCCCGAGCGTCGTCCACTCCACTCTACTCAGTGTAAATCGTCTTCGAGTTCCTCACAAATCCTTTCTCTTTAAGACACAGTCCATTAAAACCATCTGCTAGCCACCCTAGGTTCGCTGAGGCTAATCCTGTTTACTATAAATGTCAGAGTGTGTAAGTAGACCTGAGGGTAGGGTGTGGTTGGAGAAAAACACAAAAAAGCTGCACAAAAAACAAGGGAAGCTTTATAATTACCAGTGCCCTCCTGCAAGTGAAAAATCATCGTACTTAACAGGGGTGTCGATTCGTACAAATGGCTTCCACATGTTCTACAAGATTAAAGTTGTATTTCTGCTGTGAATATGTTACCAATAAGTCCAGACTGTTCTACTTGCAACTCCACCAATTCCCTGTAGGGGGCAGGCTCCCCAGCCCTGCGCTCCTGGCCTGGCCAGAAATGGCAAATCTAACCCAGGCTGCCTGCTGGCCCTCCTTGATCCCCTTTAAATGCTAGGCACAAGTGTCACCTGGCTGGCTGTGGTATTTAGTCCTTTCATTCTTTGTTGCACATGTGTAGGGTCCTTTTTCACCAGGGCTGACCTTAAACAAATGTCCGGGTAAAATCCAACATTAGACAAGGAGATTCCAAATCTCAAATGGCCTCAACTGCTTTTGCAGCTGTCTCGGTAGAATTCTTCCCCACTGACACCAGTGGCTGTCTTCTGTCCCCAACCTTTTAAATGTTAAATTCTCCCTTCTAGCTCAAATAACCCTATAGCTCCTTGCCACTCCACACAACCCTCCCCTCCTTCCCACCTTTCTTCTGTGGAAAAGCTCAGGAAGGGTTCAGTTTTTCAAAAGTTCCGTTGTTTCTCTTTGAGTCCCATGCTCACCTCCCTTTTCAGTAAAAAAACTGCATTGCAAAAGAAATAAAAAGCAGCAGAAGGACATCTGATTTTGAAAAAATTGAGGGCTGTGATTAGAGATCAATATGGGTTCAGATGTTGTTTCTGCCACTAGCTATCTGTGTGACTTTGGGCACATGATTCATTAATATGTGAACTTTGGGCACTCTTTGGAGTTGTGCAGTACACAGCCTGTACTACTACACACCTTGTCCCTGAGTCATGATTCCACAACCATAAAATGAAAGGATGCTTCCTGACTCATAAAATTATGTTGAAAAGCACACCTAGTGTGAAAATGCTCTAATAATGGCAAAGCAAAAGATGTCGTTGACATCACTATCAATTTAATGAGAAATGTTAATGAAAATTACAGTGAAGTCAGAAGCTTTCCTTTGATAGCTTGGTTTTTTGTGTGTGTTTTACACAGGTATGAACACATCATACGATGTAAAAATGTAAAGACACTGTCAAGCCTAATGCCCTTTTTGATTATTTATCCTGAACTAAGTCGTTTAATGAAGGAACTTAATGGCTCGCTGAGTAACTTTCGTCAATGTTTATTTTGTTGACAGTTCATTGATTCTCCAGCTCTCATCTTCTACTACCTAAAACTTGGTTCAGAAGAGAAAAAGTAGACTCGACTTGAACGCAGGGCCCCATCTTAGCCCACCACTGAGCTAAAGACAGTGAGGGGCGTGGGGTCTTGCAGAAGAAGTCATTCCCTCTGCATATACTCTGCAAAACTGGCTTCTTTTCAACAAATTGATAAGATCACAATTCATATAAAGAATCCAAGTCTGTGACGACAAGATGTTAGAAGATGCAGTGTGTAATACATATAAATAATTGAAACATTGATTATTAGATCCCGAGATACATAGAGAGGGTCATAAAGATGTGGCACATTTTGGGGTGTGATCTTTCACCAACCACGATTCAGAACCCTGATATCAGAACAGGCTGGGCCTCTGCCCTAGGCTTTCCTCACTTTCATGTTGGTTGTTACTGGGACAAAGAGCTATGCTTCTCCCTTCTTCCCTTCCTGGGTGGCTTCTCTGTCTACTTTGCAAACGTAGAGCTACAATTTCCCAGCGAGCTTACCCTTGCATTTCCTTGACATGTCTCTTTCGACCTTAAACTCAGTACGAGTGTGACTTGGACTTACGCTCTGCCACCTGCTATAGCCCCCCTGGGAGCAACTTAGCACATTTCCTGCATGGTGTAAGGGCTCCGAAAATGTTAGCTATTGGTATTAAATATTATCAAATGGCCCAAGAGAGCAAGGAGAAGCCACAATGCCTTTAGTGACCTGCCTCCAAAGTCCCACACTGTCACCTCGATCATACTGTTGGTCACACAACCCGCTGTGATTCACTGTGTGAGGCGATCGCCCAAGGGCGTGAATTCCAGGAGACAAGGATCACTCGGTATTTGGAGGCTAACTATGACATATATTTTCAAACATTTTTAAATTGCCATCTAAAATATTCTTTATAACTACAAATAGTTGTAAATATTATACTTTCTTGGTATTATATATTGTTTAAATACATAGTTAATATAGACTGTGAAAATATAAATATAGTTTAAAAAGAAACCTTAGATCTATAAATTTAGTTTACTCAGTATATGGAAAATATCTACCATAAAGCCAGTTGGAGAAGAAATTTGACTTACAATAAAAATTCAGATAAATATGTTAATATTCATTACCATCAAGACATACCTCTGGATTCTCATTCTGACAAAAAGAAGGAGAGAGAGAAAGAGACACAGAGAGACAGAGATGAGAGAGAGACAGAGGAAGTCATCAGGTCTTGCTGTGATTTTGTTACCTCGATTCAGTAAGAAGTTGGTATTTCTTATGGATGTTCACTTTGCTCTCTAAGGATGCTCCTTTCAGAGAGATGCATTTTCTATTTATCCCTTTGCTTTAAGTCTGGAATATTTTCACACTTTGGGAAAATGCACCGTAAAAAGATTCAGAATGCATATACTTTAATTGCAGAAGAAGGACAATTATGAAAGGGTGGGGGGCGAGGAGAGCGGGGTAGACCCCAGACACCCTGTTAGGCAGATCAGTTTAGGGAAGAGTACATGTGGATGGATCTGAGCATGGACTGACTGGAACTATCCTTGCCCTCACATGCTTGGCAATTGTTTGAGAACCCTCAGTGATACCCATTCCCCCAGTTTGAATACCACAGCTTAAATGACTTAGTACAATTCTAAGTACAATACAGAGATTATATGACATGTATTCATGGAGTACTTTGCAGAGAATTCTAATTCCTGAATGCAAAGATCCCACATAACTTCCTCTTATAGTGCAAAGAGATTCTTTAACATGGGCTTCTCCGTTCTTCATGGTAGGAACCATGTATTCTGTGCCTTTGTTACCACAGTGCTTAAGTCCAGGGCCATCAGGTAGCAGGACATTGTTGGGAATTGAATGGCATGATGCCACCCTTCCTTCCCCATCCTCCTGTTCAGCCATGGTCAACATCAGATGTGGCCTCAGGATGCTTTACAACACAAAGTCCCAGGTGACCCTCCCAATCTATCAAATTTAACACATCAGTTAGGCCTTATTTCCTATCTTAGCAGCTGGCACATTGGTGTAACGTAAGTAAATGCCATAACTCTTTGCATGACAGTCTCTAACATCACATAGCTAAAAGTCTCATAAGAGTCACAGGGCCTTTTCACTGCATTGTATTGGCTAGAGAAAGTTATAACGGCATGTTAACTATTGGGGTAGAAAATCATGCCACTGTTTTAAGGGAGATGCTAGCTCATCTTGCAAGGGACGTGGATACAGAGAGGGGAGAAATTTTGGCCAACTTTTGCAATCTATCACACCCATTTTCTGCACAACTAACATTCCACCAGTGAGTTCGCCCTGCCAGACTGGAATTATTATTGTTTGAGAGATATGTATGTATCAGACCACAACATAATGCTTGGGGTTTGAAGATGAATGACCCCTACACATCCCCAAGGAGCTCACAATGTAAATAAATACTGAAACAGTTCAGGTCTAAATGCACTGGGCAGCAGCTCTGTGCCAGCCTTTGTACCTGGCAGTAGGGAGACAAAGATGGATGTGGCTCCAGCTCTCACCTGGAAAAACGCAGAGAAGAAAGAGAAGGAAAAAAAAGGAGCACTTTCCTCTTTCGTAACAGTGTGTGTCGTGGAAGCCTCCGTCGTTTTTTAATGCTCTTGAGTTTTCCTCGTTCCTCCGTTGCTTTCTTTAAGTAGAGGGTTCATGGAGGAGAGAGGAAAGCTAGAACACGAGTGTACATCAGAGGACTCCCTTCATTATCAGCGGGTTGCTCAGCTGGTGACACGGGCTTTCTGTGTTGAGCTTCCCATCTCTTGTTCAGATGAGAATGTACAGCCGGCCGGG
>VBSM01002608.1:166352011-166388259 GCA_008086735.1 Cheirogaleus medius
GACAGGCAGCACTAGAACAGGAGATGGAATTTTGGCAGGATTCAGGCCCTGGGCTGACAGTGAATCATGCAATTGATGCTTCTTGCCAGCAATGTCCCAACAGTCAGCAGAAGACAAATCCAAGCAGTGACATGGTCCCATGACCCAGCCCTTCTTGAAATATCAGCCAGGCCACTTCCTCCAGTCACATGGGATAGGCCCTGGGATTGGGCTCCTCTCACAGTCTTAGGAATGCAAGCGCTTGTCTTCCCAGGGACCCTCCAATGTACGCCACATTGCTGCTGTCCTCTGGGGAACTGCTATGGGAACAACCCCGGGCCCTGCAGGAAGGAAGAAGGTCCAGGGAAGGCCATGACCCACAGTTATTTTAAGCCCAAGTTGTTTCAGTTCAAACAGAGGTCATACTTCTTTTTTGAAGGCCAAGGAGACCCAGACCTGGTGTGGGCTCAATAGAAAGGATGCCAGCCTGGGATTTTAAGAAGGTGGTTTTCCCCACCACCCCGATTCCACTGATGTCCAAAGATAGTGCCTTCTCTTCCCTGAACCTTGGCCTTTCAATCTTTAAAATTCTATATTCAAAAAATATTAATAGAGAACCTTCTGCATACCAGGAGCAGTTCTAGGTGCCAAAGATAAAGCTATAAGGAAAAAAAAATCTCTTCTCTCATGAAAACTTTATTTTAGTGGCAGGAGACAATAAGCAAATAGAAATATAATATGACAGGTGATGGCATATGGAAAAAATAATAAGGCAGAGTAAAAAGAAGTAGGCAATATTGGGGTAAGGAGAAGATTTGCAAGGGCTTTGCTGTTTTAGGTAGGCTGGTCAGAAAAAGTCACTGGAATAGCATCGTGAAGGTTGTGATGGGGTAAGCTAAGGAGATATGAAGAGGGCGTGAGCAGAGATGCAATCCAGAGGAAATACATGCCAGGAAGTGCAAGGACTCCCAAGGTAGGAGCATAGCCATCAGTCTAAGGAACAGAAAGCCAGACAGAGGCTGGGGAGAGAAAAACCAGGAGGGGAGCTCTGTGAGTCACGGTCAGGACTTGGCATTTTCTTTGCACTGAGATGGAAAGAAAGCCACGGGAGATTTTGGACAGTGGGATAAGAATAGACTACAGGGTCGAAGCAGAGAGACCAATTAAGAGAAGTAGTCGGATTCAGTGTGTTTGACAGGATGTGCTCATTGATTTAATATAGACTTTGAGAGAAAGAACATAATTAAGTTTAACTTCAAGGTTTTGGGCCTGAGCAACTGGAACAAAAAAAAAACTATGAGAGGAACTGGGACACTGGAGATTGTAAGAAAAGCCTTTCTTTTTACAGCCATGGGGAAGTTCAGTTTTGCACATATTATTTTTGAGATGTTGATTACAAATCCAAATGGCCACGTTGAGTAGATAGTTGGGTATCTAAACCTGGAGAACAGAAGAGAGTCCTTGGTTGGTCACGCAACCCTTCAGAAGCAGGACATCGCACAGAGCACATAGAAAATGATTTAAATGCCTATTCTCTCAGTTTTCCCAAGGATTACACATAAATATGGTACCAAATGCATAGGAGAGAAGTTAACTCATTCCACGCAATGTATGCGGTATGGCGGCGATTCTCAAAGTACAGCCCAGCACCCAGCTGCATTGCATCACCTGGGAACTTGGTAAAAATACAGACTTTTGGGTCCCACCCCGGACTGACTTACTTAGAAACTGAAGGGCAAGAGGCACATAACTAAGCCCTCCAATTGATTTGTACCACTGGATTAATGGCTAGGACACCGGGGCTTAACTTCTTTTGGAACCTGAATGAGGAAGCCATGAAACTGTAAAATGACGTGACCGGGTTTACTGACACTCTAAAAGTAGTTTCTTCTACTGGACCTTCGTACAGACAGGAGACTCAAATACGCCACTGGCATCCGTGTGTTTGTGTATCTCCAATTGGCCTTGTATTTCCGCATGTGCACTCTGCTATTGTCTTGCCCAAGCAAGTCCTCAATGGTGAAGAGATAAATTATGATTATTTCAGGTTAGCGCTGAGGGGTGTCTTGAAATACAGTCGTAGGGATCATAGTAGAGAGACTCATAATCCCAACGTTCTTTTTGGAACTAACATACTCTACCATGAATTTGTCCATTGGACAGTTTATCCTTGGAGAAGCATGAGACACAGCTTTAAGCCATGAGTCTTAAACCATTTCCCTTCCCAAGAGAGTGATATAAACTGAATCAGAATGTACAGTTTATTCATTCAATTGGTACATATGTGTGTATGTGCGCATTTGTGCATGTGTGTATGTATATGTATATAAATATATATGCTATGTCCTAAGTGCTAGGAAGGACAGAAATTCCCAAGGTCTCTAACTGCCTTGGCATGGTTGGGTCTAGCTCTGAGCCATTCTCAAAGCTCACTGCCATGTGTTCAACTCCAGCTCCTACATGTTCTAGCAGTTTTAACCTCCTACAAGGCACTTTCACTTGGCTTCCTTAGTTTTCGGTTTGCTCCGTCTGTCAAATGGGAAGAATGATGGTATCTGCCAAAAATGGAGCTAATACTTCTACAGAGAACATAATAAGCAATACTAAAATATTACCTTTTTACAGGGCCATTTTCTTGACATTTATCATATTTGCAATTGCATATGCATATTGTGCTTTTAAAAAGGTATCATTCACTGAGGAGGGAGACAATTCTAGAGTTTGCAATTTTTTTATTAGGCACATCTAGAACAATATCTAGAACTTAATGTGCATTCAGTAAATAGATGTCAGGTGAATAATTAAATGAGTGAACAGGAACCCTCACCTCCACAGTCTCTCAGCATAGGACTACAGAAATAGAGAACACAGTCAGGCTATAACCGCAGTTGAAGTACGTGTAAAGGCTGTCTGGCTCTTAAATTTTTAAGCCATTTGGATATTTGAACTTCACCCCCTTGAGAGTGACAGTTTCCTCTTAATTGGGAGTATCTGAGCCTGGGCTATATTAGTCTACAGTTTATGGTTATGCTGTTCACAACCTTCCGGGCATGTTCATTAAAAATAAGGATGCAACTGAAGAACACACGAATAACAACAGTTGTGACTTTATTAGTAACAGAAAGGCCAACTAAGAGTGACTTTAACCTAAGGGCCGTTAGTGCTCACTTCCCCAGAAATGCAGAAGTAACAGTCTACAGATTGTCCCAGCATCTTGATGACATTATAGAGGAACACATGACTCACCCTTCCACTCTGCCGTCCAATGGTCCCTGGCATTGGCTCTCAGGTAGTTGCCTCCTCGTGGTTACAGAATGACCACCATGGCTCCTATATGAGGTGCTCCTCCAGCCTGATTCTTACTTTTATTATGTTAAATGTAATTTATACAGAAAAAGGCACAAAAAGCCTAAGTGCAAAGCATAATAAGTAACTATAAAACAAAGACAAACCCATATAACAACCACTCAAGTCAAGAAATAAACATCGTCAAAACCTTCTCCATTAAGTCTCTCTACTTAATAACAACCCCTTTGTCTCTTTCGGGACATAATCATGTTCCTAATTTGTGGTAACCCTTTGCTTGCATTTCTTTAGAGATTTACCGCTTATGTAGGTGGCTTATCACTTTCCTCTGGTCTTAAACCTCATTGTAAATAGAATTATATTATGTACAGTATGTGCTTTTGTAAATTGCTTGGTTCATTCAGCATTTATTGGGTAACTTTTGCACATTTTATTTTGTATAGCTACAGGATAATCATTTTCATTACTGTATAGAATTTTATTTTAAGCATATCCCACAATCTGTGTGGACTCTATCTTGTTTGGGGCTGATAAAAAAAAAACCCAAAATGCTACTATGAGCATTCTTGAAATGTGTCCTACTATATACGTATGAAAGTTTCTCTCAGATGGTTTCCTAGGGCTAGAAATACTGGGTCAAAATGTACACATAGTTTATACCTTTATTAGTAAAGGCAAAATGTTTCCCAAGGAAATATTTTTTTTCCACTGATTTACACTTGAGCATTCAATTGTCTGTATCAACAACATTTGCTATTTTTAGACTTTCTCTGGTGGGTGGGTCATATTGTATTTTTAACAAACATTTCCTTGAAAAGTAAAGATGTTGAGCAATTTTTCATGTTTCATAGTCATTTGGTATTTCTTTTATATGTGAAAATACCCCTGCATGTTTTGTTTATTGTTTGTTATGGTGGCCATTTGCCTGGTTTCCAACGAGTTAAAGGTTTCTTAATGATTTGTAGGCAATATTTGTATTTCTAGATACTCATCTTTCTGACATGTTACAAATATCTTCTCCCACACTGTGGCTAGAATTTTCTCTCTCTTTTTTGAGTCTTGATGAACAGACATTCTGAATTTTAATTAATTAATTATTTTTTATGGTTTATGGTTTCATATCACATTTAAGACATACTTTACTACCACCAAGTTCATAAAGACATGCTCCTAGATGACCTAAAGAATTATTAATTAATAGGATTTTTCTGTCACGTTAAAATCTTTAATCTACCAGGAATGAATTTGTATATACTGTAAAATGAGTATAAATGTGTTTAATTTTTTTTTTTTACATTTGGACATGCAACTATCCTAATGTGTTTACTAAAAATGCAGTCCCCTTCTCCACTATTCTGCAGTGAGATGTCTTCTATTAATATAAATCAGATGGCTTTTCATTTAAACTTTCTAATATCTTTCAATAAAATATCATCAAATTCTCAGTAAAATCCTAAGCTTCCCTGGTTATATTTATTCCTAGTTATTTTATATTTTATGCTATTTCAAATACTATCTTTAAAATTTCATTTTCATTATTTACTCATGATACATGGAAATATTTGGATCACAAGTATCTGTATCAATATTTGTGTATTGATTTAATAACCAGCAATCTTGCTAACCATTCTGAATAAATGTAATACTTTATCTATAGTCTGTTTTAGATTTTCCATGAACATTATCATTTGTTCTATGAGTAACAATAGTTGTTTTCCGCCTTTATGATTCTTGTATTCTTTCATCAGGTTTTAGATAGAATTTCTAGTAAATTGTTAAGTAGAAGTAGTGATAGTGGCAATTTTACTCAACTTCCAATCTCAAAAGAAAGGTTATTAATTTTTTAACATAAAGTTTGATATTTATTGTAGTTTTTATTTTTATTTTTTTTCCTGTAGGTAATATCCTTCATCATGTTAAGGAATTTCTCTTCTACACTTAATCTACTAAAAGATGTTTTTGGAAATCATAAATGGATGTTAACTTTTATCTGATACTTTTTTCTGCCTCAATTAAGATGATTGCATGATATTTCTTCATTATTTGTTAATGTAGCGAATTAAATTATTTACTTTCTACCTTTCAAAACACCTTGCATTCTTGTGGTAAACCCAATGTGATCATAATTATCATCTTTTAAAATGTATTTGATGCCAAATTCAGCTTGATGACTTTTTAACAATTTTTTCACCTCAATTCAAGAGTGAGATTTTCCAGTAACTTCACTTTCCTCTAACATTCGTGTCAGGTGGTATATCAAGGTTACACTAGCCTGATAAAATTTATTGAGGAATGGTCCCTATTTTTCTGTTCCCAGTTTATACTTAATTTATATCTCACTTGAATGTAGAGCCAATTGAGCCTGAACTTTTCTTTTGGGGATGATTTTAAACCAATTTAATTTGTTTAATGATGTAAATCTATTTAGGTTTTCTAAGTTTTCATTCACAGTTTTGGCGAGTCCCTGCCCACACACACACAAATTAATATTAAAATGAAATATTTTAGATGCATTGGCATGAAATTGGTCATCATATCGTACTATTAACTTTTCAGTATTTGCAAGATCTGTAGTGATGTTCCCTTTTTATTTACAACTTTGATAATTTGTACTTTCTTCCCTTTTTCTTCATCAGCCCTGTGAGAAAATTTTCAGCTTTACTAATTTTGTTTCGTTTTGTTTCAGATAGCAAAGATTATTGACACACCTTTCTCAGCCAGAGTTCTACAAGAGAATTAACTCCTACAGAAAATGATTTGAATGACTCTTTTCTCAGGTCTCCCAAGGATGGTACAGGGCTAGTGCACTCTAGAACCACAGGGGAAAAGTTAACTCACTGCATACAGTGATTACCTTAGGACAGGGTCAGACTAACCCCCCTGGCTTGGAAATCTGGCTCATCATCCTATTTGTCAATAAAGATTTATTGGAAACATAAGAGTCTACCCTGAAATGCAGGGCTTGCTACTATTTATGTAAAATCCAGAAAAATTCAGAGGTTGGAAACTGAGGGCCTGGGCTGTGTTTGGTTTGGCTGAGACACTGTTTCAAATAAGACAAATTTAAAAATTAAAGAAAAAATAGAAAAAAAAAAAGAGATAGGAACAGAGCCATGCTCATTTATTAACTTATTGCCTATGAAGTTTCCACACTGTTTTCACACTGCAAAAGTAGAGTACCATAGTTACATCAGGGGCCAGAGGCCTTATGGCTTCAAAGCTTAAAACATGTACTATCTGTCCCTTTACAATAAAAGTTTGCTGACCTTTGCCAAAGACATTAAGGCTCAATTATCTTGTAGAACTCTGGTTAAGAAGGATTGCTAGGATATGCATGTTTTCAGCCTCCTTAATTTCTGCATCAATCTTTATTATTGCCTTTCTTCTGCTCTCTTTGGATTTGTTTTGCTGTTCTTTAAATTCTTTCTTTTAATACCTTTATTGAGATACAATTTACACATCATACGATTTATCCGTTTAAAGTGTTCGATTCAATGGCTTGTAATATATTCACAGAGCTGTGCCTCTATTGGCACAGTAATTTTAGAACATTTTAATTACCCCCCAAAGAAACACTATACCATATGCTGTCATCCCGCATCCCCCTACCCCCACACCTAGGCAACCTACTTTCTGTCTCTACAGATTTACCTAATCTGTATATTTCACATAAACGGAATCATACAATATGTGGTCCTTTGTGACTGGCTGCTTTCACTTTACAAAATGTTTTCAAGGTTCATTTATGTGGTAGCATGTGTTAGTGCTTTATTTCTTTTCGTTTCTAAATACTATTCCATTATATTCATATGCACATTTTATTTATCCATTCACCCATCGATGGGCATTTGGATGTTTCCAGGTTTTGGTTATTACAGATAAAGTTGCTATGAATATTCCTGTACAAGTCTTGCTATGGACATATGTTTTCATTTTTCTTGGGAAAATACCTAGAAGTAGAATTGCTGCATCAATGATAATTCCATCTTTAACCATTTAAGGACCTGCCAAACTGTTTTTCAAAGTGACTGCACCATTTTATATTCCCATCAGCAGTGTATAAGGATTCCAATTTCTTCACATCGTCACCAACATTCGTTATTTTCCAAATTCTTGATATTTATGTTTAACTCACTAATCTTTAGCAATTCTTCTTTTCCTATATATATAAGGAGACAAATTTCCCTCTAAGTAGAGATTTAGCTACATTCTCACATTTTCTTATTTTTAGGTTAAGTTTAATTTTACTTAATTAAAAATATTCTTGAACTTGCCTTAAAATTTTTCTTTGACTCAGTGTTATCAAAATCTTTATTTCCAAATTTATTGTGGAAAGGGAACATACTTTGCATGATTTAATATTGAACTTTGTTGAGGCTTATTTTTTTGCTTACTATTAATATGCATGCTTTAGAAGAATGTCTAATAAACAATTATTAAATATGATTGATATTTGTATATTAAGGGAGAATTAGAATAATTGTTTTGATCATATTAATCAAGTATTATATAAATGTTTCATTATTACTGACTTTTCCTTGCTTTTTTATATCAGTTACAAAAAAAAGTGTTGCTATCTCCCACTATGATGATTATTGATCATCTATTGGGATTGATTTGTCTATTTCACATGAAGTTATACCCATGTTGTTTCACATATTTTAAAGTAACTTATAATAATTGAATGATATAAATTAAAAATGCCTTTTTAACATTTTATCATTATGAAATAACCTTCCTTCATAACAACAAGTAAGGCTTCCTTTTGTCTTAAAAGCTTTTGAATATAATATAGAACATAGATTCTTTTTCATAGCTAAACAGGACATGTCATAGTTTTCTGTCTTTTCACACACTTTTCTGTAAACTTTTTATAAGTGTCTATAAAATATTTTAAAGTGTATGTATTCTGATAGTCTTTCTCTTTTAACTAGGTTGTTCAGTTCATTTGTATTTGGATTTAAACTTTTTATATTTATTGTAATTTTTTAAATTTCTCTTAGCCTTAGAATTTTTTAAAATTTCTCTTTATTTAAACTTAGCCTATATTTTCTTATTCTTTCTCTTCTTGCCTATTTTTGGATCTTTTTTATCATTATATTTTCCCTCTACTACAAAGTTTGTATTAGTGTGCAATTGACACAAATCAAATTTGCTTTACTTGATGTGACTTTAGGAAAGGGGTTATTTAAAAATCAGTGGACAGGATTAAGGGAAAATGAAAACTAGTAAGAAAGGAGCCCAGTTTCAACCCCTAAGCCTAAAGGGATGAAAGAAAAGAGCAATTATTAGAATCTGAAGACAGGGAAGGCTGAGTTGAGACTACTTCCTGAGAAGGCTGAGCTACAGCCTTCACTCAGAGAAGCAGCTCGAGCTTTGCAACCACACAGGGAGGCAGCTGGGGAACAGGCAACCCAACCTCTCAGGTCCAGCCTCAACCTCCTCGTTCTCCTCATTTTCCTTCCTCCCTCTGCTTTCCTCTGGTGCTCCCCTTCGGAAGATCCACTCAGAAGCCAGAGGGCAAAAGTGTCCATTAATTCAGTCCACAAAGATCATTCTCCCAAGGCACCAGATGCAGATGAGTCAAGAGTAGATCTGGAGAATGGGTAGCAAAAGGAAGCTATCTAAGAACGAGTTCTGCACTGTTTCCCTTCTTTTAGTGGAATCGCCTTTGAATTTATGCAAGACATAATTCACTTACCTTCATCTAAAGCTAACCAATACCTACTGATCTCCTAGATAACACAAGGTCTTTAAAACAGTTTAACTACATTTATTTCCCTTAAAAATGTATAAAGTATTATACATTTTGTATTTTAATTCTGCCTTTTTATATTCAACCAAGCATACTATTAGTGTTATATGCAGTCAATGTTCATTTAGTTTTACCCAGTCAATTCATGACTTTCCTTGTTCTTCCTTTCTTCTTGCATCTTCGATCTTCCATTTAGCGACAAGTTGTTTGAAATAAATCCTTTGGAATTTATATTATTGAAGAACTGGTTATAAACTTTTTCAATATTTGTTTTCTGAAAATATCTATTATTTCATCTTTTTCTTGAAATAGATTGTCACTAGGTATAGTCCTCTCTAATAACATAATTTTTTTTCTCTTGGTATGTTTTGAGGACAACCTGTCTTTTATCTCACTGATTTAAGACTTTATTTTGGTTTTATGTTTGTTTTTATGTTTCACCATGATATGTCTAGGTGTGGGTTTCTTTTTATTTTATTTAAGATACACCTGGTTTCTGGAATCTGTGGGTGATGTTTCCCACTGCTTCTAGAAAATGCTCAATTTCTCTTCAAATAGTGCCTCTTCTCCATTGTCTCTCTTTTTCTGGGATTTTGATCCAACGTATCAAACCTTCTTACTCTGTATTTCGTTTTCTTCTCCATATTTTGCACCTTCTTTACCTTTATATGCTTCATCCTGGAAAACTTCTGATCTGTTTTTAAATTCACATTTTCCACGTCAAATCTGCATTTGATTTTAAAATTACACTTCTTGTATATTTCACTTCAAGGTATGCTAATTGGTTCTTTTGTACAAAGCCACAATTTTACTTTTTGTAGTTTCCTCTTCCCTGAAGCTATTTCAAAGCTTTTCTGCTACTTTTAAAATAAAGTAATCATAGTTGCTACCGTTTCCTATATCTGGTAAATTTGATGTCTTTGCAGCTATTTTTCGGTTTATGTACAAGATAAAACACACCCACACAGTCTTGTATTCCAAGCAAGCATCTCTAATAGATCTCTAATTATAAGCCACAGGTAGGAAAAAAGTTGACATCGGCCATACCTTTTACCTATCTCTGATTCGAAGATTTATCCAGCGAAGTATAGCTCCTTTAAAATTAACCAATAATTTTACAGGCTAAATATTAAGACAGAAAAAGATTGGAATGAATGTATGAATGCATGAACTTAGAATGGGAGAGACAAAAACTATCTTTAAGTAACAAACTCGAATGATAATCCTAAACTGAAAATTCTCTTAATAGCAAAGAAGAATGCTTTTAAAAGTAGGTTAATATTCACCAAACATCCAGTATGAGTTAGACAATTTGGACACAAAATAAAATTATTTATCATCTATCCTAAAATAGGGAAATTCTCCAGTTTATGAATAAATGAGGTTAAAGTAATTTAGATAGATGATTTGCCCAGGGTTACCCAGTAAGTGGCAGATCTCAGTCTAGAACCCAGATCTAAAAGCAACATTTACTATTTAATATCCCCAAATTAAAGCTATCAGCCCAGAAAGAGAGGTAAGATAAGGTGAAGCTAAAATTATGAATCATTTAAACCAGAATGGAGAGATTGGAAAGGAAAGGTATGTTGCATAATTTAGGCGATTTCCTTGTTTGGGAAATTCCTCACTTTGTTTCCAAGGAAAATGTAGTTCCTTTTGCCTCTGGCTGATGTAGCAAGCCCCAGCAAGCTTCTGCGGCCTCTCAGTCTCTCCTCATATTGGGACTGGAAGAAAGCTGTAATAGGAAGAAGCCTTAAAAATGAGAAAACATAAAGCATTTTGACATATTACTCATTTGCTCTCTCCTAAGAATTCATATTTCAAAATGAACCATATAGCTTTCTGACCCTTTGAGCCATTTCATACTAAATTTTATAAATGTGCGATTTCAGAATTATAAATTACTAGGGATGATGCTTCTCATTATCTTGAATAAGAAGCAGACTGGGGGGGCATGGGGGGTTACTCACTTGCCGCAGGTCACACAGATGCTTAGGAGTGCATTGGGACTCTCTGCTTGTTTGTTGTTCTAAACATGTGTTTCTTTGAAGAAAATCATGCATATTCAATGCAAAAGCAAAACAGTCCTTGCTTGTATATTTTTGAATCTTTCAGAAGTTATACCCATCTTTCCCACCTAGGGCCAGAGAATCTATTGTCCTTCAGCTCAGAAGATCAGGACTTAGAACTAAAAAGCCCAGTGCATTGTTGCCGGGCTTCATTTTTTTCCACTAAGTCACTATGAAAACTCAGCTTCTGGCTTCTTATTTGCAAAATGGATGCTGCATAGACTATTTGATTTCCAAGGTTCTTTACTCTCTATGATTGTATGCGTTTGAATTCACTTCAAATAATCTATATTTGGCTGTATGTTTTGTACCAGGCTTTGTGATAAGCAAGAAGAATACAGAAATTAATTAGGTTTATTACTTGCCCTTGAGGAACTTGAATTCTGGAAAGGAGGGCAGATCTGAAAACATAATTTTCATATAGTAAATTCAATGCCCTTAGGTAATAAAAACAGACACAATTTGTCTGTATTTGTCCCTTTGAATATTCTTATCTGTGATTAAAACTTTAGACTCAGCCTTTAGAAAGCTCATTGGAGGCCAGGGTATCCTGTTTCAACACAGACCAGTCATAAAATGAAAACTATCTTTAAGCCCACTTCTTTCAATGGGCTAAGGCTTGCCAGCTGGGTGTAGGGCGTGGATTGCAGATTGTAACAGGATGTTGCAAGTATTCAGTACACAATGCCTTTAATATCCCAGTGGAGTGATGGCTCCCCATTGGGAAACTTCTGTCAACCTTGCAGCTGCTTTCTGGCCAACCACTCCACCAGCACCTCACAGTCAATGCAGACTAAATGCTTACAGAAACTGCTTGTCTGGAAATGGTGAGCTCATGTCCCAGTCGCTGAAATGACTTCCAGGCAGTTCCCAGCCCCCACAAACAAGAGCACTGTTTTGGAGAGAGTTGTGCAATATCAATCGTCACACCTTGGCTGGATCTAGGAGTGAGACCCACATTAGTTTTGTGTGTTTATAATTCAAATCCAAGCTAAAGCCAATAAAGAAAGACACGTATACAAATATTCCATTGCTAAAATGAGTTCATGATATCATTGGATCCACCCTCTTTCACTTCCAATGGGGAAACGGAGGCTCTGGGAAGGGAAGTGACTTCAAAACTTACACAACAAAGCAAGACAGAACCAAATCTAGAACCTTTGCTATCTTGCTCAAATTTGAGTGCTCTTTCCAAAACTATACCCTGACACAGCTTCAAGAAACCCCCATCTGTGGGTTTCCCTGGAATTAACTATTTATAGAAGAAAGCTTGTAGCTGGAGCTTTTCTCAAACCTTCCGTTTCCTGCTTCTCAACTTTTGCCTGAGACTCCAAGAAAGCTCTGCACAGCACTGTTAGACATGAACCTATCTTCTGTTCATTATGGATTTTGCATTAATTTTGAACTTTTGAACTTTGCATTCAAATATTACTTATCTCCATTACTGAGTTTTTGGTGCCCCCCTTCCAGTTTGTGTCTGAGATGAGTGCCTTGTCTGCCACATTCTGGTCCCAGACTGGTGTCTGGTTCCAGGTCACTCTCTTGTAGAGTAACATGGAGAACAGCTGGCAATCTACAAACTCTGGGCACAGGGTCTGAAAGTGGACACCTCAGGGGAAAGGCGGAAGGAGAAGTTTCTGAAGAAGAGGCAGGAGGTGCTCACAGGGCTGGTTTCCTCTGGGACCATAAAATACAAGGGGAGAGGATAAAAGGACAAGGGGTTCCAATGACAGAGCCAGCTGTTCCCTAATCTCTGACAGGCACTTTCAAATCAGCTTCTGCAGAACCCCCTGGATGGGGACAGCTCCAGGAAGCAGCCTCCAAATTCAGAAGTAGGGAGCTCAGATCTATAAGAAAGTGGGATGGGCGTCCCCAGCTGTTCCTTCTACACGTTGTCCCTGATGCATGACAGGTGGCTCTGGAAATCATGGGCCTGGATAATACAGCCACACATAGGGTCTGGAGGAAGATGTGCTGGGAGCCAGCGCAGAGGAAGGTACACGAATAAGCAAGCAGCCAGGCGGCCACACTTGCCAGGGACCTGGCCTCGACTTGCCTGAGCTGGAGGGCAGCAGCCACAGACTCCTTTCTGCCTCTACCTCTTCCCAGGCTAGGCAGGATCTTTTAATGGTCTGATTATTTGTCTTTTTTCTGCTCCTGGGTATGAGCTTCCTCATGACAGGGACCATGTCTACTCAATATTGCAGTAGATGATCATCAGTATGTGGACTGAAGGCAGGAAAAACACAAGTTTGACCAGACCTTTTCTGTAAAGGATCAGAAAGGAAATATTTTAGACTTTGGAGGCCATGAGGTGTCTCTTACAACTTCTCACTTTGCTTTTGCAGCCAGAAAGCCACCATAGACAGTAGTAAATAAATGGACGTGGTCGTGTTACAGTAGAACTCTACTTATGGCCACAGAAATGTGAATTTCAGACAATATTCATGTGTCACAAAATGCTACTTTTCCTTAGATTTTTCTTCTCATTCTTTTTTTAAAACCTCAGATTTTTCAACTATTTAAAAATATTTTTAAAATTCTTATCTGGTAGACTAGTTTACAAATCCCTGAGTTAAACCAACAAATTTTGTTCTCTGCACTCCCATCAAAAGATATCCTTATATTTCAGTCTGAATTTAAACTAAATGGCCACCTTTTCAAAGAAAAAATGGCAGTTTAATAAAATAAGAATCCCTAGGAAAGGTGAATAATTATGAAATAAAACGTGTTTTTTTTTGCTAAAGGAATTATAAACATCAGGATACAAAGAAGAGAGAGAGAGAGAGACATGCATTCATGCAGAAGCTTCATCGTGTGATTAGGTCATTTTGTGGCATTTTCTGTTTTATAGAGGAGATTAATTTTTTGTATGTTTTGGGGGGGTTTTATTACTGAGGTTGTTGTTTGTGTCATTGGTCTGTTTGCAAGGAGGACTTGTCAGAGCTGAGGAATTTCATTAATTCAATGCCATTCTCTGATAAATAATATAATAATTCATTGCACAAAGCTTTATAGTTTATACAGCAAATCATTCTCTCATGCAACCCTCCCAACAACTCTGTGAAGCAGACAGAACTAATATTATTAGTAGTATAGCTAAAGTATGGATGAAGGTTGGAGAGGCTCAATCAAGTACTTGATAAAAGTCACACAAACTAGCAAACAGTTGGGTTCATGCTCAATTCTCAGCACTGCAGTGTAGTTTGCTGCCCCCGCCTTGGTACCACAAAAATGCCTCCTGCTGTGACAACACCCTAGAATAAGTGCCATGGGAGACACAGATGTGAGGCAGGAAACAGAGACACAACCAATTATGGAGCAACATGAAAGGTACAATAGCTAGCTACTCTGCAACACTGAGATCCATAAGAATGCTGGGCTTAGTAGAGTTGTATGGTGGAAACTAACCCTGTTGGAAGAGATGCTGCTGGCCCCCAGCCCACAGGTGTTTGCAGTGCAGAGGTGTTAAATGCCACACTTCGGAAAATACTAAACACAGACTGCAGAGATGGACAGAGTTCCTAGAAGTTTTCAAGTCCCTCCATGTTCTGACAAATTGAATAGGCCAAAAAGAAAATAGGTAAAACATGTCTATAATGGCCAGTGCCTCATAGAACACTGCCACAGCCAAGCGGAAACATTTCCCATGAGCAGCCAGAGGCAGGGAAGCCTGTCGTTTAGGGGGGTGTGTGTCTAACAGAGCTAGAGAATACTCGATGTAGAGCTTCGATGATAATAGCTGTAAATGTTTATTTTAAGTGTTTCTTCCCCAAGATCTCTAAACCCTATGAACTGAGAAATCTAAAGGCGTAACTGTGTTGACTCACACTGGTCTGGAGGAGGGTTATTCACGTCCTCCCTGCTATTTGACCCTGCAACTCCTAATTGGTATAAATTAGCATCATGTTGTATTAAATATTTATTGTGCCAGTTCATCTGTGTCTCCAAAAAGTAAGCAAGGAAGCCCGGAGTTAGAATTCTTGTCATGCCATTCTAAAGGTTATACTAGTTCTCTGGTTTGAAGCCCCTGTTCTCTCAGGACTGGAGTCTGAATTTAATCGTGAGAAGTAAATCTTTAAACAGAAGTTGTGTTGATTGGAAGAGTCATTGGAACAAGGACATGAGCTGTCTGAACTTGCTTAGGAATTCCGCCATGCAACCTGAATACCACACATTAAATTAACAGCCGTGCTAAGCTTGACTAATAATAGATATATCGATAATGATAAACGTTACAAGTTTTTGCGGCTCTACTGCGTGGCAGGCACAATTCTTGATGCCTTATATAATTAGCTTTAACGTTCACGATGAGTCTGTAACATCTCCAACATTGTAAAGAGTTTATGTGCAACGGACTCTGAGTCCAGATTGCCTGATTTAAACCCTGGCTGTATGGTCTCAGAAAAGAAAGGCTAATCATAATGTTTTATTCATTGTAGCAGGTTGAAGGTTGGCCCCTCCCAAAAGATATGTCCATATCGAATCCCTAGAACCCGTAAAGGTTACCTTGTTTGGAAAAAGGATCTTCACTGATGTAATTAAGTTAAGAATCTTGATGTGAAATTATACTGGTTTATCCAGGTAAGTCCTATTAATAAATCCAAAGATGAGTGTCCTTATTTAAAAAAAAAAGGCAGATGGAGTTTTGATAGAAACAAGAGGAGAACACAGAGAGGGGAGACATTGCGACCACAAAAGCAGAGACCAGAGAGCCGGCAGAGCCACAAGTCAAGGATGGCTGACACCCACCAGGAGCTAGAAGGGAGGAATGAATTCCCCCCTGGAGCCTCCAGGGGGAGTGTGGCCAGGCTGACACCTTGATGTTGGCCTTTTGGCCTCCCAAACTGCGAGAGAATAAATTTCCATTGCTTCAGGCACCCAGTTTGTGCTCATCTGTTTTGGTAGCCACAAGAAACCAGGGTGTTAATAAAGTCACCGTGAATATTGAATGAGTGAATATCTGTAAAGCACTTAGAATGGAAACTGATATATTGTAAATGCTAAATAAAATTTAGCTGTTGTTAATATCATCCTCATTTTAATGATTAGAAAATTAGATGTTCAGACCACGAGTTTATACAAATAGGATGTAGTAAATGAGGTATTTAAAATTGGTTTCTAAGATTATAAATCCAAGTTAGAAGGATTCTCAAATTTATGTTTCTAGCTCAACTTCCTGATGAAAACAGCCAGTCCAGTGAAAAAAAATTGAGAGTGTTTTGAGTTTCAAACAGCCAGAGCAGTGGGACCTTTTTAACATCAAGGGCATTTGGTAGAGAGCAAAAAAGGTAGGTTTGTAACTTATTATTGGGGCTAAAGCAGCTCTGTAGTAAAGGGTCTTTAGACCTGCCTGAGGGAAAAAAATGTATCAAAACTAGTCTCAACAGAATAAATTTTATCTGCATGCTACTAAATGAACTTCCAAAACAAGCTTCAATATTCTTGAAAGGAAGACAAAACAGCTAGACATTTTAAAATATCTAAAAATAACATTATTAGATAGAAAACAAAGCAGAAAAATGTGACCAAAACCCATGAAAATAGAAAAGAGATGATGAAATTAGTAGAAAAGGATTTTAAAACAGCTCTTATAAATATGCTCATGGGTATACATTGAACATGAACTAGAAAATTAGGTGAACTTCAGGAAACAAATCAAAGCCTTTGTCATTGTCTATGTTAGGGTCTGAAAGATCATGGGTGGGATGTTAGCCTGGAGTTGGACTTCTCGCAATGCTTAGAGGGAAAGTATAGCTTAAAGTGTTTATATTACCAAATAAAAAAGGTCTAAAACTAATGTTCTAAGCTTTCACCTTAATAGCATAGTAAAAGAAGAGCAAATTATACCCAAATAATGAGAAGAAATCAAATAAAGAAAATAGTGGAAACCAATGAAATAGAAATGGATAAACAATGGAAATAAACCAAAAAATTTTGGCATTAAGAAATTAATAAAATTGATAACATTTTAGCTACATTAATAAGGAAAAAGACAGAGAAGACCCTCATTAGTAATATCAATAATGTAGGAGGGGACATCACTAGAGATGATACAAACATTAAAATTACCAAAACTGAAACAGAAAGAAATACGAGTTCTGTCGCTGGCACTGTTGGAGGAATTGAGAGTATACAAAATTGAGTAATGCAGGCTGCCAGATATCATGGGCTCAAAATTTAGCAGGATACAAACATGATTACAACTGACTCAAAGAAATACCTTGATTTATGCTATCATAGGGGATAAATGTATGAATTATCATATATAAGAGCTGAAAAAGTCTAGTGAAATAGAAATTATGTGACCTAGATTTTTCAGAGTGTGTACGACACAAAGCTGTGCAGAAGAGTTCTCCACATGGAACAGACTGCTTGAGAAAAAAAAAATCACAGTCTGAACATCTCAAGTTGCTCTGTAACCGATTGGACAAATACGTTTGTCCTATTTGATGGTGAATGGATTAAACTCTCCTAACAGGTGTCTCTGCTCCCATTCCTGCTTTCTGCTATAGTCTTTATTAGTCATCTATTGCTGTGTAACAAATTACCAAAAAATGGAGAGGCTTAAAACCACAAACATTTAATATCTCATAAATTCTGTGGATCAGGAATCCTACTGTAGCTTAGTTAGAGCTTATGACCTTCTTAGAGTATCTCAAAAGGCTGCAATCAAGATATTCCCTAGGGCTGCTGCCATCTCATGTCTTGGATAGGGGAGGATGCACTTTTAGCTACTTCAGTAGCTATTGACAGACTCAGCTCCTCCCTGGCAGTAGGTTAGAGATACCAGTGCCTTGCCACGTGGGCCTCTCCATAGAGCTAGTCACAATATGGTAGCTTGTTTTCCAAGAGTGACAGTGAGGGTGGGGAGGAGCAGGTTGAAACAGAGAGTGAGAGAGAGAGAGAGAGAGAGATGAAAGCCAAAGTCTTTTCACAACCTCATATCAAAAGCGGCATCCCATTTCTTTGCTGTATTAGATTAATTAGAAACAGTCAACAGGTCCAGCCCACCCGCGCACAGAGAAGACAGCACCAAGGACATGAATAGCAGGGGCTGCAGGACATTGGGAGCTGCTTCAGGCTGCTTGTCCCACAGTCCACTGCACACATGCAGGCAGAGTAAACTCTTAAAAAATGTAAAATATTACTCTCAAGTTGAAAACGGCATCATGACTTTCTATGGTCCTTCAATAAAACCTAAACTTCCTTCTCTCTGTGGCTTTAAGACACGTCATGACTGGACTTCTGCTTACCTCTTTCTCTTCCTAATTGTGCTCCAGCACATCCACTTTTTTTAATTTTTATTCTTCAAACATAATTAAATTCTTCCACAACTCAGCGAATTTGCCTGTGCTTCTCCTTCTACTTGGAGAGATCATTCTCAGATGTCCCCAGAGGTGACCTCCTTTCTATCAGTCGGGTCTCAATATCACCTCCTGAGAGTGACCTTCCCCAGATAACCCAAAGTTGTTACACACCCCCAGGAATTTCTTATCACATGACCTAATTTTATTTTCTTCCTAGCACTTATCTATTGACTTATTTACTGTTGGGTTCTCCCACTGGAATGTACACCTGCTCATGTTCAGCTTAGTAACCTGGTTCCTGGAACAGTGCCAGACCGGGGCTGTGTATTCATCAAACATGCTTGAATATTGTGTGGATGGTCTGGGTCAGTTAAGAAGGTTCTGGACGTTAGGCTGGGGAGGCAAGATATTAACTTATAAGGCCCTTTCCGAATAGGTCAATGATATGTTCAAAAGCAAGATGTAAAGGTACTGGGAAGCAGGTGGAAGAGAGATTAGTGGGTTAAATCCTGGATAGAACGTGAAAGCAGAGACAAGATGGAAGGCAGTGCAGGGCAGGGCAGGGGCAGTGGGAAGGAGGGGGCCTGTGAATGTTTTCATAAACAATATTTTATGGAAATATTTCTACATGTTTGTGCCTGAGCATACCTGGCAAGAATCCAAGCAAATCTCCGCTTTCCATTTTGAATATCATAGGGTTCATACAGTTCTATTTCTAGCCAATCCTGACTCTTTCGAAAGACGATGTCTATGTAGGTATTGTCATAAAAATAGAAAGGACTTTTGCCACAAAGAGTAAGTCACCTTTATCCCTTTGCTTTAAAACATATGTCCCCATCATTCCCTTGTATTGGATATATACAGTTTGCATGTTTTGAATTCCCAGAAAAATGTATTATGTCTCTTCACTATGTAGTGAGTCATAAATAGTTTACTTCTACAGACACATCAGCAAGACAGAAAAGGAAAAGAGTATGAATCATGGCCCCAGTGCCAGTGCCCCACCACTCACTTTTCTGTCTTTTCTATTTCTCCCAAAGAGAGAGAACAAAGAGAAGAAAGAAAGGGAGAAAGAGAAAGAAGAGAGATAGAGAAAGATTGAGAGGTGGGTGGGTTAGTCTTGATTCTGACTCTCTCTCTGGTGTGGTCACTGGCACCGTCGACAAGACTTTATCCTGGCATGGTGTTTAAAACAGGAAGTTTAAGCTACACAGCTGTGGTTTTTCAGCTAGAATTGGGCCAACCTTTCCTTCCTTTTGGTGGCTCAGATCATATACTGTTAGAACTAGAAAGAAACCCACTCCAGCCTCAGTTTCCTGATCTGAATAAGGAAGTGGTTGAACCAGATAAGAAACCAAGATCTTAAAAGCCCGTGATTCTAAACATCTACACACACACACACACACACACACACAATCAGCAAAGTTCTGTTTGGGGACCCCTGTGCACTGTGTACACTCAATAAACATTTGTTGATTTGATGTTGTTTGATCAGCATCATGTGCTTTCCATTTTCAAAAGGGTGTGGATTTTTCAGCTTCTTATCCTTGCTAATTAATTCAATTCCACCTTTTCATGTACGAAACGCTATGCGCACACACAGGAGAGGGGTATGAGTTTGGTAGTGACAGCTAAAAAGGGAGCCTCACAGAAGAGCTGATATTTGAGTCCTGAGGCTTAATTAAAAGTTTACAAGCATCATATGTACTCACCATCAAATTGGTATTAACTGACTTAACTGACCAACACTTAAGTGCACATTTAGTAGTAACATTCATCGCGTGTTGGGCAGGAGAGGGAGGAGGAGGGGATGGTTGTATACATATCTAATGGGTGCAGTTCGCACCATCTGGGGGATGGACACGCTTGAAGCTCTGACTCGGGTTGGGAAAAGGCAATATATGTAACCTAAACATTTGTATCCCCGTAATATGCTGAAAAAAAATTTAAAAATAAAGTTTACCAAACTAAGACAGATGAAAAAAGATATCGAGGATGTGAGAATAATGTGTGCAAAAGTTCAAAGGTATCTGGCTCTGGCCTGTGACAGAATCATGGAATGTGGGATGACTGAAGGGATAGTCAGGAAATTAAACCGTAAAGAAAGTGGACATGTGTGGTTTTTACCTGTCCACTCTCTGTTCCCCTCTCTGGTAATATCCCTTCAATTACTCTTGGGAGCTTCCTCCATCCCTCTCGGGGCCTAAGGGTTGGGTGAGGCTGTCCCTGATCTCTGGCTCTAGAGGGGGATGTTTCCCAAGCCTGGCAGCCAGAGCAGGGTACCCCTCCACCCTACGGGGTTTCTCAGTAACTCACACCAGGAAGATCCTACTCCATGGAATCAGGATTCCTACTAAAGCACATGGGAAAGAGAGGCTGTTGTTCTGCTGGCTTTGCTAAGCTGTCAGCCTGAGCTGTAGGTGGCTACTTTACTAATACCTGCAGTGATCCCACCTGGGAATAGAGCCACCACATACACAAAGAGATAAAGATTTCTGGTGAAATGCTTTCATCACCTGGGTAAGGGCTTCTCAAAGGGAGAGCTACTGGCATTCTGGGTAAGAAAATGCCCCACTGGGTGTAGTGTTGTGTTCATTGCCAGACATTCACATCCTTGGCCCCCAGCCTCCCTAAGCACCCCCAGTCGGGATAAGTAAAGCTTCCCCCACATGTTTTCAAATAGTCCCTAAGGAAGTGGTATTGCCTCAGGGCAGAACCGATCTGGATGCAGTCATGCCGACCTTGGTGGTTCGAAAGTCCATTTCTGTTTTGGTTTGCTTTGGTTTTGATTTGACAGCTTGAATTGGGTTTTTGTCACTTGCAAGTAAAATGTTCTAACTACTTCAAAGAAGTAGGGATCAAATGGTGAAGGTTATCTCTACTTACATGCATTAGTAGCTCATTCATGATTGTGTGTGTGTGTGTGTGTGTGTGTGTTGTCTGTTTTGAATAGATGGGAGCAGAAGAGGTAGGTTGTCACCATTAATGGTGATAGTAGACACACCTAATCTGCAGACTGTTAGCTGTCACTTCAATGTTGAAACCCCTAGGGCTAAAAGAGATGTGGATATAGAGAAAAGCAGAAAAAGCCCAATGCCAGGTAACTTGAGAAATTGTACCTTGACATAAAATAAGCTTTAAAAAATAGATGCTCAGGCAGGAGGATGTTTAAAATATTTAGCAATTGATTTAGCAAGAGCATGAAAATTTAAAAATGAGCCCATCAATGAGAATGGATGTCAGTGAGTAAGAAGCAACAACCATTAGCCCTGCAGCCTGGGATTCTCATATCCTCCCTAAGGCTTAACTGTTGTATCACAGCACCTTAATATAACTCTGTTTTTAACAACAATCTCCATTAGGATTTTTTTTTTCTTAAGCAACCAAGTCATTTACCCTGAGTCCTGTACCAAAGAAAGAGACCTTGGGTTCCAGGCCAGTGTGTTGGTAAATGTTCTTTCATTATTTCCTGCTGAGTTTGTGTGTGGGTTTTTCTTTCCCCACGTAATCTATTAGTTCAGATGATTTGATAAAGCAACTGAGGTTGCAGAAAATAAATTTCATGATGGTTATATATGTATATATAGTTTCTCTTGTTTTATCCCTTCTTTTCTCTTCTTTATTCTTTCCTCTTTATATAGAATCACACAAAGACTTTTCTTGCTTGGGCATCACTAAACCCTTTAATCTCTTATTTCCTCTCATTTAAGAATGTGTCTTACTACTTTCTCAAAGGAGGAAAAAATAACTATCTTTCTGGTTCCCTTCAGTTAGTTGTTTTCCCCTTAAATAATCCATTCACACAAAAGCACTCGTGAGCAGTATATAATTTACTAGAGATTGCATAGAGCAGGCAGAGGGTTTATGTTGGCCCAGCCAACAACAAATTGCAATCTTCCTTAGACATCTCTGTGGTGCCGCAAATTTTCCATGGTGGGGGTTGAGTGGAGATTCTCTGTCTTCCTTCACCTCTCCTTGCCTCGCCTGCTGTCCTCATTCTGCCTTTAGTCTTCATATGCCTGTCCCAGTCCTCCTCTTCCACAGTAAGTAGGCCATGCTGTTCTGCTCTGCTCCACCTTGATCTTGAAACTCACCTATCTTAGCTCCCTGGCTACACAAAGCCCCCTCCCCTTGCTAGGACCTACCTTGTTTAGGAACGAGCATCTTCTCTTATGCCAAACAGTCAACAATGCCTGTGTATGGGTTCGAGCATTGTACAACAGCATCATGCTAAAAAGAGATTTTAAGCAGGTATTATAATACACATTTAAGCACAAATAACCCTTTGTTGAAAAGTAAAACCATTGCCCGGGACCTCATGACCTTTCCGTTCCATGTAATGTTTGTGACAAGATGGTCTCACTTATTTCCACCTCTAGAGAAAGGTGCTGCAGACATTTTGTTTGTTTGTTTTCAAGCCAATCTGTCTACTCCCCACCAACTACAGCCTCCCACCAACCTCAACTGCTTTGCAGTACATGAGGGGAAATGAGGAATTCCATTTTAAAAGTAGAAATGCAATGGGATTTCCTGTTTGTTTCTCACAGGCAGTGGCTTTCGAGAACCGGAGACATATGTCTACTTTCCTAGTAATAAATTTTAGGTTATATAATATTTGGGTTAAAGGTGGATAACTGGTTCCCTACTTTCTTTCTCAAGTATATTATTTGGCCCAGTTTACTTTATAAAAAGCTTCATCTTATCAGTTTCCATTTACTCATTTTTAATCCATTTATTCATAGATATTTCGAGTTTCTATTCTGTTCTAGACATTGAATTAGGTGTCAGGGACACCAAAATGAATGTCCTGATCTCTTCTGTGAGAAATGCTCAGTCTAGCTATGTATGAGAAAAGACCAAAGATTAATTACAAAAATTAAAGATAATAATGAGTATACGATGATGGTGATAATGATAATGATGATGATGATGATGATGGCTAATTCATTGACTACTTACTACGTGTCAAGTACCATGCTAAACACTTGAGCTACATTGCCTTATTTTATCCTCCAACAATCTCATGAAATATGCACTAATAATAATTCCATTATACCAGCCAGGTAACTGGAGTTAAAAGGGGTTCAGTAACTTTCCCTGAGTCATGAAGTTAATAGGAGATAAAGCCAGGATTGAATCCAGGTCTGAAACCATGGTCTGGTATTGTGTGCAGATGTAGGCAATAAACAGGGGCAGGGGTTTAATCAGAATGCAGAGTGCTAACTGCCCTTGGGTAGTCAGCAAGACTTCACAGGGGAGGTGCTATTTTTGTTGGGCCTAAAGCTGAGCTCTTTGTGGCAGAGTCTATAAAACCAGGGGAAGAACACTATGCCCAAAGGCCATACTGAAAAAATATGCAAAACCGTATTTAGTTTTGGTAAAGAGAAGTTAGTGGATGTGGCAATAGTGTGGGATGTTTTGATGTTTGATTTTGGGGACGTCTCATAGGAATTGTTAGGGAAATAGGCCTGGCGATAGTTGGATTCGGGTCACAGAAGGCTCCAGACCAGCAGAGTCAACTGTGTTGCACGTTATGTATCTATAAAACTGTCTGTAGCAGTATCACCCACCTCGCAGAGCTATGATGTAGGCAACACTACGAAGATACGGACACTCATCAGATACCCTCTCTGTCATTCCCTGCTCCCATCACCACCATGTCCTGACATGTCTAGCTCCAAAATCCTTTTCAAATGCAACAAATGTCCCCTGATTCCATTGCGCCCCCAGTCAAAGTCACCCCCACTTCTTCCCCAGTCTACCTCCTGAGTGGTGCTTTGCGCCCAGCGTGCCTTCCTACGGCACAGCCTCCACCCACACCACGATCAGGGCAAACCCTTCTTAAAACACTGATGCAATGACCCTTGCCTATGATTTAAAACTTTGCACTTAAGATAGAATCCAAGAGCCTGGATGTGACACCAAGCCCTGTGTGGTGAGCGGTGGCCTGACTCTGCTGCATCTTCCAGAAAACTCCACCTCTCAAACACGACTCATTCAGTTTACTCCGGCCTTCTTCAGTGCCATGAGTGTTCCCAGACCCCTTCTGAGCCATGGCGCCCACTCACCTGTGCCCTCTGTGGCCGTCTCCTCCCAGAATCTGCCTTTGGCCAAGTCCTATTCAGCCTTCTCAGATTGATCCCCTTTCCTCGGAGCGTCCCTCTTCCCCTGCCCGTGGAGATGTTGACGCCCCACCCGAGCCCACCTCCTATTCATGCCACTGACCACGGTTTGAACTTACATGGTCCTTTTAGGTGTTATTTGTGTCAGCAAATACTTTATAAAAGGTTTCACCCTATCAGTTTCCAATTATTCATTTTTTAATCCATTTATTCGCAGATATTCTGAACATCTATTCTGTTCTAGACATTGTACTAGGTGGCAGGGACGCACAGGGAATGTCCTGACCTCTCCCGTGAGGAAAGCTCAGTCTAGCTACGTGTGAGAAAAGATGAGCGGAGGTTAACTACAGTCGCACCTGGTACGGCTCCTGCTGCGGGGAAGTTGTGCTGCTGTAACAGGGCACCACAGATGGGAAGTTATGAAGAAGAGAATTTTAATTCTCATGGGGCTGGAGACGGGGAAGACCAAGAGCACGGTGCTGGCATCTGGCAAGGGACATCTGTGGACAGAGGAGGAGAGGCAGAAGCCAGCACTGAGAGAGAGGAAGAGGAAGAGGGCCACACTTGACCCTGTGTCATGAGCCCACTCTCAGATAGTGGCATTGATTCACTGATGAGGGCTGAACCCTCAGAGCCTAATCACCTGTAAAGGCCCCACCTCCTAGTATGGTCACAATGGCAATTAGATGTCAACATGAGTTTTGGTGGGGACATTCAAGTCATAGCAGAAACATGTGAAAAATATTGTGAATGCATGAATGATTGACTAAGTGAATAAATGAATGAGTAATTAAGTGCTGGAATTCTTGTTTGAAAAACACATTGAGAGCCCTGAAACTATCTCCCTCCTCTCTAAAAAGGAAATTAATAGTAATCCTAAATCCCCTGATGTGGATATGGATTTTGAAAAAATAAATCAAAGAGTCATCTGGGGAGCAAGGCTAGAGAGACAAGCAGTGGCCAGACCAGAGGGGACCCCCGGGCCAAGAGTCAGGGGCCTCCTAAACTCAGGAAATCGTCACCCCGGCCGGTCCCAGCAGGGCTCTGATATCTCACATGCACACAAGAAGAAAGCTGGAAATATTTTAGCAGTAGCTTCCCTAGAAAGTCATTTTGAAGACAAACACTCCATCTACATGTATGATAATCTGGCATGTTTAATAAGCATCGGGACTGTAGTTTTTATTATGAAGTTGCCTTGCACATAGACTGCAGTCCTGTGCCTCTGGGTACCATAGTACATCAGCTGCCACAGGGTGCCGTGCCCCGTCTGCCTCCCCCGTCCAAATAAATGTGTTCCATGAAGTGTTCATTTACAGAAAATGCCTAAAAGCCTGCATTTGGCTATAAAGTGAAGAACTATAAAGGGCAATTTACAGTAATGTTTCTGGTGTTGTCTGTGCAGGGACTTGCTCGTGGAAGATGAATCAGTAATCTCTCTACGTGTTATCCCTGATGTTTTTGCTATAGGCAGCTGTCGGGACTGCCAACTGGCGGCTCACAGAAGGCTTGCTCTCACCAGAGACAGAACAATCTCTGTCGCACACGGCCAGCTACGGGCTCACAGTCCCGTCTGTTGCTGGATCACAGCATCTGAAACAAAGGCCTCCTCTGTCAGAGGGCACGTCTGCAGGGTAGAAAGCTGTTCCTTCCTTTCATTCTCTCTATCTGCTCTGGAAAGGCACCTGAGTGTCCCACAAAGCAGAGCACCATAAACATGGAAAAACAGTGCCCATTTTAGGATGAAAATATGCTACAGTCATGTGCTGCATAAAATCATTTCGGTCAACAAGGGATTGTGAGTAGGATGGTGATCCTGTAGGCTTGCATTACCTCTTCTATGGTTAAGTGTGTTCAGAGGCACAAATACTTACCACTGTTACAGTGGCCTATGGTATTCAGCACGGTAACATGCTGCACAGGCTTAGAACCTAGGAGCAATAGGCTCTACCGTCTAGGTGTGTGTAAGTGCACTCTTTGTTATTTGCAAACAATGAAATCACCTAAGGATGTCTTTCTCAGAATGTTTCCCTGTTGTTAAGGAACACATGACGATATGCCTCTGTTTTGATAATGGAAGACAAGATAAGAATCTCAAAGTATATTGGATCTGGTATGAGGAAGCCTGAGCTCCCAAACAGGCTCTACTATTAATGGACTGTATTGTTTGGGGCTACCCTTTTGGTCTGAATCTCATCACAGATAAAATTTGGGGTACAGGGGATGGCCTTATGATTCCTCTCGCCTGCAGTATTAGACACAATCAGTAGAGACAGATTTTTAAACTACATTCTATGAGAAAAACAAGTTGGGCATTTGTTCATCATTTGAATTCTTAATTTCCAAAAGTATGGACTCGGTGTAACCAAAGTGATAGAGAAATAGAAATGGCAGCCCTACAGCAAACTTGAAAGCAAATGTCGACAGATGTAGTTCCTCACAGTCCTCTGGCCTGTAGGATTTCTCCACGCAGCCTCACACGGATCCCACCCAGGCTCCTTCCCACTTCTGCCCTCCCCTCTGTTCTGGGACAGTCCTTGGTCCTCACTCTGGGTTCTGATCACCCCATCACTTGTTCCTCCAAAGGGGACCGTGTGCTTTTTTTAACACATTCCTCTTGCATGAGCCTTTAAAAGCTCTTTCTCTGTTCATGTGGCTGCTGCTTCTCCCCTTGCAGTATCCCTCCCCTCACTCACCAGCCTCCACTTCCCTAAAATCTTGTCTCAAGTGGATTCGGTTCCAAAGTCTTCCTCGCTCTACTGTCAGTGCCCTCCTCCCCTGGGTGAGAGTTCTGTCGTGTACTGCACCGTGAAGCGCGGGGTGGGAAGCAGGATGCCCGTGGCTGTGGGGGTCAGGAGACCCACCCTCAAACCCGGCCCTAGTGGCTCCTTACTATGTGACTTTGGACAAGTTGCTTTGTCCTTTGAACCCCATTTTTCCCTTCTATGAAATGGGGATAACACTATCTACCTTAATGGATGCTGTGAGATTTAGCCGGGACAACTTATATAAAATCGCTGATATATAAGATCTCTCAGTTGATGACGGTTTCCTTTCTCCGCCTCCTTTTGTGACACTTTCATTATTTCATTTCGCATCATAATTTTTGTGCTCTTCCTCTTTTTCACCACTACTAGATTATAAGCTCTCTGAGGACAGGAAAGATGCTTTATCCAACTTTATAACCCCACAGTACTTTATAACGAGAAAGAGATCAATAATGTTGCATCAATTAAATAGAATGAATGGAATGCATATCACCATTGCCACACATGGACATTGAGGTTGAAAGCGGATAAACATCTGAAGTTCTTGGGAGAGTCAGCCTCCCCCAGTGGCATTGGTGGAAGGGTAAGTAGGAGAAAAAGGCCCATGCCTCTCTCACCCACATGAAACACAAACATTCCACCCATTTTAATCAGGGCATTAGCTAATGCATTAAATACATTTCGTTCATTCTTAGCCCCCTCTAAAGCAGTCACAATAGGCACTATGAAGCACTATTCACACACCCTACTCATTCCTTCTTCTGCTCATACCATACAAATGCATGAAACCAAAAATGCAGCCCCTGCAGGACTGTACACAGTGAACTTTGCGACTGAGTGGCCAGCGTTCTTCACTCACCCGCACCAAGTCTCTGGCTCACATGCTCACACCTTCCTCAGAACCGTGGGGTTTTCCAGCACGTCCAGTGGCCCCCACTGTACCTTCAGCGCCTTCGGTGTCTGTTTAATTCAGAGGACTTACCCTCTCCACACAAGTCCTAATTTTGGTGCTTATCAAACAATTATCCAAGGAGCCTTGAAACACAGAAAGAGAGTCAGAAGATGCTTCCCAGGAGGACACATTCTATCAACTGGGGAATTTAAAATCAAAATTTTTAAGAAATGGATGAATAAAAATTCTCAGCACTTTTTCTGGGGTGAATACCTGATTTTCATGAAGGATTAAGCACCAGGGATTGTCAGTAGCAGGGAATTCACCCAGACGTTCACACATTGACTCATTTGAAATGGGACTAAAGTGGTTTTCCCTCTCCCGAGGTGAAAGTGAGAGTTTTATTTACATAAATACAATTTTGTACATTTAAAATACACTTACCTATCCAACTAGTACATTGTGAAGCATACTAGTGAAATAGAGTTTTCGGAGTGAGTGGATCACAGTTCTCTGGCCTGTGTCATTTGCTACGAAATGGCCCCATGACAGGAAGCTCAGTGCCCTACTGGCCACTTGCATTGAGGTCTGTAGAGCTACTTCCATGCACAGAGGGCTTGTCTGATCTGATCTGCTATGCCATACAATTTTCTTACTTTGTTTTGGTTTTTTTCCCCCCTTTCATTGCAATCTTCAGACATTCCTCTTGGTCCTCATCTTGGCTGTGGATAAACCCATAAAGAGGTCACGTTGAGGCACATTGAGCTTCTATTCAAACTAACATTCACACTGGCCTCAAAAGCGAGTCCCTAATGGTGGTGGCGTAAGAGAATCCTTTCAATGGAGTGCTCTCAGCTAATTTCCAGCCAATGCACATTGTTTCTGGTGCCTGGTTTGAGTTAATGCATTCACTGCTGCTGGCACTGAGAAGCTCAGGTGAAACAGAGGTGTTTTTGTTTGTTTGTTTGTTTGCTTTTATAACAGAGACACAGAATTGGTTTATTTCAATCATCACATAGTTTCCATTAAGCTGAGCTGAATTCAACAAAGACAGCCAGTGCTGCACTTGGCATCTTTATTTTGTGTCACCAAACAACATGCTTACTTATACTCTCCTGTTGAAAATTTGATAGCTTGCTATTGATTCTCACCTGTCTGTCTGGATTCCTCATAACACATCTCTTTCGAAGGCAAACCCTCCTTTTCAGCCTTGTCTTTAGCTTCCATCTCTCCCCTTGGAATATGGCAGCTGCTGCCTGATCCCCACATGCCCCCTTTGGCCTCCCTGACATCCTTCCTGCATAGACACTTCTGACCATCTGATGCTGACATGCACATGCGGCTCTATCACTCCCGTGCAGTTGTCCTCAGCATGAAGTCTCATGCCACACAGGCCTTTCATAACCTGGTTTCGTCTGACTCTCCACCTTAACTTTTACCATCCCCCTATGTCCACCCAAACTACTCGGAGCCCGTGCTCGCTTCTCTCTCCTGCCTGCCACCTCTTCTTTCTTTAAGGTATGAAATTATGTTTGAACTTTGTTTCTACTGCAAATCTTACATGGCAGTCCCTCCTACCCCATAGGAACCAGTTCTTTCCTCTCTCTGTTTCTAACACTCTGCTTACTCACCAATTTATAACACTCGTCCCATTGCATCATAAACTTTTGCTTGTAGATCTATGCCCACATTCACCTGTGGGAGCCTTGAGAGCAAAAAACATATATCCAATTCAATAAGGCATCCCTAGAGAAGAGCAAAGCCTCAGGCATACAGTAAGAGGACTGGATGGCTGAGTTGACAAAGCCTTCAATTCTTCATATAAATTGTCTTGTGCTTATTGAAAGGCCAGGTTCCAGACTCTTGCAGGAATATAAATGAGTGAGAGGTACACTTTCTGCTACCAAGAAGCATATGATGCATAAGAGATAAGATGCATGCATGAATACCTTCAGTATAAGACTGCAGGAGAGAAGGAACAAAGGTAGAGGAGAAGCAGCTCTTCAGTGGCTAGAAGTATTAGTCAGTGAGGCCAAGGTCATCAGTTCAATCCCAGTTATATACAGCAATTGTCCAGAAGGGCCACACATCTTGGGTTCCTGGTATCCACTGCAGGTGAGGCTGTGATGAACTTTTCTTTGAAATAGATTGTACAACCGTCACATAATTGATTGTACCAGCTGCACATTCCCTGCAAATTGCTTTGAGCTTAAAGGTGCTAGAAAATGAAATTTCTTGGGAAATAAACTGGAGATTCTCCATGAAAATTAACATGTCCAATTTCCTTTAGGTAGCATGCATTAGATACCTTATTATCCCTCCTCAGTAATTGCACCTTTTGGGCTTTTTGAGCTAAAATTATATAAAGGTAAAATGGAATCTTAGAATTGTATTACTAGGAGAAAATTAGGGAAGTATCCATGGATGTTTCATTGGTTGCATTTAAATGTAAAAAAGTATAGTTACAATAGCCCTGTAGTATAGCTTGAAGTCCGGTAAATTGATACCTCCCAATTTGTTCTTTTTGCTTAAGATTGCTTTGGTTATATGGGGACTTCTCTTGTTCCATATGAAGTGTAGAATCATTTTTCTAGACCTGCAAAAAATGATGTTGTTATTTTAATAGTGATTGCATTGAATCTGTATATCACTTTGGGTAGTACAGACATTGTAGCAATGTTGATTCTGCTGACCCATGAACATGGTATGATTTTCCACCTGTTCTCTGCTATTTCCTTCTTCTGTGTTTCATAGTTCTCACTGTAGAGGTATTTTACCTCCTTAGTTAAATATATTCCTAGGTATTAATGGCACAAGAACAAAGACATAGACCAATGGAACAGAACTAAGAACCCAGATATAAAACCATCTACATATAGCCATATAATCTTTGACAAAGCAGACAAAAACATACACTGGAGGAAAGAATCCTTATTCAATAAATGGTGCTGGTAAAATTAGATAGTCACATGTAGAAGATTGAAACTGGATCCGCACCTCTCACCTCTCACAAAAATCAACTCATGGTGGATAACAGAATTAAACCTAAGGCATGAAACTATAAGAATTCTAGAAGAAAATGTTGGAAAAACTCTTATAGACATTGGCTTAGGGAAAGAATTTATGTAGAAGACCCCAAAGGCAATCACAGCACCAACAAAAATAAATAAATGGGACCTGATCAAATTAAAAAGCTTCTGCATAGCCAAGGAAACTATCATGAAAGCAAACAGACAACCTACGGATTGGGAGAAAATATTTGCATACTACACATTTGGTAAACGGCTGATAACTTAGACTCTATATAGAACTCAGGAAAAATCAGAAAGAAAAAGTCAAATAATCCTATCAAAAAGTGGTCAAAGGACATGAATAGAATATGTTCAAAAGAAGAAAAACTAATGGTCAAAAAACATGAAAAAATGCTCAACATCTCTAATCATCAGGGAAATGCAAATCCAAACCACAATGAGATTTCACTTAACTCTAGTGAGAATGGCCTATATAAAAAAGTCCCAAAACAATAAATGTTGGTGTGGATGTGGAGAGATAGGAACACTCATGCACTGCTGGTGGAACTGCAAACTAGTACAACCTCTGTGGAAAGTAATATGGAGAGACCTCAAAGAGCTACAAGTAGAACTACCATATGATCCAGCAATCCCATTACTAGGCATCTACCCAAAGGAACAAAAGATATTCTGTAAAAAAGACATCCAAGCTAGAATGTTTATAGCAGCACAATTCACAATTTCAAAGATGTGGAAACAACCTAAGTGCCCATCAATACATGAGTGTATTAATAAAATATGGTATATGTATACCATGGAGTTCTATTCAGCCACAAGAAATGATGGTGATCTAGCACCTCTTGTATTATCGTGGAGCCCATTCTGTTAAGTGAAGTATCACAAGAATGGAAAAACAAGCACCACATGAACTCACCATCAAATTGGTATTAACTGATCAACACTTAAGTGCACATATAGTAGTAACATTCATCGGGGGTCAGGCAGGTAGGAAGTGGAATAAGGAGATGGGTATATCCACACCTAATGGGTGTGGTGTGCACCATCTGTGGGATGGACATGCTTGAAGCTCTGATTCAGGTAGGGCGAAGGCAATATACATAACCTAAACATTTCTACCCCTATAATATGCTGAAATAAAATATAAATAAATAAATAAATGTAAAAAAGAAGTGGATGTATAACTATATCCCTTACTCAACTCAAATCTCAAACTCCATGTGTCTGTTTTCTATTGCTACCATAACAAATTACCACAAATTTAGCAGCATAAAACAACAACCATTTATTATCTCATAGTTCTGCATGTCAGAAGTCTAGGTGCAGCATGGTTTAGTTGGGTCTTCTACTTAGAGTCTCACAAGGCCAAAATCAAGGTGTCAGCAGGACTGTGCTCCTTTCTGAAAGCTCAGGCAAAGAATCTACTTCCAATATCAGTCAGTTGCTGGCTGAATTGAGTTTGTGCACTTGTAGCCCCGAGCCCTGAAGCTCCTTTTCCTGGCTGGCTGGCTGCTCTGGCCCCATTTTTGCTGCGTATCTTCCTTCTCATGCTCTGCATGTGGTCTCTTCCAATAAAACTGAGTCAGGTCTCTCACACTTTAAATCTCTCTGCCTTTTGCTGCATCCCTCCAGCCCCAACCTGAAAAAGCACCCTGCTTTCCAGGTAGCATGTGATTAGACTGGGTCCACCTGGATCATCTCCCTATCTTAAAGTCCACAACCTTAATCACTCTGCAAAGTCTCTTTTTCTATGGAACGTAACATATTCACAGGTTCCACAGATTTGCTTGCTACATCTTTGGAGAGCCATTATGCTGCCTAACACGCTATATATATTTATAGTTTGCCATAGTGTTAATGTGTGGAGATTAGTCAGTTAGCCAATTAGCTTTTTAAATTTATGTATAGAGATCAATCAGACAAATCTCAGATTCCTGGCTTTATAAATTATTACCTGTGTAACAAAGGCCAATTATGTATTCTTCCTGAAGCTTGGTTTCCTTGTTAGTAAACAGGATATGTTCCACTTTCAAAGAAGTTTTAAGAAATACGGAGATCATGAATGTAGTAGATTCAAGAATATGGATATTTGCTAAGCATGACTTCTAAAGAGACTGAAGTGTTCATACACCTTCATAGCTAGCCAACACACCCACCTGAACACATGCGTAGACACCAACACCTGGTGGATGACTCTATACTCACTGCCCCTGATGCTTCCTGAAGAATATTTGCATAAAGATTTCAGGTCAAATGATGAAAATTCTATTTTCTCATGCCAAGACAGAACAGGGATATTATTATCTCTGAGTTCAGGACCCCCTGCACTTCCTGCATTGCTGAGGACTGAGTCCCAATGCCTATAAATAGAGAGGATGTGTTGGAACACTGCAGCCCCTTGAATTCACCTCCTCTTTTTGTGGTGGCTACAAAGAGTTCCCAATAAACCCATGAGCTCTAATAATAAGGGATATAATTATGAAATCAGTTTAATGGTGACAGGTAAAGAATACCTCACGGGACAACATCTGTATATAATAAAATAGAAGTGAGTACCCAAAGTTTAAAGGAAATATAGCAAACATTCAAACTGAGTTAGAATTCTTCTTTTTCTCCCATTGAGACCTCATAAAATTATCTATATCACAAGACTCTTAGCAATTTTTAAAACATATGGTTTTAAAACTATTTTGCAAATATTTGTTATCAGGTGACTTTTCTTTACTCTCAATGATATGAATTTTAAAATGCTCTGATTTCTAAAATCAATGCAGAGACCCTGGATAGCAAACACTATATAAAAATTCAAAAATGATTTGACAGAAAAAAAAAACATTGTCTCTAAAGTCACTGGAGTTCAAAGTTAGAAATTAAGTGTTTCACAAAATGACTACAAAGTTTGCAATGGGTGCCTTCTCTGTGCCTGGCACCATGTAACAATAACCAAATGTGATTGTCTCTATTCTATTTTAACAACAATTGGCTTTGTTACATTTTCCCTGGATTGTTACAAATGCAAGAGTTCAAGTTCCAAAACTTGCTAAAAAATCTCTCTTATTTGCCTGTGTTTCCTTCTCTCCCTGAACCAAGAACAGAGTTGCCACCCACATGAATCGTAGGGACCAGCTCACACTTAGAGGCTGAGTGGGAGGAAGCAAGGGAGGGAAGCAGGCCACCCTTCTCTGCCTTTGTATACAACATACAAAACCAAACTGGTTTCAAAGGCAATTATTTAAAATGAATGGAAATAAAAGATTGGAGCCCCCTTCCCCAGTTCACAAATATAATATTATACATAACACAGATTTGTTCTGTTTTACAAAAACAACACAAAGTAATAAATACAAATCTCACATTTCTATTCTCCCAATCTAACTGACTCAGGAATTTGGTGAATCACACTACATGAAGAACAAGCCCACTCCATTCATACAAACAAATTGTTTCTGTTTCTACTTTATCACTTGTATGAACAATTGGATGAGACAAGTTAGTTGACTGTTCAATTCTCTTTAATTCACTCTCAATTTTTAAAACTGATACCTTGATAGATTATTAACAAGGTTTTTAATAAAATAGGGTTGGAAATATGGGTCAAATCCCTATCCTTAGCTTTTTATTTAACTCCAAGCTGTGGGAGATATTGACTCATTGTAAGAGTCTACAATCTAAGATGAGTCTCTACTCTGTATAACAATAGTAGTTGAGATATTCATTCTGCAACATTTACAAAAAGTGTCAGATATTGCTATTCTAGGAATATTGAGAACTATTCATGTACAACCCTTTATAACTTATAAAACACTTCCATAGCTATGTATCACCACAATACAGCACATGATATATGTTTTATTATACCAGTTTTAAATATGGGAAAACTGGGGCCCAGAAATTTTTAAAGTTTTGTAGAGATAGGGTCTTGTTATGTTACCCAGGCTGGTCTTGAAATCCTGACCTCAAGCGATCCTCCTGCCTTGGCTTCCCAAAGTGTTAGGATTATTAACAGGAGCCTCTGCACCTAGCCCCCTTGGTTATTCTAAACTCATTAATAGTCTAGTTACTATGGCTGTGTAACAAATAATTCCAAAACGCATGGGCCTGAAAGAAAATCACATTTTCTCATGCTTCTGGATTCTGTGGGTGAGGAATTCGGACAGAGAAGAATGGAGGACTTGTCTCTGCTCTACAATGTCCGAGGCTTCAGCTGGAAACATTTGAATGGTTCAGGGAGGAACAGGGGTGGTATGTGACTCTGTGGCTGAAGGACTGGAATCCCCTGGAAATATTTCATACCTCACATGTCTTTCAGCTGAGGCTGCCCATCGGCTGGGACCTCAACATAGCAGTTAGCTGGGACTTCCACACGCGACCCCTGCATGCTGTCTCTCTATACAGACAGGTTGGGACTTTCTGCGGGACAGCTGGATTTCAACAGCAAATGTCTCAGGGGAGCCCCTTGGAGGCTGTATGGCACTTTGTGATCCAGCCTCAGAACTAACTGGATGTCATTCCTCCACTGTCAGAAACCTGTCTCAATTCAAGGGTAGGAAGCACAGATTCTACCTCTCCAACGGGAAGAGTGTCACTGTTACATTTTAAGAAGAACATGTGGGATAGGAAATGTGGTTATGATCATCTTTGAAAAACAGAATCTGCTGTATTTTTATTTTAAAAGGTGACTTTGTTACTTCTGTTTCTTTCCTAAAAATTCTTTCCTTTAACCCACATAATCTGACTTTCATCTTTAGCCTTCTGTCCTCAACTACCTTGTGATCCACAACATCTTTGGTCCAATTCTCCTGAGATATTTGTGTTTCCTCCCTGAACACTATACTGTTCCACACCTCCATGCTTTGGAGGACAATTTGGTGGACAATCAACTCAGTCATCAACATTCCTTAGGAAATGTTGAACTGTCCAATACAGTGGTCACTAGCTACATGTGACTATTTAACTCTAAGTTGATTAAAAATGCTCAACATCTCTAATCATCAGGGAAATGCAAATCAAAACTGCAA
>VBSM01002608.1:166388359-166497204 GCA_008086735.1 Cheirogaleus medius
ATCTCAAGAATGGAAAAACAAGCACCACATGTACTCATCAGCAAATTGGTATTACAGATCAACACCTAAGTGGATATATAGGAATAACATTTGTCGGGTGTTGGGCGGGTGGGAGGGGGAGGAGGGGATGGGTATATACAACCATAATGAGTGAGATGTGCAACGTATGGGGTATGGTCATGCTTGAGGCTCTGCCTCGAGGGGGGAGGGGGGGCGTGGGCAATATACATAACTGTAATATTTGTACCCCCATAATATACTGAAATAAAAAAAAATTAAAAAAAAAAGTAGATACACTTAAAACTTTAGTTCTTCATTTACATTATCTACATTTCAAGTGCTCAGTGGCCACATTGACTAGTGGCTACCATATTGGATAGCATGAAACATTTTCATCATCACAGACAGTTCTGTTAGATGGTGCTTTTAGGGCGGTGAGTTTTGAAACTTTTACTAAATGAAATTGTATGTGAAAACTATTATATTAAGTAAATATAAGGGGATCCCTCTAGTTGAGCTGACAGTGAGGGCACTTAGAGATCTTGCTATATGTTACCTCTGAGATAGCCCTTTGAAAATTTAGAGATCCAGAGAGAACAACAAAGAAAATCAACAGAGACCTACCCAGCCCCTGTAACTCAGAACTCAACCATACCCACAAACATGTAGATCAGATATAATCAAAAGAAAAATGACTCACATCAAATTAAGACCTTGCTCATGTTTTACCCAACTTATCTCTGACACATCTGCTTGTGTTCACTCCAAATATAGCAAGGTAGAAACATTCTAGGTCAAAGTGTTTCCCAAAGGGTTGCTTTTGCTAGAAGCCATGTTCCCAGCAGAAAAGCCATGCCCAGCTCTGAATAGGACAAGCAGTTAAAATAGTCCCTACTACTTAAAGTGATGAGGTTATAAGGTCACACCATGTACTTCTCTGACGAGAGAGACTGAGTGATAGGGGATGGGGGATCACCGGGGACTTGGGAAGAAAGGAGTCACCAAACATCAGGAGAAGGTCTGACTCTGTTAGTTATGACTAGTTATGATTGCCTTGAAGAAGAGGTATAAAATAACACATCATTAAAATTTTAAGCATGCTGGACAGTTATCTTTGACTGAAACTTTCTCACCCTCTCATCTCTTTCCAGCCTCATCCTTGCCTTGCTCTCGTGCCATTCAGCTTATCTTCCCTCCTCTTCTGCTGCTGACATCTCAACTCCTTAACCACAGGACACCTGCCTTGCTCCATGATATAGATTTGCAGCTCTCAGCCCATCCCCTCTATAGTGTCCCATGCATTCCAGACTGTCATTTCAGGACCTAAGCCCCAGCTGTATCTCTCCCCAGTGGTACCTGGGCTAGCCTAGCTTCCAAATACAAATTCTTAGGAAGCTGAAGGTCACAAATAATGTAGACAAGGTTAAAAAGAAGTAGGGAGACATATCCCGAAGGATAGTAATTGCCATATAAAAATCTCTGAAGTATCACTCTCAACATGCCCTAATACCCATTGAGCCATATTCTGTCAAGAGTTTTACATGTTAATTATATGTATCTTACCTTTAAAGCATGCAAGATAAATATCATACATATATACATAAACTAAGTCTTGGAGAAGTCCCTCTTGCCCCAAGTTTCATGGCTAGTATAGAGCCAGGATAACAACACGCATTTGACTGTAAGTCCCATGTTTTCCCCACTCTAATGTGATCACTTTCATAAAGCGAGACACATCTAATTAGGATCTGCTGATTCATCTTCATAATATCTTGCATTTCGTCAACGATTCTGGCAACCTTCTTGCTGAAAAAAGGAAGTAACTTCTACAACCTATCCATGGCCTTCTTTGAAGAAGACCTTATTGCTTCATCAGCCCCTTAAAAATTGCCTTCATTGTGAGACAATCTACATGTTTTGACTTTCAGCAAAGTGGCTCAAGATGAGGATGACAGTACCCCCAACTCAGTGCCTTTCATGGGTGTTAGTCGGTGCTGGAACTTGGATAGCTCACATTGTCAGAGTGTGCTCTTTCTTCTCCTTCACTCGTACGCTTTGAAACCAAAGAGACTTGAACCTTATGTGAGTTTTCTTTGGCAATTTGACACTCGAGTCAAGAGGAGCTCAATGAGGTCCTCACCGTGGGGCTGGAGAAGACCTTGAAAGTCACCTAAGTCAGCCTTCTCACTTTATAGAGGAGGAAGGGGATGCTGCATGGCTTGCCCAAGGTCACCACCACATGAGCAGCAGTCAGATCTATAAACCCAGTCTGTGACTCTCAAAAAGAGGGCATTTTCCACCGTTCACACCGCCCCGCAGAAAGCATGAAAGGGCTCTTCTAAAAACCAAAGTCTCTTCTGACATTAGCTTCTCTGATAGTGACACTGTCATACAAAAGAGCATGTGCTTTGTAGTCAGGCACGACAGGAAGCAGATACAGCTGGAATCTTGAAGATGCCAATGCCCCATGTGCGATTTGAAAGTTTGATCTCTTCATTTCTAAAAGGGGAAAAAAGAATACCCTCCTAATACATTTATTGTGAGGATTAAAACAAGTAATTTAGGCAAAGCTTTTCTATATAGTAAGTGCTCAATAAGTATTTGTGTTTCCCCATCCATTTGGGTGTGATTCTGCAACCCACAGAAGAGTTACAATACTTCTACCCTAAAACATGTCTTGGTTTATTTTGAATCTAATTTATATCCATAGCACATGTAGATTCAGTTATTTATTGAATTTTTTTTTTATTGAGATACTACCATGTATCAAGGATCCTTCAAGCTACTGGGAATACAGAAGTAAACGAAGCAGGCAAAATTCCTGTTGCTGTGGAGCTTCCAGACTGTCAGTAGCAAAAAGATAATAAAATACTAAAATAAACTGAGTTTGTTAGAAGAGGAGAAGGCTGTGGAGAAAAGTACACCATGGTACAGGGAGCCTTTCATGCAGAAGGAGGTTGTGATTCTAACTAGGGTGGGTGGAGCTCACCTTGAAGGGGTGAGGAGGGAGCCGCGCTGGTATCTTGTACAGAGAATAGGCAGCAGGTGCAGCCAAGGCAAACCTTGGGAGGCAGAGGCTGCTGCTGTGTTTGAAGCTAAACAAAGGCCAAAAGTAACCAGAGCCACACTAGACCACACAACGATCATGCTTTCATCCTTCCTAACTCAGCTTCATCAGCCGGTACGATCTTACATGGTTTTAATATTTAGTACCACAGAATATTATAATTGGAAAATCCTGAGGGAGCTTTGAGTCTGACATCTATAGAATTCGAGGCTCCTGGAACTGACAGGCAGTTTGTCACTGGCAGAAGGAACCAGGCCTAGAACGTAGATTCTCTGAGTCTCGGTCTATTCTGTTTTGGTCTTGCCTGAGCCTGGAAAGGCAGACATCAAAAATCTGTGCTCAGGGACCTGTGCATTTCTCAGGGCACTGAAATACATCCTTGCTTTCTTTCCCTTTTTCTGTCTATATTATAATTACCTTTTTTTTTTAATCCTGGTTTTTCACAATGTGCCTAACACATGCCAATTCTTATGCTAGAGAAGATGTGACCCATGCACTTTGGAGGTCACAGGTCAGTGGAGACAGTGGCTGTCAACACTCACTGGGCACATGTTCACCGAATGCCTGACGTGCGCCACCCCTGCGCATCCCTGGGTACTCAGCAGGGCGCACTCCTCAGCCCTTGAACTCAGGGAGTTAGTGGTTATCAGTAATGTGGAGATTACAGCAGATCCTTTGTGAAGTTAACATGAGGACTGAGTGAGATAACACATCGTATCGTGGTGCACAGTTAATAATGGCCCGACCCCTCTCTTTGCTGTCATTACCAGCGGACTGCGAGTCAGCAGAGCCGGCCAGGCACGGCCCAACCTGAATACACCAATTTCTGATCAGAAGACATATTTATGTAACACTTTTTGAGAATCAAAATTAAACCACAGGATACACCACCAGTACTGCTAATATTTTAAAGTTGCAAGGATAGAAATGAAAATATTAACTACCAATTTTTGAAAGTCTACTTGCTACCTATCATGGTAGATAGTTTATATGTAGTATTCCCTTCAAGAAAGCAATCTTATGAGGGAAGTATGGTTGTCTCTCTGCTTCAGAAGGAGAAATTAGGACCCCAAAGTTTAGATTAATGTTTCAAGGATACACAGTGTCATCTGTTCCATTTGTGAAATCTACATCCATCAACACTGATTTGCTGTAACGTGGCTCAGCCCAGGCTCACCCAGGCTCACCATTAAACCCATGAAAGGCTCAGCTGAAGTTTAATGCACAGTAAGAAAAAAGGTAGAGAGGAGAAAAGACACTAACAGTTCCCCAAAAAGTGGGGAATAGAGGAGGAAATACAGACGGATCACTCACTATTAGGAATCTTTTTCTCTCATTTGTCAGATACAAAAAGGTAGAGAAGCATTTCGCTGCCTCCCTCCACACCGACCAAGTCTGAGGAAATTGCTTCAAGAAGTGCAAATTTGGCTTAAAAGCCTGTGGGCTGACAAAACTATTTAGACTACAGTAAAAGCTCTGTTGCCTATTGCGTTGGTGTGAAAGAAAAAGTAAGAGAAGATACTTAGGATTTATATATATTGACTCTTCAACAACCATGAATAAGTAAAAAGTATTTGAAAGATCCAAGAAAGCTCTATTTTTGTTGCCTGCTCCTAAAAGCTAAGGCTCCAGAGTTTTTCTGGGAACCTGGGGGCAGAGTTCGTGCATGACACTTGCACAGAGAGCTTTTGTGAGAGTCCCGAACACGGCAGCGCTAGTTTATAATAATTGGACTTGAGTTCAACTGTGCTTCTTCCCAAGTAGTGGGATGATCCGTTACACAATGCACTTCTGGAAGCCTCATTTTTACATCTGTTAAATGAGGACTACAAAGTGGGCCTAGTGAGATTGTTGTTAGAATTGGAAAGTGATATGGAAAAGGCTCTTCACAGAAGCATAATATGTAATTTTTATTACTACCTTTTTTTTTAATTCCTTTTGCTTGGAATGATTGTACCAGTAGATGCCCTTTTAATAAGTTTTCCCAGATACTATTCATCTCCTACAACCTCCACATAGACGTGTCGTGAAACGGAAGTCCTCCATGAGAACAATTGCCTTCTGTATTCCTCTTCTATGATATTAACAGTTTCTGACCTGTATTACAGGTGTTTGCGTGTGCCCTTTCTCCTAACAGAAAGTGAACTCTCCTTGGAATGGCCAGCCAGTGTGGAAATCAAATTTCCTAGCAGATGCTTAGTAAGTGGATGTTGAATATATCGATGAGTTCACTAATAAATGGTGCTCCCAAAGGGTTAATATTTGTTTGCTTTAGATAGATAATACTTCATTTGTGCTACCCTTTCTAGAAGCTCTTAACATAATATATGAGGTATGTATTATTAATGCACTCTTTTCCCATGGATAAGGGTTAGATGTTGTAAGAACTCTGCTGTACCTAGAGCAGCGTCTGAAACATTATTAGGGTCACTATGAGACTGGAAAGAGCATGGCCTCGTATACTTGCCTGGGGGGTGAAGAAAATTTTATTAGCTGGAGTTTCTAGATTGGTGGAAAGGCACAAGGGCTTGGCAAGAGGTAGACGCTTCCTGGGGAGTGGGACACAGTCAGAATATCAAATGCTGAAAACACTGGGGGGTTGAGAGGCTGTCTACCCCTGGGCAGCCTGCAGGGATTTCAAAAGCCACGCAGAGTGAGAGGATGCCTTGAATCTTGAGAAACATTTACTGGACACATAATAGGCTTAGCTCAAGTGAATTTTTTTCCATGAAAATTACTTAAGTGGTAGAATGCTGGACCCAGGTGGGAGCGCACAGAACCAAGAGAATTGGTAAAATGCTGGAGAAATAGCGGTGAACAGTAAGAAAGGCCAAAATTCTCAGAAGTACCCTCAAGAGTCTGGACTCATGCATGTCATGATTTGTTTGAGACAAATTCACCTGAACCCTGGAAAAGTATGATGACCCCAAATGACATCTGGGCTGCACGTTTTTAGAGCCCTTTATGCTGTGAAGACTACTTTTATTTAGCAAACATTTCTGGGCCCTACCTTGCCAGGCCCTGGGCTAAGCACTGGCAATTCGAAGATCAGACACAGTCCCTGCTCAGTCTGAGACGATGCTTCACAGATGGTGTCGCATACTGATGCACGTTTGCATGAATGTGAAATAAACATTTGCATTTGTAAGCACAACAGGGGATAGAAAGTGGATCAGGAACCTAGAAGAAATACAACAGAGGAGAAGGAGGGCAGTAGCATCTGGGTGGGAGCCAAATTCAGTGCCATTAGCTCTATTTTGAAGATAAGAATGAAAGGACGAGAGGGTGAAAGTGATTACTCTTGGTAGCAAATGGAGAGAATCAGAGACCAGGATTCCAGTGCCCTTAATACCATTAAGTCACTCCTTTGCAAATTCAATATCATATGCAAACAAAGAGTGAAGGCAGTGACCTTTATAGAACACCTATTATACGTCTGAGAGTGTCCATTCTTATTGATATTTTGAAGGATGCATGCACAAACACAAGCATGTTCACATGTACAAAAATGCAATCTTATTTTCACATTGTTGCTAATGTAGCATAGTTTTTTTTGCTTTCTCTTTGCTTCCCCCTTTCATACCTTCCATATTTTTCTTTATTTCTATACATATATTTATCTAGTGAATTCATTTATTCACTCAATTTACATATATTTAATATTATGTCCAAAGTATCACAATAGATGTTTTGAATAAAACAATTACTTTTAAAAAACCCAAAATTTCTTACTTCATACTAATTATACTCTAATGGGAGGAGGTCAATTATATAATAATAATAAATACAGAAGTAGGTAAAATATATAGTATGTCAAAAGGTAAGTGTTGTGGGTTAAAATAAAGCAGGGAAATAAACAGGAAAGTTGGTTTAAAAGATGCAGGGTAGGCGTTGGTAGGATAGAGACACTGAAGTGTGCAATTTTAAATAGGATGGTCTGAGAATAAATATACAATAAATATACGTATATATGTACACAGAAGTTTGAACACTGTTTGTAAAAATGGTATAAACATATACATACTTGTTTTACTTCTTTCTTTTTTCAATCAATAATACCTTGTAGAAATCCCTCCCAAGTCAATTATTTTAGCTCTATTCATTCCTTTGAATGGCTGTATAATATTCTAAAGGGAGAGTGTACTAAACATGATTCAATCATTCACTATTGATGGACATTCCTGCATTATGTTATTCAATATTTACAAAAGTTCAGAGTGGCAGATAAGAAATCAATGGGTTTGTAACCAGTGTTTGCATTTCATGTAATACAAATGAGTTCTTTTTTAAATGTTGTTTTTAATTGACAAATAATAATTGTGTATGTTTCTGGGGTACAATGTGATGTTTTGATATGTGTATACATTACAGAATGATTAAATCATACTAATTAACATATATATCACCTCACATAGTTACTATTTTTTTCTGGTGTGAACATTTAAATTCTACTCCCTTAGCAGTTTTGAGACATACATTACATTATTATCAACTATACTCACCATGCTGTGCAATTGATCTCAAAAACTTTTTTCTCTTAACTGAAACTTTGTACCCTTTGACCAACATCACCCCTCATCCTTCCTATCCACATGCTCCAGCCTCTGGTAAGCACCATGCTACTCTCTACTTCTATGGGTTCTACTTTTTTAGATTCTACATCTAAGTCAGATCATATAGTATTTGTCTTTCTGTGCCTGGCTTATTTTACTTAACATAATGTCCTCCCTGTGCCTCCATGTTGTCACAAATATCACAATGCCCTTCTTTTTTAAGGCTGAATAGTATTCCATTGTTTACACACATATCACGGTTTTTTATCTATTCATCTGATATTGATGGACACTCAGGTCGATTCCATATCTTGTCTATTGTGAATAATGATGCAATGGACATGAGAGTGAACATTTCTCTTTTACATACTGATTTCATTTCCTTGGGCTATATACACAGAAGTGGGGTTGCTGGGTCATATGATGGTTCTATTTTTAGCCTTTTGAGGAAACTCCATACCATTTTCCACAGTAGCTGTAGTGATTTACATTCCCACTAACAGTACATAAGTGTTCCCTTTAATTCACATCCTGTCCATCACTTCTTATCTTGTCTTTTTGATGACAGCCATTATAACAGGTGTAAGGTGATAACTCATTGTGGTTGTATTCATAATTTGTATTTCTCTGATGATTAGTGATGTTGAGCATTTTTTTCATTTACCTGTGGGCCATTTGTATGTCTTTTGAGCAATGCGTGCTTTTAACATAACCATGCTGTGGACAGGGCTCCCAGCGGTGGAGAAAGGAGTCTCTCTGCTTTTTACTTCCCTTAATGTGCTCTCATGACCTTTTTATCTTGTAAACTTGAGGCTGGTTTTGTTCTTTTTTCTCACATGGAGCTCTTGGGTGGACTAGAAGTTTTAAGAATCTAGAATCAAGTAGAGCAAACATCAGAAAAAATCTTAGAAGGTAGCTGGTTCAGTTCCCTCAATTTCCAAGTGGAGAAACTAGGGATTTGCAAATATACAGGATTCCCCAAGGTCACACAGGCAGTTTGCAACAAAATCTAAAGAGCACACTGAAGTGTCTTGAATGCAGTGCCCTGTCCCCTTCACCCTTAATACTCAAAGTGTGGTCCACAGACAATCCTGCCCTGCACCAGCTGGGAGCTGGTTAGACACTTAGAACCATAGCCCGTTCCCTAGACCTAATGGCCAGGTGCTGCACTTTGGAAAGATCCTCACGTGATTCCTATGATTCCTATACACATTGCAGTGAGAGAACTCACCCGAGAGGAAAGGGGAAAGGGAAGGAGATCAGCTTACCTCGGGGATGGACCAGGAGTGTGCGTGTGTGTATGTGGGTGGGTGTGAGTGTCTGTGTGTGAATGTCTGTGTGTCTGTGTGTGTGTGTGTGAGCACATGAAGGTGCAGAGCACAGATGGAGGAACCTCAATCTGGTATTACCTAGAAAGATGGGCAGATTGAATAATACTAATAATTGGCTTTACCTCTTCCCCTTTCTTTCAAGCAAAATTTCTAAATAATATCAGGAGGTATAAGTGTCCCAGATGAATCTCTGGGATGAGATCTTAGATTTAGACATGAAGTTGGCCATTCTTTTGTTGTTCTTAACAAAATCACAGACCAATCAAAAATAAGAAAGAAAAAAGAACAATTTTCACTTCTTGTTAATAGAACTGTGCTTTGCTCCTTTGCTTTTGGAGTATTAGCATGAACAAGGGATTGTAAGAAAATGTAGAGTGGGAGGCAGGAGATCTGTATTTCAGAATAAATGTAGCATATATCCTAAAGGAAATAAGCTCCTAGTTTCATCAGAAGGGAGAGAGACACTCCATTGCTAGGAGGCAAAAGTAAACACATTTTTCTCCTTTTTCAAATGGCCTGTCATTTACCTTTTAGCATTAAATATTCCCAAGATTTTTCACCTCAGAAATAAAAATTTAGTAATCCCTATCTAAAAAACCTACATTTCCCCAAGATCTGTGTCCTATAGCACAGTACTACTGCTAATAGCATCTCCATTAACCCTTACATTACAAGTTTTATGTAGCTGAAAGTGTCTACCCAAATCCAGTTTCAGGAAAGTTATTTTTAGCAAGTTTGTGCTAAATTATAACTCTCATGCTTTGGGAGCATTCTTTTTGGGTTCCTATATAAATGGTTGGAAAAACTGTTAGTGGGGGAAAAAAGACAAGAATACAAAAAACAAAAAGGAAAACAAGCAACAGTTTTTTAAAAAATACATTGTATTTGCTTTTACTCTTTCACCTACTTTGTGCCAACTGTTAAGTTTAGTTGAACTAACAATTTCTCAAGGAAGAGTTCCCTTCTCATTTTGGAGATGAAGATTTAAAGTTGAAAGAGGCCAACGAACTTGTCACAAGGTCAAGCCAGAACTAGAAGCAGAGTCTGTGTGGTGTGCAAGGTTCAGGTCCTCCCCGTACACCACCCCACTCATGGCCAAGCTGCGTCCTCGGGACGTGACTTCCAACAGCCACTGGAGCATAGTCAAGGGAACAAAATCCCCTTGGGAGGGAGCAGATGACAGGCAGGCCAGGGGACCACAGGCGTTTTCTTGGATAGGCCCCTTGGGGTTCTGGGAAACCATGACCACAAATCAGAGGGCCTGCCCAGTATTGTGTAACTTCAGCTCAGAATAAGAAAGCTCTCCTTTCCCTAGGAAGGGCTCTAGCAGGCTCCTCATGAAAAACCACCTTTCTGGACCTTGTTTCTCGAGCTCGAGTTGCATGGAAGAAATGCACTTGGAGATTCCAGCTGGCTTGAAGGAGAGGTGGCCAGCAAGTTTTGAACAAAGCAATCCCACTTCCTCTCTTTAGCGCCAGTTTGAACTAGACAAAATGCTCATTTTGCCAGAGATGACTCCCTGGTCTAGGCTGGCTGTTTGGAAAAGCCCTCTCAGACAGCAGCTGTAAATCACCAGGCGACCTCTCTCTGCAAGTCCCACGGCAGCCAAGGTGCAAAGAGTGATTTATCAGGCAGCTTCCAAAACAGCTTAATTTCTGGGCAGGCAAAAGATGCCAAAAGGCTTTAAACGCTGAGCCAGGATCCCCCAAAAAAAGGAAGCAGGAGACATTTCTTTGAGAAGGGGCCCAACCAGCTGTTGGAACGTGTGGGGCAGCTCGTTTCTGCTCCAGGAAGCCGGGAGCTGGCCATCAGGCAACCTTCCTCCCCTCCCTCCTGTCTCTGCCTTTGGAAATGGGAGTCTTGGAGGGGTCCAATCAGGAGACAAGCATGCTCCCTCCCTGCCCTCCCTAACCACCCCTCCCCCACATGCTTCCTTAGACAGGAAACTTTAAATTGCTGGGATGGGCCACCCTAATTGCTACTCTTTTAATAACTTGGTTCACTCCTTGAAGTCTCTGTAAACATCTTGGAAGTAGTGTAGTTATGGCAAGGAAGGGAGGCATATGACTTGCCGGACAGACCCTTTTTTACAGTGGCCTGGCTTCCGAGGAATCAGAGAAAAATGAGCGAGTCAATGGACAGCACCCCCGCCCCCATCATCCCTGCTCTCCACAAGCCAGCACAAGTCCCTATAACTTATATTCACAGGTGTCCACTTAACTTCCCTGTCTGCCTCCACCTAGGACACTATTCGCTGCCTTTGATGGGGAAAACCACCGGGCGCTGGGACGCACCCGCTCGCTGCCTCCCCGCCGCTCCGCATCCCCGCGGGCCGGTGCTGTGCGGAGCAGGCTGGAGGCAGCGGCATGCAGGCGCGCGCGTGCGCACTGCTGGAGCCGGGCCTAGTAGATGGACCCCACCGGCCGGTCTGGGCCCGAGCTCTATGCTCCGCTGCCTGCTCCAGTCCTCTGGTCGCGCTGCTTGCGCGATCCTGATTTGTTACTTTTTGAATCCTACTGTTCCTGATTGGATGTTATAGCTCATTGCTGATTGGATGTTAACGCTTGTTGCTGATTGGCTGTTAACGCTTGTTGCTGATTGGACGCTTTTGGAGTCCTACCAAAAGTATAAAAGCAGGAGGAGAACAGGGAGAGGGGGTCAGAAGAACAGAAGACGGCTGAGGGTGCGGATGGAATAAAGACAGTTCTCCACTCTCCACGTGCTGCTCCGTTATTTCCCTGATCAAGAGCTGGTGTGAGAGCTGTTAACACTTGCCGAGGTAGAGCTGGTCAAGAGCTGTTAACACTTGCCGGAACACCTTCACACTTGTAGCTACCAGGGCATTTCCTAAGATGCGAACACGCTCCTGCCCCGGCACTGGCAGAGAGCTGCAAATGCCCCTCCCCAACATTTCACCTTTGCGCAGAACCTATGGGAATCCTTTCACTGTATAAGTAAGAATGCTGGAAGCACCCAAAAAGGTAAAAGGATTTGCCCAGGACAACTCAGCAAGGTATTGTCGGAGCAGAGACACCAGGGCTGGCCTCCTTGCCCAGCCAGGACTCTCCCTGTGGCACCCGCTGTTGTTGCCGAGAGCCCTGGGCTCCCCCATCATCAGGTTTTGGATCAGGGACTTTCGGAGTCAGCCTTTCTCTGCAGCATCAAGGGAGGGTTTTATATCTTCCTTAGCATCTCCGTACGGAGGGAACAAGTGAAAAGAATTATTTGAAGACCAGTGAAGGAAGAGGGGATTGGGAAACGCACATAACTTCATCTGAACCCATCTATTTCTTTATCCTTTTAGTACAAGCATTTCTTTCTGGTGGTTTAGGAATCCAGAGACTTGTGATTTGTCAGAATCAGGGGTCCTCAAACTACGGCCCGCGGGCCACATGTGGCCCGCCGAGGACATTTATCCGGCCCGCCGGGTGTTTTTGCCTCCGCTGCCTGTCCTGCTTAGCAGCCGACTCATCCCGGGCCCACAGTGCGCATGTGTGGAATGTGCGCCGCACTCTCCAACGGCCCTCCAACGGTCTGAGGGACAGTGAACTGGCCCCCTGTTTAAAAAGTTTGAGGACCTCTGGGTCAGATACTTGCTGCAGGGGTAGGGGAGAGAGGCTGAGAGGTGCTTGCTGCTTGGTACCAGAAGCAAAACATCTTCTATTGCTCCTGGGATGGAGAAACAAGCCATCTAAAGTCTCCACGTTCATGCGGAGACTGGGCTGGGGTTAGGCAGCCCATCCCAGCAGCAAAACGACAGTGTCAGGGCACGGAGGCTGTCCCAGCACTAGGAGAGGCTCCGAGCAACAAGGGTGAGAGGTGTTGCCAATTCCAAGAAGACCAAGTACAGCAGGTCCTCAAATAATGTCGCTTTGTTCGCTTTGTTATAAAACTAATGAGGAAAAAAATCTCTTCCCAGCCAGGGCCACTGTGTGAAGTCTGCATGTTCTCCCCTTGCCTGTGCGGGTTTTCTCCAGGTACTCTGGTTTCCTCCCGCATCCCAAAGATGTGTACGTAGGTCAGTTGCGTGTCTGCGTGGTCCCAGTGTGAGTGTGTGTGTGTGTGAGTGTCCCTGCGGTGGGCCAGCGTCCTGGCAGGGGCTGCTGCCCACCTTGTGCCCTGAGCTGCCAGGAGAGGCTCTGGCCACCTGAGACCCCGAACTGGAATAAGCTGGTAAATAATCATCTTGCCTGTTTTCATTCATCTTTCTTCAATGTATGTATAGCTCAGATTTATTTCCACGTTTAGTATTAAAAGTGTTTTGGTCTTGTCTTAGAAGTTTGGTGATGTTTTTGTGGCTAGAAATATGCCAGAGGGACTTAACTCTTATTTATATCAATTAGCCTACAGTAATGTTGATTTCATTATATGTCATTTCAATTAAAGTCACAGTTTCCAAGAAACTAATCCATGAGGGTAACTGAGGACTTGCTGTATAGGAACCAAACCCAAAGGGGTCAGAAGCAGTTGCAGGGCAGGATCCCCAAATCAAATGGAAATGAGTTTGGAAAGAAAGCATGTTAGGAACCAGAAAAGGGATTTTTTTTCTGTAAGTCCTGGGCACCAGTGGGTGTCTACAAGTGCATCAAGGGCCGACAGGTAAGTTGGTCTTTGGTCGGTGGAGCTATCTGAAAGGGCCAGTGTTGGCTGGGATCAACTCAAGCTGGTAACTTCTCGGTGAAGTGATTTGTCATGAGTCGAGAGATTTATTATAAAGAAGGCCATGCTCACTACTGTTGTAATGTAGACTGTTTCCTGAGAATGTCTTAACTCTGAGACATTTGAGCACAAGACATTCTGGGACACTAGCCATCAAAGCTAGAACTCGGTTCTTAGGTTCTTAAGCCCAGGGAACAAAGGTTAGAAAGCCTAATAGAGAAGGATGGTGGGTAGGAAGGCTGAGCTGGTCATGACAGTCACCCCAGCAGGGATTCAAGGCAAGGCTAGTGCCCAACTTACCAAAGATGTGGTTTAAGCAAATGTCCTGGAGGGAGGGGCATTATAGTGAAGGTGCCCATCTAGAGGGCAGCACATGCCGAAGGTGCTGGTGGGGAGTGAAGGGTTGAAAACATCTTAGTGATTAGACAATCATTATGTCTTTAGACTTGGCAGGCAAGCAGGCCTGGGGTTGAATTCTGACCACATCATTTACTGGGCTTGTGATCTGGGGCAAGTTACCTGAACTCTTGAAGTCACAGTTTTCTCATCTGGAAAGTGAAGGTCATTTCTATCTGAGGGGGGTTGGTTTAAGGATTGGTCATGGTAATATTGGTATGAAGTGACAGAAGAGGAGAAGGAGGGGAAGGAGATGCAGGAGAAGGAAGGAGGAGGAGGTGGAGGAGGAAGGATGATGCAGCTCTGACGGGTAGTGGGTGGATTGGAAGCTACATGGTACCAAGGCTCAACCTAGGTATGGAAATGTCATAGCGAATGTCAGCAGGATGCATTTCAGGTCTCACCCTCACACCTCCCCCTCAGGGTAGGACGTCTAAGACACTTTCTATTCTAGCTCAGGATTGACTCGGAAATTCTACACAGTAAAGGGTGGTTCCACATGGGAGGTTTCCAGTTTCCTCCCTGTCTGAGTCAAGGTAGAGGCTGACAATGTTTATCATGTAGCTATTTTACTGACAAAATAAAATAAAGCATGATGAAGTGTGATTAGCCTTCATTTAATATTCAAGCCATTTATGCATCTATGTAATGTTATAAGAACACATTGAAAGCATCTGAGCTTTACTGCAAGTGTTGAACACTAACTAGATTTAGGGAAGAGGTGGACACACCTTTCTCATATAGAACTTGTCTTTTTAAATATTGTTTATACATTTTCGGCCTTTATTTGATTGCTGTCACAGGAGGGTAATGGAAGAGTAGATGTTATTTGGAAGGAAAATCAGGACTTTGAACATAATATTTATGGTTCTTTAATAGCAAACCTGGTATCTTGATTAATTATGCTGTGATGATGTAAAATTCTCCTTGGATTTCTTTCATTTTCTCAAAGTTTCATAGAGGGCATAGAGGGGAAAGAGTTATTTTAACAAAATGAGGCAAGATCTCACTTTCATCTGTACCAGGGAGAGCTCCAGGCATATGATAAAGAGAGGATACAGTATAAAGGGGAAAGACTTGGAGTTCAGACAGAGCTGATCTTCAGCCTGAGTTTCAGACAGCCTACCTACTTACTGCAGGATTGCTTAGCCTTCGGAACTTGATTTTCATCATATTTAAAATAAGACAATAAAACTTCATGAGGATTTGTAAGATGTGAGTTATTTTGCTTCCAAGGCCTACCCTGAAGACTGGAAAGCAATAAATATTCAATAAGTGGTTAATCACTCGATACGAATTTGTTTGCACGAACTAGGCATATTTTCTAAAAAATTAAAACTGACTCCTTTAAATCCCATTAAGGCTTTCCATGAGAATTTTAATTCACTTTTAACCCATTGCTAAGTATACATATTTTTCCATGTTCTTAAACAACATTACATTTTCTTATGATATGGGGTCATCTTAGAAGATAATAAATTGAGGGACTCTTTTTATAAATATGAATAGTCTCAGATTTTATATACTTTTAATTTCTGTGACTCCATAATTTTTTAGCTGTGACATTACATTTTTATATTCATACAAAAATGTCTTACTTCAGAGGAAGAGAGGAAGCATGATGTGTTAGTGGAAAACTGGACCAGGAATCGCCAGTGCCGGCTTCCAATGCCAGCAGTTCTGGGTTTCGCCGTCCTCAACTGCAGAGAAAAAAGAATTAAACAAAAATGTCCAAAATATCTGTAAGAGCCCTTTTGTTCTTCCTGTATTGTTTTGTTTAAGGAAGCCATTTTTCTCTCTGAAGCAGCTTTCTGGCCACCCTGTGGAGTTCAGGGTCAGTATTTCAAAGGAGACCCACTGAAAGCCAGGGCTTCCCTGTGAAGCCAGCAAATGCAGGTGTGAGAATGTGCTGTGGGTCTTTGTGGAGAGAGAGGAGGTACATGGGCAGTTCGCTTGTTTGTTTATCAAAATGATTTATCAGGTTCTTGCATATTCATTAGTGAAGTCCTTGCTATTTAATCATCCGTCTGGAAGACCCCTCCCATGTCAAACCACCAGACACTTTTGATCAGCATCTTTGTTAGTAGGAAATGAATCAAGATACTTTCCTCTAACATTAAACTGCCGCGATGATTTGAACAAAAAGCAGGGAGGCAAGTAAAAGTAAAAGCGAAATGAAAGAAAGATAACGAAGACACAGAAATTTAGAGAGAAAGATGCACTGACAGAAAGAGACAGAAGAACAAAAAAGGAACAGCACTCCCCCCACCAAAAAGAGAGAGAGAGAGAGAGACCCAGAGTACACACTGAAAGGGACCTTGACTATTTTCAAATTAAGCTTGTCTTTTTTTCCCATAATAACAGTTACTTCATATCCTCCCGAAGTTGGCATGTTTCTCCTGGGAACATAAATCCTCTCTGGCAAGCTTGCCACATTCGAGCTGAAGCAGGAAGCCCCAGTCATCATCGCATTATGCAATCCTGCGTCCGGCCAATAATTGCCTATCTGACATGCTAGCCTCCCACATTCCTGAGATTCATCTAGAGCAGCCAGATTAGATTAGCGTGTATTTTCAGCCAGCCTCCACCACTCTGGGCTGGTGTGACTCCTTCTGTCAGCTGAACCAGGAGCAGAGAGCCTCCTGTCAGCTGAGGCCTCCTGTCTCGCTCTGCCCTGTCCACTGTGCCCATCCCTGCAGCAGGAAGCTCTTCCTGGGAAAAGAAGGACAGACCATCAGAGAGGACAGGCTTTAGCTCAAGCCCCTATTACCAAAAAGTGTTGTCTGATGGAACTCCCAGCCACGGAGCAACCAAGAACACTAAAAAAAATTCGGGTGACTGAGTCATCCTGTCTTAAGGACGTACAAATAGTATCATGTGGTACCAAAAACACAAGTGAAAGCACAGAAAAGTGAGGATGGAGCCCTGCGACTGCCACCTATTAGCTGTGTGAGTAGGGGTGTTTCTTTACTTTTCTAAGATTCAGTCTCTCTGTCTGTAAAGAAGGCACAATAAAAGCCACTTCATCAGGTTATAGAAATGACTAAATGAGATACTGTGTCTCAAAATCATTGGGCCATATTTGCCTGTCAATAAACGTTATTTGGGTGTCCTGGATGTTTGTATTTCTGTCCCTGTGTCCCCTGTTATCTGTCGTAGCATTCCGTGCAGCGTGCTGTCACTGTGCAGCCTCCTCTGACACACAGCGATGCTGTGCGCCTTCATCCCAGACCCGCCCAGAGGGCTTGGTACCCGAAGCATCCGTGCATTTGCATTAAGTATTGAAGGAAAGAATCAAAAAGAGAGGGAGGGAGAAGTAAACAAAGGAGAGAGAAATGAAGGAAGGAAGAGAGGGAAGGCTCATGATTTCATAGTCAGCCAAGCGAGAGGTAGAGCAATGTCTCAACCTCCAACACTTGCTTTTTCCCCCTGCTCTTCACGAGCCGCTGCCCTAACCAGCTGAGCGTCCTCACTGAACTGCACCTGCCGTCCCGTTCCCGTGTCCGTGCGTTAGTCACACGGCTCCCGTGCCTGGAACGTGCTCCATCCTCATCCCCAGCTCTTCAGAATCTCCTCATCTTTCAATAACTGGCACTTGGTTCTTTTGGGGAGCCTTTCTTGACTACTGCAGGCCCCACACAATGACTAAATTCAATGATTCTACTTTTTTATCTGTTTCACGGCCAAATCATTTCCACCCAGGATGTTATTCTGGAAGTACCACAATTAGAGTTTTCAGGAGAATGCTCTTGGCATGATCTGTGCTCTTCAGTCTTATGACACAAGGGTCCTAGTTTAGGGGTAGTTCATAGGACCCAGCCTCAGACGATGGCGGTCAGGTATCCCAGGTGTTTGTTCATGGGAGCTAGATCTTTCCATCAATGTAATTGACAGTTAACATCTGCACCAAGACGCAGCGGTGTAAGATGCGCCTCTGGTAAAGGTGGAGAATGCTCAGTGCTACCGGATAGTTAGGGTCGGCTGCCACCACTGTGCTGCCCCAGCCCCCGCCTCAGGAAATAGCACGTCTGCCGTAGCCCTGTGCGTTAGCATGGCAGGACTGCCGTAACAAACACCACAAACTGCATGACTTACATCTACTGTCTCACAGTTCTGCAGGCTAGAAGTCTAGAGTCATGCTCCCTCTGAAACTCACGGGGGAATCCTCCCTCACCTCTTCCTAGGAATCTAGGTGGTTTTCTGGAAACATTGGCATCCCTTAGCTTATAGGTAGATCACTCCGATCCTCCAAGAGCATGGCCTTCTTCCCGTGTCTCTATCCTCCTATGGATGTTTCTCGCAAAGACACCAGTCATGTTGGATGAGGAGCCCTTACTAACATGCGACCTCACGTGGATGACTTACATCTGCAACAACTGTCTTCCCAAATAAGGTCACATTCGGAGGTATTGGGAGTTAGGGTGTTGCATATCTTTTTGAGGCAGACACAATCCAACCCATAACGCACTGTGTTGTACAGCAGAGCCAAGAAGGCCAGGAGGTGAGGAAATGAAGGTCAGAACAATGAGAAAGGAATGGGGGGCTGTGTGAATTCGGAGATACCAAGAAACTCCTGTGAATGGTTTATAGGGCTCCTTTGTATTGGCCTCCAGTGGAGGGGCGAGGCTGCTTCTGAGGCACAGAGAGAGGGCACAAGTGAAGTGTCTCGTAGTAAGTGAGCGTGTTAAAGGTCCTCTCCCAGCTACACTCTGCCCACGGTGAGCTGGCAGCGTGAGGTGTGTGTGACCCAAGCTGGGAGCCCCTGAATAGGGCAGGGGGAGAATAGTGGGAGGAGAGGTGACTGTTAACTCTCTTTAGCCCTGAGGGAAGAGGGAATTAAAAAGATTGTCTCATATGTGTAATAAATTTGGAACATTGAATGAACTCAACCTCTCTTTAAAATATAATTTATTAATTACCCTGCTTTTAGAAGCTCACCTTACTGAGTCCCACAATTTGCAAATTAACCATTGGTCCAACTCTGTCTATTGAAGGGATAATGAGTATTAAAGAGAACTTGGCCTCTGAAGTTGGCTTATGAATCATGGTGATTATGAATGACTCACACCCTTTGCATCTTCAAAGGGCTCTCCCCTAATGGGTCAGCAGAGGACTTAATCCCCAGCTTTCTCAGGCAGAATTTGACAGTGAAGGTGAGAGCTCTGTGGCTCCAGTGGGACCACCAAGGGAGAGGGGCTTGAGGAACGAGGATGGGAGGGGCGTGCAGTCCACAGCTTCACCTGGCTGCACGTGGCATGTATTAGACACAACTTGATGAAGGGCAGCCTTGGAATGTTCTCCTTGCACCAAGAGGAGACCCAGTTGGAGACCTTTAAAATGTGTCCTTTTTTTTTTTTTTTGAGACAGAGTCTCTCACTCTTTGCCCAGAGTAGAGTGCTGTGGCATCAGCCTAGCTCACAGCAACCTCAAACTCCTGGGCTCAGGCAATCCTTCTATCTCAGCCTCCCGAGTAGCTGGGACTACAGGCACGCACCACCATGCCCGGCTAATTTTTTCTATAAATTTTTAGTTGGCCAATTAATTCCTTTCTATTTATAGTAGAGACGGGGTCTCGCTCTTGCTCAGGCTGGTCTTGAACTCCTGACCTTAGGGATCCTCCCGCCTCGACCTCCCAGGGTGCTAGGATTATAGGCGTGAGCCACCACACCCAGCCTAAAATGTGTCCCTTTAACTGCTTTGCTTGAGGCTAGGTGACTGTGCCAGGGTTTAGCAGCACTTTGATGACACTTCTGTGTTCAAAGCATTCAGAGACATCAGGTTTATTCCAAAAGTGGGATATTCCACGAAATGACTAGGAATTAATTGTCGAAACTAGGTCATTGATAATGAGTTATTGAGGACCCTGAGAACCACACTAGCAGATGAAACATTCAACAGAATTCCTTTTCCTTCCTCTAAAAGACCATTGGGGTGGGAGATTACTGGAGGTAAAAGAGGAGTTTGTCCGAAAAATAAGTATTATACAACTAGCAAATGTAACTAAACTCCACATCGATGAATACCAGAACAGAAGAATTGGTTTTGGGTTATCATGGGCATAGTTTAGTAACAAAATATCAAGAGTTACCATTTACTGAGCACCCAGGATGTGCCGGTTTCTTACCAGATATTTTACAGATGCAACTCTGGAAAGGCTGATATTATCACTGTCAGTGTTTTGTTGTTTTAAAATGAAGATCCTGGGCTTACACTGGTGATATAACTTTCTCCAAGAGTTGAACCCATCCCTGTGCCACACCTAAGCCCTGTGGTGTGATGGAAGTGGAAGGACTGTGAGTTCCACTTGGCATGAATTTGAGTAGGGCTCCCCACGGGGCAGGTTGTCAGCATTTATTCATTGAAAATTGAATGACCCACCTTGCAGCCAGGCAGCAGTGCTGAGCCATTTGCAGCAGGGTGACAGGAGGGATGCATGCCCACCTGCTTCCTGGAGCACGTTATGCCACAGAGCACCCTGGTGGAGCCGTTCTTGACGCCTTTCAAGAGGTCGCCCAGGTCGGGGACACTGCCCTGCTGTAGATCAGCAACTGTGCGACCCCTTCCAATTACAAGTGCTGAATTTGAAGCTCAAATGTATATAATGATCATGCTTACCACAGGGTCTGCACTCCTACAGCCTTTTCCCTCTTCAAAGTGCTTTATGAGCATTAACTAATTAATATGGGCTACAAATTGTGCCAAGGCCCAGAGGGCTTAAACCGCTCAGATCTGGGAGGGTCTCTGCTGCTGATGATCACAAGCATTGGGCACACTTTCACTCTGTGCACATCAGCACAGTGTGTCCCCATAGCGCTGTCGTCCTCACTGCGGACACTGCTCAGTGTACAGTCCTCCCGCCTAGGCCTGTACTTGGGGCTACAGGGAAGAGGAAGCCAGAGGCCCCTGTGCCAGCGAGTGATGCACGGGTAGCCGGCAAACACATGGTGCTTTACGATGCAAAATAAAAGTTCCCAGGAGTTTATTTGTCCAAATGGAGTCACATTCAAGCTTTCACTGCACAAATGGAGAAACAGGCTCAGAGGAGGTAAAGTGACCAACTCAAGCACACTCACGCTATAGGGCAGGGCCTGATTTCCTAACTCCCCAAGCAATATTTTTTTCCATTTCAGACTATTATGGGGGTACAAACGTTTAGGTTACATATATTGCCTTTGCACTGCCCGAGTCGGAGCTACAAGCATGCCCATCTCCCGCAGTGCGCACCACACCCATTAGGTGTGAATATACCCACCCCCTCCGCCCCCTCCCACCTGCCCAACACCATGGATGCATGTTACCTCCATATCCCCAAGCAATATTTTTTGTCAAGTAGATTTGTGCAACCCACACCTTGACAGACAAATGAGGAATGAGAAGTAAATATAACTGATGCCAGAGAAATTCATGAGGTAAAATTTCCTTCCTGTAGGTGAAGAAGATTGCTTGGAGATCAAATTTGTGTTGGGCCTTATTTACTTATTTATTTTAACACGTAATTTAAACACATAAATTTAAATCTATTAAATAAATTAAAATGCATCTTTTCATGCATAATTACTGTATAATTTACGTAAATGAGCCGCATGTGATGAAAGTATACAATTCAATAAGTTTTGATATAGGCACAACAATACATTCAAGATAATAAACATATCCACCAAACTTCTAAAAGCTTCCCTGTGGCCCTTTGGAACTCCTTGCTGCTCCCCCCCAATGCCCATTCCCAGGCAACCTCTAATCTATGTTCTATCACGACAGGTTAGTATGTATTTTCTAGACTATAACATAAATGGAATCATATACAATCATGAGCCACACAGTGATGTTCTGGACAACAATGGACTGCATATACAAGGTGGTCCTGTAAGAATATACTTTTTCTATATTTTCGTATATAAATACAGTCATGATTTGCTTAATGATGGGGATATGTGCTGAGAAATGCTACCGTAATTGATTTAATTGTTGCAAAACCATCATAGAACAGTGGTCCCCAACCCTTTCGGCACCAGGGACGGGTTTCATGGAAGACAAGTTTTCCACGGCAGGGGTGTTGTTGGTGGAGGTGGTGATGTGAAGAAGAGCAGTGGGGAGCGGCTATAAATAGAGATGAAGCTTCCCTCACTTGCCCTGCGGCTCACCTCCTGGTACCGGTCTCCAGCCCTGGGACTGGGGACCGCTGTCATAGAATGTGCTTACATAGCCTCGATGGTATAGCCTGCTACACAGCTAGGCTGTGTGGTACGGACTGTTGCTCCTGAACTTCAAACCTGTATGGCAGGTTCCTGTACCGAATACTGTAGGCGATTGTAACCCAATGGTGTTTGTGTATCTCCACTTATCTAAACATAGAAAAGGCACAACAAAACTACAATATAAAAAATTTTAAAAGGGTACACATGTATAGGGCTCTTACCATGAATGGAGTTTACAGGATTGGAAGTGGCTCTGGGTGAGTCAGTGAGTGAGTGGCGAGTGAGTGCGAAGGCCCAGGACGCTACTGTGCCCTGCTGTAGACGTCATAAACACTGCACACTTGTGCCGCAGTACATTTGTAAAAAAAAAAAAAAAAATTTCTTTCTTCAATAATAAATTAACCTTAGCTTACTGTAACTTGTTTATAAAGTTATTTTTTAAAACTTTTTGACTCTTTTGTAATAAACAGTTTATGGCACGTTGTACGGCTGTACAAAAATATTTTCTTTCTTTATATCCTTATTCTATGAATTTTTTTCTATTTCTCAAATTTCAATTTTTTTATTTTTTACTTTTTAAACTTTTTGTTGACAACTAAAGCACACACAGAATTATCCTAGTCCTGCACAGGGTCAGGATTGTCAATTTCACTGTCTTCTACCTCCACATCTTGTCCCACTAGAAGGACTTCTGGGGACAGTGAACACCCATGGAGCTGTCATCTCATACAATAGCAACGCCTTCCTCTGGAGTGCCTCCGACAGGACCTGCCTGAGGCTGTTTTACAGGTAACTATTTTACATGCAAGTAGAAGGAGCACACGCTAAAGTAACGATGGAAAGCGTAGTATAGTAAATACATAAACCAGTAACATGGTCATTTATCATCAAGTATTATGTATAGTACGTACTGTATGTACTAGACTTTTACATGATTGGCAGTGCAGCAGGGTTGTTTACACCAGCATCACCACAAACACATGAGTAATGTGTTGTGTTAAGATATTATGAAGGCTCCAAAGTCACTAGGTGGAATTTTTCAGCTCCAATATAATCTCAGGGGTCCACTGTCATATATGTGGTCCATCATTGACTGAAATGTTGTTATACAGTGCGTGACTGTACTATGTTTGTCTACCTTCTTTCGCTGGGTGTACTTATTTTGAAAATTCATCTATGTTTCTGTCATCATTCCTTGTTACCGATAAATAGTATTACATTTATGGATCTACCACAATTTGCTTATCCAGTCTCCTCTTGATGAACATTTAGGTTGTTTCCTGTTTTTGGCTATTACAAATAAAGTTTTGATGAATATTACTATAAGTCTTTGTATGGACATATGCTTTCATTTTTCTTGGGAAAATAGCTAGGAGTGAAATGACTGGGTCATATGGTAAGTGAACGTTTCAGTATTTCAGGAGCAGCCAGAGGGATTTCCAACATGGGTGAACTACTGCACACCCTCCCCGGCAGTGTACGAAAGCTCCATTCACTTCCTACCTTTACCAGCACTTGATATGGTCATTCATTTTAATTTTTAGACATTCTTATAAGTGTAGAGTAGTATCTCATTGTGACCTTAATTTACATTTCCCTAATAAGTAAAGATGCTGAACTTTTTAAAGGTGTTTATTTGCCATCCATATATGGTCAAACTCTGACCTTTTAAAAAAAAATTGAGTTGTTTTCTTGTTATTGAGTTTTAAGATATATACAGGTACATACCTACATATTAACATATATAAATATATATATATATATCAGATTTTTGCAAATATTGTCTCCCAACCTGCAATTTGTTTTTCATTATTTTAATGTTGCCTTTCATTTTTTTTGCGCAATTCGTTTGGTTTTGTGCAATTCATTTGATTTGTGCAAGCACACTCTGATGTTCACATGAGGACAAAATTGCCTAATGATGCATCTCTCAGAACGTTTCTCTGCCGTTAGGCCATGCATAACTGTGCATTATATTATCAGTTATATTTTCCCTAATTCTGGCTTCAATGGTGTGCTGGAGCTGGCTTGGACTAGCCTACAAGGCCCAATTTTTAAATGTTCAGGGATTTTGCAAGCTGATTTTTAAATACACTCACTATTAAATATTAGATTACAGAATTTACAATTAAATTATGTTAAAAACAAAGATAAATACTCAAAAAACTTACCACTTTCTAATTGTTTTACTACATTTTACCATTATCTACATGTGTGAGGTTGTAACTACGTGTTGGAAACACCATCTAATGGTTTGGTATTGGCAACCTCTTCCCAACTCAGCATTCAGTGATGTCATGTTGCGAGATTGAAATCAGCCCCAGAGTATATATTTATACAATGAAAATTGGCAACTGTTATAATACAGGATTCGATTTATTGTTTTGTTGATTATATAGGTGTAAGAAAATTATGGAGAAAATATTAATGCAGATTAAACTTCAGTGTGTGCCGTGTCTATAGCTGAAACTCTGTGACTAAGCATCGTATTATGAGTAAATATTCTTTAGCATTTGAAAACAATTATCCAATTCAGCAAAGAAGTCACTTAGATTGTTGACAAATGGGAGAAGTTCAGAGAGACATCTTTATTGTTTTACTTTCATCTTTCTTGTTAAGATAAATGAAAATAGCAACTAACATTCATGTTGGAACTATACTTATCTGTCAATTGAATCCATATTTTTTCAAATGATACAAGAGCTTGGCAAAAAATCAACAGAAGTATTCTATGAGAAGCAATTGCCTATATGGAATTTGCAGTAAAAAGTACTGTATATTTTATTATTATTTGTAAATTGTGTGCTACATATACTTTATATCAGCAAAACTAGATATATTTTTTCCAAGAGCCAAATGTTAAACATTTACCAGCATATCACTGTTCAAAATTCTGTTTTTTATGAGCCGCTCTATGAGCACAGACCTCGTCTTTTCCACATTCCCTGATGATTTGGAGAATCTGTGATCTTTTAGAAAGCAGAAGATTGAAAGACAAAATGAGTTGAAGTTGCTCTGTTTTTCTGGCTAAATATTTTTTGAATTAATGCAGTTACAATGAATTATTGTCTGAGAAGAGATAGTGAGACCAGCCATGCCACGGTAACTTCACATAGAAGGCGAGGGACCCGGAATTGTGGGGCTCATTCATTCACCAAGTAATTACTGACCTTTTAATTATCACTGTGCCCTAAGCATTTCTAGAAGCAAGGAAACTACTAGTTTTGCATCCTGTTTACAATCACAGATTAGTTGTTGCTTCAAGAATAATGACCAACATGCATAAAACATTGGAACTTTGGCAAGTTTTGTAATTAAAGGAACCCAGTAACTCTTGATTTATATGCATTTCAGCCACTTTGTTTGGGGCTGAGGAAGCAAAGCCCTTTTTTTTTTTTTCTTTTTTGACTGAAATGTAAGAAGATGTGTGTTTCTGTGGATTTCAGCTGTCATTTAAAAATACAGCCCCTGTGCCCATACACGCAGAGTGAAAGGGAGAAATCTCAATGACTTCAGCAGGGAGCACACAGGCTATGCCCCTCTGGAGGCAGAGAATTCTTAAGACACTGAATCAGTGGGAGAAAACAGGACTTGCAGAATTGTCTAACACCAGAGCCTTCTATCGTACTTGGAAAAGCACTCTCACCAAGGTGTATAACCAGTTCTGTGAGTAACCTTTAATATCATGCCCTGTAAAATGTAAGAGAGGCTTTTTCCAGAGTTAAAATCTACATGCTGAAATGGTGCATGGGCTCAACAATACAGGGTTTGGTTGTCTTTTGATTTGGTCAATGGCTGTTTTTTATTAGCTTTCTATTATCTTTTTTGGAACTGTGAGATGTATTTTAGCATGTTCCAATGGTTTAACTATCTCTAACTACATATATGACTTTGGGGAGTTATTAATCCTGAGTCATATTCTTCTTAATATTAAAACAGAAATGAAAAGCTATCTCTCAGGGGTCTTGTAAAAGTGTCTGGCCCCTGGCTTATCTCAAAGTAGATTCTTAAAAGAATTGTGTCTTACTTTCGTCCTTCCTCTTCGCCTCCTATCCTTCCTATTCTCTCTCCTCCATTAGTTCTTTCCTTCCTTCCTTCCTTCCATCCTTTCTTCCTTCCTTCCTTCCAGTTACTTAATATATAAATTATGATGATTGTAGTAATCGCTACAAGCTTTCTCAGGTCAAGTTTCACTGTGTTCCTACAAGCAATATGTGACTGAGTTATTAACTGAGTGCTGGGAAGGCAATCTCACTGTGGGACCCTGGCCAGCAGGGACGTGTTGAGGGCAGATGGGGAGAACTGTGTCCTGGGACTCCAGCCTCCACTGGGATGAGGTACAGTAAGGGCAGGAAGCCAAACCCAGCTACAGAGCCACATTGGAGGTGGCCACAGCCAGGACAAACACAGCCTCCCCAAGAATTCAACAAACGGACCTGAGAACACATGACATGCCTTACCCCATTCTAAGCCTGAAGAAGCAGACACAAATCAGAGCAGCTCCTTGTCCTCAAGGGGCTCACCGTTTAGAGGCACAGACGCATAAATAATTCTAACACACAGTGGCAAAGAGTGTTAAACCAGAGGTAGGCATCTCAGCTGGGCCTGCGTAAGGCACTTTCTAGAGAGCCCTGTGGCAGGTAGAACATAAAAATCTAAGACAACTAATTGGCCACACGCCAAAGAGCAGACGAGATTGTGCACGAACTGTGAGTTCAGGAGCAAGCAATACTCAAAAATCCAGATTTTGCTATCAGGCAAAAGATCGTAGCCCAGGAAACAACGCATTAAGGGAAAGACTATTGAAGCAAGTAAAAGCAATCATAATAGTGGTAGCAATAGTAATGATATTTCACAAATGGCATTCTAATAGTACCTACAGTATAGCAAGCATTTTTCTAGGTGATATAAGTTCAGCATTCCTAATGCTCACAGCAAAGTTATGTATCTATTGTATATCTACTTTGCATAGATGGAGAAGAGGCAGGGTGGAAAAGTGAAATGCAATACACAGCTCATTAGTGGCAAAACTGGAAATCTCCACTTGGTTTTCCTGGCTCCAAAGCTACTGTTCTGTCTTCTAGGAAACTCTTGAGTACTTCTGTCCCCAAATCCATGGAGACCATGGTTTGGGTAGGATATCTTAATATAGAGACAAAGGGGAAAGACTGAGGAACAGAAATAAAGTTGATGTTGAAATGTGCTTCTTGTGGCAGGTCAAATGCAGAAATCCAGTGTTTAGAACTGGGGCACCAATTTAGAAAGTGTCAGAATCCTTAAGTCCTTCCCCTGCCGACTACCACACCCACCCCACTCCACCCCAAGAGATTAGTATTGCCCAAGTAGTTTTTGCTGTGCTTACAAAAAGTTGCAGAGCAGCGAGTGAAGCCGAAACTTCCCCAAACTCCCACATCACTCCCTGGAAAAGTCACAGAAGGCTGTTATGTCTACAGGTCGATGGTTAATATCTGAAGACCTTCTCAAAGACATACTGGCTTGGCTGGAGCAGCTGAGAGCACACCGTGTACTTATTTTTAACATTCTTTAATGTTTTCAGATGAGCACAGCTCTGAAATAGAAAGGCTGACCCATTTCGATGACATTTTCCCAAGGATATTATAAAATTGTGTTTGTCTTGCCTTCTCCCCAGATAGAGTCCCAGTATTCCTGAATTAAAGGAAACGTCCCTACAGGCGGATAAATGGACAGGCAGTGTTGTGATTTGGTTTAATAATATGTCACCTTTACACAGTCACACTTTCCACATGATGAGCTGCAGTCACTTTCAAAGTATCAAAATCCTTTAAAAGCAAGTGTGTTTGTGTGTGGGTGCACGTTCAACCCAGGAGGAAAAATAGAGTGTAGCACAGTTGACAGGCTAAGAGAATGTCTCACATTTTATCACCATGTTTGTCTTTTTTTTTTTTTTTTAAACAGATTAGGGAGAGACCTCAGAGGTACCAACTCATTTCCCCAAGCTTACAGAGCAGATAATGGTAGAGCCAAACTCTCTCAGTGGTTGTTGAATGGAGAGGTATTTGGCAAGATCTGAATGTCCAGCCTTTCTTAAAACACAAACAGTTTTATTTTGTGTTTCTTCCTGAAATAGAAAAAGTGTGTAAATATATAAATATTAATATTCTCATGTATCTCCAGGGCAAGTCTGATGTATAAGACTTATGTCCCTTGAAAGAAAAAAACATAAAAAAACAACAAAACAACAACCAGTCTTGAGTGTGCTAATGGTTGTGGTCTTGCCTCTGTTCGAGGTTCCATGGGTTTGGTCACCAGGGGGGACCACATCCCTGACAGCCAGACAGATGGACGTGTGGATGCGTTCCTCTTCTCTGCTGATACATTTCCTAGATAGGGGCCCTTTCTTGAGCCTCCTGGTTTGCGTGGGGCCAGATTGACTAAGGTGTAATCCCACTTGGTCTGGTCTTCTCACTGATACTTCCAGGAAGACCTCTGTCTGCTCCCACTCCAGGACACAGTGACCTGTCCTCCTCACTGTTTGGATTTGCTACTACCGTAGTGGGACTACCTGTTTGTTCGTTAGCCCTTGTCAAGGTGGCAGAAAAACAGTGACTTACTCCAAGTATCTAGTAACTTTGTCCTGTGCATCATCCAGTCACTTATTCTAAATCACTCTTGGGAGCTCACACAGACTCAGAGCTTGAAGCAACCTCCGCAGCATCTAATTCAACTCTCTCACTATACAGACGTGAGAGGAGAGCCCGCTCAGTAAGGTACAGCGACGTGCCTAACCTTGCGTGGCCTGGACTAGAAAATTTATTTTCTTATGAGCTACCCCTGACCATGGTAAGAAGTTCTCCATGGTAAATTGTTATTTTTGGCTCTTTCAGCTTGATAGTTTTGTCATGTTTCCATACTCATCGCAGGAATATTGGATATCAGACTTGTGTGCAGGACACTCCAAAGTCCTAATTTCACGTAATGTAAACATGATCTGCTTCAGCAACTGTGCCAGTTATACATGGATTCTAACCCCCAGAACAATCCTGAGCAGGTATTTGCATTCCCAGTTTACAGCCGAACATGCAGTCCTGGAGAGGTTCAGCCATTTTCCCAAAGTGGCATCACTAAGCAGGGCCGGAGCTGGGATTGCGAAATGGGTTTTGCCTTTACTTTATCCAGCACATCCAGATATTGTTCCAGCACAGGAACACAATTAGTCCCCTCCCTGGAGGCTGACTTCATTTCCGGAGCGGCAGTGGAGTGGGAGCTGAGCTAGCAGATTGGAAACATCAGCCTGGAATCAGTGTGGAAGGGTTATGGTCTTTTATTTTTTTGGGGGGTGTGTTTTTTTCCCCTGAAACTAGGATCTAAGGTAGACGATAGATGTAGATGTGGTCAGTGTTCAAAGGAAATTATTTTCTGGCTCAAAACATAAAATAAAAAGGAGTTGTGCAAAAGTGTGAGGTTAGGGTTTACTGCTGTTAATTGGACGTGCTTCTGCATCTTCACAACACGCTGCCATTTGCTGCTGTTGCTATAGCAGACCCTGGATAACCAGAAATCACATGGGCCAATGTAGGAACTACAAGGAATCTGTGAATATTAAATTTGCTTAATAAGTGACTTGAGAGAAAGTAGTTAAAACCCCCCAGATGCAGAAGGTGTCAATCATAGTCTTTGGAGGGATCTGCTGACCTGGAACTTGTATAAGTTTGGGATATGTAGCTGCTCCCTACACTGCGAGTATCTGCCAAGGCACCAGTGCTCTTTGTCCTCTAAAAGAGTCTCAGGTGTAACATAGCATATTAGGTAATGGCGCAACCGGGTCCATGTCCCCAACTGGCTCTGTGTCCTTAGGCCAGGCAGGGACCTCTCTGTGCTTCAGCTGCCTGGATTAAAGCTTTTAGGAGCTAGAATGTGCTTTAGGAATCATCTGATTCCTCTTATTTTAAATGAGAGGAGACTGAAGCTCAGCAAGGTGGGAGCTGATCCAAGCTCCCAGCAGTGGCCAGCGTGCAAGCTGGACTGGAGGCTCCCGCCTCTGTGCCCACACCGCCCACCATGCACCAGCTGCTGCTCACATACTGCCGATGTCTCGGTTCATTCTTCCAGGTAAAAAGAACAAGATTGACCCAACTCTTTAAAATGGTGACTGGGGATGCCTTGCCTCATCTTTTTTTTTTTTTTGCACAAGGTTAAACAATTATACACGTGAAGGTTCTTCTGGTTGTAGACACAAGAAAATAATCCTAGAGATGCTGAAAAAATAAAGAGAACTGTGGGATTATTATGGAGGTGAACAGAAGTCAGAAAAAAAGAAAGAAAAAATCACCTCTCAGAAAGGCATGAACGACTTTGGCTTCAGGGAACTCGGAAGCAGTAGGTTGTGAATATCACCCTCCAGCCCTCATCCCCAGGGGAGAGAACACCAAGGTCCTAACTTAGGTCTGCGACACCTGGATCAATCAGGTGTAGCCAGGACAAGGATGTGGCGCAGATGAGGCTCCTGGAGGCTTTGGTGAGCCGCTCACCTCTCCAGTCTGGCTCAGTGCCACATACTCTCAATACCCTTGATGTGCAGTGCTGGGATACCCTTCAGGGTGCCATTCACGCTCTCCAGCCCCTTGTGGGTAAGTGCCCATCTGTGCATGCCCAATTAACCCCCGGCGAGAATCTGGGAAGACCCTAAAACCTCGATCTGTCTGCTACCCTGGAAAATGGAGCAGAACTTTACAAAAAAATGAGAAGAAGAAGGCAGACTCTAAATCCTGATTTCAGACAGATCTATGAAGAATCTGAAAGATCATCTAAGCTAGTGACGTAACTCCTTCATGGTTTTAATTCTTTTCAGAAATGACCCTGCTAAAAGTTATGAAGCTGCCTCTTGCATACCTCCAGTGATGGTGATATCACTACCTTAAATAGATTAACAAGCTATGCCACTACTACTCAGATATTAGTGCTAGAAAATGGCTCTTTTAATCTAGACTAAACTTGACTTCACTCAACATTCATTCCTTGATCTTAATCCTCTCTCTTCAGTCACATAGGGCATTTAATCCTTTTTCCAGAAGATTCTTCCCTGGTACTTCTTGTAAAGGGTGGGATGTTTGTGGCTAGCGTCATCAATCTGCTAACCATCTATTAAGTGCCCTTAGTTCTCATTTGTCACTTAAAAGGGCAAATGTTCTTAGATAAAATCATCCCATATCATTCAATGAGAATTGATATCTGAGCACAAGCAGATATCTCTCATTCCATTCTGTCAACTTTGAAATTATCAAAATACTGGAAACTAAAAAGAAGACTTGCAAAATGATATGTGAGATAAAAGGAAAAGAGGATTAAAGCCCTAAACAGTTTTAAGGAAGCATCCAACCACACACCACATTACTCATAGTCCTGCCTTAAGCAAGGGTATTACGAGCCTAGTAAAGATAACTTGAACTCAGCTCCACAACCATCTTCTCCACTTAGCATATTCAGCTGGGGACTCAGCAATGATTGGCATTTCCTTTTAGATGTAACTTAATTAAGATATGAAAACAGACTTCTTCCCCAGCAAAAACTTGAACATAATAGCATATGATTCCATTTTCTCCTACCAAAAAAACAAACAAAAAAGCTCCAAACTTTTTTAGTCTTGGAAAAAAATATTAAAGACAAAGAAACAGATTTTTTAAAAGTCTATGAACTCTCTATTTTGCAAAGATTGTAATTTTCCCCCAGTTTTAGATGCATATAATAGTGCTTAATAGACTACAAACTATTCATATTTGGCAATAACAAAATATTCAGAAAGAAAACTATTAATAGCTCAAAACTGAAAGGTTATTATTTTATTTAAAAACACTTTATTTGATTGTTTGTTCTATTTTTATACACCTTTAATTTGAGCTAATTAATACTGAATAGATACACCCTACAGAAATTTTCCTGGGACACTGACAATTTTATTCTTTTCATATTTAATACAAAACCCACATTTTCAATGTCTTATTTTGCAATATATTTTGTTTGATTTCTCAGTTTGTTTGTTTGTTTTGTTTTGTTTTGTTTTGTTTTTTTGAGAGTTGTCTGGGAGCATTGAGTTGCTCTCTGGTCCTTTCTGTCGCTGCCTACTCAGGAGTGAGCATTTTGGCCTAAAGTGTCTTGAACACAGAGGCTGAAATCTCAGCTATTCTTGATGGTTGGTTGCCTCTTTCTGGGCATTTTTTTCACTATCTTGAGGTCCTAGGAGTGTGGAGTAAGAATAACTTTCTTCCAAACGTTTCCCAGTGCCGGCTGCAGAACACATATTTAATAAATGCTCATTTAATGGATTCGTGCAATAAGGCATGAACGGCTTGGACAACAACCACCAGGACTGAGCATGTATCAGGCAGTGCTCCTGCTTCTCTCTAGGGGACATCTTATATCCACCATCTCTGTTCCTTGAGAATCCACCCAAGAAATGAAACTAGTCTATTCTGGTATCTTGCTAAAATGCGTTCTTGTTTAGACCAGTGAGAGCTCTGGTTAGACATTATAGGGATTTTAGTTAGAGAAGTTTGAAGAATCACAACATAAAATAATTCACAATGTGAATTTCCATGAAAATTTTAAATAGGCCTATTTTATCTATTACCTTTCCCAAAACTGAATATCTCCTGGAATTTCTTGATTTTAAAATCCCTTTTTAAAAAAGAAAGAAAGATTAAATGGCTCCCTGCTGATAGGCTCTTTAATGAGATGCTTTATAGTGCAGGCTAATGATCCTTTCTGTATTTCTGCAGTAAAACAGTCACTGATTGCAAAGGGTAAGAATGATTTCTTTGATTTGTAAATTAATAACTGTCACTCTAGGACAGCACAGCCTGACAGACTTACACATGTGGAGAGCGTTCATTATCCCAAAGATGACAGGACAAGAGATGTTCTGGTGATCTGTGGTAATAGATTTCTAAAATAACACCACAAAGAATACATCATGATGAAATAATGCACCATGAGCATGAATGAAAACAGATGTTATATGTAACTTTTTTTTCAAATGCACATGCAAAATTTATTACACTGGTTTTACAGACATTCCACAGATTTTACTAAAGGGTTAATGTAAATAGCAAGAGATTGTCCTATTTTGCTTAGATAAATACAAATAAAATAAACTCCATAGTCTTGTGTTGAAATTCTTGTTATTCATGTCACGTTGCCTATTGATTTTTCAGGTTTCCACTCGTGTTGAAACCATTTCAAATTAAGGGGAAAAAGTAATAACAAAATCAACAACACTAAACAAAAATTCTTGAATTATGTGATAAGGATTATATATGGTGTGTGTGTTTATATATATATATATATGTTTGGATTATATATGTGAGAAATCCAGCTTCAACATCTGCTCAGCATTTAATGTCAGACACAATTCAGAAAATGTGAGATATTCTGAACCTAACACCTCCAATCTCCAAATTCCATTTTCCTGAGACAGAAATATCAGTGTGTAAATTGTCTCTGTCTTCCGTGTTCCCTTTGAAAGGAAGACAGAAAACCATAAGGTGAAAGGCAGTCAGGACAGCCTCAGCTGACCTCCCTTCATGGTCTTCCAGGGAGGCAATGGGAGCAAAGGGTGCAAAACGTCAGTGTTATGGGCTCACAGGTCATCCCCTGGGCCTCCAGCCCGGGTGCCACCTTGAAAACGAGAGCCTTCCAAAGGGTCCTCATGCCTTCATCACTGTCAGTCTTGTGTTTGCCTCCCAGTCTCATCTCATGCCTCCCTCACCCCAGCCCCCATCACTGACACTCTGGCCACACCGAGGTGCTTGCAGATCCCCCAAATGTCCTTATGTATGTGCCATACTCTCAGCTGGGACCATTCCTTCCACTCCCCCCATTTCCAAGCTAATTCCTACTTACTTTTCACAGCTTGGTGTGGGCATCCCTTCTTGTAGAAAACTTTCCCTGATCCCTTAAACTGAGTTCCACGTCCCTCCTCTTTGCTCTATGACAAGGATTGTAATAAACAGGGGTGAGTCCCTCATTCTATGCTTTACCAATTGCCAACTTAGTAACACAGTGTAAGGATCAGTCTGTTTGGCTTAAATATATAGGGCAGGACGGGAAGACATCCCTGTCCTACTACCAGAAAGTGCTATTTCTAAAAGATGAAAGTTGTATACCTTATTTTTCATCCGTATCAAATGAGTGCCAAATGCTAAGCCACACCCATGTAAGTGCCAGAAATAAAGTTGGTCTCGCTCCTCATGTGACCATCACAAATCCAGGTATCATGAGAACATCCCTTCAACCACAGCTAGACAATTATTGTTTACATTGGCCATCCTTACAGAACTGAAGACTGAGCCTGATTTATCTGTCCAGTCTGCACTTAGCTACTTCTCCATGCCCTCCTTCCCTATTTGCAGCTGCCTGCCAGAAGTGACAGACCATTAAGAGGAAAGATCACTGCCTCATCACAATTCAGTTAAGCTAAACTTAGTGCAAGTGGCACGGAGGTGAGCAAGACCCTGCCACATCGTGGCACCAAGCGTATGCCCTGGATCCCAGTTGACATCGCTTGTTAGAAATGCAGCAGCTCAGGCCTCAAAACAGACTCACTGGATCAGAATCTGAATTTTAATAGGATCCTCAGAAGATAACTGTGCACACAGAAGGGAAAGTGGGTCATCATCAAGTTCATGAAATAGCTACCTGTGGGACGGCAAAGACTATGGAAGGCTGGGGCAATTCTTTTCGGACCCATGTCTTGCCTCGGCAATACTGGTCATAAATGCTTGCTCTGCTATCTCCAAACCGAACTCATAGCTTATTCTGACTATAGATACTGGATGTCTCTGTGGCTACCTTGGCTTCTTCCCTGACACCTGACTTCTTTGTGGAAGATAGACAGGTGAGACATATCAGATGTCTTCATATGAACTGGCCTGTGGAAAGGTAGTAAGGTGAGCCAGTGATGGTGGCTCTGGCTTCAGACATGCTGGTATGCAGTCAGTTAGTTAGACTGATAAGTAGATGTGGCTATAACCTAGGCTGGCTGGCAGACAACATTCTAACTGGCTACTAAAAAAATATAGAGTAGGCATCCTGCTTTTCTAATTTCTCAGGAAACTGAATTCCTCTGAGTTCCTCTGGAAAGTTGAAATGTTCTCCTCTTCTTTCTCTTCCTCATCCTCCTTCTTTCTCCCTCTTCTTCTCTCTCTATTTCCCCCACCCTTTTCCTCACCCTCTGTAGCCTGATCATTACTTTAAAATGCACTATACATTCATCTCTCACACTAGGATTTTTGCCTCCCAAAATGATCCATCCCATTTCTCTTGCTGGATGGCTTGACCAAGTCTACCATTTCACAAGCAAACCCTCTTTCCATAATTTCATGACCTCAATCTCAGTTTCTTCTATTTAAAACATTTTCCAATTAAATAACAATCTGTCTTCTTCAAAGCTCTCTTCAGTTTGGTGAGAAGTGCTGTTAATGTCAGCATGACTCTTATTCAGGGAGACGCAAACATCATGGATTTTGCTTTACTAATGATTGCTGTGGGAAGGACCCACAAAGGGATTAAGTAACTGATTTCCTGTGGTTAGCACCAGAGTTATTTGGAGGTTTAATGGATCAAATAGAAAAATGGAAATTATGCAAAGTTTGGACAAATTTGCAAGAGAGTGACAAGGCCTCCAAGATGGCAGTGGCAGGCATAGAAAGAAAGTCCAGATGGCATCCATGACACCATCATTCCTGTGAACTAGTGGTTAGAGAAGATGTCCCACTGGAAGATACTGGAATTAAGAAGACTCTAGTTACTTCTTATGAATTTATATATTAACCTGGCTATAATGTGGCAAAAATAGTGGAAAATAAAACTAAAACAGATGATTCCTTTCCTGAAGATTGAATTTCTCCTAATTAATGTGGTTATTTCCATGTTGGGATATGAGGACTCTTTCTTCCTAGATCATAAAATATTACAAACAGGAAGGAGCCTACTCCTGGAGAAAGAATTGGATACAAGCATAGTTAATGCAACCTCAAGGTTACTGTTCAGAGTTTCCTTTTACCATTCCAACCTTGGAGCTTTTGCATTTAATTTGCTCACCCTGTTGGTCATTTTCATCCTCTATTGCTTTCCAAGAGTGGAATCTTGCCTCTTCCACCTCCTCCTTTCTCTCTCATGAATAATTTCCTCCTTGCAAGAGAACCCTGCCAAAAAGCCTTCATTATTTCCATGACATTGCTTCTTCATGTTCTATTGTAGTTTTTATTTTACCCTAGAGACTGCAACACCCAATTCCTGAACTGCTTTGTGTTTTCAGTGTGTGAGTTAGCACATGCTCTTTCGGAAGAAGTTAAAGCTTTCTTTTCAAATCAACAAATTCACCCTGGCTGGCTCACAAAACCTCACGAACTCCAGCTGCGTTTTACCTGGAATCCGATCGTACTCAGAGTTACTCAGCTTTGTCCATCCATAAATGACAAATAAGTTTAGGCAGAAAGAGGAGAAATTTGATACAATGTCTCAGGGCTTGGACTCTGGTTTCAGGCAGATCCTAGTTAAAATCCTGGATCCATCAAGTTCAAACCATAGGAATTTGGTAACTTACCATCTCTAAGTCTCAGGGCTGTCTTCTGAGTATGTAAATAAAACTAGAACCCACATAAGAGGTTGTCCTGAAGATGAAATTAGATAATTTATCTATAATATGGTTGGCATTGAATGGAATATAGAAAACATTCAATAAATGGAATGACAAAACTTCAATTTTTCAACTTCCAGAAAAGATATAATAAGAACTGTTATCATTTTTAAGTTCAATTGAGCCAAGCACCTATAGGTTTTACCACATATTAGGTGTTTAAATCATGGTCTCAAGATATCCAAAATAAAAAGATGAAGTTATTATAGTAATGGAGGGCCATAGGCTATATTAAAGCTTGGACTGGGCAAACATTAAAGGCTGTGGAAATACCCCATGCAGAAATGCATGCCGTAGTCTCTTGTGCCATGGTTAGATGAGAGCCAAAATTTGACATTAAATTTCCTAATGGCCAAAGAAAAGAGAGAAATATGGTCATTTATACAATATGAAGTATCCATAATGTAAAAATAGGCTAAATTTACAGAAGAGGCATAGCTATTTGTTTGTTTCTTTTTTCCTAATATGAAGAGCAACTGCTTTTTTCCTTCCCCCTTGGCTTGTTTGTTTTATTTTGCTTTCCCTTTGAGTCCCATCGCTGGGTCAGCGCAACGTTACATGATACTATTGGAATTCGGTTGGTCCCTTAAGGTGAAGGGTATCGCAGAGTCTCCCCAGCAGAAGTAAATTATCCTCAGAAGGGAGAGAAGCTTCATTTTCCAGCTGGCGGGCAGCTGGTGTGCATGCTCTGCTTTTTGATGAATGGAGTCATTACATTATCTGTCTCCCGTATTCTAGACCACCCAGCACCTTCTTGGCGTTGTCTGCGGATGAGAATAATGGCCCCTTTGTTAGCCTCGCCATAGCAGCGCTTCTGCAGTGTGACCCGCTGAAGAACGCTTTCGGGCTGAGCAATTTCCTCTCTGAGAGAGTGTGGCCTTTTTTGAGCATGGAAGTGCTGTCTGAAGATTAGCAAAGGACCCTGCTCACCAAAGACACTCAGGGAAAGTTTAGTTCCCTGCACCACCACCACCGCCACCACCACCACCACCATCACTGTCACCTCTCTACCATTTATTAAGAATTTTCTATATACTAGTGAAATTACAAATGTTATCTTAGTTCATCCGATCAACACGTCTAAAAGGTCGAATTATTATTTTTTAGATGAGAAAATTGAAGTCCGTGGACAAAATAACCAAGATCATACAGCAAAAAAGTGCAGAGGAGGAATTTCTATTCCAATTCTAAAGTCTATGGTCTTCCTAGTATGCAACGATAATCCCACAGGATAATAATAATAATGTTGCCGCAAGGACCTCAGAAATCATGTATTTCAATCTTTTTCCCAGTTTTTCAACAAATATTTATTTTGTACCAACAATGGACCAAATACTAATATAGGCCCTGGAGTAAAGAAGACACATAAAATCCTATCTTTTGGAACTTTTATTCTGGAGGTGGAGACAGGCTCTAAATAATTCATTTGGTTTGAGGTCAGTTAACAAATTATGTCCTTTATTGTGTCTCATAGTTCAGGGTTTTCTGCAGCAGAGCCAACCTCAGACCACAGTTTTTTGATGCTATAGTAATAGTTGGCCTGGGAAATGTATTCTATGCCAATGCCACATTGTAAAAAGTAGGACTGAAGTTGATAACTTTAAATGATTCTTTAAGACATATATTCATGTCTCCTATGTTTTTCCAAAATATAAAAATCTCTTTCTAGTAGCATTTCATTAAACATTTTAGGACTACAGAAACTGACGAAAACATGGCCTTTACATCTTTTTTAGGTTTTTACAATTGAGATAGGAAGTTTTTCAGTAAGTTTAATGTATAAATCTATGGAAAAAAATTAAAAACGTTCCTTAAATAATTTTGAATCCCTCTTGGGTGATTTTTGTAGCAGCAGTAACTGATAATGATACATGATTTATATTTTTAAAAGTGGTAGGATTCTTTGATTTACTAAAAACAAGAAATGAAAATTTGTGAGTTCCAGCCTAATTGTTGTATGAAATGTGATATCTTTCTTTGGAATTTTGGTTTCCTGGTGTTTCTTGCTCTACTTGGTATGCCATTGTTCTGGTAGATGATAATTTGTAATTTAGAACTGTTTCATTAATTGTAGATTTTTTTCTCCAATCAAGATTTCTCTATTGAAAATGACTCCAATTATTTGTATATGTTTCAATAGGTTAATTAGACCAAAATATTCTTTCTAGTGTGAAATATATAGACACCATGCAGTTTTTCCCAACAATTAAGCCTTCACAAACTTGCTACTAAACTTGCAATAGGCCAGCCTTTGGATGTAGCTCAAAGATCTTTATAAATTTTTGTCCAATTACTAATGACAATCTCTATTTTCATTTTTGCCTAAAGGATAACCATGGTTCATTTTGTGTCATTCTGAAGTTTAATTTCTTTACAGAGTACAGGAACTTCAAAGCACTTGTGAAGCAATCTTTGTGCACATTATTTCAGGATCTAAATGCTTTCATTTAGTCTGTTCTAAACTTTTGTGGTTTTCTATCTTATGTCTGGTTCAACATATTTTTATTTATTCATACATTCAGATATTCTCCAAAACATTCAGCTTCATGGCATCACAGTCTGTATTTTGCATTCCCTATTTTAAAAGGTATTCAATTAAATTAAATAATTTATATAACAAGTAAATTGGCATAAACAGGTTAGGAAAGAAACCCAGCGAAATTGGTAAGTGTCAGTTTGGCTGGTGAAAGAGAAGAGTACAGTCCTGCCAGAGAATCGCCTGGTGTCCTGTCAATTACGTGGAGGGTAATGGAAAAGCTTCTACTGTATTATCAACAAAGTATTGGTAAATGATATGCATTTTGTAAAGCTATAAATTCTGATTGATTGATTTTCAAATATTATTCAAATTGGAAGTCTTTAATGTTTATCAGCCATTTGTACTTTCTTCTTTTATAAATTATCTACTCAAATCTTTTATTCCTTTTAATTACAATGTGAGTTTCTTTTTTTCTTATCATTTTATAAAAGCTTTTATGAACACTGTCATATGTATTGCAGCTATTTTTTCAAACCTCTTTAACTTAAATTATGGTGTTTTTGTTACTGAGAAGTTTGATATTTCAATATACTCAAATCTATCAAACTTGTTCTTATACTTTCTAGGTTTCTTGTGAAATTTAGAAATGTCTTCCGAACCTGATTATAAAAATATTTGCTGATATTTTCTTCTAATGTGTTTATCGTGTGGTTTTTAAAAATAAGCTTAATTACATTTTGAACTTATTATGTATGTTATAAGCAAGTCAAGGAAAAAGGCCTAGTCTTCTCCCACCCCTTCCCCAAGGCTAGGTAGTTGTCTTAAAAAATATTTACTGACTAGCCAAGATTTCTCAATATTTTATAGTGCTACCTTTATGGCTCACTCAATCCCATCATGCACGCACAAATTTCTGCAAACTCTACTCTGTTTCATTGAGTTGATGAACTTCCGTGTCAACTCCAAGGCGTTTTCATTACGATGCCATTATATTAGCTTTAAATATTTGATGGGGCAAGTCTTTCTTCATTGTTCTTACTTTTCCAAAAATTTTCTAAGCATTTTAATCAGCTTATTCTTCTGGGGAATGGAAATTTTTTTTCTATTTCAATAAAAGTTTTATTTCCATTATGTTGCAGGTGTAGATTATGTTAGAGATAACAAACACCTTTATGATATTGAGATTTTTCCCATTCAATATAATGTATTCAAATCTTGTTTTATATCTATCTGAAGAATTTTATAATTTTGTTCATATAGCCTGTAAATATTGTATTTCAGCTAGTACCAATGAATAGGGTAATTTTTTCATCATATTTACAATGTAATTACTATTTTCATATATGAAAGTTATTAATTTTTAAATATTATGTAACTAGCAAACTTAACAATGACTGAACTTTTATAAAACACTTTCAGTTGATATTGGATTTCCCAGCTGATGATCTTCCATCTGAAAATAATGATAAATTTGCTTCCTACTGTCAATATTTGTAACTTTTAAATCTGTCTATTTCATCATCTATTTTATACTTGCTTCAATCTTGAAATTCCAGAGAAAAGATAAATAAATAAAAATAATCAGAGAGTAAAAACATAGACATGATGAACAGACACTGAAGATTCAACATCTTGTTAGCTGAGGTCTAAAGAAGGTAACAGAGCAAATGGGGGAAAAACTCTAAATATACAAGAAAATATTCTCTGAAATAAAGGCAGACCTTAAACCCAGTCCATCCCATTCTCCCCTGCGCAGAGGCTACGAGTACTCCCCCCTTGACTATTGAGGTTGACCATAGTATTTGGTCTGAATACAGGTGCAAGTGATATTAATAAGCTGTTTCAGTCCACAGTCTGCTGAACCATCGCATGTTTTTATTCACCATTTTGAGCTTCTGACTTTTTTGTGAGAGAGACTTGCTCCAGGTCCCAAGTCTCCTTCATCTTGCACTCCACAATGAAGACATGTGGAGAAAGAAGCACACGTCCCAGACCAGAGCCCAGAGACAAGCCTAAGATAGCAGAGTTCAGCTGACCTACATACAGAGAAATCATAAACCTTTGAGCAGATCAGAAATAAATGACTTTTTATTGTTTAAGATATGGTTAGATCTTGCTGCAGCATCACAGTAAAAACTAATATATGTGGTATTATGGAAAAAATATAAAAGAAAACAGAGCAAGGCATATTTTGATGAAATCAGTAAAATTCAAGTATAAAGAAGTGTTTTTCTTCCAAAAAACAGTTTCGAGGCTGAGATTACTGAAAAAGGAAACTGAATTGTTCTGATTGCAGACATTGCTTCATCAATATTAGAAAAGGACATAAAGCAAAACAAATAAATAATTCCAGAAAGATTTGAAAGTTGTACAACCCCAAGTTTTCTAACCGACAAAGTCACTGTACATAAACACAACAATAATGAAATGATTCTCATCATAAAAGATCTTAAAAACCAGAACATCTGTGATCCTAGAAAATGTGCTTAAAATAAGAATCAAAATAAAGATGTCATAAGTTAGGAATTTATGGTTTATCAAGAGAGATAGTGAATATGGAATCAATTTAAACATGGTGTCAAGTCAGAATAGATATTTTCACAGGAAAAACTACTCAGTGTAAAATAATAGTTATTGAACTATTATTGTTGCATTTTGCGTTCATTCCCTAGTGTTTGTGGAATATAAAGTTTTAGTCCCTATTTTTAATATTTCTTTTTTTTTTCATTTTGGAGTTTCCAGGGAGAGCAGTTAGAAAAAATTTATTTCCTCTAATAAACTTAATCATTGTAATGATGTTTTCCAAGATTTTGTGTGGATATTTTTATGATTACCCTTTATATATAAAAATATTTTTAATTTGTAAAGTGGCTTAGTTCTCCTTTAGTTTAATAACTTAAAATCGATATCTAGGCTCTACCTGTCCACCTTGTCATCTAATTGCATAGAGGGACATCACATGTGTCATTTCTGTGAGAATTCATTAAGACAATGTGCATGAAAATACCAGCAATGCAGATGGAGCTCGGGGACTGGGACTTGCATCTGAGTACATAACTGAGTCAGTACGGTCACCTCCCCAGCACACTACAGCACCCACTAAACAGCCCTCTGGCTTGCCAGACCATAACTTCCTAGAGAAAGAACTCGGGCACTGTCTTTATATCTTTGCATGTTCAGGTCCGGTACACTGCCTACCACATAACCACCACCCAGGAGATCTGTGTTGGATTCAGGCAGAAAAAGATTTAAAGAATCTCCTCTACACTCCCTCCGGAAGAGAGGTTGCTTAGAAAATAGATTTCTAGTCCACATTTGTTTCAAATTAGCCTCTCACCAGGGCTGTTCAACTGTGTGATCAGGGGGACACAGAAGGTCAGGTCCTTCTTGCTGTTCTCTGACTTGCCTGTCCCCATAGTTCCCATCATGACAATCTTTCCTGGAAAACATTTAGGAAGACTAAGGCTTTTCTTAGTCATCTATGTAAACACTCTTGGAACATTTAGTAAGTGGCAGACACCATGCTAGACATTTTTACAATTATCTCATTTAATTTTCACTACAATTTTTATGCTGGATATTATCAACCATATTTTACAGATGAGAAACCTATTTAAATATGTTAAGTGATTTGCCCACAGCTAATAAATGTCAGGGCAGTTTCTGAACCCGAGTCTCTCTGATGCTATATCTAGTCCCCAGCTGCCTGGGGACTAGATATGTTAGACAGCTGCCTAACAAAAAGCAACTTAGGAAAACACAGTGCTTCTGTTGCCCTCTCTCTCCTCTGTCCTTTCTCCAAACATTGCTCATACAATGGAATGGAATTCTAAGGAGATAGAAATAAATTCTTTTCTTTTGGAACTCCTTTTCCTTTGGAGTTGTTCCCAGTTCTTGTGTGAACCATGGTTCAACTTCCACATCCTCTCTCTGACCCTAACATCCTCTCAGATCCCTTTTCCAAGAATCCTCTCCCACCCCATGTGATGAATCACCTGGTTTGCCTCAAGACAGAAAACAACAGACTCCAACCGCCTCATGATTGCCTATAGCTCCAGCATGCCGTATGCTCAGCCCTGCATTTCTTACTTGAACAGCAAGTATATCGAAGAAACTAATGGATTTCTAATTCTTTAATGCATAGCGCATTCAGCAGAAGGTTAAATAAATTGGTCAGTTTGAATTTTATTACTGTATTAACTCATTTGTTTATTCCTTGATTCATTTAGTACTAAGAGTTCACTCTGCATGATGCATTCTATCAGACACAAGGAACTCAAAGTTAATCTCTGCACATATGGGCACCAAAATCTTGTGAGATAAACAAATAAGTAAGCATCACAAAATGATATGGAAAATTATGTCAGAGGTAGATAGTGTGTAATGTGTAAGGATTATAGATTTTGGGATAAATTAGCCAGCATTTGAAGCCTGGCTTCCACCCTTACTTGGGTGTGTGCTCTTATGCAGACTGAGCTTTTTTTAATTCAATTTTTCTAATCTGTAAAACTGGGATAAGAATATCTACCCATATTGTCATCATGAAGACTAAATGAAACCACACAGTATATGGCCTGAAAAAAAAAAAAAAAACAATATAACCCACATCCTATGCCATGAGAAAAGGGGAGTAATAACATTTTTTTTCAAAATTAAGCCCAGGTTAAGAAGCCAAAATAGAGAAAGGAATTTTTATGAGACTAAATTATACAAAAATTGAACTAATGTTCTTAGACTTATGTGTTTGATCAAGTAAGACCTAAATTAACTAAAATATTAACAATTAATGAGCTGTATATGTGTGTGTGTGTGTGTGTGTGTGTGTGTGTTGGCAGGAAGAGGGAAGGTTTGTAATGCCTCATTTGATTGCACAGTTAATTGGTTTAATTATCCAGAAATAAATTCTGCCATCACCATTAAAAATATTTTAAGATTATTTCCTCAGAAGTCATTGCAAGTGCCAAAGAGAAAGCTACAGGTGAATTCTCATGAGGAAAAACATTCTAAAGATAAAGTCTAGCATATAATGAGCTACCTTTGGAGGTTGCGACTTTCATAATGACAAAAGAATTCAAATTAATGTTGTTCACTCAGTTATCAAAAAGCATGTTGTAGAAAGCATTCAAGTGTTTAGTAAAGTTTGAGGAAGGCTTTCGTAGTCATTCCTATCTCTGGGAATTTATGCATCTGAGCCTGAGCTCTCCTTCTGCCCTGGGATCCTGGGAAACCTGCTTAATCTTTCTTGCTTTAGAAGGAGGGTTGGTGGGATCTCAGCACTAGCCTGCCAGCAACAGCTCACATGCTCATAAAGTTCAGGTAGACAAGAGATAAGATGAGTTGATTATGCTGAATTTGAAATAGTGCTATAGTCGCAATGTCCTTCTGTCCTTGCTGTTTTTACTTGTGTTCTAAAAATAGTTAAAAGGTGGTTGCCTTCTGGTTTCTACTGCACACAGAACCTCAGCCTTCACCACCACACCCTCCTCCAGTTAATTGACCAATTCTAGTTGGTCAATTGTAATAAGAACTGTCCCGATTCACCTAGGCTGCTCCAACGTCTGCCTTCCAGTGACTCGGGAATGCAGCCAATGCAATGGTAGAAAGTGGCCCTGCCAAGCAGAGACCCAAAATGCATAGTGCAAGCCACCAGCCCAAGGCCCTACTGGTACTGCTTCCCTCAACAGATAGGACTGTGCTTGCCTCCTGGAATAACTGGTTTGGGAGGAACAACTCCTTTCCCTTTATATGGGATGAATCATGACACAGTTTCCTGCATTTTCACGAAGATTAACATACGGAGTTGTGAAGCCAGGCTGGAGGAAGGTTGCTGCCATTAGAAATGGGCTCCAGCCCATTACCTCTGTCCTTTGCCTACCTAAAGGGTCAGCATTTGAGGAAACTTGGTGGTATTGTCATCAACCCCAGTGTACTGAGACTCGCCGGGTTTAAACCCTAGCTTGATCATTTGCATGACTGTGGGAAAGTTAATTAACATCTCTACTCTTCAGTTTCTTAAACATGAACCACATGGGGTTGTTAGAATTAAATGCATTTACCCATGTAAACTCTTAATGTAGTGCCTGGTATGTAAATTCTCAATTAAGTTGATTATCAATATTGTCATGACTGCTATAAAAATATAATAAAGCCCTATAAGCTTTTCAGTCTAACCCTCATGGTCACTGCTAATAACTTCATCCCGCCCAAGCGCAAATCTAAACTGATGGTGTTACTCATCTCTTTCCCACACATCTCCAATTCTAACTTCTAGCCCCTGCTACCGTAATTGCCCTTCCCGTCGCATGTCTGTCTCCCTCATTATATCTGCTGTGTAGCACGCCCAGGTCCAGCTTCACAGCCCGAGCACAAGTTAGGCTTATGGTTCTGCTGGCCCTTAGCTACCTTGGATAATATCTCTTCTTCATCCTACCCTAGGTTTCTTAGCTGTTTCCATGCCAGAAGCTCCTTTGGCAATGTGGTGGAGCCCACAAACCCATTCTCAGAATATTGTAAATGTGTAGCACAACAGGCATTTTAAAGGAAATCAATTATAATAGAGTATAGTTATTCATATTAAATGCATGATATGGTAATGTCTGTTTCTTTAACACAGATATTTTAGAATATAACACCAAGCTAATAAATACCCGTAATTTTGAAGTTATGGTGAGTATAAAATTTGAGATATCTACAACTATAACAGAATATGAAAATACATGATCTTTCCTGATTTTACAGGTATTGCAAATGATATTCTGGTCTAAATTCATAATTAAAGGACCTGTTAAATTTAGTTCAGAAGTTAGTAAAAATAAACACAAAATTTTTATTTTGTAGCATGTAAACATGGTTAAAAACTCCTGAATTCTATCCACAGACCTCTTGGAGGATTCCTGGACCCCAAATTAAGAACCTTTGGGACAGCCCAACACTTTCTAGGGGCTCCTGCCACGGTGTCTCAGGTTAAACTCACTGTAGACGTCTGCGTGGGCCCAGAGTCTGTCTTCCTGCCTGGAGAGCCTCTTTTGGGAGTCATTGTTCCATCTCTGTACCCTCAATGGAAATCCCTGAGTTTCAGTGCTCAGATCCACCCCAGCTTCCTCGATTTCTACCATCTTCTCTTGCTTCTCACACGGAGCTTCTGCTGCCTCTGCCCAGCGTGTGTTATTACCTCTTTGGGATACTGCGAGTGGAGTTGCTGTGTTTTTTGAGGCTTATTCTTGTATTGGTAACTGCTCAAGTGTTTGCCTTGCCTCCTTCTACACTTTATAAACCTAAACAGCAGATGTCAGTTGAATTATCATTATCATTTCAACAGGATCACTTTGCATTTTACGAAGCTTATAAGTGATCTTATTTGATTCGTGTGACAAGTCTCTGCGGGTAGGTAGAGCAGTACCATAATTTTCATCGTATGTGTGAGCAAAAGCCAAGCGGCTTTCAGAAGGAAGGAACTCACAGTCGACAATCTAGGAATGAAATCCTCTTTCACCTCCTCTGGCTTGGCGTCTGTAGCACCCACAAGAGCAAAGCGTTTGGCAAGAACGACAGGTTACTGGATGTCTGTGGTGGAGTCTTTTAAGACTTCTCTCTATCATAAACTTCATAGATCATAGTTGAAGAGATCAGTGTATGTTGGGGGGGAGTGTTCCATAAATTGCTGATCTGAAAGAGGAGTCTTCAAAAGAAATTGAGCTTCAAAGCTCTTCTCTCCTTGTCCATGCAACTCTATTTCTTAAAATGTCGCAAGGCTGAGTCTGGGTGTCCCAGGAAGATATGCCAAAAATAAAAAGGCAAAGCACGTTAGCCACTGGCAAAGAATCCGGGAGCCGTTTTATAAACATGCTCACGTTAAAGGGGAAGAAACAGAACCCAAGGAAGGGAATGTGCATTGCCGAGGACACTGTGGTCTGTAGCACAGCAGGAGAGAATCCAAGTCTCCAGAGTCCCACTGAGATTTTAGGTTAATTTGTTCCAGCAACTAGCATTTACCTTCACAAATCCTGTTCTTTTTGAAAGATGTAACCAACAGGGATATTCATGGGTGCCTACTAAATGCAAAGCATTTTCCCAGACACACTTGGAAATAAAACAGGATGTTAAATACAGTCTTGGATTTCCTCCTTATTATGTTGCCTCTACAAAAATAGCCATGTTATATATTTTAAATCTAGGACTTGACAAGGTTACATGCAAGTATGTGTCTCTATTTCTGCATATGTATAAAAACATTTATGCATACTTACTCATATGATTAATCAGAGATGGCTATATCACACCCATATAGACACACAGATTTGCATATAAAGCATTACATATTTATGAATACAGATATTTATGTATATGCACATATATGAATGAGCCTTGCTATGCCTCTATGTAGAAAGTTAATCGGAGCTGTGCATGCATAGTGTCTGATATGTATGTGACATGCAAGTCAAACACACACATATGTATACATTTATGCACATGTTCACATGCAGGCATACATACAGAGATATACATGTATGCATACATATACATATGAAAAGCTAAAGCGATAAATGCATACATTTAAATATACATCTATATGTCAAATACATGAACATGTGTACATGCATATATATGCTATACTTAGAAAATATGTGTGCATAAATCTACATAGACATATACATGAACTATTTTAAACTTCTGTATTGATTTCTTTGGTTTTTCTTCCCGATAGCCTTGACATCCTTCACTCCACCCTACTTCATCAGTAAACCCTCCAGGATGGGACTGTTTGTTGAAATGCCTACACACACCCTCATTCTTTAAACGACACTCCCTTGTTAGTGCTGTCTGTGTTCCAGAGGGGAAGGCCAACACCCAAATGTTCAGATCGACCCAGGAGAGGAGGCAAACAGGATGATGTTGGGGCTGGAAGGCGACTCTAGGAACAGCTTATAAAGATGTCCCCCTGAGCTCTGACAGAGCTTGTGCATCTGGAACTACATGGCAGGGCTTGAGGCTTCCTTTCCTTAAATAAGATGTCTCTATTCAACCTAGATGGCTTATCAGCCAACCTAACATGTGTGACTGCTAAGAAAGGCCCCTGAACCCATGACACGGAGGAACAATTAAGGAAAATATCATTTTATTGAAAAAAATTGCATAAGAAGTTATGAAATGAAAAACTATAAAAGTCATTTCCTGAAAGAATAAATAACATTCAAGACAGTTGGATCATTTATCCATTTATTTGACAAATAACTACTAGCCACGGACTATGACTAAGGGAGGCACTGGGAGTATAGAGACAAAATCCATCTCTGTCCCCAGGAGACTCACAATCTAGACAGAGAGTTCAAGCAAGCACAAGGCAACATGGTGTAAAGTGTTACGATGGGATGAGGCAGCTCTCACTCAGGTGTGTGTGCTCAGGAAAGGGTCCCCTTAAGCTATCAAAGATAAGTAGGAGCTAGCCAAGAATGCAAACAGGAAGGACACTCCAGACAAAAGGAACAGCATGTGCACAATCATGAAGACAATGAGAGTGAGGCAATATTGGGGAAAACAAACCACTTACTGTGGCTGGAGGAAGGAAGCTTGGGTGGAGGGTGGACCTGCTATGAGATGGGATCAGAGAGAAGACAAGGGCCAGATGGATAACATGCTCACACACTAAACAGAGGACTTGGCATTTTCCCTTAAAATCAATGAGGAACCATTGCAATGCTTGATGAGCCTAAAGGTCTCAATCCGTAATTATAAAACACCATGACTAAAGAGTCATTCACTTTGTTTTCTTCTACTTTTCTTTAGGTATCAATTATAATATGAATACATTTGATGAGAATTTTATTGTACATCTCTCAACTTAAATATATGTGCTACTTTATCCAAAAGAGAGGCATTGTTGAAGTTCTACCATCTTTACAGAAAACAGAAGAAATGTACAAAACTCCCCAATATTCTGCATTAGTGGCACACTGGTGTAGTGGAAAGATTACAGCTTTTGTGATAAAAATGATCGATCGCATTAAAGGCCCCAATCAAAGGCCTCTCTATATCCAAACACCTCTGCAGGTGTGACTTTAGAGTCCTTCCCACCATCTAATGGAATCTACGTCTCTAGGCAGGAATCTGTCCCTCGTGTTGGCCAATAGAATGGGGTGACGTGGACGTGACAGAGTGACAGTTCCAAACCCAGGCCTGTGCTGTTTAGGCTCTTGCCCATGGACCCTGCCACTCCCCGAGAACAAGCCGACGCTGGCGTGCTGGAGCCACGTGGTGCAGAGAAGAGTCATCCCAGCTGAAACTGTCCGAGGTAAGCCTGGCCCAAGCCAATGCGGCAGCTGAGCAAAGACACAGGAATGAGCCAAGTCCCAACCAGCAAAGCCTTGCCCTAATCAGCAGAACTCCCCACCTCCTGCTGGACCAGTGAGCAAAACTACATGGTGACTGTCGTTTGCTCCTGAGGGTTCGTGGTTGTTTGCCACGCACTATTACTGTGGCCCTAGATAATAGACGCAGGCTGGGAATCCACGTGACTGATTTAAGCCCTAGTAGCTCCACTTCTGAGCTATGTGTCCTTGTGAAGATCATTTCATCTTTCTGAGTCCATTTTTATTATCTATAAAATGGGGAGAATCATCCTCACCCAGCCAGAGTTTTATGGGGATTAGAGGCACATGTAAAATGCTGGTAATTAATAAGTTTTCAGTAGCTGGAAGCTTCAATTATCACTTACTCTGCCCCTGCTTGGGAGTCCTTATCCTACGATTTTCACAGTGCAGACGAGATATGCACTCGATTAAGGGGCTGAAAACCAACGCTATGAGGTGAGTGTGGCTTGGGGGGATCTGAACACCTCTTTAAGCCAGAACTATGAAACCAACAACTAGTTTAAAGCAGGCCTCTGAAGACAACAGAAGTTTCTACAACCGTAATGACCACAGGGCTGAGAGCTGACTGTCCCATCTGAATGGTGGGACCTTTCCCTCCCTGGCTGGGCCTGAGCACCGCTCTGCAAGCCTGGGGACCTCCGCCTGAGATCTCCAGCAATGGTTGGCAACGGGAGCGTCACACTCAGACCACCCAGAAGCCTCAGCTGATGCACTTGGCTGCCTAATTAGGAACATGAACTGATGGGAGCATGATGTTCTGGCAGCCTGGGCTTGCCGCTGCCCCGACTTTGGCTCTCTGGGTCGCTCCATGGGGGAGGCGACGCTTTTGATCTACAAAGCCCATGTCCACTTTGATCCTGGTCACCTTTGAGGTCAATCTTTCAGCAGCTGGCCCCTCCCACCATGGTCGTCACCTGTGCCCTGAGACAGGAGTGTTTAATATTTCCAGATGGAAAGAATCTGGGAGAGAAAGAGAGATGCTTCTGTGGTGTAGCCAAAATGTGGTTTGAAAGAGAACTGAGATGCTCCAAGCATTTTGTTTTATACTTTAGCAATGGGAAAGAAAGGATTTAAATTACTGATATCCTACCAGGCACTGGGCATGGATACACACATTATTGCAGCAAACCTGGGATGCAAGCTGAACTGACCCACTTGCCATCTGACAACCGTGAGACAGTCCTTATGCTCTTCAAATCTCAGTTTCCTCAGACAGGCAATAACAATGTCTTTCATAATAGTAACACAGGTAAAGCACTTAGCATTTACCTACTACTAAACATACTACTCATAACAACTGCATAATGGAAGCATCACTGGCCACTTTAGAGCGGAAGAGGTAAGTCCTCAAGGGCTCCGGGTGGGTAAGAGCTGGGGGTGAGGTCTGAGCCCAGATCTGCCAGGCTCTGGGTGCCCTGCAGATTCCGTCACTGTCTGTTGTGAGCGAAACACTCTTTTCCATGAGTTGTTTGGTTCGGCTAGACTCTTCCTCTGTGTGGCTAAGTTGGTGAGGCCAAGTAGTGATGGGTGACGATGGCAAAAATAGCTCCTTAAAATTAACTTAGTATCTCTGTTGTGCATGAGTTATTCCCTATGAAGTTCACCCATGAACTTTTTTGTGTGACTTAACGATCCAAATAATTTATTTCTTTATTTTCCAGCTTTTAAAATTCTAGCTGTTTTAGCTTTGGATGGAAATTCTTCCTAAAAGGATTTATATACTGCTATTCTTTCCTAAAGAGAGATTACTGGCTATAAATTTAAACTTTTCTTGATGACACGGTGCCATTACTATGACTGTCAATGAGAGAGCTCTACAGTGAGACGGTTCTGACTCTGCCCACTCTCCCCCCACTCACCCGTGGGGCTCTCAGCTCCTGCCAATGTCTGTCTCTACAGCCTTTCTCTGCTTCAACCTGCTCTAGCAGCGAGTCTCCACACCACTGTGACCACAATTAACTGGCAGGTTTGTCAGCAATGCAGATATCAGGGCCCTACCCGAGACAAGCTGTAGGGCTAGGGTGAGGCTCAGAACCTCCCAGTTTTAATAGGCTCCCCAAGGAGATGCTGATGCAGGTGGTCTGAGGATCAGACTATGAGAAATACAGTGCTATGGGCCGAAAACCAAGTTATTCAGTTATTTATCTCTTCGACAAATATTTTCCAGGCTAGGTATTAGGTTCAGGACATGAAGAGATGAAATACACTGACCTCTCTATCCTGGGAGGTTCACAGTCTAGTGAGTCAACAACCCTACAACAAACAACCGTCAGTGCTGGGCCAAGGGCAATAACACGTTTACACTTGAAAGAGCGCGTAATTTATCAAGGTTGGCTTCACCGTGGCACAGACCACAGAGCTCAGTTTCAAATGGTGAATTCCTGGTCCAGGAAGAACGGAAAGGTCATTCCAGGTAGAGGGACTGGAAAGTGGAAATCTCGGACCAGAAAGGGAAGCTGGAAACAGGAGGGAAATGCCAGTAAAATGATTTTGAAGGCACGAGGAATGAGACCGGGTGAGAACAGAACAAGAAGCCACCCTGCCTATCGTTGCAGGCTCTGAGGGGAAGGTGAGAATTTATTCAGAAAGTGATCAGGAGCAAGTAGGAGGTTTTCATCAAGACAACAGCATAATTAAAGCTCAGTTATAAAAGAATGAACTGTCTGTGACCTCCTCAGCTTCTTTCACCTGTTAGTGTCCCTGAACTCTGAGGTCCTTGATCGAATAGAACCACTTACACCGAGCATTTCTGACCCAGGCAAAAGTACAGGTTGGCTAATAAGCTCATGGAGCTCCATGGGTCAACCAGCACACCTTTAAGAGCTAATAAGACAGAGCCCCATTCTGCTGCTACTTCCTGGTTGTGTCTTCAGTGTGTCGTAGCAAATATATATGATTTCCAGTGCAACCCTGCCACCAATCCTGTGATCAGCAGGCTTATTCCGACATATAAACAAGCAGAGAGCCAGAAACAGGAAAGTTCCTTCTCATCACACAGGTAGGAAGTGGTGGAGGAGGATTCAACTCCATGCTGTCTGGTTCCAAAGCCCCTTCCTTCTTTGACGTTGTCTCTCAGCACCAAACCTTCCCCTCCTATGAGGCAAAAGGGTAGATCTGGGGACTTCTGAGAAATGGTATCCTACAGGTGAGTGCAAAATCTCACTTCCGTTTCCCCAAGTGGAAGGTGATGACCACATTCCTGCAGATGGACATCCACAGGCGTGAGTTCCTTGAAGTGTCTCCCTTGCCTTGCCTGTCTCCAGGAGAGGTAGGAAATAAAGCCATGTGGCTCAATGTCATCCTTCTTCCCCAGCCCCAGCCCCCATTGTCACATGGAGTCACCATGGTCCACACTTTAACTTGAGTCACACTATCTACAAAGGACTTCCCAGGGGAGACTCTGGAACCTCAGATCAGGCAAGCAGCAGACGGGGTCAGTGTGTCCAGCATTTGCCCGGCCACGTGACTAAAGCTACTCACCCCTGGATCCATCACCCCATAGGTTTTCCAACAGGCTGGAGTCCCCCGACAGGGGCTCTCCAGAAATCTGAGGTGTTCTGAGAGTCTTCAGTGCTCTCTTTTCTTCCACTCCATCCCCTGTGCTTAAGTTTCCTGGCATAAATCCTAGCCTTCCTGGAGAATTTTGGAGCCACTGAATTGCCTGGACACTAATGACCTTTGTGCCTCAACCTACCACTCATTTGCTTCCTCTTCCTGTAGCTATAAATACTATTATTAAATCATTCATGATAATTTTATTTACTGACCAACATCTATGTGCAAGTCACTGAAATACAATATCATTTAATTGAAATTTCAAGGCTCCCTGCAGGAAAGCATAATTATTTTCATTATGCAGGTGAGAAAACTGAGACAGAATGATTGAGTGACTTACTCACGATCACGCAGGTGGCCTGTAGTGTATCTAGGATTCAAATGAAAGATTGTAAGCTGGTACTCACTGTACCACTGTGCCCTTTGGCCCTTTTGCCAAAAGAATATAGGCATTTTCATGTCCCCCATCTACTGATCTTGAACATTCAATCCAGTCTTTGGACTCATATCCTTGGATGTTGTGAGGAAGAAGGGAAAACTTCCCGTTTGTCTCCAGAAGCTTTGTTGAAAGATCAACTCACAATAAGGCAGATTAATAAGAGAAAGAGATTACAAATGCTTTTACCATGTTCACAGGAGAATTACGGAGTGATTATCTAATATGCCAGTGGATTCCCTCATTTTACAGGAAAGGGGGAGATGAGAAATACAGGTAATTCTGGTGAGGGACAATAAATGATTACTAGGGAGGATGAATGGACACTTAGGAGAATGAATGGATGGGGGAAAGAAATTGACTTGCAAATGATTCTCCTTGGAAATTACATTGACCTGAGAGATAGATATTATTTTCTTAATGGATTAGGCCAGGTCTGGTTACATTCTTGATCTTCCTTCCGGCCATGGATATTGAGGTAACAGGAAGGCTTTTTCAGTCAATCCAGTATGTCAAAATGCCATATTTTGGGGCAAAAATGTTTCTAATTTCTTTCAATGCCTATGCCTAAAATAATAATCACCACAGCAATACTCCTGGGGCACCTATAGAAACTTTGGCAAACAAACAAACATACCCGTGTCTGAATGCAGAAGCATTGAACCCACTCTAGTGCTGTGTATGCCATAAGAAATCACTCATGTAGGACATTTTGTAAGACAAAAACATGTCAACAATGGAAAGGATGTAGAAATCTCAAGTTCAGTTTTTGAAGTTTAAATGTTTATTAATACCATTTGGAAACTGGCTGTTAAATATGACCATGAAGGAAGAAAAAATACCCCTTGTCTTTCCGCCCTTCAAAGTCCCTCTGTATCACAGCTGCGAAATTTCAAAGGAGGCAGGGAGGGAGTTTTGTATAGAAGACATTTCAAAGATGGAATCTCCTGCAGGAATGAGGCCGTGTGGTCCCAGGGGGGTGATACGGAGGCTTTTTTCCTAATTGAATCCTCCTGTTTTTTGTGTTCAGCCTCCCAGTATTGCTTTTGGACATTCCCCCCTCCAACCCCCATCCCTCGAGGATGCCAAAAACATCTAGAGCACTTGATAAAATACATATCGGATGGGATTCTTCCAGTGTTAAAGACACTCACATTTTACAATTAAGGAATCTTTAGAAGCAGCTTTGGAAAGGACAGACGTAGGCTCAGAGATGGCTGAGCAAAGTGGGTGTCCCTGGGGAGTGATTTGAAGCTAGGTCTCTAGATATTCTCTGGTCATAAATCATTCACAATCAGTCTACCACCCCCAGGTTTTCCAACATTCTGAAGAACCCTTCGCTTATTAGAATGTCAGTTGGGTTTACTTATGCTCCGTTTTAAAATACAAACACCCTAGGAAATATTTGGAGACTCCCATTCACCAACACTTTAGTGAAAATTTATTCAATCAGATGAATGCTTCCTTCCTAACACCTGGCTCTGAGCAATCGTTTCAAACAATGCAGTTTGATGACAAAGAGGTGAGAGGGAGGGAGGAAAGGAGGCGAGAGGAAAGGAGCTGAGAAGTCAAAAGGAGAAACAAAGGTCCCTGAGAGGAGAGGGACCAAAGCCCTCTTTGAAGGTAAGTATATCCTTCTGCCATTGCTCTTGGCTGGAATTTCCTCTTGGCCCCTGCTCAGGAGCTTTGCTTTAACACCTCACTGGAAGAGTAAAGTCCTCCTGCCCATGCTTGGCTTTGTCCTCTAGCTACCACAGACCCTTCCTCTTCCTACCCCCACTTCTCAAGGTTTCCCCAAACCCCAAATCGGGAGACAGATTTGAGCCCAGCTCTGTCTCCTTGCCAGTTTTGCAATAAAGCTTGTCCTTTCTCGAACACTAGTGCCATGGCATTGGCTCCTGTGCACACGAGGGCCACATCCGGCTCTGAGCTCGGTTGCTCCATGACACCTTGAGGTCTACTCCCTTTGGTCTCCTCTGCAGATCCGTCTACCCTTCTCCTCCTTCAGGCCACCCTTTAGTTATTTACTTTTTCCCTAGTGATTTTACTGTTCACCTTACCTCTTTAAATTTTTTATTTACATATCATAGTTACACATATTTTGGGAACACATGTGATATTTTGATGTCTGTACACAGTGTGTAATGATGAAATCAGGGTATCCATCACCTCAAACATTTATTTCTTTGTGTTGGGAACATTATAATCCTTCTCTTCTAGCTATTTTAAAACATACAACAAATTATTATTAGCAGTAATGTCCCTACTATACTGTCAAATACTAGAACTTACTCCTTCCATCTAACTTTTTGTAAACTATATCTTTGTAAACTTGTCCATTGCAATTGTTACAAGAAGGATGAGCCATGCCCCACATCCAGGCCACACAAACGCTTTGTCAGATGTGTCTGAACTACACCCTTCAGCCTTCCCAATCTCCAATCTCCACTGCCACTGCTGCAGCCTGAGCTAGCAGCCTCTCTCACCTGTCCTACCGCAATGGCCTCCTAAACAATCCTTCTGCTTTAGAGTGCTGTCTCAAAAGCAAAATTCACTTCCCAAGCTTAATAACCTCTGTCATCCCATGACATTCAAAATATAATCTAAACTTTTCCCTATACTCTGCCTGCAAGGCTCACATGACCTCTTCAAGCCTCGCTTGTGCCTCCCTGTCCCACATTCATGAAGGTCAGGCAACACTGGACACTTTTTTTCTGAAGAAGTGAAGTTCACTCCCATCTCGGGGCCTTTGTTCCTGCTGTCCCCATTGCCTGAAGCAGTGTCCCCAGACCCTGCTCACAGTCGCTGCTTCCTGCCCTCCAACTCCCAGCTTAGTTGCTGTCTCTTCGGGAAGTTTTCATAAGCAGGCTCTCTAAAACAAGATCACTTCTCTACCCCTGATATTACTGTGAATCACATCACCCCATTTATTTTCTTGATATTATAATCTGAATTTATTTTGTTAATGATTTGTTTATATTCTGTTTTCCCCCAAACTCCCACTGTAGTGTATATTCATGATGTGAAGAAATTTTGTCTTTTTACTTCTTTACCCCAAGTGCCTAATTGTCTGGCACAGGGTTGGCCCTAAATACATTTGATTCAATAACATGGATGAAAAGTGAGAGGAGTGTCCACAGGTGGAGTCTGAATGGATGAGGTTTGCCAGAATTCTCTTTGGTTAGGAGCAGGTACTCACTGGCGGGACCAGGGAAAATAGCCCAAAGATGTCGAAATAGTGTATGTATTGAGTTAAAGACACCTGTATGGTCACCTGCATGCTCCTTCTTTCAAATCTAAACTTTGAACACTTGGTTTGGGAACTAGGAAAACTAAATATGAGTATTTTCTGGTCTATATATTAGAAATACGGTAATGAGAGCAAAAAATCACAACTCTGCACCTTGGTATTCTCATCTATAAAATTGGAATATATGACGTGCTTTATGGAATTACATAATTATGCCAAAGTCACCCTGCAAGTGAGTGACAGAAGTGGAATTAGAGGTCTGACCTTTCTCATTCCTAACCTGTTGTGTATTCTCTGCCCGCACCCAACGGGATGAAGCCCGACAGTTCTCTAATCTCTCAATTCCCTCCCGCGTACCTGAAACAAGTAACACTGAAATTCCTTATCACTAAAAAGTCTTCTCTAATTCTTGAGAATTCTATGACCAGATGGCATGAACAGCTGACTCTCCTTAGAAAAATTAGTAAGAAAAGGCAGAAAATAGAAGAATGCAAAAATACTTTTCAAAGTTTCAGGAGAGAAAACAAAAATTGTGCAGAAGAATGTAAAAACCACACATGAAGAAAACCAATTCTAGGGGTTCAACTTGATGGAGAAGAGAATTTAGAGAAGGCTGGAAGTGGCAATGCCTGAAGTACCAGAGTGAGTGATAAGATGCCTCCATCCCCGGGGGAAAGGAATTCAATTCGCTGAGTTGAGATAACATCAAAGCTTAGTACCAGAGGGACAGTAGAAAATAAGTGACATTTGAGATGACATGGACTTCTTAGCACATGGATGAACATCATGGAGCCTCTGCATCAAACCTTTTTTTTTATTTTTTGCTTTTCAAAATCAGTGATCATGTGTTAGTACTGCATGTGCATTGGTGAGCTGCAATGACTGAATGGTAATGTGAAGAAAGAAGTGGAATCAGGTGCTTAAAGGGCTTGAGAACCAACATTTGCTGAGCACCTGCCTGCCAAGTGCCAGGTAGCACACCAAGAACCAACCCCTGCAGAAACAAAATGTTTTAGCCTAGAAAACCCAAGTCTCTCATTCCTACAACTCTACAAGATTGGTAGTGTTATCTCATCATGCAGGTAGGAAGACCATAGCTCTGAAAGGTTAAAGGACTTGCTCAAGATGAAATGAGATTTGCATCCATCTTTGTATGATGCTGAAATAGACTCTTTTTATTTTAAAAAGAGGTTCATTAATGTTAGCAAAATTGATAAAGATGATTCTGAAAGGATTTTGCACAGAGCTCTGCTACGTTCCTTCTGAAAATTCTCTCTCCTTCACCATTTCTCTGCTTTGCTTAGTCTCGTTGGGCTCCTCAGGGAGATGTGAAGTCTGGGCTTGGAGTGCCCACTTCCAGCAGCCTCGTTCCAAGTCATCTCCGCATTTGCTGAGAAGCTCGACTGCACAGACAAGCCCCCGGGCAGCACAAGAGGTCAGCCAGCCCTGAGCCAAACAGCGCACTCCAACTGCCTGATTCTCCTGGTACAACACTGGCAAGGGAACGAGCGTTAATTATTCCACTTCCAGCATCCTTCAGAAGCAGCAGTGACTGTGCTGAAAGCTGGCCAGGACAGCCTGGTGAGCCCCGCAGTCGCACAAGTTCTTCCTCAGAGGAAGTCATCGCCTCGCACGGGGGCGGCAGGGCTGCGGCTGCCTAGAAACCCGTCCTCAAGTGGCACATTCGTCTAGTTTCCTTTCCTCACTCTCTGCTCTTCCTTCTTCTTTTTCTCTTCCTCTCCTCTTTTCTTTTCCCCCTCCTTCTCCATTACACCTGTTATTTGCAGCCTCCCTATTTCCTTTCCTGGAAGTTACGCTTGCTCCTTCCTTCCTTTCTTCTTTCTTTTTTTCCTTGCGTTCTTTTATTTCCTTCCTCCTTTAGCCTTCTTTCTTTATCTCCCTTCCTTCTTTCTTCCTTTCTTCCTCCTTTTCTATCTTTTTGCTTGCTTTCTTGCTTTCTGAAACTCTGCAACTAGAGTGTTCTGCACAACACATTATCCAGTTTTACCAAAAAAAAGAAAGAAAAAGAAAGAAAGGAAGAAAAAAAAGAAAGCAAAGGAAAGAAAAGAAAAGAAAAAGAAAGCAAAAAGGCTTAACTATAATTAATATATATATATGTATATCCTGGATATATATATATCCTGGAAGCCATGTCCTGCTCTCTCTCTCTTCTATGCCTTTTCCGTCTGATTCTAGAAATGATTTCAGTCTTTCCATCTCAGAATTAGGGGAATCTCAGAGAATGCCTAGTTCAATTCCAGCTGATGCAGGAATCACCCTGGCAAAACACACTCAACAGGTATCCTCCAGATCATGGTCAAATATACCCTAATGTGGCAGAGAAGAGTCAAGGAGAGTCAGGGGGAGCCAGGTGGCTCAGCTCAGCACCTGGGTTGGAAGGGTGGAGTCCACAGGCAAAGTGGCCAGCTCTAAGGTGAACACCTTCTGCTGACACTCACTTGGGTCCAGAGAGAAAGCTTAAAGGCATGAAAGTCATCATGGCACAGTGAGCTGGGCACTTGTGTGATTCTAGGCGTTTTGCAAGGTGTCAGGGCAAATAAACAGGATACTACAGCGGCCAGGCATCACTGGAAAGGCCCGTGCACAGCCCTCCTTTTGCAGAGAAGCAGAGGAAGGGAAAGAAGTGTGTCCCTTAGTGCCAGGACCAAGTCTAGAACTCAAGTCCCTTGACAGTAATTACTATCTCAGTCCATTGCACTCTGCTAAATAATATTTATCTCCCTAAATAAAGCAAGCTGCTCTTGCCAAGAGATTTGGCTGAAGCCCTTCTACACAGACCCAACTCGGCAGCTGACCTCTGCCAGCCCACGCGTTGTGTCTCCTCCTCCTTCCTCTCTGCCTCCTCTCCTGCCTGATCTCCACGCACCAACTTAGACCCCTTATCCTTGTGGATGGCTCAGATCTGCCAGTGACATCTGGTGGCCTTCCCAGTCTGGTGGCCATCAACCTAACCAGATCTTAGTCCTGCGTAAGAAGAAAGAGTAGCATCCCAGAATGAAAAGACAAAAGGCATCCTCCCTCAGCACCAGCACTGAGCCCCAAAGCAAACACTCGTGGTGGGACTCTGGCTGCCCCCCAGTGAAATAAAGGGGTTTGGGGTCTGCCGCTGTCCACTCAGGGTCAATGCTGGAGGAAGCACCAGTCTGCACAGACTCTAAATCTCTAGATGCATCAGCCTGGGTGGGAGTTTAGAGATTATCTACCCCAACACTTTGTAGAATGTAAAAAACAAAGCCCATAGAGGGAAATGACTTGCCAAGAGTCACACATCATTTAGTGACAACCCTAAACTGAAAACAAAGTCTGTCTCTCATTCTGGTCTGAAAGCACCCACCATGGCACGAGACACACAGGAGAAGGCAGTGAATGCTGCTTCTGCATCCTTTTTCCCCATGCCCCCTCCCCTTGCTCTCTCCTTTCCTTCTTTCTCATCAGATTAAACTAAGTTATAAGCACTTAGTCCGTGTTTTCCTGGGATTTTTCCAACTTTGGTTTGATTTATAGATCTGTAAGTTTCTCCTTTCATTCATGTCTATAAATTCACTCAAAGGGCTTCTGAGATCCCTTTTCTGACCTCTTTTCTTCCCATTCTACACAGGGCGGAGGGCTAACCTAAACAAATGACTTCCCACATCATCTTCAAACACGGACCAGGCTCCCACCGGGCTCCGGAAGGAGTGAGCACACAGGAGCCAGACCCATGCCCCGCTAAGCTACAGACTCCCGCACTGTCGGCACCGCCTGGATGTGCTCATGAGGAAGAACAGGACAGGCAGAGAAAGAGCGGAGGAAGTTGGAGGTGGCAGGCGGAGGCGTTCCTGATTCTCAGTGTCTCAGCCAGGCGCTGGGAATATGCAACGTGCAGTTGGTTTGCCAAAGACAAAAGGGTAACATTTGCCTACAAATTCCAGAGGACTGAAGCCATAGAAAATCTCAGTGCTGGGCCAGTGAGAGCAACAGTTATCTTGCCTCCTGCTGGAGATGAATTTCAGGGGTTCTTTTCATCCAGGAAGTGGGGAGGGAACAGAGAGGAGGAAGCAAGTGGGGCTGCAGGGGGTGAAACAAAGCCAGCAGGGCTGGGCTTTGGAGTCAGAGACCTGGTTCCGATTCTAGCTGCAGAGGCAATTGGTAGGTTGGCTGGTCTTATTGCCCAGGGCCACCCAAGTCAGGTGGATCTTGGGTAAGTTAATTAATCTTTGTGAAATCCCCATCTCCCCACATACATCATGGGTATGAGGACACCTGCTTAGCAGGGTTGCTACAAAGATTAGAAATGGCCAGCACAGAGTACAGAATAATGGCAGCTGTCCTAATGATCATAATGGCCATTACAGAGGGGAAAGGGAGGGTCATTTCACATAGCCCTCCATTTAAGTAGGATAATTCTGAAAAGGACACTCTTGCAGGCCATTCAGCACTGGCAGAGTGAGTTCTTCGCTTCAGCCCGAGAACCTGCTGTCTTTGAGTTGTGTGTCTGAGGGAAGCACCCAGAATGCGCACCAGATGGGTGTTGTATAAATAGCATCTTTGCCACGCTGTTGTCACTGCCCAAATTTCCTTCCTGAGAACTAGGTTGTGTCTGCACTTCTGGGTGCCACGGCCTCTCGCCCTGGCTGGCTATGGCCCCTGGTTACGCTCGGTCATGGCCCTACCTGAGGGGTCCAGGGACTCCATGACCTGCAAGTGGCTCTGTGGCTGCAGCCAGCTCAGCAGTCTATTCTGTCAAAAGAGAGCAGCAGCAGGGGACGCGGATCCAAGCGCACAGGCGCGTCTCCATCTGGCCAAGCATCTTCTGTCTGGGACGTGACCACCCACACCATTCTCTTCTGATCAAACAGTCGGGCTTGCCGTGATTCAGCTCCCATCTCAGCTCTGCAGGACCCGCTCTCCTCCCGGAGACTGGAAGGCCTGTCTAATGAGTGAGCAGGAAGTGTAGGCTGCGCAGTCCTCCCAGCTGAGACTCCGGGAGAGCCGACTCACATCCGAGATGTCGATGGAACTTTTCTCCTGTCAGTTTTTTAGTCTTATTAGCTTTGCATTATCTTTGGGAGAGGAGGCTCAGGCAGGGAAAGAGGGAGGGCATCAGAGGGCTGGGCTTCAGGTTGCAGTGTAGTCCCTAGTACCTGTGCGATATTTGTTCTTACCTCCTCGAGACTCAGTTTCCTCGTCTGCACAGTGAAGATAGTCCCACCTGCCCACTTGCTAGACTCAAAAGAGACGATACTGTGAGTGAAAGGGCTTTGCCAACTGTGAAGCACCGATGTTTCATTGTGATAGCTTACTAACCCCTGTGAAAAGATATTTCCTTCTTTTATCCTAAAACTACTCCCTTTAGATGTCATCTCTACGTGGATTAGAGGCAGAGGTTGTGACAAGGGCCTAAGAAATCAGAAGGAGAGGAAGCTGAAGGTTTCAGAGTAAAGGGCAGCGGAGTCTAGATTTCTGGAGTTTGCTAAACTAAATCCCTTCTTTCCTGTCCTTCCTGGTTCCTACCCTCCCAGCTTTCCTCTGTGAGGAGACTGCGTGTCTCCTCTTCCGGACACTGGTGCAGGGGCTGGAGATGCAACAATGCGAAACCTTCCAGGAGCCAAGGGTGCAAAACAGAAGACAGAAGCAAAACGAAACGCAAATATGATGTGCACAGCGACAACAGAGCAAGTGCCAGATCCAAGAAGCCTGAGGAGAGAGTAAACCAACCAGTTTTATGTAAAGGATTGTAGGGGAAGCTTTTTAGAGGAGTAATATGACCTCTGTTTTACAGATGGGGAAACTGATACTGAGGAAGGTTGGATGACTTTCTTAAGGTTAAAAACCAATAAGTTCATAGCCTGGACTCAACTGTGTTTGATTCAAAAGATTTTTCCCTTTCCATCACACTGTTCTGAGCAAAGTTGGCTTCATGGGAGGAAGTTTGATGCTATTTAAAAAAAAAAAAATCTGCATCAAAATTCTTGGAGTGAGGAGATAATACTCCTCTTCAAAAGCCTTTCACTGTGAGACCTCCTCCCCAGTCTAAGCCTTTATCCTCCTAGATTAAGACAGTGTTTTCCTGGTGCGGGTTACCCCTCTTTCCTGTTCATAGACACGCTGAAGACTCCATCAGATCATTGCCTACAGGACACACTACGAATTCTTAAGTCCTTTCTGCAATCTACCCCTCTCACTCCACTCTACCTAACCTGTCCTCAATTTTCTCCCAAATACACCCAACTAAACTTGGTCTCTGTTCCTATACCCCTGAGAAGTTGGCAGCTGCAGGTGAACACTGTGACAAGAATGGGCCAGAGTCAGAAGCAGCTCCCAACTCAGCCATGCATAGTCTGTCAACTTGAACAAGGTGACTGAGGTCTTTGAACCTCTGTTTTTGTGTCTCGAAAACTAGAACATTAACACTGACCCCACAGGCGTGATGCGAGGCTCAGGAGATGTGGTTTATTACCGAGAGCTTAGTGCAGTATGATCCATTGTTGCCAACACAGAGGGCGATCTGCAGATAGGCTTCAGATCTGAGGGAATCTCTTTCTGTAAAGGAAAGATGGTGTCGAATGCCTTTAATTCTATAACCTTCAAATCGTCTCCTTCAAAATGATCATTTTTCCCTCAGAGGCCCCTCGCCCCTTAGGCTCTGGAAGTGTAGATCAGTTCGGTCTCAGACCTGTCTGCTTGCAGTCAGTGCCTAATTTTTCTTATTCTCCTTCCTGCAAAATGTGTTTCTCTTTTCTAACAAAGTTTCCTTCCTGATAGCTGTTTGGAGTCCAAGAATCCAGCACTTGGAATGAGGTTCTCTGAATACATGCTGGGAAATGTGGGCTCAACATCAGAAACGATTGCCTCCAGCACAGTCTGGCCTATAGACTCAGCCTCCACGGGGAAGTGGCGGTAGCAGCGGGCCTGAGTCATTAGGCGGTTGGGCTAATGACAGGCTTGGAGCAAACAGCTTGCACATTGTCAGGAGCTCTCTCCAGCTGGCCAGGCCAGGCACAGGAGGACTTGACCAAGGCGGGCTTCCGTCTCCCATTTCTTCAAATCCCTCCTCTGTATGACATTACATCTAGCTGGGGTTTTCATTATACAGTTCTCCTGGAAGATCTAGAGGAAATGGGGGACCCCTCCCTTGCCTGATTCTTCATTTCACCTGCCCAGTCTTTAGGCTCTTTCAGTTTACATAGAAACTTAGGAGAGGGGGTTCGGGGGTGAGGACACCTTGCTGCCCTCCTGCTAGCAGCGGAGTTTGGTGACCGGCACAGTTCACCGAACCCACCAGCTCCACTCAGTGCCTTGGGGAGAAAGTCTGTGTAATTGTCTTTCAGCATGGGGGCCATAGAAGGTCAGAAAGACATAGGTTTAATTACAGTGTCTATCACCTTGGGATAGAGACCAGCCTCCTCTGAGCTTGTTCCCTCAGCCGTAGAAAGTACAGAATAATGTTGCATAGAATTGAATCCAGGATGTTATTATTTTATGCAGTACCAAAAAATAAATAAATAAATAAAAACCAATGCTACCAATTAAACTGAGACACTATCGACAATAAAATGCATCCTAAAATCAGAAATATTGAGTGTTAAAAAAGAAAAAAAAATGTCAGAAAAAAAAAATGCAATGTGGCACCTACCTCCGAGGGTTCCTGTGAAGATTAATTAAAATCATGCATCTGAGAGTGTTTTGAAAACTGTTACTCACTGTAGCTATGTTGTTATATCGGATGGCGGCAGCACATTGCCATGGAAAAGCACGGGCTTTGAGGTGAGCCAGACTGGGTTCGAATTGCACTTCTGAGCTATGTGACCTTGGGCCATTTCTTTAATTCTCGCGGACCTCAGTTCTTCACTCTGAAGGAGGGAATCGTAATTCCTGCCCTGCTGCTCTCACAAGTGCAGGGTCACAAGCGTACGCAGGATGTACGTCCACTGAAAGTGATTTATTTATCTGAAATTCAAATGTAACTGGGTATCTCCTGTTTGTATTTGCTAAATCCGGCAACCCTATATAAACCAAAGGATCAACAAACGTAAGGCATAGGCAGTCTGGATCGCAGGAATAAGACTTGGAAATTGTTTAAGGGCAGGAAGGACTTAGGGTGAATGAATGATGAGCTGAGGCTCAAGAGCATCACAAGCTTCCCTTGGGGGCGACAGCCAGCAGCAGGGCAGTCTGGGGGACAGCAGAGACAAGAAGACGCCGCCCCTGAAGCTGCAGCCTAGTCTGGCAGGAGCCTGGAGGCGGGTGCTCAAATCCACACTTCGCCTGATGGTGTCTTACAAAAAGCCAGGAGCAGCAGACTCCAAATGCATGTCTTAAAAAAATGGAGATGACTCAGCGAGTAATAGCTGCAGGAAGAGAACTCAAGAGTTGCATTGAGTAAGAACATGTTCCAATGTTTTTCAATAAACCAAAGAAAAGTGTAAATTATTCATTTGTTATTTTTGTAAGTGTTTCAAATCTATGATTTTTTTTTCCTGTTGTGTCTCTCCAGCTCTTGTGTCCACAAGAATGTCTCTCCTCCATGAAAGTAACTTCTTTTTTGTAAATGGAGTCTCAAACCACACCAAAATTGCAAATGTAAAGTTCATTTCTCCTCTCTCAGATCCGCCTGGATAGAATCCTAGGTAGGCTCTGGGCTTAATACTGCTACCTTGTTCCGAGGAGAAGGCAGAGCTTGTGTGGCGCTTGGTTTGTTTTGACGTTAGGAGTTGCTAAATTCAGGTCTTTGATATTTGACCATGTTTCAGAGCTATTGAAAGAGACTTGGATTTTCGACAGTCATAAATGAATGGCATTTGTGTTTGCTCAGAACACACTCATACCTGTGAATGAGGTACACTAGGGTTGTGGTTCCTGGTTTACCTGTGGGGCTACTGAGTCCTAGGGCTGTACGGGGCTAGCCCAAGCTCCCCCACTGGGTTGGTGAGAGCTGGGCTCTAGCCAGGCCCTCCCTTCCTCACTAGCTGTCTTGGCACTGCAGTCAAACCATCCGGAGCTCTGCTGCCTCATTTAAGAAATATGGCAAATACTGCTCGTTTGCAGGGTTATTTGTGAAGGTCATAAGAAATAATATGCATGGAAGGGTGTTGTATACTCCAAAGGGAATTCTTAACAGTATTAATTCTTATATATTTAGCTAGTTTCTTAGCAGAACTGGGAGAAGAATCTCAGCCTTCTTAGATGAAGCCTTTGGTCCTCATTTTCACCATCTGCCCCCCCATGCAGGTGGAAGAACCAACTGCAAACATTGTCTTGCTCTCATGGAGGGGTCTCTGGCCCCTTCTCTGGAGGCAGGGAAAGCTAACCTTGACTTTGGGGTGCATCCCTACAAGGCGGGTGAGGTGAAACAAGCCTTTTTGACAACGGATAGACAAGTGCATGTCATAAAGAGAGGCTACCGAGGAAAAGAGCTTTAAGGAAACTTTTAATCTTTCCTTATTTCTTGTGTACTGAGGAAGGTGGTTATCCATGAAGAGAAAACTATTAGGAGTGAGGGATATTCAAAATCTTTCTCAGCAAAAGATAATTCTTGTTAAGAAAAGCAGAAAAAAAGAGAGTATATTTTGGAAATATGAGACTTTATTATAAATTAAGACTAATTTCCAAAAACTACATATGGAAAACAATATTGGAACTTAATCATATAGGCATACTTTTCTAGAATTTATATTATTAAAATATGATCTACACGTGGACATTTAAAGCCAGAAGAAATCCTAGTAATCATATAAACCAGGACTTGTATTTTACAGGTTTTGAAGACAAAGTCCAAATAAGGAAGGGTTTTTGACAGGGCCACAGAAAATAAGGACTTAGCCAGAAACAGTATTTATATTAGCTGACTCTCAGGGTCATCAATTTTTGGTGCACCAGGCTCTTTTTGTCTTTTCATAGAATTTTCATGCATTCCTGTACATGGGAGATTGCTCTGTATTTGCATTCCCTGCCCCTAGAAGGATGATGCAGTAATGATGCACTGAGCATTCTGCTGTTGATGTCAAAATTTTCTAGAGGTGACTTCTTTGCAGTGACTTCCTCAATTAAATTGACCTTATGTACAATGAGTTCTCATTGTTCCCATCCTCTTATTGAGACAAGAAAGAAACAATCCATCTGCAAGAAGATGGCTATAGCTGGTCCTTCTCATAGGTCTGAAACATCTGCATTGATCATTTGCTCCTTAATACAATCATTAATCCTCAGCACTCTCCAGCTCTCTCTCTAGCATGGATCACTGACATGAATAATATGTTTAAAAGATGCTGGATGTCTGTATTTTTCACAAAAGGCTAATAAAAGGGCCATCTTGGGTTGCAGAGATTGAGTAGCATTATCTACTGGTTCAGAAAAAACATACATGAATGCCTTATAGACAAAGGTGACAAACTAAACAAGATTTCAGTATTAGAAAAAAAGTTTGTTACTCCTTGGCAACTAGGTTCTAATATTGGACAATGAGAATCTTGCACTCACTCTTCTGGGATTTTTTTTTTTTTTTTTTTTTTTTTTTTTTTTTTTTTTTTTTTTGCCTAGAGTTCTAGAAACTCAAGGCTAAGATTGTATTCTCAATGTTCATGTCTTCTCCGGCTAGGACATCTAGGATAGCACAGTGATCGCTCCATTATTACCTTTTACATCGAGATCAGGGATTTGAGATTCATCTCTCCTATGTGTTATTTTGAGCTGCCTGGAATCATCTCTGCAAAGTGTTAATATTGAAAAAACCCACAAAAAATAGAATAAGGTCATAGGTTATCAAGAAATATATCTATATAATCTTAAAGAGAAAGAAAAAGTATAATAGGCTTCTTTGTCTTCCCACCTGCTTACACATTCTCATCCTGTCTTTCCATAAGGCTATTCTGCCATTCTCTTTGATCCTGGGGCAGGGGCATCAATAATAGTGTCTCATCCCTACCACAGGGGCTGGCACCCAAGCCCTGGCTGACCAGTGAGAGTGTCCCTATACCCTTGCTCTGGCAAATTGTTCAGAGATAAGCAAGGGGCCCATGCAGAACCAACGATGTTCTTCCCTGAGATTGCTATGCAGTTAAAGGGAGAGGAAATGCTCCTTCCTGCTGAAGGTTAGAAATCTGGGGCTGCCAACAACCATATCATCTGCTATTTGGGGGTTGACTATGACTAATGAAGCCAAGCAGAGATAAACAGAATGGCAAGAGAAAGAGAGAGGGGAGAAAGCAAATCCCGATGTTCTTATTTCAGTTCTTGGACCTAGATTTATTTGAAGCCACACAGAGGGAGACAGCTCCATCAAAGTAGGAACCTCCTGACCTGGCTGATCCTAAAACTCAATGTATCCAAAGATGTCCAATAAATTCTATTGTTTCTATTGTTGTTGTTGTTGTCAAGATACTTTGAGTTGAGTTTTTGCTCTTACAGCTGAAGATTTTCTGAACAATACAAAAGAAGCATCATGAATCACCTTAGTGGGTTAACCAAAGGAATCATGTCTTCCAATAAGACCTTCTAGGTAGTCCCAGTACAGGAAGAGACAAAATGGCATCTGTATAGTTGATGTGGGACCAGTGGGAGGAGAAACGTGGAGACTGGGTTGATCTCCTTTGCAGCCCACAGTAGACCTTGAGGCAGCTCTATGGGAATCTGGTACTTCAAGTAACCAATTTTAAAACCACCTGTACAGTATAGATTCTAGAGCTCACTAGACTGTAAACTCAGTGAAGTCAAAGACTGTATCTGGTATCTGTCTTCTTCTCTTCCATATTCTAGCACCTGGTACAGCGGCTGGGTGTAAGTGCACAAATCCTTTGTACATAAAATGAATGGTGGAGCTAGCTACTTCTATACATGTCTCTTTAACTAAGTGCTGTACTTACCTTCTTAAATATGAATTACTTCCAGAGCTGCTGAGAGGTTAACTTGGACACAGTGTGTATGGTATCTAGTATTGTTCCCTTTGCTCCTCATCCCTCCGAAATTCTGTAGGTGTCTGTCGCATTTACTAGAATACACTCAAGACTTGGAATCTGGCAACTCTTATGTCAGGTCCAGCTCCATGGTGATGTGATTTTAGGCAAGCCCCTCTCTGCTCAGGGCCTCCATTTCCCCACCAGCAACATGAGGGGGCTGAGCTGGGTGAGCCCTGAGATCCCTTCCAAGTCTACCATTCCATGGCTCAGTATAGAGCAGGATATTGATGACTCATGTAGCAGGATAAACAACTTCTCCCCATGTGCAGTCTGCTAAAGTAATGAGCGGAACTCTTTCTAAACAGAAAAAAATTTTCACACCAGACAGAATCCAAAACCTCTGAGGGTTAAATGAGGGGAAGCATAATACTAAGCAGATGAATCCTCTAAAATAATATTGCAACACCTCCTGGCAGCCCACCCTAGTTTCCATAGGATCTCTCCTGAGTGATTTAACTGCTATGCATGAGGACACCTGAGGTCACTTCCAGCCCCAGCCCAGGTCAACACACCCTTTGCATTTTGCTGCTTCTGTCTGTTGGGCCTACTGGGTATGTGGACCATGAGGATTTGCTCACGAAGGCCTCCCAGGGAGATGTGGATTCTCTGCAGCAAGTTCCTAATCACTCTTTCTTTTTCTATCCTCCAAGCAAGTGTCTGCTCCACAGCTTCCTAGGGTTCATAGGAAACAAATTAAGATTGATGAAAACTGGCCATCTAAAAATAGTGATAATAAACCATTATTGCAGCCCTTGTGTTTACTGTGCCATGCAAACATCACAATAGGCACATGAACATTATCCCCAATTATAGATGAAGAGACTAGAACATAGAGAAGCAAAGTAACTTGCCTGACGTCGTTCAGCTTCGATGAGATGAAACCAAACTTCAGACCAAGAGCATTTTATTTCATTCCTATGTTTTCAACCCCTGTCTGAGTCTATTCAGGCCTCTATAACAAACTACCATAAACTCGGTGGCTTATAAAACAACAGAAATGTATTTCTCACAGTTCTGGAGGCTGAGAAGTCCTCGAGCAAGGCACCAGCAGGTTCCGTGTCTGGTGAGGATCTGCCTTCTCACAGATGGTCACTATAATCCCATGTGGCTGAGGGAGCTGGGGTCTCTATGGGATCTCTTTTACAAGGGCATTAACCCCATTTTTGAGGGCTCTGCTCTGGTGACCTAATCACCTTCCAAAGGCTTCACCTCCTAATATGTGGTAGAATTGTAACTTATGAATTTGAAGGAGACTCAAACATTCAGTCCTTTGCAACTCTTATTATGCCTATAGGCATGTGAAGCTCTGTTTTCCTTTAGCATATGTGAGAAAATAAGTTTAAAAAGGATGAAACTATTTTCTCCAGGTGGTACAATACCGGCAATGTAAACCTAAGTCTTGGTGACAGCAGGTCGTTGTGTTAGACTTGGCATCCAGAATGAAAAAAGGCCAGAGTGAGCAAAGTTCTGCTTAACTCTCTGAGCTGATAACATGAGACTGAATTTACTCTAAATGCCCTGCATTAATTCTGCCCAATCTGAGCTAACCTCTCGGGTTGTTCTATAACATGAGCACCCCAAAACTTGAGGCTGAGACCCAGCTATCAGCAAACTCAGCAGCAAGAATGATGTAAATCCCCTTTTGGCATATATTTTAATTTTAGAAAATTAATCAAGGCTCAAATCTAGAAGCCTCTTTCCAGAGAGTCTTATTAGTTAACCCCAGTCCCCCATCGAACTATCTCCTTCCTTAAGTTTATATGTTCCCTGGCATCTCTCTATTGTTTTGATTTTATTTTTGTAATATTTTATATTTTGAGACAGAGTCTCACTCTGTCTCCCGGGTATTAGTGTGGCTCACAGCACCCTCACACTCCTGGGCTCAAGCAATCCTCCTGCCTCAGCCTCCTGAGTAGCTGGGACTACAGGCATGTGCCACCATGCCTAGCTAATTTTTTCTATTTTTAGTAGAGACAGAATCTCACTTTTGCTCAGGCTGGTCTTGAACTCCTGACCTTGGCCGCTCAGAGTGTTAGGATTACAGGTGTGAGCCACCGTGCCCGGCCATGTTCTCTGGTATCTTATACCAGCCATTTCAATGCTGAATATATGCTGTTTAGGACCTTTAGGAGACTGTGAGATACATTCAGGCAAAACCTGTATCTATGCCTGTGACAAAATCAAACCCTGTTTACCATATCACTGTACGCTCTGTAATTCCTGAGAAAGAATTTTTTTTCTCAGAATTTAGTGACAGGAAAAATGTGTTTTCCTGATTACTTAATCATTTTTATTTACTCAGACATGGTCCATTTCACAACCAGTTGTGTTTAGCTGCCTGGAACATACCATCATCTCTCACCTATGGGCCTTTCGATACCTCTGCCTAAAAATACTTCTTTTTGCCTTACAAGCTCTCATTCTTCAGGATGCAATATGGCCGTAATCTTTCCTGATGAGTCCATCTTTATCTCCTCCCAGACTGGATCGGGTCCTCCCTTACTCCTCACACCCACAGATGTCCCAGTGTCTCAGCCATTTTCACGGGGCGCTGTGGTCCCCTCACTTCTGGGCAGCTTCCCCCATTATACCCTGAGTGTTCTATGCACAGGAATTTTCTAGATATCCTGCTCCTGTATTTTCTGCACGACGTGTGATGCAGAAAAATTTCTCAGGAATATTTGCTGATTGATTGTGTGACTGAATAAATACACAAAGGAAGGAAGGGAGGGAGAGAACGGAGGAGAGAGAGAGGAAATGAGGATCGGGGAGGAGAGAACTGAATCTATGCTCAATCCTAAAGATGATCACCTTAGATTTTTAAGCTCTTTACTTTTTCCTCTTTTACTCTTTTCATCATTGATTTCTATTCTTAAAGTTACATATAATTAGTTTTTCAAGAAAGGAGTGACAAGTAAACTTATAAAGATAGGATCTTTATGGGATGACTTAGCTATAATGATCAATATGACTGAGAATTTTGCAAACCCCCATGAATACCATTCATGGAAGTGAATTATTTATGCATCCACACCAGGGGGATTAAGCTACTGCTAGCAAATGGGCCACAGGGAAACTGAGTCAGCAGCCATCACGGATAAGAATGCAAAGCTGAGTCTAATATCCAAGACATAGCTTTCAGGCCCGTCTTCCTGGGAAAGATATTTGCAAGCCAGTGGGAATGTTGAAGCCTTTGAGAATGTCTCTTGGGACAATCTGCCTCTGAACAGCTCCAACTAAAGGACAAGACAGAGCCAGTTGCCAGTCTGGCCCTTTCTCCCATCCTTCATGTCTGCAGTTCTTGTCCACCACCCCTACAAAGCTAGTTCTATCGACAGGTTATTTTAGAAATCAACAAGAAACTTATCACGATTACAATTTTATAAATGACAGTTGGTCTCAGAGAGTTTAAGTGACAGCCAAATTCACATATTGAGAGAGTTGCAGTGTTGGAATTTGAGCCATGTTTTTTCTCATTCTAAAATCCATGGTTTTTCTACAACATCGTACTTGGCCTTTTAATTGCCAAGGACCACTTAGACCTTTGGAGGACTCAATCATATGGGTTATGGAGTCCAGTGGTCAGCTCTGGCAACCTGGTAAGTTAAGGCTCATGGAGGTATTTCCCACAAAGTCATGTCACAATCTCATTTGAGATGGGTGATACGTGTATGGCTTTATAAAGCATGTTAAATAACGTAGTAAGTTTATGTTTGGGGAAGAAGAGATATGCAGTCTAAAAAATGGAAAATAAATTTTCACAAAATTCTCCTCATAATGACAATAAAGTGAAGATAAACTCTTGGGGAAGATGTCACAAAATCTAGCTAGATGGGTGGAGTTCAGAGATTGTCAAATTTGTCAAAGGAGTAATGTCCCATGGGACGTTTAGCTACCAGGCGCAGTCTCGTGCATGCACTGGGCTAAACACCCCCAGGCCAGGACTCTAACTGTGTCCAGAGATCTCGGACTGACTCTGGTGAGCATTGTAAAAACCATGCAGAAGAATCTCACTCACATTGAGACTCCTTCCAAATTATTCTCCTGAATAACACCCCTGGAAAAAAGATATCAGACTGCGACAGCTTCATGAAGATGAAACAGTGTGTTAAACCTGAAGTTCATTCTTTCCAAAAACGCTTGTCGATGGCCAGCCATTGACTAGCTCCTATGTGAAAGGTCGGGAACAAACATGCTTGCTCAAGAGACTCAGATCTTCCAGATTTTAGTCCTTTAACTGGTATAAAGCACTTGGATGTTCAACCAGATCACGATCATGGCTGTACTTCAGTGTTCACAGCTTTGCAGATTAACCCGGCTCTCAGCTGGATTCAATATATTAAAAACCTCAAAGTCTCCAGTGTAATGGAGAAAGTTGTTGGTAATATTTAGAAAAGATATTTCCTCTAACTAACCAGTTGTTCCTTGCTTTCCTCTTCCGTAACTGTCTTTCTTTCCTTGGCATGACCACCATCACTGTGAGATATCAGTGACTCCTGTGCTCTGAGTAACTGTTAGGCATGTTTTTCTGGGTGGACCCTGAGGATGTCTCCGACTTGTGTTCATTCATGCAACACACTTTGATGAGTACTGCTGCCCCAGGGCGCATGTGGACCGCTGGGAATATACAGATAAATGCAAGCACGATTTTCTGGAAGAGGTGGCTCCAGGGCTGTCTCGAAGGATGAGGTTGGGAGTATGGCCGCTGTGCTTCTCTCCTTCCTCGACCTTCACTGTCCTCAGCCATATAAATGGGGCTCAAACTAGGTAACTCATAAATTCCTTTGCCAGGTGGGGAACATTTAAAGACAGCACCTGTACAGTAAGGAATAGCGAAGGCTTAGGATAAGTGGTGGATTTTACAGTTATAAAGGATATTATATTTTTAAATTCCTTTTTATCCCCTAAGTCTGGCTCTGTTAGATGAGCAGTATACTGGAAGTCAAAAGGCCTGGCCCCTGACCCTGGCTCTGCGTCTTCCTGGGAAAGGATGTTAACAGAGAACATCACAGGAATGCTGGCCTCACAGGGCAAGTATCTTCCTCTCCCTATCTCTGCTTTCCAAGCCTGTGGGAATGAAAGTAGTTGGCGGAAAAGGGTAAATTTCAACAATACTCAGTAGGTGGATGGGTCTCCTTCCTCTCCTTCCATTCCAGGAAGTCATCCTAGGCCATCTTTCTAGCTTCCTCTATGGTCTCAAGCGTCTGTCTCTGCAGCCAGGGTAGGGGGATTCTTGCCGGGCCCATAGATGTCACGGTTCCTCCCCAGAAGAGGAAAAGCTAGCCTAAGATGTAACTCCATTGTTTCTCCTTCCTACCAGCCGGTTGTTCCAGGAAGGATATGATTTTCCCTTTGAAGTCTCAATTTATTATGATTTTAATGAGAAATAACCAGAAACCTTGGAATCCCATTGGCTCTGAAAACATAATGCCCACTTGTGTTGCACCAACTAGCCCCTTTAGAACATGAGCCATTCCTCACACTGGCCTCCTACAGAAGAGGTGAGCAGGACATATTTAAACTGGGAAACAAAATCTTCAGAGAGGAATTTACATTTCCCTAAGAATTATCTGCTTTGACCTACCCAGCAAACGGTGTGGCAGAAGGTGGCAGACCCAGGAAGGAAGCTCAGATCTCCCTTCAGGAAAGGATAGCTGGAGTGTGACTAGTTAGCAGCCTCCAGAGGTTAACTCTTTCAGGTCTGTCTCGGCTTTGGAGCTGAGGTTGTGCTCTCTTCAGAGTGGCCCAGCCAATGACTAAGCAAGATTTTAGTACCAAGGCCAGGCCTCTAGTGGGTAGTATTTGCTGTGCAGCTCCCTGTTGGGCTGACAGAGACTTTGTCAGCTCTGTATTAATGTCCGATGACTCCTGCCAAACCCTACTTCCTCTGGCTTTCTTTAACAGATATTCTCTGAAATGGACCTACCTGCATGTTTGATTCCAACTTAGCTTCTGCTTGGAGAAGACCCAACTGACACAGTGATACCAGAAGTGGGTGATCCAAGACAGCAAGTGGTAAGATGAGTCTGGGGGATTAGATCACTCATCACTCTGCGGGTAATGAGAATCCCATACCAGGTGGTATGGGGGGCAGATAGTCCCTAGCATAAAGTGTAGCCCAACTGCTAAAAATTCTACTAGTGGTAACTTTAGGAAAGTGTTCTAGTGAGGAGTTAAGCCTTGGCCAACACATTAATTCAAGCATTTGAAAAGACTGGAAGAAGAATGCAGAGGGCAATGGGATTGCATTATAGCACCAAGGGATAATGAAAAGTTGAGGGTAGTTACTGAAGAATTTAAAACTCAGTGTGAAGACCAGAGGGCCTCTTGGGTAGTTTACAAAAATATTCTTATCTGGCTCAATAGGCATCTTAGTCCATTCAGAATACTATAATAAAAATACCTTGAACTGAGTGGCTTATAAATAATAGAAATATATTTCTCATAGTTATGGACACTAGAAGTCTAAAATCAGGGTGCTAGCATGGTCAAATTCTGGTGAAGGCTTTCTTCTGGGTTGCAGATGGCTAACTTATTGTTTCTTTACACGGGAGAAAGATGGCAAAACTAGCTCTCTGGCCTCTTCTTATAAGGGCAGTAATCCCATTCATGAGTGCTCTGCCCTGTGACCTGATCACAACCCAAAGCCCCCACCTCCTAAGACTATCACCCTGGGGCTTAAAATTTCAACATATGAATTTTGATGTAATATAAGCATTCAGCCCATTGTAGTAGGAGAATACAAAATGCTGATGTTCAAACTCAGGATTTAATACTTAACTGTAGACCTTAAAAGACAATTGAAACATTCAGCCAAGACAGATCTATGTTACCAAAGTAAAGGCCCTACTTGGGAAAATCTGAGTCCCTGATAAATTTTAGCTCCCCAGAATCCTGAGGCCTCAATGTTCAAAGAAGTGGACCTTCACTCCCTACTAAGAGCTAGCATCGCCTCCTGCATAAAAAGACATTTGCAAAAGCTTTCCCCTAGCAAGACAACACGGCTCCCTTCAAAACCTCCTATTTTGGATATCGGATCGATAGTTTATGTTAAGAGTTGTATAATGCAGTTGCATAATCCATATATGTGCATAATTTAATGACTTCTCAGTCCTTCCCCCAGAGAGACTATGGCTATTCACTTGGGTAACTGTACTCTGGGAAACAGGAACACCTACATATTTCAAGGATCTTTAGACACCAGCCAGGACTGACAGATATCAAGAAACCCAGTGTCATCATGGCTCCATATAGCATCTGATTAGGGAGGAAAGGGACTTCTTTCTTCCTCAAGTTATGATGGAGTTATGTTCTAATAAACCCATGTTAAGTTGGAAATATCATAAGTCAAAAATGTATTTAATGTACCTAACCTACCAAACATCATAGCTTAGCCTAGCCTATCTTAAACATGCTCAGAAAACTTGCATTAGTCTACATCTGGGCAAAATCATCTAACACAAAGCCCATTTTGTAACAACGTGTTGAATATATCATGTAATTCATTGAATTCTGTACTGAAAGTGAAAAACAGAATGGTTGTATGGGTACTCAAAATCTGGTTTCTATTGAATGTTTATCATTTTCATTCCATATAAAGTTGAAAAATCGCAGTCGAACCATAGTAAGTCAGGGACAATCTGTACACTCCAAAAACAGCTACAAGAATTAGCTAGCATGTGTTACTTGGAACCAGTGAATATTTGTGGTCCTCGATTTTAAAGATTCCTGATCAAGGGTCTAGGACATAAAACTCGATAAGCAAGAGTTTACTACTGACTTGAGGGCACTCTCCTTAGATCTACTACGTCTGGTGGGAAAAATAATGACCCTTCAAAGATGTCCAATACTAATCCCTAAAACCTGTGAATATGTTAGGTTACATGGCAAGAATAAATTCAGATGGAAGATGAAATTAACATTTCTAATCAGCTGACCTTAAAAATATAGAGATTATACTGGGTTATCCATATGGGCCCCATGTAATCACAAGGGCCCTTAAAACTTAAGAAGAGGAAGGCAAAAGAAGGGTCCGAGAAGGAGAGGTGATGACAGAAGCAAATCAGAGAGGTGCTGTGTTGCCGGAGGAGGGAAACGAATGAATGCAGTTGGTTTCTGAAAGCAGGAAAAGACAAGAGCATGGATTCTCCCTTAGAGCCTCCAAAAAGAACGCAGTTCTCTAACACCTTCATTTTAACCCAGTGAGACTCGTGTGTGACTGTTTGTTACAGCAGCAATTGAAAACTATTACACTTCCTAGAAAGGACCCTAGAGGATGGTGGAAACATGTCATCAGGGTGGTTCCTAGAAACCTGGACAAAGAAATGGCCAACATTGAGCCAAGGTAAAATGCCTAAATTATTATGGCAAACAGCATATAAAGGGATTAGAACCTCAGGGATAGGGCATGTTGGAGTGGATGTATGATGTGAGGTCGGGAGACCCGTGAAGGATTGTGATTCATGGTAGCACAAAGTCTCCATCAAGACCATCAGGAATGTCCTGGGAACAGAGATGCTTGGTACCACAGTGTGCTGGCAATAGCCATCGCTAAGGAGATCAGTGGAGGCTCTTTCCTAGAAGTCATGGCTGAGGACAAGAGGCTGTTATGGGCTGAGCTTGCAGATAGTAACCGGAATGATGGCACCCAAAGCAACACAGGTAAGATGTCAGCAACGAATTGCCAAAACTTCAGAGGCCACAATCACTGTGCTTCCTGCAAGACATTAAAAAGAAAGTAATAACGATGAGAAGAGAGACTGAGGGAAATAAAATGACCCTGATAAAATGTCATAAAATTTTGCCCCGTTTCTCGATTCGAGTAAGATTTTTGACCTGGACCCATTAACATTAAAGGTACCTGGATTCTCAGGTGAAAGGACCCTGAACACCACAAGTATATACCACAGTGATTCTTCAGACCTTTCCTAATGGAATGATAGCCACTTATTGGGTGACTATCATGGGGAAACAAGAATATCTACATTTCAAGGACCTCTGGACACAGGGCAAGATCGACTCTGACACCTAGAATCCCAGAGTGTCATTGTGACTCTCTGTTAAAGTGGAGACATAAAGAGGCAAAAGAATAATGAGTCCTTGCCAAAGCCCAGCTCCAACTGGGTCCACAGGCTCTGAAGACATACTTGATTGTCATTTTTCCATTCCCAAAATGTTCAATTGGATTTTACACACTTACCAGTCTTAATAACCCCCACACTGGGTCCTAGACCTGCGGAATAAGAGCCAGCATAGCAGCAAAGGCCAAAGTAAAGGCTATGAAATTAGTTACCCATTTACACCGTAGTCAAAAAGTAAATAAGAAAACAACATTGATTCCTGAGGCAGATGGTGGTAATTAGTACCACCCCAAAAGAGTCTAATAGAGGAAAGAGTGGCGGTCTCTGTCACCTTTCTATTTAGAACAATGATTTGCTTCCTGCAGAAGCCAGGTGATCTTGGAGAATGCCTGTAGACTACCATAAGCTCAACCAACCATTAGCCTCAACCACAGATGCTTTGTCAGTGTGTGGAATCATTGCAGAGCAGATTCAAATGGGCTGAGGCACATGATATGAGGACATTGATCTGGTGAATGCATTCTTTTCTAACCAAATCACAAAAGAAGATTCAAAGCAGTTGCATTGACATGGAATTCACAACAACATATGTTCACCGGTTTTCCCAGTAGTGTTAACTCTATTGCTTTCTTTAACAATAGTCTAGGAGATATGGACCATCTAGACACCCCACGGAATATCACATTGTTCCATTACATTGGTAACATTGTGCTGGTCAAGAAGAATGAACAAGGGCTGGCTAGCCTTAATACCATGCCTATAATTCAGACAGTGAGAAATAAACCTTGAGAAGATTTGGGGCCCTGCCACTTCACCAGAGTTTTAAAGACCCAGTGGTCAGGGACACTATCTTCAAAGTAAAATATATATGGCTACATCTTTCATCTCTACTTTAAGTGAGGAGGCAAAATGTCTATTAGGCCTCTTTGGGTTTATAAAGGAATAAAAAAAAGGAAATATAAAGATATCTGTTTATATTATTTTAAATGAATTAAAATAATCAAAAGTTTTAAGTAAAAACAATAATAATATGTTATGGGTTTTATACCATGTAGAAGAAATAAAATGCATAACAAAAGGAGCACAAGAGATGTGAGGAAACAATTGGAAATTTACTGTTACAAAGTTCTTATACAATATGTAAAGTAGTATAATGTCACTTGAATGTAGACTGTTATAAGTTAAGGATGTAATCTGTAAATCCTTAAGCAACCACTGACATAACAGAACACAATTACATCTAATAAGTCAACACAGGAGAGAAAACGGAATTATTAAAAAAAATCCAAAAGAATGTAGTAAAAAATAGAAAAGGGCAACAAAAGAACAGATGGGACAAATAGGAGACAAAGATCAAGTTGGTTGATTCAACCCCAATCATACCAATAATGACATTAAATGTTACTAAAAGGCAGAGGTTATCTGATTGGATAAAAAAGCAAGAAAAAACTATAAGCTGCCTATAAGGAAACCACTGCAAACATGCATATATAAATAGGTTAAAAGTAAGTGGATAGAGAAAGGATATATCATGATGGGCTGGGCACGGTGGCTCACACCTGTAATCCTAGGACTCTGGGAGGCCAAGGCAGGAGGATCGCTTGAGATCACGAGTTCAAGACTGGGCTCTACTAAAAATAGAAAAATTAGCTGGGCATCATGGAGTGCACCTGTAGTTCCAGCTACCTGGGAGGCTGAGGCAGGAGGATTGCTTGAGCCCAGGAGTTTGAGGTTACTGTGAGCTAGGATTATGCCACAGGACTCTGGCACTTTGGCACTCTACTCAGGGCAATGGTGTGAGACTGTCTCCAAAAAGGAAAGGAAAAGAAAGGAAAGGAAAGGAAAGGAAAGGAAAGGAAAGGAAAGGAAAGGAAAGGAAAGGAAAGGAAAGGAAAGGAATAAGGAAAGGAAAGGAACGAAGATATAGCATGTTGACGGAAACCAAAAAGAAACCAAAGTGGCTATACTGATATCAAACAATGTAAATTTCAGAGCAAAGACTATTCCCAAGAAAGAAAGAGATAGTCTCATAATTATAAAGGGGTCAATTCATTAAAATAACTTAACAATCCTACACATTTATGTATCTAATAACAAAGCTGCAACTTACATGAAGCAAAACTGATAGAACTGCAAAAACCAATAACTATGGTCAGAGGAGTGCAACAGGCAAAAAGAAAAAAGAAGAAAAAGAAAAAAAAGAGAGAGAAAGAGAAGAAAGAAATTAAAGACTTCCAACTGAAAGAAGTAAAACTGCTCATTTGCAGGTGGCATGATCATCTATGTAGAAACCCATATGGAATGTCTGAAAAGCTACCAGACCAAGTAAGTTTAGCAAAACTGCAGAATACAAAATCAAATACAAAAGTTATTAGTCACATGTCAAACTTACCAAATTGTGTACTTTTAAGTGTATGCAGTTTACAGTGTGTCGATGTACCTCAATAAATCTGTTTTACAAAGATCTTAAGGAGAGACAAAAAGCTGACAGAACTGTGGAGTGTTTCAGACTCTTAAGACTATCAAAGTGAGTTTGTAGTGCCGAGATCTCAGTTGAAGATTGAGCGCATGTAGCAGAGTGTGCAATAATTGAAGTTCCTGTATGCGCACAACACTACTGATTGCCTGTATGATGGGACCTCTACTCTGTGAACATATTATAATGAGAAAAACCTCATGAATATTTAGTAAATAGTAATTAACCACACATGGTCTTGGGAGAAGGTAAGAGGAAGAGCGCAGGAAGGTTTTGCCCCAGAATGAAGGGGTGAGGTCAGGAGGAAGAGAATTTGCTCACTACACTTGTGCTCACCACGCTTTTGGATGTGATACATACCTGGAAACTTGGCAGGTACCCATAGCTGATAGCCACATAGTGTCCTCTGCTTACCTGTCAGTATCACTTCCTGTAAATCCTTTCTAACTAGACAATGAAGACGCTTACTTTCCTCATGGCCTCTGTTTTCTGCACTGGTCCCCAAGCAACGGCGGCAGCCTGACGTTTAGAGTGCTTTTGCGGCTCCCACAGGAACACTAGGCCACCCAAGGCTACACTACTGATGAATGCTGTAAGTATAAAATACAATTTTTGAGAGGAGGGACCAGGTTTTATTCTTCTTTGTAGACCTAGAGTCCAGCAATATTCCAGAATCATAGAATACCAGGTGTATTAGCTCCTAGGGTACCACAAATTGGGCAGCTAAAACAATGGACATTTATCCACTCACAGTTTTGGATGTTTGAAACCATGGTGCCAGCAGGGCTGCAGTCCCTCCAAAGCCTCTAGGGGAGGTCCCTTCCTGGCATCTTCCAGCTTCGGGTGGCCCCGGGCCTTCCTTGGCTTGTAGCAACATCATCCTAATCTCTGTTTTCATCTTCACATAGATGTCCTCCCTGTGGATATATCTATATATTCCTCCCCCTCTTCTTGTGAGGACACTGGTCATATTGGATTAGGGCCCACCCTAATTAAGTGTGACCTCATCTTAACTTGATTACATCTGCAAAGACCCTATTTCCAAATAAGGTCACATTTATAGGTGCCAGGGTGAGAGCCTCAGCATATCTTTTTGGTGGACACAATTCAACCCATAGCACCAGAAAATACTATGACTTAATAACATAATAAATTAAAGAGAAAAGGTAAAGGAACTCCATTTCTCCTCCGTCTGCATGCAGATAGGAGTGCCTAGAACACAAGATGAACAAAGTATGGCTGGGACAATCTCTTGGAAGTTCTTGCAGGCTTGCTCTGGACTGTAGGTCTGGGAGGTAAAGTCAGAAACAGCACACTTGGGGCGGTTTAGCCTGACAGGCCAGGTCCTTTCTTTGGGGGCCCTGCGTGCATCTCTGCTTCTCATCCTCACATGAGACCTCAGAGCCTGGGCTCTTGGATCAGGAGCTCTGGTCGATCCTACGCTCAAAGGTGGAGCAGCATATCTTGGGGTGGGGAACCCCAGGGGTCATCCCCCACTGTTGCTGACTCACTTCTAGCTGAGTCCTCTTTTGCCTCCAGCCTTGACTCCAACTTAGAATTTCTATTTTAGTACCTAAAGGCTGTGATATTGCTGAGACCATCTGTCCTTGTAAAAGCATTTGTAGGCCACTTTACAGTTTATGCAGCATGGTAACTTACAAGACATTAGTTATCTTCACAATAACCCTTTGTTTCTATTTTATATATGAGAAAGTGGAGACCCAACAAGTGAAGTGACTTGTCACAGAGCACATTGTAAATAAGTGGCAGAACAGGAAATGGAGCCAAGGTCTTCCAATTCCAAATCCTGTTCTCTTTTCGTTACATCTCTAAATGCTTGCTATGGAGTGAAAGTGCATGTCCCCTGAAAATTCAAATGTTGTAACCGTCATCCCCAAAGTGATGAAATTTGGAGGTGGGTCCTTGGGAGGTAATTAGGTCAAGAAAGTGGAGCCCTCATTAATGGGATTAGTGCCTTTATATAAGAAGAAACAGGAGATGGCCAGATGGCCGGCATGGTGGCTGAAGCCTGTGATTCTAGCACTTTGGGAGTCCTAGACAGGAAGATGGCTTGAGGCTAGGAGTTTAAGTCCAGGCTGAGCAACATAGCAAGACCCCAACACCAAAAAAAAAAAAAAAGAAAAAGAAAGAAAGAAAGAAAATTTAAAAAGAATAGAAAAATCAGGCAAGTGTGGTGGCAGGCACCTGTAGTCCCAGCTACTCAGGAGGCTGAGACAGAAGGATCGCTTGAGCCCAGGAGTTTGAGGTTGCTGTGAGCTAGGCTGACATCACTGCACTCCAGTCCAAGCAACAGAGCAAGACCCTGTCTCAAAAAAGAAAAAAAGGAGACAGGAGAGAGATTGCTTCCTCCCTCCCTCCTCCATGTGAAGACACAGCGGGAAGACAGCTGTCAGCAACCAGGAATCAGGCCCTCGCCAGACGCTGAACCTGCCTGCATCCTGATCTTGGACTTCCCAGGCTCCAGAACTCTGAGAAATAAATGTCTGTTGTTTAAGCCACCCAGTCTATGGTGTTGTGTTACAGCAGCACAAGCAGACTAAGATAATGCTCATACTTTAAAAACTTTGACTGTCAGAGTGAAGAGAAGCTTTTATTTGGAGAAGGAGGAAGATTCAGGTGTTCAAAGGCTTCTATCCAAATCTGGTTAAATCGTGATTAAGTTCAGGGAAAGGCGAAAGAGTCATTTAGCCTCGATAACATTCTCAACTCCTCTGTATTCCCCTGGGTGTGGGAGCTGCAGAAACATTCTCAGGATGGGTGTGAAGGGGAGAGGGGGGGCCCTGGTCATAGCTCCCATGTTTTAGTACTTAGGTGTCTGGGCCTAGAAGTGCCAGTAAGGAACAGTTTTGGGGACTGTGCCACCTCTGTTCACATAGAGGATTCTCCATTTATTAGCTGGACAACCTCTTCAATTCAGTTATCTTTCTGAGGCTCACTGTCCTCATTTGTAACACTTGCTGCCTAGCTTGAAAGGCTGGTCTATGGATTAAATAGATGTTGGTTCCTAGTTCATCCTTCCCTTTCTCTCTTAGGACAGGTCTCTAGTGCAGGAGTTGGTTTCCTACAATCAGGCCATATAGACACCTGCACAGAAATGATGCAGACCTGACAAGGGACATTCATGAGCTCAGTGAGCAACTCAGACTCCAAACTTGAATTCCCTGGACCTGGTATGTTGTTGGGACACTGGATGGGAGCATCTAAAAACCACAGATGAACTTTGTTTAAGACACTTGATGTCTAACTAATAATTCATAATTACTGCAGATTATTATCTGACCTCCATTAAGACTGGTCACTGGGCCAGTCACAGAAGAGGACGGGTGGGGTCAGGAAAGAAGACCACCGTGCTGTGGACCTGGGATTACGGTGGTAAGAGCTGGGTGAGCGACGAGAGCCCCTGGGGGCTGTGGAGGGCCAGGTACTCACAGAGCTCTTGCACACTTTGATTCTCTGAGTCACACTCCATTGCCCACTCCCTGGGTGACTCTGGTCCTTTCTGGCCCTTTCTTTTTCTGGGCCTTACTTAGTTTCTCCATCAAAAAATATAAAATTGAACCTGATCAATGATTTTCAAACATATTATGTCAATCTGTTCAGGCTGTTATAACAAAGTACTTGAAACTTTGTAAGTTATAAATAATAGAAATTTATTTCTCCCAGGAGGCTGGGAAGTCCCAGATTAAGGCACCGGCAGACCAAGTGTCCGGGAACGGCTTGGTGTCCACTCCCAGGTGGCACCTCTTACTGCGTTCTCCCGCGGTGAGAGGGACAGGGTAGCCCCCTTCAACTCCTTTTACGAAGGTATGAATTCCATGCCTGAGGGTGGAGCCCTCATGACTTAATCAGTTTTTAAAAGGCCCTACCTTTTAATACAACCACACTGGGGATTAGGTTCCAGCATACGAACTTCGGAGGGACACAAATGTTCAGACCATAACACATATATCCAACAAGCATCTTTTATTTTCCTCCCTGTAAGTCGACATTAGAACTACACATGTGAAACTGGGTTTGCTTTGGTTGTAGCAGGGGAGGGTCCCTCTCACCTGTCAGTGATGCGTCACTGCGCAGTAAAGAACTGTGCCCTAGCATCCTCTGTCACCCTTCCAGCCTGGCACAGGGCTAAGCCCGTCCCACCGCTTAACTCAGTCAACCCTCGTAACACCCTTGGTCCTTATCTTATAAAACTTAAGTGACTTGCCTGGTCACGGCTACCAGGTGACTAGGGCCTCGGAGGCCAGGCCTGCTCCCTCCCTCACCTCTGCCCTCACTCCTGTGGACCAGGCCCCTGTCCTGCTCCAGGTCTAGATTGGGAGAAAAAGGATAAGGTATCTATCCTAGAAGGGATTGGAAAATTAAAGGTTTTCTACTGGCTAAGTCTACAGACATCACTGGGGAAGAGGGGAGGGAGCTTGCGGAGTCTGGGTTCCCACCAAGGTGGAAGCTCATTATATGAGGCTCGGGACGTGCGTGCCAACACCTCCCACCCCCGGCAGCCACACAGGCGAGAGTTTGACAGAACACAATTCAAACAGGCATTCATTAGGCAACAGGCCCATTTCTGCTTAATCACAGGCGGGGAAAGAGCAATGAAATTGGATCAGCCTATATGTGCCCTAGCAAAAGCCACTGGTAGGCTCCCGTGCTTGCGAAGACTGTTTTCTAATGAAGCGCACATTAGAAACCTGAGGTTGGAAGGAAATTTAGCAGCATATAGAGTCCCCTTGGCACAAATTATACATCAATGAACAGTTATTTACTGAATACCTCTCATGTGCCAGGCACTGGGACAGATGCTGAGGATACAGAAGTGATCTCTCTTGAACAATACACACTTTGTGAATTTAGAAGCCTGGTCCACTAGGCCAGTGGGTCTCTGCTTCGATTACATCCTCCCACGCTCCTCAAACTCTCTTTGCAAGAACTTTGATTAGTGGTGTTACCTTGGGCAAATTTCTAAATACTTTTCACACACAGTTCCTCTGCACAGATGGCTACTGCTGTTTTTCTTACCTCAATACCCAAATCCTTTTCTTTCTGGACGCTGATTCAGGTACCGCCCCTTCCAGGACACCTCCCGACAGGCCTAGACAGGAGGGGTGCCCAGCCTATGAGCTTCTGTGAATCTTGTGCATGTTTATTTTGCCACTTGATTCCACTCACCGCATCCGTCTGTTTCCATGTCTGGCTCCCCAGCCTGCACAGAAACAGCAGAGGTGCTTACTGAGTGTTTCGGGACTGAATCGAGCCCCTCTGGGCCATAGTTCCGTAGTGAAATGAGGTGCTCTGAGGATGGGACCACCTGTTCAGCCCATCCGGCTGAGCCATGGATGTAGAGTCTGAAGGCATGGCTGCCGGGCAGACCGCAGTTGCTGGGAGCTGGGTGATCTCCTTCTGGGGGCTTCCAATCAGGCTTGCAGCATGTGCTGCTTTTCCTAGGGAATCCAGGGGGAAGCTTGGATTATTTGCATCCCAAATGGTTGCTCCAAAGAACTCTGCCCGAGAACCTCCGGACTCTAACATCATAGAAAGAGTAAACAAGTTTTAGGGCTAACCAGACTTGGGGTCCAGTCTTGGGTCTCTCACAGGTTGTTTAACCTTGGACAAGCTGGGGACCATTCTGGGCTTATTTCCTAATCTGTTCTAAGAACGTGATTTACATCTCCCACCGTTGTGACGGTAGTTCAGTGAGCTATTACATGCAGACTGGCTAGCATACCTTTCTGCAGGATGAAAGGCAGATTTCACTTTTAATAAACAGCAGTAGTAGTTCATGCAGAATGAGTGAATACCTATTATTAACGGAAGGTGTGAGTTCCTGGTTGGTGTGTGGTGGCCACAAACAACAGGTGGCAGAAAAAAAAACATCATTTTCCAGACCCCAGAATTTTAGTTAAATACGCACAATTTTATTGATTGAAGAGATTAGGACAAAAACATTAAACCAAATACAGGACAAAGCACCAGAGGCCACAGATCCCACCATGCACATCAGCAATCTCTCCTCCTACAAGGGACTGAAAAAATAGGGGAGAGGTAAGAAAAAAAAGGTCCTTCTCGACACAGCACCATCTTCAGAATGTAAAAGAACTGCTTCGCTTTGTATCTTCCATTAGCAAAATAGAATCCAGGGCAAATCCATGGCCGCCTTGTCTCCTGATTATGAATGACGCAGCCGCCCTCCTGGGGACGGGAAGGACAGGGCACCCGCCGGGCAGGCACAAAGCATCCAAGAGTCTGCACATACATGCCACATACTATAATGAAGCACAGATTCAAGTAACATTTACATACTAGAGTCCATGTGTTACCTACCCAAAAACATGACCATTTCACAAAACATATACAGGCAGTAAAATCGAAACAACTGAGGTACTGGGAACACAAATATTTATGCCAAAAGAGTTCTGTATCATACAGCAATAGAAAAGCCATAATAAAAAAACGTTTTTGCCACTTGAAATCAAATAAAGCTATCTAGAAAAGCCAAATAAAGGTTATTTTAGGGACAGAAATACTCGAAACAAGGAAAAAAATTATAAATGTAACTACAGCATGTAACATGTCATCCCAAGTCAACCCGTAATTGAAGTACTGGCTTAATACATCACAATGTGACATTTTCCTTAATAAATAGAAGAGTTCTTGAAAATCCAAAGGTGCGTATTGGGACAGAGAGCTGTTTTTATTTATATCATCCTAGCTTTCAGCTTCTTATCCTTCTTGCTTGCCTTTACTGAGGGTTTTTGTCCAAACCAGAGGGCCTTCCAAACCAAAAGGATCATTCTTCGTAAAGAAAACTAAATAGCTGCCCTGTATTTTATACATGTGGGACAACCTGCTTTGTTTCACTAGTTTCTAATAAAACAAAGACAAATGTTGAGTTGCGATCAGAGTGTTGAGAAAGCGTCAGACTCCGGGAGCTCGCTGATATCTGGGGCCATCGCTACCATCTGAGCAGGGAGGAATGCCTGTAACACAAACCCTCATCGCTCAAGAGAAAAAAATCAAAAAGGAGTTGGATTTCTCTTTTTCCTTTCTCCTTCCCTCTCCTTTCCCCCTTTACACTATGATAGCAGTAATGCATCTGGAAGTTTGACTTCAAATAGCTTCCTGCCACAAACCAATTGACACGAAACAGAATAGCTTGTTAGAGGACAGATATTTTCCCCTTCAGGGAGCAAAGCATTAACATGTCATTTCCTGACCAGGATATTAAATTGTTTATTTAGAAGAAATGAGTTGAAGAGAGAGCGCGTAAGAGACACAAACTGGACTTTTGCTTTCTTTTAGTTTAGCACCCAGGTTTCCTGTCAGTCTGTGTGCACCAAATTTTTTTTAAGTGACCCCCATTAATTGTCATAGGTGGTTGGCTTGTTTAAAAAAAACAAAATGCCTCAGCCAATTGTTCCTTCCCTGAATCGTAACAAGAAGTTAAATGCTAACAGTGCCATGCCAAGATGTGTGTTTGAGGCAGAGAGTTTTGATTCTGTCAGGATCTGCAACTATTTTGGAACAAAACGAAAAGTGGGGTGAGTGGAAGTGGCCCGACTGTCCAGGGGTGGTCTCCCAGGCTACGTCAGAAAAGACAAGCTCTGGGGGGGCTCCCGTCCATCTGACCCCAATCCCCACCCCGCGTCTTCTGCCCCCATGCTACATGTTTAGTCAGCTCCTCGAAGGTGCTCCTTCTCTGAACCAAGAAATGTATGAGTGTGAGTGTCTTTTTTGCTACCAAGGCAGGTGATACGTGTCCCTGGAAGAACCTCTTTCCGCTGCCCTCCTGGTACCTGCTAAGTCTCTGTAGGGCGTGAGCTCAGTTAAAGAAAGGGTCCAAGTTCTCTTCCATGTTGACGTCTGGCACCAGCTGGTCAGACACTTCCTTAGCACCATATCCTGAATTCGAGACGCTAAAATCTGTAGAAAACCAAGGATGGTCCAGAATTTCCTGCGAAGTCAGCCGCTCTGAGGGCTCCCGCCGCAGGATGCTTCGGATGAGGCACTTGGCCTTGGGCGACAGAGTCTCTGGAATGTTGAACTGGCCACGCCGGATCTTGCTGAAGAGGGAGCTGGGCTCAATGTCATGGAAAGGGTACCGGCCCACCAACATGGTGTACAGCATCACTCCCAGGCTCCACACGTCGGCTGCTTTGCCCGAGTAGCTGCCACTGGTGTTCAAGATCTCCGGGCTTACGTAAGCCGGGCAGCCGTGCTTGTCGGAGAGAGAATCATCGTCTCCCCGCAGGATGTAGGCATCTTCCAGGCTTTCCAGCTTGACCCGAGTCCTGCAAGAAAGGGAGAAAAAAAAATAAGCTCCTGAGGATGCCTCGAGACACATTAATACCATCATCATAATACAGCTCCCGCTACAATGTTTCCAAAGACTGCTCATTCATATTCATTCACTCACTCATCTGACCGGCCAAACATTACTTCCTGAGCACCTGGTAGCTGCCAGACACTCTTCTAGGGCTTGGGACACATGGTGGACACGACTAATAAGGTCTTTTCGTGACGACGCTTACAATTTACTGGGGAACTCAAACTTTAACAACTAAACAAATCATAAATATTACCACCACCCCTGTCTTGAGGATGAGGAAACGAGATTAAGTAATTTCTGAAAGTCACATTCATGTAAGGACAGGGCTGCACAGGATTCCAATTCAGATATAACCAACTGGAAAGCCCACAGCAGCTCTGCCCACAGCTTGCAGTACGCTCTGGCTAACACGACAGAACACAATCTGCCAAGGCTTTTCACGTTACTTTATTAGCACTTTTGCCGCACAACAATGCTTTCTGTTAGACATGTAGGATTTTACTATCCCATTTTGCAGATGCAAACTAGAATATCAAGGTGCAGAGAGTTTGAGTAATTTGCCCAAACCTTTTAGCTGGAAGACTTGACCCTGCGTTTTCCCAAGCTCACATGCTGTTGCTCTTCTACACCAGCATCCTCTCTTTAGGACACAGGCAGGAAGCAGGGCATGTTCCAGCAGGAGTGGACTCTGATCACCTGGTCCTGAGGCCAACGTTCTACTATCGAGTCCATCTTCCTTCCCAGATTTCCTGATGCACTTGTCTCCCGTCCTGCCCATCACACTCCTAGGTTCTGGTCCCTGCCCTGGTACTTAACACCTGACTTAGGTTACCTGTATCTTCAGCCTGTGCCACACATCTGTGATTCTGACTTCTCACGTGCTTGTACGCTTGGGGTGTATGTGAGCGGCATGAACCCGAGACCCTTCTCAAACATTCACCTCGCCCACAGTCTTCCCCCTGCCACCGTAGGACTATCACGGTTACTGACGGGAATGTAGGACTCTCTTGGGGGTGCTCAGGGAAAGAGATGGAAAAGTCCCACATTCAACTCTGACTCCCTGGAACCCAGCACTCATCCTTACACGGTAAGGCTCGATGCCGTCACTGGGTACAAAATAAAGTGCTCAGAAAACACTTTTGGATGTGGGCTGAATTCTTATCATTAACTGCACCTACTTTACCATGGGAGACGGTGAGGACCAGGAAGGAGAGTGACTTGTTCATGGCTCACTGACAGTAGCGGAGGGCTGTCCTCTGCCCCAGGCCCTCAGCTCCCAGCCCAGACTCCTCTCCTGAGCCCCGGTGCCTCCTGAGAATTCCTGTTGTCCTGCCCTACTATTCTTTATGATTTGGAAGTTAGGAATTACTACCTTCCAATGCTTGACACTGAAATCCTCCCCTCACTCCCCTGGCCAGGACACTACCCTGCAGAATTCTGGTAGTTCTCCGGCCCATTCCATCATCCCCCCACGAGGGCTTGATGCACATGCAGGGAGGAACAGGGAACAGTGGAGTTAGGGCTTAGACAGCATCCACAGGGCCATATCACCTGCATGACTTGTTCCCTTTACCTCAAAAGTGCGCATCCAAGCATCTCCCCTGTTTGCCCCAGAGTTATGAAGCTCAAATGAGCAGAGAATAAGAAAGTTGCCTAGAAAAACCACAATGGGGGCTTAAGTCAGAGCTAGTGACCTAAGTCCATCCCCTGCTGCTTTTCTTCTTCCCTCGGCCCACAGGCCTCAGCCTGGCAGGGTGATCACCACGGCCACTCAAAGTCACAGAGGGTGGTGAGGTTCAAATTAACCCAAGGAGCGCTGCTGGGAGCTCTCTCTAGCAAAAGGGTTGGTAACATCCCGGGTTGATTCTAAGATCTCATATTTGGAATTCAGGAGTTCCAAAAATCAAGGAGTGACTATTTATTCATACTCATTCCCACAAATGAACAACAAACGGTGTGGTCACGGGGAAAGACACTGGGCCGGGTGAGGAGGGCAGGTTCCAGGCCGGGCTCCATCTCTCACCTGTTGTATGGCTGAGTCACTCAATCTGTTTCTCAGCCTTAAGGAAGAGCATTGGAAAAGGTAATTTTTTTTAACTTATGTGGTTAAAATATAAATAACATAAAATTTACCATCTTAACCATTTTTAAGTGTACAGTTCATTGGCATTGAGTACATTCATATTGCCGTGCAACCATCTGGAGGAGGCAGTCTTCAAAGTCTCTGCCAGTTTTAACATTCTGGGATTCTGTAATATACAGCAACATCTCTTTTCCTTTTTTATTTGCTCACCCAAATTCTATTAAAATCTATAGAATACATGTTCTTCTGCTGCGCCTATAGCTAATGCTCTATAAAAATAGGAAAGATCTAGATGTGCTAATCTGGAATTGAGCTGATTAAAAATAAATCTCTTTCTTCCATTTGCTTTTTCTAATCTGAGGTGGCAGGTGGAGCGGCCCCTGCAACCTTGCTAGCTGTCCTGAGGTCAGATGGAGGTGACCCAGAGAAACCCTCTGCAGGGAGGAGGGTGGGGGAGGGTGGGGCACGAGTGACTCTTTCACAGCTCCCTCCCCCCACCCCCAGCCTTAAGGCTCTTGCCTGACTTCAGGAGTGAGCCAGACACCTCAGCCCCAATTTCACTGCCTCGGCAGCAGAGTAGCTGTGGGAATAATTACAACTGTGGAAATAATAATAATAATAAAGATAAGCTCTCCCATCTGTGTGACGGGCCATTCAAGGGAATAAGCGCAAGTCTTGGAATGAAAGGATCCAGGTTTGGGGCCGGGTTCCTTTGCCAAAACCCGCCAATGGTGTCCTGGCCATCCTGGCCATGCTGCAGGGTGACCCCCCAGGCCTCTCCACAGCCTTTTCGGCCACAATCTCTCTTGCCATCCCAGCCTCTCCTTTGTTCCTCAAATGCACTGCTTGGCCCCGCCCTTCCGGGCGCCCCCACCCCCAGCCTGGAATGCTCTTCCCCAGTATGTGACAGCTCGCTGTTGTCAGGTCTCTGCTCAGATGAACTTTATTAAAAGGCCTTGCCTGTCCACCCCACATAAAGAAGCACCCCCCTACCTGCCCCGTCACCATGGGAGATACTACGCGGTCACATTTGGATGGATTTGCAGTGACACGCTATGTATCATTTTGGTGGTTATCTCAGGGTAGTCACCTTCTTCCCCACCTCCAGGGGCTGGTGGGCATGTGACTGAAGTCACTTCGTACATAGAGAACAACACCCATGTCTGCTGCTATACCTTGAGCACTCAGACAAAGAGCAGATGCTCTATTGAGCAAGGACAGGGACAACCACACAGTTAACCCTCGGAGGGAGCTTCAACGCGCTCACCTGGAAAGGAAGACGGGCCCCTGCTTTGCCCACCTGGCCAGGGCCACGTGGTGGTCAAGTGAGAGATTATGTGAATGACAAGACCTAGGCACCTGTCCGGGTAGCAGAGGGAGGTAGATGCGATTTCAGGGACTTAGACTGCTCTTGGCCTGGCCTTGTCCGGTTACAGACCTCACGACCCCAAGATCTCTGTGCCGGGCCAGATCTGAAGCCCTTTTCCTTTTTATCTCCTTCCAGGTCACAACTTTACATCCTGATGCTCTCTATCACCTCTCCCTCCCCGAGATAGCAGGGTCCCCACATTCAGAGCACCCTCACCCCTGTTCCTGGAAGCCTTCTCCACATAATAGGTTAAGGCCTCAGAAAACGGTTGAGGCTCCCACGTTGTCAATATCCCCCCAAACCGGAGTTCATTTTTCTCTCCCCCTACCTCAAGATGAGGACTCAGAAGCTACACAGGTACTTTATAAGTTTGAGAATGACATTCAAAGTCCACTCCACGTGCTGATGAAGTTCAGCTGCCCCAATGCTGACCCATCCAGCACTTCACCCTCCTTCCCTTCGGAGGCTGGGGTTTTAGCGGGGACCGTCTGTTCTGCTTGTCACCACACGCTGCGGCGGTGCAACCACGAAAAACCCAGGCAGGTCAGAGAGCAAAGCAGTGTCTCAAAGTCAGAGAGATGTGGGTTCAAGTTCTGGCTTTGAAAATCATTAAGAACCAAATGTCAAACATCACCTATGCACCCAATGCATGCTAGGCATGTATGTACATAGTCTCTTTAAAGTTTATCAAATAAGCTTCCGAGGCAGGTCCTGTGATTTCGTCTGGTGCACGAGCCCAGCACTCAGACAGACTGAGTAAGCTCGAGGCTGGCGCTCACCTCCCTCAGGCCTCACCCCGGCAGCTGATGGAGGAAACCACACCCAGGGGCGCTCAATCCAGGGATCGGCACATGTGCTCCCTGGGGTCAGGGAGAGCTGGCCCTCGGGGCAGGAGCCTGCTCCTTCTTTAGGGGAGTATCTGCATCCCAAGGGGACAAGGGAGAAGGGAAGAGAAGCCTGGAAGCAAGCTGGGCAGGAAGCGCTGCACCTGCGGCATTTCACTGACCTTGCTTCCTCCTGGGAACATTCTAAACTTGCTGACATCACAGAGAGTCAGGGGTCGAGGCCACCGCTCTGGATTACGTCTTTGAACAAGGACCTTTCAGGGTGCACATCACACGGCAGGGGAGCAGAGGGAAGTCAGGCCTGTGGGTCCCTGTGGACTTGCTATGCAACTGCAGGGAGATGCTGCGGGTCCCTGGGCCTTGGCTCCCTGCTCGGGAAGCAGGGCTGCCACCGGCTCCTCTCAGACTGCGCGTGCGGAGTGCAGGAGCTCACGTCAGGAAAGGGAGCAGAAATGAATGAACAGTCTTGCAACTGCCGATGGCCCATAACCAGTCTGGGCGTTGGGAATTTTCCAGGCGAAGGAGTCGATCTCCATAAAAGTCAACAGGAGCCTTTGTGGACCTAGTGATGCCAATGCCCACTCACCATTCGGGCATTATAAAGACATTTCTTGAGCATTTTCTCGGCTTGAGCTCTCCCAACCAGGCACAGACATGGCAAGTAACACCTGTCCTTCCAGTGTTTGCGAGAATGAAATGTAATAATGCAAGTACAGCGTCTACAAAGAACCTAGCACGGTGGACCTGGCCAGCTCCAGGCACATGGGGGCAGATGTAAATTCTGTCACTACATTTCTTCCTGGGCCTTTTGCATTTGCTCCTCCTCCTGCCTGGACTAGAATGTTCTTCCCCAGCAATGTGTCCAGCTCAGCCCCTCATTTTATTCAGCTCTGACTAGGGCGATCGGAATGTGCTTCGTGGAGGTGGTGGTACCAGAGATGGTCCAAGAAAAATAATTCCTGAGAGTGACATTTTGGTGAGGGTGGTGGTGGCAATTTCTGTGACCAAAAAGCTGTAAATGACAGTGATTATCTCCTCCAACTGCTCAGTGGAAGGAACATCTCTCTGTGAGCCACAAGCCTAGGGTAGGACTGACTTGGCCAGAAAAGCCAGATCCCTGCATGCCTTTTGCAAACTGTGCTTGGCATAGGAAGAGAACAGCCTGCTTTGCTTTCGACCTGATGAATGAACACGGCTTACACGTGGGCAGCCTACGCACTAGTGACGGCCCAGCCCAGGGCCAGGCCTTGTGTCACCGGGTCCTGGTGCCAGGTGAGGAAGCCAGAACCAGCAGCATGCGGTTCCTCTCCCGACATCTGCAGAGCAGCATGGACGGGCCCTGAAAGCCCTGATCCCCCATTCACTCTCGGCAAAGGCTGGGAAGTTCCCATCATCCTCAATTCTTCTGCTAAATAAGAACAAATAGCTACATGGCCTGAAAGGGCTTCTCCAGTCTCAAATTCCTGATTTTAAAGTTTCCTTTAATTCTTAAGCTATAGTGATTACGACACATCCTATGTGACATCCTAATAATAATTACAGTAACAATAATAACTATGCATTAAGCATCTACTAGATGCTGGCATTTTTTATAGCTTACACCTTCATTTCTCATAGCAAAAGTGAAAGACAAGTATTATGATATATGCATACTTCCTAACAAATAAGGAAACTGAGGCACAGAAAAGTAAATGCTCTAGGCCACACATAGGGTAAATGAAAAAGCTGAGTTCTGAATCTATGTCAGGAGGATTCTAATGCCATTGCCCTCTCCAAAATACATTCTAACACCAAAATCACAGATTTACTTGGAGTCAAAAAAGAGAAACTTTCAAAGGGAGACCCTGAGTTGATAAAGACAGATATGGTGCAAGGTTTATTCAGCACTAGATCAGGTAGAAAGCCATCCCATGTGTTATGTAATTGCTACAGCTCAGGAAGTAGACAGAGGTGGGTGGACTTGCTCGTTAACTGAGGCACAGAAAGTGGATGTGACTTCCCCAAGGCCACCTAGCAAGTGAATGGCAGAGCTGCGATTCAGAGCTAGGTTTTTAGTCTCCAAGTTCACTGTTCTGTCCACAACACCAAAAATGGGCTCCACAAGCAAACCGTGCTTTGCTTTGAAAGCTCTAAGCATCTCCCTGGGCTCTTGGCAGGAAGAGACCAGGACAGGGTGGGCCGGGGTGGGGCTGAGCTGAGCTGGGAGTTCAGCCAGACAACGTGGGCCTGGCAGGGATGGGAAGTCCGGTGGCCTGAGGTCAGTGAAATCCGGGGAAGTCACTGAAGGCCATGTGGTCGGGGGGTCCAGGCAGGCTAAGGGTCAAGGGAGAAAGGTCAGCTGCAACCAGGTCTGGCCTCGCTCTGCCCATTACTGAAAAGTACCCATGGCAGCCAGTCCAGCTGTGTAGGCAAGGGGCCCACCCGGGTGACTGCTAATGGGGGCCCAGGGAAGGACAGTCCTGGCACCACGGGGGCATCATGCTGACCTGGCTAGCCCACTGGAACACGACAGGCCACTAACCTACATCAAACAAACTGTCACTCATTTGATTCTGTTTCACACGTGCATAGGTTTTTCCAGCAGTCACCCCTGGACGCCCCTCTGCACCAGGTCCTGCGGATTCAGTGAACTGCCCCAAGTCCTATCTCAGGTGGCTCACAAAGTGGCAGGCAGAGCAGCAGGTAGGCCCTCAAGGAAACATCTCACGCATCCGGGCAGAGGGCGAGAAGTCCACAGTGAAGGGGACAGAGGGGAGGGGGTGGTGGCACGAGGCTCTCATCACGTACAACACCATACAACCTGGGAGGGGGTGTCCCCGCACTGATCTGCTGCACGAGACCACTCCAGCTTAGACAGAGGAGGGCACTGCTGGGAAACAGCACACCTGGGATGAGAAACCCAAGCTGATTCCGACACTCAGGTGTTTTCCACGGCACCATCTGCCCAGCCGGAGGGAGCACCGGCGCTATCCACATGCTGGCACACATTTGTACCCCTGACCAACGGGGAGGGGCCACCGGCCGGGCACGCCTCCCCACTGCCCCGCACACACATCACACAACTGCACAACTGCAGCCTGCGGGCGCAGGGGCTTCAGGGGGAAGTGCGTCTGTCGCCATAGGAACAGACAGGGAAACCCCAGACAGACAGGGCCAGGCTAACAGGAATTCCTCATCAATACGCCATTCACCGCTGGCTGCCTGCGTCCAGACATGGCTCCTGAGGGACCCCCCCCCCCCCCCCAAATCAATCAATGTGCTGCTCAGAAAAGCTTGCGCAGGCTCAGTGCTGACCAGGAGCACCCAGAGGTGCCGCCGCTGCTGCTGCTGTGCAGCTTACACTGATTCAGGGTCCAGAATGTTCCTGTCCTTGCCCGGGCGGTGAGGTGGGAGCAGGACTCAGGGAGTCCTGTGAGCGCGTCTGTTCTCCTGCTCACTGGGCCCCACGGGGCTGCTCCACTGGGCAGGGGGCCCTAGGCAGCCCCCTCAGGTACGTGCCTAGGCGCAGACTCCGCCAGGCCAGGGAGCCGGAAATCCTGGGTTCTGCTCTTGGTCGCGCCATGAATACATCTGGGACCTTGGATCTGCACCTTCCCCTCCCTATTTCCTTGTCTGTAAAGATAAAAGGGTTGAGTTGAACCCCCACTTACCCACCCGCCTCTCCAATCCCACTGCCACAGTCCCAGATCGAGCCGTATCACCCTGAAATTGACGCCCAGCCACTAGTCTCGCCACCCTGGGTCCATCCTTCACCTACACGCCCACAATCACAAACCGGTCCCTTTCCCTGCCATCTAGAAAAAGTCCTCAACGTCTCCTCCTGGACTTCAGGGCAAGTTCGAGATCAGAGGTGGGTATCCCAGGCCCTACACCTCTGACACAGGACCCTCAGGTGTTAGGACCCTCCCAGTGCCTCTGTGATGTGAGCATTCTCCATACCTGCTCCACTCTGGAATTCTTAAACAACTATTACAAGGTCTTTTCCATTAGGCAAGGTTTCTCCTGTACTGATTCTTGCACAACCAATACGTAGCACTGTAAGGACACAGTAGGTGCTTACTAAATGTTTTCAATATAGTGTGGCCCCCACGCCTACGATGCCCTCAGCTCCAACATTCCATCTGGAGTTCAGGGCACCCAAGCATGACTCTACTCATGAACTGCAATGTCTACATCCAAAGACATTTCAAATACGTTATACTCTGTTCCCAGGATTCAGAGAAAAGCCCAAGAGTGCTGGGTAAAAACATTTAAAATGTGTTTCCATCCACTGTCTTCCACTTTCAATACAGTTAGGGGATTTTTCTTACAATATTCATGCCTCTGGGCATAAGGCGCTATTCACACATCCATTCTGTCAGCTGTCATTCATTCAGTAAGTAGTAGTGATGCTGAGTCCTGTGCTAGCATACGGGAGAGAAAGACAAACGAACCCCATCTTACAGTTCCATGTTACGGGGTTCCATCCAATCCCATAAAATGGAACAACAGGGCCTATCAGGACTGCCCGTGGGGTTGGTTAATCAGTGGCCCCATTAATGACTGTCATGACTGCTCAGAAAAACCGAGGCCTGAACTTTATTCATACCCTGGCTGGTCAGGTCCTCCTGGGGCATGCTGGTTACCTAACTGTGTGAGAAAATTCTCTCAAAGCGTTAGGCAAAAGGGGTAGTGTGGAGCCAAACTAGCATTTGACAGCCTATGCTTTGGAGCCAGGTCTCCCGGGTACAAACCCTGGGTCTGCCACTGATTAGCTGTAAGACCCCGGGCCTCAATTTCCTCACCTGAGTGAAATAGTGGCAACGAGGTCCCTTACTCGCTGGGTTTAAATTGGTTAATTTAAATATATCAGCTAGTTAGAATTAAATTAGTTAATTACACATTGTAGTTAGAACGGGGCCTGGCACGGGGAGGGCCCCAGGTATTATTTCATTGAAATGTAAGTCTCCCGAGAGCAGGGTTTGTTTCCCTGGGCACTGTAGTATCCTCAGCACCTAGAATAGTGCCTGGCACATAATAGGTGCTCAACAAATATTTGTTGAACAAGTGCATGAATCTCCAGCTTGTTGGGTTATGAGGCTCAAAGCCATGAGATGATGACTGATAGCAGTAATGACAGCTATGTTTTTAAGTACCTGCAATCTGTGCTGGGCTCTGTACATACACTGTCTCTAAGCAATTTCAGGGAAGGTAGGCCAAGATCACAGGGCTAAGTGGAAGAACCAAACAATCTTACCACTGCGACTCTGATCCGTTTGTCCGGGGCTTTAGACTAGCCCATCAGCTAATTTATTAAGTATAAATAGTAAACAGCCCGACCAGAAATCCTGCTGAAGAATCCCTACTATTTAGTCTACATCTGAGCACAGAACCCTGAGGAAGCTCTCCCCTCTCTGTGATTAGAAAAGCCCTTCATGAATAAAATTACAACCTGCCATAGACACTGAAAACAGTGTCTTAAATAAATGTCACTTTTGCATAAATCATTAAATCAAAATGGGAATGACGGGTTAATTTCTCACTTAATGGGGAACTTTGAAAATAGCTCTCTTTGAAAAGGTGTCTCCATGGGGGATTTATAAGTTTTCTGGGCTCCAGGCAATGACCTAGATGCTAATGATCTCTACTTATCCCTGCCTCTCTCATTGTCATTGGAAGCCAATCTGAGCTGCTCCTACCCAAAAAAGATTTTCATTCCTTCAACAAATAGCAAGGCCCACCATGTTCCAGCAACAGTGAACATGAGCCAGCCCCTGCCCCCAGGAAGTTCCCCATCCAGCAGGGGACCAGGACAGCCCAGAGATGCATAAATGTAACCTCAGAAGAGCAGGAGACGAGCTATGGCAGATGTGAGGGGTGTCACTGGAGGGAGGTCACTTACCCACCCCGGGGGATGGGGAGGGGAGACCAGCCTTCCCCAGGGGTTAGCAGTGACTCAAGTACACAAAGGTGTCCTTTCCAAATAAGGGACATCAGGAGCTGTCTCCCTAAAAGCAGAAAGGTAAGGCATTTTTCTAAAATACAAAAAGACCACAACTTGAAAAACTGTACACAGTACACAGCTATTAACGAAAGAAAAGCTGAGTCTGGTCTCCGGGGCTCCAACACCTGCCCTCTGCACTTTGCTAGATATTGAAACCTCAGCAGACGTGGGAGCAACATGAAGATGTGAAGCAAGAGCCAGTCTAGGGCCAACACCTGAGAAACAGAGCCTTGACCTCCTCCTCCTCCTCCTCGGCTCAGGGAGGGACCAAAGCCTCCAGCGTGGGGAGGCGCAGGTCTGCACATCTGGGCAGGTGGCCTTGAGAACGCCAAGAGCCCCAGGGCCGCTGAGTGTCCGCGAAGGGTTCCAGCTTCCATCCCGAAGAGGCAGAGAGTCGTCGGCTTCCACAAAGCAGAGGAAGTGAAACCTGCCATGTCCAGAGATAAAGATCTCCCAGCTAAAGAAGAAACACGTAAAGAGGCATGTTTCTCAGTTCACATGGGGTGTTACTGTGTGAGGAACGTCAACACTGAACTGAGACAGGGGTAGAAGTGGGGGGGGTGGCAAGAAGCCTCGACCAGGGGAGAAATCCAGCTGGGCGAGGGCAAGCAGGGGGTGCTGTGGGGGCAGCGCCCCATCCAAGCTCACACCTCCCCTTGAAACAGGGGGCCTCTGAGCACAGGGTGATCAAGCAGACCACCCCAACGCCATAGGAGACGCTGGCAGAGGCCGGGTGCCCCTTGGGGATTTGGGCACTGCCTTCTATCAGATTCAGGGCCTGCTTGCAGGCCAGCCCCTCTGGTTCACACGGAACATCTCAGATTTTACTACAGCCACTGCGGATGTAAAGGGTGTGTCCAGGCAAGTTCAACTGGGGTTGGGGGCGTAACTTCCTCAAAATGCTGCTCAAGGCCTGTGGGCCCTGAGGTTTTTCCCTTTCAACAGTGCAAACAAAAGAACAGAGGCTCTTCCCTGCATGACACATCCCAGGGATGAAGGAGAAGCAGCAGCCAGGGATGCAACACAGTGGCAGGTCCAGGCCTAGAGGGGCAGGACCCTCCCTCCCTGCAGGAGGCTGTGGCCATCTCTGGGGCACATGCAGGCGGATCTCTGGCCTTTCTGAGCACCATGCTCCACAGCAGGTGCATCTGACTTGCTGGTCACCCTCTCGGCACTAATTTAATGATTATAAACAGAAGGAAGAGAGAGGAGGATATGGCCTAAATTTGAACCCCTGCATCACGAGGTGCCACTCTTCACAGAGCAGCTTGCCAAAGAGAGCGACTTCATTCCTCGGGAACTCACTGTGTGCCGGAACTGCTCGCCCACAGTGGCACTGTTTGATCGACTCTGGGCACAGCCGCCTCTGCATGAGTGCCTGCCTGCCCTGCCTCGAGCGTCACAGATCATCTCATTTAACCCTCAAACCCGCCCTACGGTTGGAAGGAATGCCATTATGATTTCTGCTTTGAGGATGCTGCAGCTCAGAAACATTAAACGACATATCCAACACCAAGTAGCTAAAAAGTGGTAGACTCAGAATCCGAATCTGGAACCCAAACCAAAGTAAAATGGAAGCAGAAGAGTCCGAGCTGCTGCCAGTTCAGCCCAGCAGCAGAAGAGACACTGGCGTCGGGTCTGAATACTACGTCGGGCGTCATCTATGTCTGTATGCAAAGCTACCCATGGGGACCTAGACTTAGGCACTGACAGTTCCACCAAGATGTTTTCACGGATGGCCACAGATGCAGAGTTACAGACGACCCACCACCTAGAGCCTGGACAGGTCTTGCTCCACACCAGGTAGGGTTCGGGCAATTTTACTACGTAATGCCTGCACCTTGGATCACTTTCAGATCATCAGAGAACAAGCAGCACATTGTTGAAAGAGAGAAGACGGATGTGCAGAAGAGGCGTGTCACGACTGCAAGGTTAATAAAGCACCCCTCCCCCAAGTTTCTCCTGGGCTTTTTTCCCCATGGGACCGATGGGTAAAGGGTTAGAAACAGACACTGACTCTAGTGTTCGATTTTTCAAATTGAACCCATTGCTTCCTCACACTTTCAACATCGTTGAGAGAGAGGAAGCTTTCGCTCTACCCAAAGTGATGCCATTAGGAAAGAAAGTCAGGGCAGCCAGCAGCGTGGCTGCTCCGGTGCTGTCCCAGGTCCTCTGAGGCCTGACCTCACACTGCTCCCCTCAGGAAACCCTGGCAATGTCCTCCCTGCAGCCACTACCCAGGCCAAACAACAGAGAATGTGCCATGAAGCTCCATTTTGCCAGGAAGCAGAGAGGGAGAAATAACATGAGTGCGAAAACCAGAAGTTTCACATCCGGGAATCTAGAGGTTAAAAAACAAAACAACAACATCAAGAAAAAAGGCTAGTATTTCCTTTTCACAAAAAGTTGACAGCTGGGGTTTAAAAAACAGTCTCTATCAGCTACTGCTTAGAACATTTAGAATGTCCTTGAAGATAGAAGCGACCTTCTCAGAGCTACCCAGACAGAGACACTCGTCATACTCCAGAAAGGCAGGCCCACTGGGACATCTGTGTGCCATGGGACGGAGAATGAGCTCTGGAGTGAAATGATAGGATTTCCAGGCTGGCTGCACCCTCAGACTGGCCATGTGACTTTGAGCAAGGTCGCTCACCCCTGGGCGGCTGGTAACCTCACCCATCAGATGCAGGGCTATCTTTCTCCCCAGGGTCTCTCAGGGCTGTGATAAGCCACGGCTATCCACGAGACGGCGGCACTGTGTGGCCCAAGGTGCTCCTAGACATGCCACCAAAGGGTGACGACCAGCTCCCTAACGGTCCCTTACATTTTCTTTTAAAGTTGGAAGATGCTCTTGAAACGTAAGAAGGATTTCGCTCTGACACATTTGCTCCAGGGCGTTGTTTTGGTTTCACGTTCACATCAGATACTCCTTTCTAGTTCTCTCTGTTAGTTGTTTCACAAAGTCAAACAACTCCAGACCGAAGTCAGAGACCCACAGTCCTCAGGTTGAAAGCTTCTTGTATCTGGATATTTCTTCTCTGAGTCCTGGGACATCAAGGATTTTGGCTTTACCAAGACACACTCCTTGGGACTCTTATACATCTTCTCATAAATAAGAAGCCAGTAAAAACCCTGCCAGGGCGACAGTGGGTGAGGTCCGACTTGCACACTGGGGCAAGTGCACTGGCCTCTGGAGCTCTGTTCCTGGCAGCCACACAAGAGAGCTCAAGTGTGGACCCTCTGCCACCTCCTGCTCCTGTTCCAGTGTTCCATGACTTGGGACATCTATCCTACTCTGCTCATCTCACAAAAATGTATTCGCTATGGGGGTGTGATCCCTGGCCATTCCATCCATCTACTCACAGACGCCTGAAAACTCCTCTCTAAGGAGACACAATCGAAGATGATGCTTAAAAACACAAATCCCTGTGAGAGAGGGCAGTTGTTGTCCTCGTGCCCCCGGCGGGCAAATCAATTACTTGAGAGTTGACTTACTAGAGAATATGGCCTGACTTCTGTTCATTCCTGTCTGCAACTCTGAGACTTACCACGCTGTGCTTGGAGCCCTCCTCTATACCGTGGGCATGATGATACTCGCATCTCCAATGTGTATAGAGAATTAAGTTAAACTACAATCTTATGGTGAAAGGTCAACAAATATTACTTCTTATTTTGGTAGATGCAGTTTAGTAAATCTCTAAGAAAGGTAGAAAACAGAGGGGTAAGTATACCACTGGGGGCCGGCATATATTCATCTTCCAAACGAGAATGTTCAAAGCAGCACATACCTGAATGGTGTCACTTGAAAAGACCTTAGAGCCGATATGACAGAGCCATGAAAACAGGAGGAGGAGGCACAAGAGGCCAGGGGTGGGGTTGGTGGAGCGAGTGGACAGGGACTAGATCACAGAGGGTTGTAAAGGCAAAACCTGGATAAAGACCTGGGTCTCCAGGCTCCAAGAGCAGAGGTATCTTCGCTGCAGGAATGAAAAGCGCCCCTTCTTCTGTTAGTAAATAAAGGCATCCCTGAGCCAAGACCAAGATATCAGCTGGTGTCTACAAGAGGTAGAGCGTCCTGCACAATTCCTGGACCACAGTGAGCAATGAATATAAATTTGCTGCCTCCATCCCGCTAAAAAAAAGAATCACGTTCTTAAAAAGAAAAAAGCAGCTCAAAGGATTTCTGACAATCAAAGTCAGCTGAAGAGAAAGCAAGGCCCTAGTGGGGTCTGCCACATGGAATGCAGCGTTGGCAGCGGATCTATGAATAGAACCCAGATGCCCGGCATCCTGTCCAGCTGTCTCCTGAAATAAGCAAGACCTTCACGGTGCCATGCATGCGCACAGGCAGCTCCTTCACCTGGAATGCCAGTGCTCCCCACACCGCCTGTACGACAGTCATCTGTCAAGTCTCGGCTCCAACTTAACTCTTTCCTATAAAACCTTCCTGGACTCTCCAAGTCCGACTTAAAACTGACAGCCCCTGCCCCATGCTGGTTCTCATCCAACCCAGCACAAACTGCTATTTGGTGCCTGGAACACTTCCTTAATAGGTCAGTTGACTATCTGATTCATTTCGATATTAACAGTACTGAGAATTGTGATTAACACATAATATACGTTTAAGGAATAGCTACTGAATGAGTGAGTGAATGAATAAATTATAAATGACTGATTCCAGGCACTGAGTGTTCTGAAGGTAGAATTTTCAAAACTTTGCCTTTAGGGACATTGAAAATGCCACACAGGTTTGCAGCCACCTTCAGAGTTCAGGACACGAAACCATATCTACTTACTGGGACACAGAATATCCTGCCCCCTGTCCTTTGAACACTGGATGACACCTTTAGAGTGGTGGCCATTTGCTTTCCAAGGGCACTTATAAATTGCAATAGTCACTTCCCTTTTGTCCTCCTAAGCCTCCTTCCCCCCATCTGCACAAGAGGTGGCAAAACATGCCCATTCCAGTGTTTCAGGCAAGCCATCAGAAGCAGCCTGTCAGAGTACACAGTTTGGACAGGAATGGAACTTACCTCTCTTCGTCCTTAAAGATGAATTTCCGCAGCTTGAGGTCCCGAAGCACCAGCCCCCCGTCGTGGCAGTGGGCCACCGCTGAGGCAATCTGGTAGAACAGTCTGGCTGCCTCCTCCTCCCTCAGCTTCTTGCAGGTACGGACGAAGGAATGCATGTCCCCATAGCTCCGCTCAAAGAACACATAGGCTTTGGTCTCACCCAGGATAATTTCAGTGATTTGGTTGATGTTGCTATGGGCAGACAGGCAAAAGCACGGTGCCAGGGACTCCTGGTAGCAGCTGATATCAAATACCTAGGACAGGAATAAGACCAGAGTCACAGGTGCCTCTTGCACAACCAAAACACACAAGGCTGACACCTCCCTCTGGCACGGGCTTTTGAGATGACAGAAGGTGTGGTTAACTTAGACCCAGATCATACTGGCCCTGCCTTCACCCAGCTGTGTGGCTCTGAACAAGTCACTTGACCTCTCTGAGTCTCCAAGTCTTCATGTGTAAAACTTGCAACTGACACTTGACTCAGTGTTAGGAGGATTATATGAGAAAATAAAGGTAAAAGTGCTTTGCAAAACGTAATACAGTACACAAATGATAAGTTGTATTATTTTTCTCTCTAGCCAAGTCCCCCCTGTTTATAGAACTAAGGCAAAATCTGGGAGAAAGTGACCTGCCCAAGAGATACAGACAAAATCTTATTTACCTTCAGCAAAACAAAACAAAACAAAAATGCACATCGACAGGCACTATACAAAATATTAGCAATTAATAGATTAAGTGTCTAGATTTTGCCTACCGGTTATCTAATTCAGTATGTTCATCTTATAAATGTAAGAACTGAGGCTCAGAGAATGAGCCAGAACTCCAGCCCCCAGTGGCAGGGCTAGGAATAGGACAGTCTTGTCTTAATAAGGAAGCTGACTTGCTGCTGCACGTCTCTTCCCTCCACAGATACAGCTAACTCAATGAAACAGTTATGCAATGATTTTCTATGAATCAAAATTAGCCTGCGAAATGCCTCCTCATCGTGGGCTTGCTGAAAAAGACAATGCACCATCAATACCTTCTGAAACAGATCTAAGGGAAATTAACGCTACAGAGAATTTTTGAGGTTATTAAAAAAAAAAAAAAAAAAAAAACCTTTCATTCATTTCAAGACCTCCACACATCAGAAATATAAGTCTCTGGGTTTGGAATGTGGTTTTCCTATCTGCCTCGGAGTGTGGATAAGATAGATCTATTCGGCGTCTGTGCGTGAGCCAGGGGCAGGCGTGGGTGTGCTTTGCTGGAAAGCATCTAAGGCAGGAACACCCAAACAATGTACTTCGTGTTATCAGTTCACAATCGTTTAGCTTCTTCAATGGCTTTTTCACTAGTTAAAATATACTCTCCTTGACCATCATTTTGCACTGTGATGGAGAAAATGCAGGACTAGAAATCTCCAACCTTGAGGCTGTAATCCTGGCCCGGCCACCAATAATCTGGATGAGATGGATAAAGAGCTTAGGGTTACTGGACCTCCCTCCTCTTCACAAAATGAAGACATTGAATTAGAACACTCTTAACCTTTTTTTTTTTTTTGGTCCTGATCTCACATAAAATCTGATAGAAGCTCTGTCCCCTCTTAGCTGACAATGCCCATTCTCAAATGCATGCACAATACTGGATTCATTTTAAGAAGATTCACAGACCCTCTGAAGCCCACCCAGGGACAGAGGCTGCCATTTAAGAATCTGAGTTAAGTCACTCTAAGCTTCAAAAAATAAATTTTAAAAAATCTGTGAGTCTAACAGGGGTAGTAAGAAGCTAAGAGGGCTGGTGCTAACCCTGCGGAAGAAGCAAAGTTAACAGGAACGTTGTGAATGAACCATAATGAGGCATCTCAGGAAAGCGGCACAGCTGCTGCCACTATAACCCAGAATTTAAGAATGAATACTTCAACATCTCCAGAGACCACAAATCACACCCTGATACTGTCAAATGATGACCTAAGAGCAGTGACCTCAGAGGCCTGCTCAATTAGGAATCTGAAATGCTTGAGTCAACTTTAACACCCAGACTGCAGGCAACAGACACTCGGGGAAGCCTCAAAAATTTCAGAGCAATAAACGCTTTGCAGCGGCTAACGTAAACACTCTGCATTATATAATGAGGATGATGTGTTCTGAAGCCCCACGCTGCAGGTTCTGTCAACAGTGCTCACAGAGTTATGATTATTTATAATATACTTCCTGTTCCAGGTACATTTAAAAAAACATAAATGGTGATTTTTGCTCAGCACTTTTAGCCTGGTATCCTGCCCCACTGTTGAAAAACTGAATGAACAAAAAATTTAAAAAAAGAAAAAAACTAAAATATCCATGGCAGCTTCAAAATGCAGACATACCCTTTGTAGAAGAGACCAAATTCTAAGATGGTGGACAGAGTATGAAAAATAAAATAAGTACTTATGTTTGCCCAGATGGGAAGGAGCCAAACTTTTATTAGTAGCTATAACATGCATTTATGGGCTTGGATTCGTATTTAAACCATCACCTTCAAGTGCAAAATCAAGCCATAAGCCTGGCTGCCAGCTTCTCTTACATGTTTAATTTGGAGCCTTAGTTATATAATATGACAGTTCAGATAAGGCAGTAAGATTAGACAATCATTAATAACGTTTGCAAAAAAGTGCCCATTCTGCCAAGATAGTAATTATGTCAATCTGCACAGTAGCTACCAGCATTTCCATGAAAACATACAGTTAAAGACTCCCTAAAGCTCCTTCCTTCATTTGCCTAGTAAAAGTATGCACATGGCAACAATAAGCAGTCTTGATTATTTTGTTTGAATTCACCCTGGAATCTCTCTTCCCCCAAAGAGTGTCCTACTATACAATCCTCTATGATAAATAGCATCTTTACATTTGATCTGTTTTTGCCAAGACTTTCTTCTTTGGTCAACACAGAGCTAGGAAACATGAACCCTGTATTTTAAGACATCAAAAGGAACTGGATTCAATGTGTAGATTTCACTGAGCATTAAAATAAGCTAAGAGCCCACAGTATATCTCAGGGTAGTTCACAGAAACAGTCTTATAAAACTCACTTGGAGCTTCTTAAGATATATACAACTACGCTTGTATAAGAAGTCACCCACGTCAGCTTTGGTATTAAGTCAGGAAAACAGAAGCTGCTGTGTCTTAAAGGGATGACCTCTGTCAAGCAGAACAATGACACTGCACTTAAATCCACTTGCAGCCACACTATAATTGGTGAGGGGCTGATTCAATCTTTGCAATAACTAAACCAACAGATTAAGTACAGTTTTAGGCCAGAGACCAAGTCTGCAAATGACACTGTAAGGTCAGCCCGAAGTGAAATATGTCTTGAAGAATTTGAAGGGAGAAAGAGTGAGCAGAGGCCAGAGTCACCTCTGATTTTAAACAAAGAAATAATAGCCAGATGTTGCTGCAGAATTTGGCTACAGGGTCCCTTTGCTTAAAAGCATCTCCAGCCTTTGAAAAATATTAAAATGCTGTACTGAAGTTGAGCAAAAGGAGTGAAAACATTCACTGCTGGGTGATTGTGCATACTTTGTACAAGAGTGGCAGCTCTGTGGAATTCATTCATTTCAAAGGATGACTATCCTATTGTGCAACCTTGCAGGACTTCTGAGAATTCAATTGAGCTCTGAATAGCCTACTGAATTTTGGTTAACCGGGCACAGTTGCTCTGGATCTCAATAACTTGCAGAAGATGCAAAATACCAAATGCTCAACACAAGCAAAGAGAAATATTTAAAGAGTCTCCGATTTCCCCCCAAGGTCTGAACTGAACAATCACAAAACTGGAGATCTCCACTAAATCCAAATTTTGCAATGAAATACTCCAGTCCAGGATGAAATAAGCCAAGTCCACAAAGCAGCCTGTGGTGAATGGCCAAAGTGTGATGCATTATCTGCAGCACAGCTGTGCACAGTGCCCATTTAAAAGGCAGCATGGGTCCCCACTCCTCCCTTACCAAGCCCCCCCCTCCAAAAAAAATATAGCAAATCAAAATTAAGTGACAATGAATTCTTGATCTATCCCCAATTCTGGGTAGTAGTATGCTTCACTGCAGTCATTTGTTTTTGCAACTATTCCCCACTCATCCCCTTGTCTGGGGCCCTGTGGGTGCACACAAAGATACACAGACACACTCACATACACAAGCCAGTCACTGTTCAGGGTCAAAGACAAAAAGGAAACTGAAGTGTCTATCTCAGTATTAGCACTACGAATCCCTAGGGCTCCAAACGCTAGCCTAAACCTTACAGGAAAAGGTGTGTCGAGGGGGAGGAGGGGGGGGTGATGTACAGGCAGGGAAGTCTAGAGATGAGAAGAAACCGAGACCAGAGAGAAAGACCCAAAGGATTCACTATTAACCCGAAGATGCGCCGGCTTTGATTTCCACCCCAACCCTCCTTTCAATTTTCAAGGCTCCCGGCAGAAGAAAGGTCTTTGTAAACTCCTTCCCCGTGCTGGGCCCCAGGGCTCAGCCTGAGGGGACACCTTTGTGTGTCTCTTTTAAAGGGCACCTTCGGAACAAAGGTTTAACACCTGCACGCTGCTAAGAACAATGGCTGCGAAAGAAACCAAGCCATCGGTGTCTTAAAATTAACGGGGGATTCCCTACTCCACGTTGCCAGGGGAGGGGGCTGGACACACGAAGAAATCCCCTGGGCGGCGGGACCCGGCC
>VBSM01002608.1:166497304-166520634 GCA_008086735.1 Cheirogaleus medius
GCGCCTCGCTCGCGCTCGGGCTCCCCATTCAATGTCACCGACACATTTCCACGGAGCCTCCGCCCCCGCGACTGGCTCAGCCCCGGCCGGCCCCGCCCCGCCCCCGCCCGGGCCCCCTCATTGAGCCGGGCGCCAATCAATCAGCCTCGCCGCTGCCAGTCCCCGGGCTGCTCCCCGCGCCAGCCGGCGGCGCGGACGGCTGCCACTGCCATTGCAGCTCGGGGCAGGGGCGCCGGCGGTGGTCCAGGGCTCCTCTGCCGGCGGGGCGAGGTAAACAAAGTGCTATATCCTTCCGCGGCTCGCGGGCCGTGTCTGCAGCACGCCCAGTCCCGGCTGCGCGCCCCAGCTGGGACTCCCGGGCAGGGGCTGCAGGCCGAGACCGCTCGCCCGTCCACCCTCGCAGCTCCTGCAGCGCCCAGTCTACTGCGTACCTACTTCATCCTCCGGGCGCTTCTCCCCAGAAAACCAGGCATCCTCCGAGCGTAGGGCCACCTCTGCTCAGATGCTGCACTGAGCCAGCAGCTCGTCCCCGTTTTGGAAGAATGTGCTTGCATCAGTATTGCTGCTTGGAGTTTCAAGAATTAGTTTCATTATCTCTCCCCAACACCTTTCTCCTCATTTAAAAAGAAATCCATTGCTTGCTTTTAGATGGTATCACCGCCTCACCTCCCGCCCAGCTCTGCCCTCGCCCCGACCCCCAGCCCTGGGCTCCTAGTATTTTCAGCAGAAGACCAGCTGAAGGCACCTTCTGACTCAGGCTACACTAATTACTAATTCTTCCCCTCCCAGGGCAGTGCCCAGAGGGCCTTGGAGGCCGAGTGAGACAAACCTTTGCACCCACACCTCCAGGGAGCGCTGTTGGCTCCAGGCCAGCGCTCTGGGCTTCCCGAGTTCTCTCTGACCCCCCCCACCCCCACATGCACTGTACATACATCCAATACTGAGGACCAGGTGAAGGTTGCAGTTTCGCCCCCGAATTATTTTTGAATTAATCTAATTTGTTCAGGAGCTTCCAGGCCGCAGTTGGCTGCTTAGAAAGGAACACAGGAGGAAAGGGGCTTGAACTCAGGCAGAGGCCCTACAGGCCAGGCCTTGAACTCATGTGTCCTACTAAATGAGACACAATCTGTTAGGGGACATTTTTTTTTTAAAGGCAAAAAAATAAATAAAATTAAATTTAAAAAGCCAAGGGACTGGGAAAGGGGAGCTGGGACAACTCTCAGAGACTTCTTAGCTTTTACGTGAATGTAGCATATTTTCCACTGGGGAAGGGGACTCTGTAATTTATTTCCCACTGTAGGATTCTCGAGAGTAAAAAAGAGCTAGTGAGCATAGTTTTGCTCACCTAGCACAGCGGAGTCACTCTTGGCCAGAGATGGAGAGAGGATACTGACTGCAAAGCTGGCCGCCCGTGAGCACGGAGTTTGAAAAAAGGTGAAGAAGTGGCCTCATGTCTCCTGGCACCGTTTCATTCTATTCTCCACAAACCCACCTGTGACTCAGTCCCTAATCCTAAGGGATAGATGTGTTTCCCTGGGCTATCACCTTGACCAGTGACTGAGCAGAGGCCCTTAATTCAGTCTTGCCCCGTGAATGCACTTGGCCTGTGCCAGGAACAGACCCGAGGCAAGCTCTGCTGATGGGTCAGAAAGAAAAGTGCCTGACCTCCTCTGTTCAGTGGCTGCTGACAAGGGCAATTCCTAATAATTAGGGCTTGGGAGACCTGTGCTCTAGCCCTGGCTGGGCCTCTGACTTCAAATGGAAATTGAGTCAAAACATATTTTTTCCTCCCTGCGTCCGTGTTTCTTCATCTGTAAAATGAGAAGCCTAACACCCACCCTGTTCACCTCACGTGATTGCTTTAGAATTTTATTTTCAATTCCAGGAAATCTATGAAGGCTTACTCTAAACAGGGCCCTGTGCTGAATGTTAAGGATCCAAGTATGAGTAAGATCTGGTCTCTGCCACCCAAGAGCACAGAGTCTAGCCCAGAGAAAGACTGGAAACAAATAATTTCATTGTGTAACAATGTGGCAATTAGAATATCAAGCCCTCATGGGAGCACAGAGGAAAGAACAGCTTTTGCAGGACCTCAGTGAGTTTTCCCATAATATGTGATTTTTTTTACCTTGAATTAATCCAGGGCAAATATTTATTGAAACCTACTATGTGCCAGACACTGGATATGAAGATACGATGGTTTAAAAAATATATTTCCTGGCTTTGTGGACCTTGAAATAGTCCTATGAGTCATAAAATAAAATGAATAAGAGATTGTTGTTGGCATTTTAGGCAGAGGGAAGGAATGTGCAAAAGCAACGGAGTGGGATGTTCTGAAATTTCTAGTAACTCACCATGTTCCAGCATCAGCAGCTTGAAGCAGTAGCCTGGCGTGTGGCTGGCAAAATGCATTGGGATTAGATTGGAAAGGGGTTGGTGAACACAGCCGGCGACCATGGTCTTCTTAGTGTTGGAGATGTATAGTCAAGACTGACACTGGGAAGCCACCTGGTTGTTATGGGAATTCAGAAAGACCATACTGTACACCATATAGAGTAAATACAACTGGACTCCCAAGGGAAGAAAGCACTCTATGGCCTGGAGAAAACAGAAAAATATAAATTTATAGAGATATGTAACTAATGCTACACATGACTGATAGTGAATTTATTACTTCTGATGAAATGACACAGAAACCATTGTCTTGCACATCCTTGAAGGCCAAATTCATGGCTAAGTGCTGTGTCTGTTGATCAAATTCATGGAGCTATTACAATGCAGGATAAGTTAGATAATTTATACCAAGTGCCTTAACCACTTCAGTACGGCGTTCACCGGCCGCCAAACCTTGCCCACAGCCGGCACTCATAGTCCAAACGATAGTTTGTGCTGTGCATTGACAACGAATCCGTTTTGCTCTTGTGTGATGAAGAAAGCTTTAAAGCACTGAAAGCTTGTTTTACTTTACAGGCAGCTTTACTAGTAATGTAAATCAGAATAGGTAACATATACATATATGCTTTCAGTACGTTATTTTTAAATGTTCACAATTTTATTTTGATAAATGAAAAATTAGAAAAGTCATATCACAGCTGTCAGCTAAAGTCAACGCTCAGCTCTGCACCTTCATATCACGGCTGTCGGCTAAAGTTGCTATGCGTGTTCATCTGTGGCTATCGACTATAATCAACGCTCGAACCGAAGTGGTTAAACATTTTTTATGCCTGTATACTCAGGAGTTCATCTCAAGTTGAAAAAAAAAAATATGTGTAGTAGGAAGATCTGGGTGGGAATTTTCATTCATTCACTTTTTAGCCATGTGACTTTGGTCAAATTTAGAATGCCTTAATCTATAAAGTGAGATTATAATATGAATTTTGCCTAACACATGAAAATTATGGAAGGTATGTATAAAGCAACTTGTACAATGTCTTATGTGTAATAGAAACTCAATAAATATTCACTATTATTATTATTGGTGTTGGAATACATCCACAGAAAGCCATTCAACATGAAATAATAACAATAATAATGGGTAAAATGTTTACAATATCAGTAAGAAGTGTGGGAGTTGTCAGATATACAGTTACAGGAATGATTAAATATAGTATAATATGTAATTATAATAAAAGATGTGACAATTAAAATAATGATTATATAATTACAAGAAGACATATTTTAACTAGTCTACTCTGTTGTATGACAGTCAAATCCAGTTATCTCAGGTCAGTAGCCTTCTGCGCATGTTTTCTAGAACATTCTCTATCTTGAAATGTATTTAACTGCTCTTTCATTCACTTCATTGCTTATTAGTTCATTTATTTGGCGAACATACAGTAGGTACCTGCTAAGTGTGATGCCGTAAGCTAAGTGCTGTGTTTGTTGATCAAATAATAAACAGTTTTTGAGAAGAACTCATAAGACTTCTGTATCACTTTAAAGCTGATATCTGCCACAGGTGACAAAATTTGTCTGTTTTAACTCTTATAGCAAGTCATGTCTAGACTCAAAAATCTATGCCAAACTCCCAGGATGAGCTGCAGAGAGTGCAATGTAAATGCTGACGTGCAGACTGTGGGATGCTTATCTCCAGAACATTCCATTTCCATCAAGATCTCTTTGAATGACACCATTGAAGTTGTGCAAAATGCAGTTCACTTAGTCCATTTGGGCTGCTATGACAAAATATCATAAGTGAAGTGGCTCATAAACAACAGAAATGTATTTCTCATGGTTCTAGATGCTGGAACGTCCAAGGTCAAGGCATTGACCAATTCAGTGTCTGGGAAGTTGGAATTCTGGTTCATAGATGATACCTTCATGTTGTGTCCTCGCATGATGGAAGGGAAAGGCAGCTCCCTGGGGCCTTCTGTATAAGGGCACTAATCCCGTTCCTGAGGGCTCTGTCCTTGTGACCTGTTTACCTCTCAAAGGCCCCACCTGCTAATAACATCACCTTGGTGGTTAAGTTTCAACATGAGAAATTTAAGGAGCGACAAGCATTCAGACCATAGCAGCAGTCTTCTTGTGCATACATTAGAGCCTTGGGTATAGGCTCATTGGGCTGGAATTCAAGAAGTTCCCAACAGCTTCATCTCTCACTCTTCTCTGTTGCATGGCCCACCAGCTCATCACTGCATGGATTCTAGGTGCCCACTTCAGTGCCGGACCCTGAGAAGGGTCCTATCCTCATCCACGTCTGGTGCCTCTGTTTCCCTAGAATCCTTTCCGGGACATTCCCTCCACCTTGCTACACTCCCTCAGCTCAAGGTCACATTCTCCAGTCCTCTTACTTGGCTTTGTAGATGCCTCAAGTCTTAAATGGACTGTTCAAGCTCAAGGCAAGGTGTGCTTAGCCAATAATGAGGAAGTTTGTGATGTTAATGCCTAAAGTGCCATCTAGATAGTCCTGATGATGGAATCTACAGATTGGCCAGCAGAATCAGTAAAGGTGGCCAAGAAGATAAGTGCTTATAAGGGACTTACTCCTTCATGCAAGATTTAACTAATCAATGTGTGGGGAACCAAATCAGGACGCATCCTGCTCTGTAATGTTTTTAGGAGGTGCTCTATCTTAAACCAGGTTTCCACCACTGGCTTAGTTCCACCTTGAGTGTTACATTACTTTGTGTTCAATTTCATATCCCCTTGTTGCTTTCCTTGAACATTCTGCTAACTCAGTAAATGGTTTCTGTCATCCATTTGTGTCGAGAAGAAGGAAGCGATCTGGGCAAGAGGGTGCACACCTTCAAAGCCACAGCCACTGGGGATACGTTTAGCCAGGTTCACATGGCCCGTGCTATGCTGCATAGTAGTCACCATGTCCAGATGCATTTCAGGTGGCGAGGAGGCCTGTGGCTTGCTTCTAGGCCTTGGCACATGTTGACTGTATTAATTCCACGTCATAAATTGCCCCATTACTTTGAGAATTTTCTCTATTACTAACTTCAATAATAGTTACCCTTTAATTATGTCTTTTGAATGCTAGACCAGCCACTTTCTTTATCTCTAGTTCTTATACAACCCTTCAAATTATTACCCCCACTTTACAGATGAAAGAACCAGGACCCAGAGGGACTAATTAATCTATTTCATGATAGCCCATTACGCAGTGGCCCTGGAGGGTATGTGTGCACACATGTGTATTGGGGAGAAAAAGGCGTAGGGGGATGAGTTTATTCTGAAACTATGTGATTTTTTTTTTTACTCCACTGCATTGCTTGTCACCAAGCTTTCTAGAGTTGACTAAACCTTTGGATTGAATGGCCCGCTTAAAATCCTCCCAGAATGGTGATTTCCTTACTCCTATTTTTTTATGACAGCTCATGTTCAAGAAGCAGCTGCTTATTTTCAAGGTGCTTTTGAATTACACCTATTACAAGATGACTTTTTGTTTATTTGTTTTACCATGGCTAGGCTGAGGATGTGTTTTTGTCTTTGGATAAATGGCCCACTGGGAAAAGTCTAGTGTATGAACACAGAAGAAATTGCAATGTTGGAACCATTTTTTCCCCCAAGTCGTGGTTTTGTAACTCTTCTTCTCATATAGGAAAATAGCTTTACAAGTGAAATGAGATACAAGAGAGTTTTGTTGTTGTTCTTAAATTAGAGCAGGGTGGGAAACCCGACATATGGGGATTTTCTGAGTGTTGCAAATCGTCTCCCATTCTGTTCAGTATTGCTGAGCAGCTAATAAAGAAAACTGAAACAGGTAAAATGAACCAGCTAGTCCAGGAAGTGCTACGAATTTACATATTATCTAGAGTTCTAGGTTACTGTAAAAAGATTCTGTTTGGACGGTGTTCTGGTAAATCTGTGAGTGTTTCCACACCTGGCACACAGACAGACCTGGGGCCAGATTGGCCCCTGTTTCACAAGCTTTGGGGCCTTGAATGGCACTTAACTTCCCTGACATTTCCTTGTCTCTCACATGAATGGAGATAATAATACCTTCCTTACAAAGGAAATAGGCTAAATCAAATAATCACTTAAGATTCCCTTCAGCTTTTACAATCCAACCTTTAGTATGGGAAAAGCAGGCATGCCACAAGTAGACCGATATCTGAACAATGATGCTTTGAGTTTCCATGGCATTTGGGCACCAATTCAGACAATTAGCAGCTTGGCCTTGGATGGCCGTCGGAGCTTCCCAGATTAAGGTTTATAAAAACTAGTATGTGTACCAGCCTTGCCAATTTAACAAGCACTCTTATGTATTTTGTCTCACTTAATCTGAACAATAACTCCTTAAAAGAAATTTCATTACCAGCCTCAGTAGAAGAAACTGAGTCTGAAGGAATGTACTAGCCCATGAACACAAACCTAGTCCATGTTATCTGATGGCAAATTCTATGATCCTTTTATGATGCAGTTCTCTTCCTGCCATTTCCTTCCCCATTCCTGTCCTCTCTCCTTTTGTCCCTTTTCCTCCTCTTTCTATTCCCTTCTGTGTTCAAATAACGTTCTAAATTTAAGGCAATTTGGGGGTTATGCATTGGGGCCCCTTTGCGTAAAATTTCATTTGAATACAACATTAACAAGTTGCAAAACAGCAAAGCATGTCTGATCTAAAAGGTGATATCTATACAATAGTAGTTTGTAACTTCTGAGCCCTGGATTCTCAGGTGGGCTTGGAGGATAGCAAGTGTGGCATGGGAGCCTCAGCTCTACATGAAGCACTCTACTCAATAGACTGTGGATGGAACCAATAATATATCTCGTCTATATTTGCACAATTTGCTTGCAAATATGCATAATTTCTTTGTGTTTAATAAAATACAAAAGTGTAAATGAATAACTTATTTCATAATTTTTTTCATTTAAGCATTAAAAAGTACATCTAAGTATAATTGCTATACTCTGGACAACATGAAATTTGATATAATTCAAATCTTACATCATTCAGTAAAAAAGCTTCCCAATAAATATGACTTATGTGGGATTTTGACTCCAGGAAGTAAACAGCTTTCTAAATGGCACCGTTGCTCAGTGACTGCCAGGCTTCATCTCCGACAGACCCTGGGGAAACCACATCCAGAAGAGTTGAATGCAAAAGTCAACCAACCATCATTCAACAGGCCAAGCAACATTTACTGAGCACTTCCTCTGAAGTTCAGTTATGTAGTGTGACCTTAGGTAAACTACATAGTATCCTTAAACTTTAGCTTCTGCTTCCTTAAAATGGTACAATAATAGTATGACCTCATGGTGTTGTTATGAGGATTAAATGACAGGTGGGTGAAGTGCTCTGCTTAGTGACTGGAAGGCGGTGTCACCTCTTACCACAAGTACCACCACCACCACCACTGTCATACTACATACTACATCAGTATACATTTCTACCCCTCTGCTCCCTTCCTCTTCTTGTCCTCTGTTTCTCCTCCTGACTCTTTCTCCTCTCTCTCTTCCTTGCTGACCCCGTGCGAGGCAAGAGAGTTAAAGATGGCTAAGATCTCATGCCTTCCTCTAGCTGCTCCCAGCCTAGCGGGGAGAGACAGAGTACAGGCGTCTCAGACAGAAGGCACGGCAGGGATTCCCACCCAGAAAACAGGGATCCACCAGGGGCTTACAAAACTTCACCCAGGTCAGACTCACATGCTGCTCACATACTCCTTTGCTCAACGTTCACTAAAATTCCTCAGGGAAACACAGGCCAAACACAGGCCAAACTCGCAAAAGGTCACATTGCGGAAATCCTTCATGTAGCTCATTTCCCTTCCTGCCAGAGCCCTTTCCTCGGTCATCTCAGAAAAAAATTTAAAAAAAAATTTTTTTTTACCCTGATGCCTATAAGAATTGATACATCCCTGAAGGACAAGAGAATCATTCTGCCTTGAAGACCAAATTGTTCCATACACGGCCTGCCAGAATCTGGGATAAGGAGAACTTTTGGAGTTAGGAAGATCCACAGAGAATCCTGGTCAGCTCTGTAATCAGGGCAGAGGAGGCTTTGTTGATTAGTTGAGTAGCCAGGGCCCAAACTAGGGTATGGGGAACCAGGCACTTGTCTCCGGTGCAAAAGTTTAAAGGGGGTGCTAAAAAGTCAATAATCAGGACAAATAATATTTTCACATTGTATTAGTCCATTTGTGTTGCTATATAAAGAAAATCTCTGAGGCTGGGTAATTTATAAAGAGAAGAAGTGTATTTGGCTCACGGTTCTGCAGGCTGTACGAGAAGCATGGTGCCATCATCTGCTTCTGGTGAGGACTTCAGGGAACTTCCAACCAAGGAGGAAGGTGAGCGGGGAGCAGGTATGTCACGTGGACAGAGAAGGAGCAAAGAGAGGGAGGAGGTGGGGCCAGGCTCTTGTAAACAACCAGCTCTTGAACTAATAAAGCGAGAACCCACTCATCACCATGCTGAGGGCACCAAACATGAGGGATCCACTCCCATGACCTAGACACGTCCCAGTAGGCCCCACGTGCAACACTGGGCATCCCATTTCAACATGAGATTTGGAGGAGCCAAGCATCCAAACCATATGACACACGATAGTTTTTAAAAAAGTGAAAATTAATGCCAAAACATCCATGATGAAAGAAATGCATCAATATTTTAAAGAAAGAATGGGTCGGTATGACCGATTTTTTCTTTTGCCTCAGGCTCCAAGTGGCTGGGCTGGCCCTGTCCCTGATATGGTCTCTCTGCCTGGGGAGGAGAGAAAAGAAGGAAGGAAACAGGTAGCATTTCCCCTGCATTTAGTTCTCGACAAGCACTCTGCAAACACCACCTCACATCCTCCTCAAGGTAACAGTGAAATACAGAGCGGATTTACCTCCTTTTATAGAGAAGGGAAGCTGGGGTTCTACAGGGATGAGTGGCTTTTGTTGGCTGGTACAGGGTAGAGATAGAATTCAAACTCAGAAGTGACTGAGCCCCCTGCCTATGGCTTCGCCATGCTACTCCGAGTCTACTCGGTGGGTCTACTGCATCGCTGGGTTCAGTCTTGTCAAATGACAGTGCAGTCTGCTCAGGCTGCAGTAACAAAATGCCACAGATTGGTGGCTTAAACAACAGAAATTTGTTTTCTCACGGTTCTGGAGGATACAAGTCTAAGGTCAAGGTATTAGCAGGTTTGGTTTCTCCTGAGGCTTCTGTCCTTGACTGGCAAATGGCCACCTCCTTGCTGTGTCCTCACAGGGTCTCTTCTCTGTGCCTGAGCATTCCCGGGATCACTTCCTCTTCTTATGAGGACGCAAGTCTTGTTGCATTTGGGTCTATCCCTATGACTTCTTGTAACCTTAATTACCTCCTTACAGGCCCTACCTGCAAATGCAAACACATTGGGGGTTAGGGCTTCAATATAGAAACTTGTGGCAGAACATGATTCAGTCCATAACAGACAGTTACTGAGTTTTGGGACTTTGTGACTGCAAACATCATAGAAAATGACCATATCCCTGTCCTCAGAATTTATAATGAAGTTGAGGCATATAAGATTTACATAAAGTAATTCTACCATAAAGTCAATAATTATAAAATATAAACTAAATAAAGGCAGGGGATTTTACTTACCCTTTTATCCTTTAGAATATTCTTTGGCACAAAATAGGACATACATATATATGAAGAAGAAAAAGAATCCTTCCAGCCAAGAGACCAAGGAAAGCATTTGAGCTGGCCTTGACATCTGAGCAGAATATCAATATCAGCAGGTCAAAATGGAAAAGTGTTTCTAAGAGAAGATGTGCCAAGTCCTGGAGGTGGAAGGCACAAGTCTGCTGGGATACGAAACAGCCATCAGGTTTGCCTGAGACAAAGACACAGCTGTAGGAGAAAGACAAAAGGCTGTAGTCGCACCATGAAAACATGTAACTGCTGAACTGAAATACCAGGGCTTCATTCCTCCAGCCAGATGCTCCCCTGGCCCCTGGATGAAAGATCCTTATGGGCCAGAAATCACATGATGTAGTAGAAAGTGCACTAGACTGGGAGCTGAGCTAGTTAGAATTCTATTCTTCTTTTATACACTTGTGTTATTGATAGTTATGTGTTGCTGTAAAACAAATTACCTACAAAAACTTAGTGGCTTAAGGCAAAACAACATTATGTGTGGGTCAGGAATCCAGTAATGCCTTAGCCGAGTCATCTGCTTTAGGGTCGCTCACAAGGGTACAGTTGAGGTATAGGCCAGGCCTGTGGTTTCATCTGAAGTTCCCACTGGGGAAGGATCCACTTGCAAGGTCACGCATATAGTTGTTGCCAGGATTCAGATCCTTGAAGCTTGTTGAACTGAGGGTCTCGTTTCCTCCCAGGGTGTTGGCTGGAGGCCCCTCTCAGTTCCTGGCCATGTGGGCCTCTGCAGAGGGTGGCTCACACACGGCAGCTTGCTGCATCCAGAGCAAACACGTGAGAAGAGCCAGAGAGGGAGTATGAGCCAGATGGAAGTCACAGCCCACATCACTTTTGCCATATTCTACTCATTAGAAGCAAGCTACCAAGGGCACCCAAACACAGCAAGAGGGTATCATCTTGCAAGGGTGTGAGTACCAGGAGGCATAGATCATTAAAAGCCATTTCAAAAGTCACCCACCACAGCATTATCTAGGGTGGTATATCAAAATCTTGGCGCAAAGATTACTGTGTTTAACGGAAAGGAACAGAAGCTAAAAGTGAAATAGTTGATATCCCTGTGATATTCTTCCTTCTGACACAGTGGTTTCATGGCTGGGCAATGGGCCGATTCAGTCTCTCTGTTCCCCAACGTCTTAGTCCACCACCTCCTGACACCCCAGTATTTCCCCAGACTCTAAGGATGGGCAGAGAATACCCTCATCTGGAGATAGGAGGCCTTGGAGACCTAGGGTATGTCTTGTATTCACAGTGTGCAGAATGGTGATGGGCACACAGTGGTTGTCATCATTATTTATTGGATAAATGCATCAATTAGTGGTCTTCTTTTAGAGACCTGATGCTAGGTACAGAGCCTGGACATTGTCCTGGGGCAGAGACTTCTTAGATTGACCCAACTACCAGTGCATTTGCTCTCCTATGTCCACCAAGGACCCTCAGTGTGCATCTGAGTACAGGGAGCTGCATCTTGCCATCCTGTCTTCAGATGTGTGCTGGATATTTCTAAACAATTACTTTTTAAGTCCACATTTCACAACTAAAATGATTCTATTGTGTTCTGAAAATCTCTTTAATTGAATGTTCTCTTTGTCAACCCAATAAACTGCTAGTTTTGCAATAAGATTCCCCTGGCACCTTTCCTGGAAGGTTCAGTGTGAGAAATTCACTCACATAACAACAATATAACAGCAAATTCCTGTCCATTAGCTCAGCTGTGTTGATCGATCGCCTTCTGTGTGCCAAGCACTGTGCTAGGTGCTGGGCGCGGGACAGTGGGTCGTATAGGAGCTCACAATACAATGACAAGCCTCTCTTAGCCTGCACTTTCCTCACCTGAGATTGTGGTTCTTTTTGCTTCCTGATGCATTCTTACTTGGACTTGGATCAGAGAAATCAACAAGATTTTTCTTACGGGAAGTGACCAGAAATTGAGAGATAAATGTTCCAGGGTGAAGATGGCCACAGATTTTGACACTCCTCCCATGAAAAGGTGGAGCCTGTCTCCCTCCTCTTGAACCTGGCCTGGGCTGAGACTGCTTGGACAAGTGGAAAATGGCAGATACAGCACATGGCCAGTTGCAGGCTTTGTGTGGAGAGAACTGGGAATTTCTGCCTTAGTCGCTTGGAACCCTGAGAGAACAAGAAATAAGTTCGACCAACTGCCCTGCCGGAGAACCACTGGGAAAGGCCCCAAGAGTGTGCGGAGAAGAGGATCTCGGTGCAGCCCAGCCCTCCAGCCAACCCTGACAAGGCTCCAGGCGTGTGAATGAAGCTGTCTCTGTCCCTGCAGACAGCACTGGCAGCCAAGAGAATACCACCGAGCAACCCCAGCTATGGCATCTGCCCCAGTTCCTCCCCTGTGAAACCATGATATAAAGAAGTGATGGTGGTTTTACACCAGTAAGTACTGGTTAGTTTTTACTCAGTAATAGATAATGGGAACATTTTACACCAAACACTGTCCCATAGAGATGGGCTCTGTAGTGGCCACGGGGTGGGGAGAGGTGAGTTGCTGCTGCCTTAGCATGAGCCTCTCCCAGAAATCCCTTTTCTGATTTTCAAACAGTACTGATCCTGTAGTAATAATAGCTAATATTTCTTAATTGCTATAAACACTGCCTTATTTCCTGTCACTTTAGACCATGAGTTACATTCTCTAGTAACAAATGCTCATGCTCTTGACTGTGTGGAATACACATTCTTCTAATCTCCATAAATCTTACTGACCATTCAAGATTCGTCTTGGGCACCAACAACTTCAGCAACTCTCATTTTGACCTAAGAATCCCTTTACTGTGCATAACTCTATCTTAGCCTAGCCATATCGTATTGAAATTATTTCTGTATATTCCTACTTTCAACTTGTAAGTTTGTTGAAGGTGTGGATTGCATCTTACTTATGCTTGCGTATATATACGCAGTTTTGACAGTGTCTGCACAACACAAATGACCAACCTAGCACTTGCGTACTGTATTAAAGTTTACAAAGGATTTTCATTATTATCCCTTTTGAACAATTGAATTGAGGCTCAGAGAGGAAAGTGACTTTCTTAAGATCACCAGGCCATGGGGGCCACTCACTCAGAGGCTTGCTAATTTTCTTCCCCACATACTGAGGATATGGGGGACTTCTCCCTTGTGGGAGGGAGAGAGCTCAAGCCCTGTCTTCCCCGTGGATACATATCCTTTGTTTTCAGTGTCTGGGAAATGCCCCAGGATTCCCTGCTGCGTTACCCTGGGAGACTATTGCTCAATCCCAGCAGCTGTTCTGGAAGAAAAGAAAAAGCAGACATTCTGAATGTATCATACATACAACGCAATGTTGAATTGAAGATCACTAATGAGCGAGAACTCTTCTATTGTGCAGTCTACTTCCAGTGAGGTCTAGCTCTTAATTTTCAGTGGGCGTAGCAGGAAGTACTCGTGTAAAAAATAAAACATATATATTACTAATACTGTTGCTATATAAAACAATATTTGGCCAAGATGGTTAAGATATGATTCAGTCTTTGTTCATCAAATTGCTAAATATTATTCAGTGAGTGGAGTCAACATATGGTATAACTGAGTTTTCTTGGGAGGCTGGGTAAAATATTGTGTTGGATATAGAATTTGGAATTGTGCATGTCTCTGGTGGATAGCGTCTGGAGCAAGCTGCAGACTGCTAATTTCATTAAGCTCTCAGGAAAAGACTAAAATGCACATGGCAAGTGGGAATGGCATACCCCTGCACACATCTCTCTATGAGGTCGGTTTCCCTCAGAAACTGACGAAGGGTGGGCAGAAGAACCACACATCTAGACACAGATGCAATCTTTAAAGAAAAATGTGTGTGGGCAAGTACAGTACCAGCTGGGAAAGTCTAAATGACTGAAACCTATGACTCAGAAATCTCAAATTGCCTTAAAATTAATGAAGCTCTGTGGGGATGACTCAGTTCATTCATGTCCTTAGCTTGCAGGCTTGAAAGCTTGCAGAAGGAGCCATTGTCCAAAGCTTGAAAGATCAGAAGATCAGACCTCACAGAAGAAGCTGGTCACACACTGGGGGTTGGTCTGCGGTGCTTGCAACAGGAGCACGGACTGGGGTGGGAGGGGGAGGACAGCTGCTTCTCATCCTTCCCAGGGTCTGTGTGAAACCCCGGCAAGTGAAACCCTCTCTGGGCCTGCGTTTCCATCCCTTTAAAATATAAAGGAGAGATTGGATTTCTCAGTTTTCATCAGCTTTGATATTCTGATTAACCAGAATCCCAATAAGAAGCAGAATTTGCCCCGGGTGGTTGGAATGAAGAGGTTTTAATAAAGGGACTCCTAACAGATGTGTGTGCTAGGTTAAGAGAACAAACCAGGAAGGGCAAGTCACCCAGAGACTAGTGGGAGCAGAAGCCATTGCCACCTCCATGGCCAAAGGACTCAGGGAACGTGGTGTTACTGGAGCCCAGTGAGAACCGGATCTCTAGAGGGGAGGCCCCCTGAGAAGGAACTCCCATCCTGGAAGAAGGAAGCCCCTGCCGGAGACCCAGTGCTCACGTAAGGAGGGGCAGAGAAGAAGTGACCTGAACCATGGCTTGTCCCTCTGGTGCTTCCCTGTGGGTGAATCCAGCTGGAAGCCAGGGGAAGGGAACCCAGGCTAAGCTATCCACGGGATGGCCTCACAGGGCACAGACCAGAGCAAAGAAGGGCAGAGAGTGGATTCCGAGTAAGCAAAAAAGAAAAACCAGCACATATCTTGTGCCCTAATAAATCATACTATGCTTCTGTGTTAGGGAAAAGAGCAGAACACATTCTTTTCTGGACTAGTTAAAGAATGGTTCTCAATAAAACTCCGATCACAAATCCACATTTATAAGCATCTACCAGTGTAGAGGGCACGGTGCATGGTACATGTGTAGTGAATATCTGTTGAATGAATAATGGATGTGTAGGTTCAAAACAAATTAAGTAATCTTTCAGACGGAAGGTTCTGTAAACCTTAGACAAACCCTTGGTATTTTAGTTCTAGTAGTCATTTTAAATATGATTGATGGTTGTCATTGTATGATGTGTAAATTTCTTAAACTATGAAAATGGGTCCTACAATCTGAATAATAAATTAATAAGCAAGGAAGGGCTTAAAAGAGACATTTTCTGCCTATCGTCAGGGTTGAGAAGTTTCGCAAGCAGGAGTGCTTACAGACATGCGATGTTTAGCATATTTGAATACAGTCATCCGTCAGTAGAAGTGGGGAATTTGTTCCAAGACTCCTGCGAATACCAAGATCGTGCATACTCCAGTCCTGAAGTCGGCCCTGCAGAACCCGAGTATAGAGCAAGTCGGCCTTGTGTCGAAGCAGTTTGGCACCCCACAGGATACTGTATTTCCATCCGCATTTGGATGAAAATATCTACATGTAAGTGGAACCTTACAGTTCAAACCCACGCTGCTCAAGGGTCAGCTGTCCTCATGAGAGCCCTTCCTGACATGGAGACGTATGAACAGAGGGATGCTCTTTGTGGTCAGTCTCCCAGTTCTCTGACTCGAGATGAGTACTGGACCCAGTGGACCTCAGTTTCCTTTTAATGCCTGCCTCTTAGGATCAGTGTAAAGACTGAAAGAGATGCTGTATGTCAAGTTTCTAGTAAAGAGCCCGATGTGTAATAAATGTTCGCCTCCCTTCAGTTCTATCTCTCTAGCCGGATCATTGATTTTTCTCAGTGTTGACGTAAGATGCAAAACCAAGGAAGAGAAAAGATGCTTTCTACATTACTGTGCATGTGATATTAAAAAAAGTAGTCACTTCTTTTTATTGTGGAGAGAGCCCCCTGCCTGAGAGAAACACAAGAAATGGTGGAAGTTACAGAATACATCTAACCCGTCACTTATTTTCATATTTAGGCACTGACGTTCAGGTGTGTCGCCTTAGTGTTCGGAGGAGCATTGTATTTCTGCGTTGCCAATTCTTCTCTTTAGGAGTCACTCAGCTCTGGAAGCAGGTTGTTTGCATAGTCAGCAGCCGTTCTCCCACCTTTCTTCTATGGTCAAATCCAACTGTCTCCATAGAGGCTGAAATGTCAGATACTTATTTTCCCAGCCTTCCCTGCAAATAAGCAAGGCCATGTGATCCAATCTTGACCAGTGGAACTTAGAGAAAGGATCCTCATGAAACTTAGGGTAAGAGTTTCTTCTCCAGTAAAAGAGGGAGGTTCATGGGGTGAAGCCCCACTCCCCCTTTGTGTAGTATCATGTGTGGATGTGACGCTTAAAGCTTTGGCGGCATTTGAGATGATACAGGGAAAGCCAAGAGGACTGGAGAGACGTTGCCCAGAGGTCTAGCGTAAATGTGAGATAACCAAGTTCCTATCTCAAAAATCTGTATGCTTAGAGATTCACTTACAAACATTTATTGTTCATGCCACATTTAGCCACGTATTCTGTTACATGTAGCCAAAAGCATTCTAACTGAAAAGCTGTCTTCAGGTTTCCTCCGTGGTAATCACTGAGTTCCTGTGTTTCTGTCTCTTATTTCCAGCAGGTCATTAAAAGCCTAGTGGTCCCAAACCACATTAGACAGTTCGGAATCCTCTATCTACTTACTTATTCATCCATTCAATCATTCATTATTCAATCAATTCTATATATATTTTGCCAATATGTACCAATTGTTTATTCTACTGATTGACTTTTGCTGGCCAAGAACCTTCCTCTAGCATCATGACATTGAGGGAGTCTTCCTGGCATCCCCACATGTGGCTAAATGTTCTTTCTCTGTGCATTCTTAAGAGTCAGTCATCACATTCTTTTTGGCACCTGTCAAGTTGTATTGGAATAATTTATCTGTATAACTTTCCAACTAAAATAAACTTTTTCTAAATGCAGAGACTAATTGGTAGTCCTTTCCCTCCCTGCCATCCTTTCTCTCTTCCTGCCTTCCTCCCTTCCTTCCATTCTTCTTTCATTCTTTTCTTTCTCCTCTTCCTCTTCCTCCTCCTCCTCCAACTTTTGCCCCTCCTCTTCTTCCCTTTGTTCAAGGTATAGCAAAGTTCTTGGCCATCAGCGAGGATTCAAAACTCTTTGTAGACCTGAATTAACTATGAACCATGGGAAATACACAAGAATCACAGAGTTGGAAATTAAGGACAGAGACTGTGTCTTTTAACTTTGCAATCCTAGTGCATGACCCAGAGAAAGTGCTTAGTAAATGTTTGCTGAATAAAAAACTCATACTCGAGGAGAATGTATTTTATTGAAATGACAAACTTGACATAAAAACCATTCTGGAAATGAGTCAGTGCTATCTTGTGTAGCATTAGGTAATAGCGATGTTTCATAAATATGTATTACATAAAAAATTTATACCTGCAATGCATCCAGAATTTAACATGTAAAATTTTGTATGTTGTGAAGTACGGTTCTATTCTGATTTTTGTTTTCCAAACTGGTTACCTAATATCTCTGTTTCATTTAGTGAGTAGATCATTCTTTTCTTAATATTTGGAAATAGCAACTTCATCATATGCGAAGTACTTATAAATAACATGGATCATTTTCTGTAATCTTCAGTTGTATTTCAGTTGCCTTGCACTTTGCAGCAGTACCGCACCGTTTCAATGTGCGTGTGTGTGTGTGTGTGCATGTGAATATATGCATTTGTCTTCCTTTTGTTTCCTATGTTTTTTCAGTAATTTTTAGACATGAAGATCCAGGTAAACTTTGGACTTTAATGTTAAGCTCCATAAATATCTCAAAATTATTTCTCAAAGTTGAGGTAGTATTTGAATTTATAGATTATGAGATGCAGTGTGGCACAGAGAATAAAATCACCGTTTTGCAGTTGAGTGCTCAGGGCTGAAAGGAATGACTTCAGAACTTTTTTAGCCTGTGATCTTTGCCCAGTCAATGAATCCTTTTCTTCATTTGTAAAAATGAGAATAATAATATTATCGATGTATAAGTTTACTAACTAGATAAAATAAGAAAATTCATTTAAAATACTGAGCCCGGAGTTTGGCACATAAAAAATATATATAACTGGAGGAATTAAATATTTAATTTCTCAACATTGTTCTTGATGAGTCGACCCCATTAGCCTTGGGTAAAGAAAAGATCTAATTTATCTTGATTTTTTCATTAAGTTGTTCTCAGGATGAAAACTTGAGAAAGCAAAACATGGACCTTATTTTCTTTTATTTTTTGTTTATATTAAATATAAATATAGAGGGGATTGTAACATTGTTCTGTTCTCTTTACAGGTGACTTAGCAAGTCCAGTGAAGCTGTACACATAGACATGCTTTCTAAAATGAAAAAATCACAGCCAGGTGAAGATTGTAGTTACAATGTCACAAGTGTTAAGGTTGTGCCTAGGTCAAGTCCTAAGGATTGCATGAATTAACTGCTACTGGAGTTTTGATCTTCAAATTACCTTCATCTTAGTTGCAATGTATTTGGAATCACAGAACATAAGACACCTTTGGAATATGTGTGTTTTATAACTAGGAAATATATCCTAGAATCCCAAGACACATACATGACTCAGGTATTGCCACATTAAATTGACCTCAGTATCTTGGTCCGAGCTATTTTTAAAAAGTATTAACCTTGAAGCATTAATGGTTAAACCTTCAATAAAGATAGAAATGACTAATACAAGTATGCAGTAGGGAAGTACTCTTTAACCATACGTGACTCACTGTTTATGGAAAATACTCTGTAACAAGTTTATTTGCTAGGGACTATTCAGATTCACCTTGAACAATGAGGAAATACTGAACTCCCTTGGTCTTTGTGCCAGAAACTAATCATAACATTCTCTAAGCCTCTCGGTGACCATTTCACTCTGGCATTGTGTAGCTGCATTCTGTAGCAAGGACCCTGAATCATGTTTCTTTTCCCCTATGCTGGTGTAATATAATATGAGCAAGCATGACACACAGTCGTCTCCTGTGATACTGTTTTCTAGTTTTCCAGTTAGCTGGAAGCTAGCACGTAAGTCAAGACAGGACCTTAAAGGTAGGTTTTTAAAACTTTTTTTTCTTTTTTGGTTTGTGAGCACAAAAGAGCATAAGAGCATCTTGTTTTTAACCAGCTCTTTGACATTTTTTCCATAGTTAACCTAAGGGAGGTTCCTAACCTACAGTGATGTTTAAAGGCACTGAAAAACATGTAAGTAGCACCTAATGAGAACATCAAAAACCTGCATTATCACAAATCGCCATTACAAATACTTATCCAGAACTCCCTTAACACAAATCCTGGACTTTTAAGAGTTGAAAATTAAAGGCAAATGGAGTGGGGGCAGGGGTGTTGGTGGAACAGAAGGAGACAAGAATATATATATTTTCATATATATATATTTTCTCATACATATTTATATATATTAATATTATATATGAGAATTTAGAAGCTGCCAGGAGCAGACTTTCCTTCCTGCATCCTGCAGCATCTGTCATTTGGGGTTACTGGGCCCCTGTGGCTGGATACCAGGAGACTCTTCTGCAATCTTTGTTATGCACAATTTAAATTGGAATTTTGGAGAACTCTGCCTAAAAGTTAGCCTAAGCTGAATAATTAGTCTTGGAATATAGTTATATACTTTGAACAACTTCTTAGCCATGTATAGCTCGAAAATCATGTCATTGTATTTTTCTGAAAAACTGTTTTCAATATAATCTTATCTTTAATTTTAATAAAATTATCTCTAGTTCTCTTCAGAGTTTCATTGTAAAGTTAATAAATTTGAAATTTCACACATTCAACTGACTCATTTCTGTAGCCCATATATATTTTTTTTTAATTGTGAAAACACTCTTTATGGATACTGAAGTATTTGGTAGGATCTGAACAAATTCTACTTATGGAAGATATTTTTAATAATTTTCTTCATACTGAGAAGCATAAATATTTCAAAGCAAATATCGTCCCAGTTCTTATCTTTGCCTCCATTCCGAGTACCTTTTCTTCTTCAATATTTTATTAAAACTTGTACATCATTTACATTTTTACTATTGTTCAGCTCTTCCCTTGCTTTTATAGGCGCAAGGTTTAATATCCTCTTGTTTGTAAGCTTTGTTTTGTTTTAATAATTGCAACTTGTTAAGAGCTTCAAAAACTGCACAGTTTTTTGTTGTTTATTTTTTGGTGGAGGGTTCATTCCATTTGTTGAATACCTTGATTAACGATTTACAACCAATTTTGAACAAAATACAACCAAATTTAGAGGCTTGTTTACAAAAAGTTTAATGGAACTGTAGGGCACTTAGTTTGATTTCCTGATTAGTTCTGCATATATCAAACATTTCTAAATCTGATTAAAGATGTGGAACAAAGAATGTAGACACACACATATACATATATATACACATTGATTTTTATAATATTCAACATTAGCTTCATCAAAATTTTGTAATTTATTTACTTAAGAAGTTTATATGCATGTGTGGGTACATATGTGTGTGTATTTATCCATACATTTGACGACAGCTATATTTTGATTGATAGATTACTTCAGCTTGTCTGAATGCTACTGTTAATTATGTTTGCCTCACAACCGATTCCAAGACAGTCTGTTCCATAGATTTCTTAATTTTATATTTATAATATGTCATAAAAATAAACAACTTGGTTTTTAACATTTAAGTTTTAAATTGAATTTGCAATTCATTTTAACATTCAAATAGCTTTACTTTGATTCTGTGAATTTTTTTAAAAAAGGCAATTAGCGAAATTAATATAATTGACTTTCTATTGAAGTATCTTTTTTTATAAAACTGGAGTTCTTTAACTCTTTGTGAATTTCTTCTACTAATAAAACCAAAACATTAGCAATTATGGGTTTACACTTGATACAGGCACAAAACAACTTAGAATTAAACATGAGCAAAATTAATTTAAGTGATGATTTGATCTAAAGTCATGGTCTGTAGAGTGATTGTAATCACTTTTGCCAGCTCATGTGTTAAATCATAGCTGTCAGATACTTTCTTCTTACAATAATTTTGAAATACATAATGATATTTCTCCAGCACAGTCTTCTAGTTTTCCTGTGGTTAGTGATATCACAACAGCCTCAATTGTAGAACAGAAATATTGAAAGTATTTTGTACCCTGTAATGATTTATTTTCTTGAAAAACAGAAATTTATACTTTAATTAACTATGCACTTTTTAGTGCTTTGATACCAATATAATTAATAGCAAAAGAAACAAATGTTATCAAATAAAATCTTCAAAAAGTAGTTGTAGATTTACATTGCATAATAAATGGCATGCTCTTCTTTTGAACACTCTAAGGCAGGATTTCTCAGACTTATTTCCTGCACAATACTTCATATACATTTAACCTATATTTTGCTTGTTTCCTATATACCCCTCTGATTGGTGGCCTAGGAACTTTATGACGCTTACAAGTTTGACTATGGCCCTGCCACAGTGGACTGGCAGTGGTAGCTTCAGATATTTCTCCCACTGCTGCTCAAGAATGGGAAGAGCTAGCTCTCCCTACATGCTGGTGTTTGGGCATATTTTATTTTATTTGCAAGTCCTCTATATGCTTTCATTTCAAAGAGAAGTGTTGGTTTACAGTCTGTCTGAAAATGGTCAAGGCAAGAGAGACACATTATTTTTGGTCATCTTTCAGATTTATTTATTTGTTTATTCATTTCTATTTTGTAAAGATGGGGTCTTGCTATGTTGTCCAGGTTGGTCTCAAACTCCTGGGCTCAAGTGACCCTGCTACCATGACCTCCCAAGGTGCTGGGATTGCAGGTGTCAGCCACCACACCAGGCTCCATCTTTCAGACTGAATCATCTGTTGAAGTGGGGTGTCTATTGAAGGCACTCATTTCAACTTCACTAGATAGATTATGAAAGTAGCTTCAAATGCAAATTGAAGGTCTACCAAACCCAACTTAACTCACTTCAATACAACAAATAATCATTATTTAAAAAAAAAAAAAAAAAGAGGAAAGAGAAAATGCAAAACAGATGAGAACCTAAAACAACAGGCATAAACTGGCCCTGGGCTGGATAAACTGAGAGGCGTGGTTACCATACATACAGAGAGGATACGTTAGTTGATGTCACAGAATTACTGCTTGACAAACCACTGCAAAATTCAGTGGGCTTACCCAATAATCATTTCTTCTCATGGCTCTGTGGGCCTGCTGAGGGTCCGATTCAGTGGGATTTGCACACACGAGTCACCTGGAGTCAACTCACTGCGGCTGGGCACTGATCCATATGTCTCACATCCTCTCCTGGGATGAATGGACCAGGCTGGGTAAGTTTTGCACAAGGCAAGCGCAGAAGCAGAAGAGAGCAAGCCCAGCCCCGCACCTGCCGCTCAAGCCCATGTCACACTGCATGTCACAGCGGATGTCTCCTTGGCCAAAGCAAGGCATATGGCCAATTCCAGAATCAAGGAGTAGAGACAAAGTCTTTTCATGGGAGTAGGGAGAAAAAAGTTAATATCTTTGAACAGTAACCTAAATTTCCACATAGGGAATTTCTAGAGAGCCCCAATTAAGAGTTTTAATCTTTTGTGGGTTTTTCTGATGCACTATCTTTTTATGATATGCTTTACAACTTACGTACAAATATATTCCTCATTCAATCATCACAGTTCTATGAGGTGGGCATATTAATATTTCTAATTCATAAACCAGGAAACTCAGGCTTTGAGGGCTTAACCCTTGGGCACAGAGATTATGGATGACAGAGAGACCTTTCAGCCTCTCCTCTTAACTCTTTTGCTAAAATGTTCTACCTAATTATTTGGCACTAAGAAATTGCTTTCCTGACTGTTGCTAGAGGTCCTGCTAGCAGCTTGGAACACATACTCCTTCTCATCTGAGCAGAATATAATTATTGATATAATTTTGAGCTGCTGTAATTTCATTCTGCTAAAAAAATCACAGCATGAATCTATAATATTAGGAAGACTTTGGGGCTAAAGAAAACAAAATGTCTGGAAAAAAGCTGCCATATGTACAAGATTCAAGTGGCATCTGTGTGTGCTCATTATACCCCATCATTCTGTGTCTGTCCAATTTGTTCCTCAGGTAACTCAAAAGACTCACGTGGTTGCAACTACAGTGTTCTGAGGCCCTCAGCTTGCTCCCAGCTAGTGCCCAACAAAGCGTTTCATTATTTTACCTTGTGTCACACATGCAGACAGCATTTCTCCTCTCAGCCAAGTGAGTATATGCCTTCCACTGGGAGTGGCATGTTTATTTTTTTTATTTTTTTTATTTCAGCATATTATGGGGGTACAAATATTACG
>VBSM01002608.1:166520734-166759089 GCA_008086735.1 Cheirogaleus medius
ACATTTTGTTGATCCACTCATGCATTGATGGGCACCTGGGTTGTTTCCACAACTATATCAATGCCCCCGACCTCATGTCTCTGAAACCAGTGATGTTAGCTTAGAGGAGTGAGCAGGCTCAGGGGTAGGGGTTTGGATAGGAGCGCAGTGAAACAGATTGCTGAGAAGCACAGGAGTCTGGAAGGAAGAAGAGCAAGGCAGGACAACCTAGAACATATATGGTATAAACTACAGAATTTGGGACTTTCCAAGATCTTAGAGTCTTCTCCGAACTTTTTGCAGTTGAAGAAATGAAATGTACTGTGAATTCTTAATAATTCTAAGTAAGCTAATGAATGGCAAACTCAAAATGTAACCACTGCTCCTAGGCCTGTGCAATAATTAATTTTATGTGTCAACTCGGCTAAGCTATCGTGCTCAGTTCTTTGCTCAAATACTAGTCTAGATATAGCCATAAAGGCATTTTGTAGGTGTGACTGATTCCTACAATCAGCTGATTTTAAGTAAATAATTGGATCTTAAGTAAGTGATAATGTGGGTGGGCCTCATCCAATCAGTTGAAGGCACGCAGAGCAAAATCTTAGGTTTCTGGAGAAGAAGAAATTCTGCCTCAAGACTGAAGCATAGAAGTCCTGCCTGAGTTTTCAGCCTGCTGGCCTGTGCTACATATTTCAGACTTTCCAGTCTCCATAGTTACGTAATCCAATTCCTTAAAATACATTTATCACCCGGTCTTTCTCTCTCTCTCTCTCTCTCCACACACACACACACACACACACACCTGTGAGTGATACAGATTTTGGTATTGAGAGTGGGGTGTTCCATATCAAATACCTGAAAATGTGAAAGTGACTTTGGAATTGGGTAATGGACAGAGGCTGGAAGAATTTTGAAGCTTATGTTGAAAAAGACTAGATGGACCTGAAGAGACTGTTGATAGAAATGTGGATGTTGACTGTGATTCTGTGAGGGCTCAGACAGAGACACACACAGTGGGGCTGTCATAGGATAACAGAGGCAGAGATTGGAGTGATGCTGCCACAAATCAAGGAACTCGAAGTGGGAAGAGACAAGGAAGGATCCTCCCTAGGAGGATGTGGGGGAGGAATGGCCCTGCTAGCATCTTGATTTTGGACTTCTGGCCTTCAGAACCATGAGAGAATAAAGTTCTGTTGTCCTAAGTCACCCAGTTGTGGTTCTTCGTTACAGTGGTCCTAAGATACTGACACATGTGGGTTCTGCTATGAATCTGGCACAGTGCTAGGCCCTAGGGCTACAAAAAAACCCAGTAAAATATAGTCTCTCTTCTCAAAAGTGGATTTTGCATTTAGTATTCACAAAGAGCATAGACATGGACTAGTCTAGCATGCCTGTGAAATAAAAGGGGGCAGAGAGAACATTCCAAATATCAGGCCACTACCATTGCTTGGGGATCAGATACCAGTTTCATTATTTAATCTCGTAAAAGGGCAGTTTTAACAATATGTGCTGTGAATCAAAATACCAGGTCTGTGTTGCCTAGAAAGGACAGGGAAGGTTTCCTGAAGGAATTGTTGCCTTAATCTCATTTGAAAGGTGGATGGGATTTAAATGGACAAAGAATGGAAAGAAATACATTCCAGAAGAGCCAACTTTACAGGCAAAGACATGGAGGCTGGGATGAGTAAGTCACTATTAAGCTCTTACTGTGTATCGTGAACTGCAGGTTTGGCCTTAATTAACTCTTAAGCATCCCAGCAAATTGGGTATTATTTTCCCCACGTCAAATATGAGAATATTGAAATATAAAGATTTACCCAAAGTCACATGGCTGGAAAGTGATGGAGCTCTGGGTTTTTCAATTCATATATGCTAATTGCTCAACTTTATGGGGTACAATTTGATGTTTCAATACACATACATGGTGTATAATGATCAAATCACAGTATTTAGTGCATCCATCACTTCTGTGCTTTTCAGTGTGATGATGTTATCCCATTTGTCTCTTGTTCTTTTGTTGTCTGTGCTTTTAAGGTCTTCTTTAAAAATTCCCTGCTCAGACCAATGTCATAAAGAATTTCCTCTATGTTTTCTTCTTGCAGGTTCATAGTTTTGGGTTTTACATTTAAGGCTGTAATTTTGAGTTGACATTGTATATGGTGAGAGGTAGGTGCCCAGTCTCCTTCTCCTTCATATGGTTACCCAATTTTCCCAGCATTGTTTATTGAGGAGACTGTCTTTTTCCAAATATGTATTCCTGGCACCTTTGTCAAAAAATCAGTTGGCTGTAGCCTCTCTATTCTGGTCCATTGGTTTATGTGTCTGTTTTGATGCCAATACCATACTGTGTTGGTTACTGTAGCCTTGTAGTATATTTTGAAATCAAGTCAGATGATGCCTCCAGCTTTTCTCCATTTGCTGATTGCTTTGGCTATTTGGGGTCTTTTGTGATCCCACATGAATCCTATGATTGAAAAAGTTCTATTTCTTTCCCTTATGTTTGCACCATCTAACCTTTTAGTGGGTTGAATTAATATGGTAGATCTGAAGATAGAGTGAGAAAATAAAATACGAACACTTCTAGGCTACCGATGTAGCATTTTAATAGTTTGGTGACTAAGTCAAAATATATGTAATTATCTCTGGTACAAATAGGAGGATTTCAGTCATCTATTTTGATCTATTGACGTGGCACCAGTAGGATGCTATTGGGTCCAATCTTCCTTGTGGCTTTTCTCTATAATGGAATCATTGATTCTCTAGCACTGAGCAGAATTGTGTGATACAGCTTCATGGTTTTTTTCTTTTTAATAAATTTGTCCTCTGTTACTTGCTATTATATAATACAAAAAGAACTTTCCAATGAGCAATTCATTCGGGACATCCCTGTGCAATCTGAAGCTAAGGCAGTCCAGATAACAACCTGAATTCTGTAGCTCAAATATCTCTCTGGCCATTCCTTTGCACTTACTGCTTCATAATATGGGGGAAGAACCCTGTGCTGGGAGCCTGGAAATTGCAAAAGTGTAGCTGACAGTTATTGAGCTGTGCTGTATGCCATATATACTGAAGGCTCTATGTGTAGGATCTCATTTTGTCACTAAAACAACCCTCTGAAGTAAGTACTACTGTCCACATTTTATTAAAAGTAAAACAAGTCAGATTACATAGCTTGCTACAATAACTTAGCACAGCATGTTATATAAACAGGTATTTACACTCAGGGATGTCTAAATCGAAAGTCCCTTCTCTAAACCACTTTGGTGCACTACCATTCTGGGTATATAGCAGGTGCTCAATAAACACACAGATTATTGAATAAAGGATGTTGTCTTTGATGCACATTCACTTATGATATGGGAGTGAATTTTTCCCCCTCGGTTTTACATTCCTATCTTTACAACATAAATGTTAGATTAGGAAACTTCTAAATCTCCTTCCACCTGTGCCTATCTGTGTTTCTAAGATACATTTAAATACTTGGTTATCTCGTTAATTGCAATAGCAGAAAAAAACCCCAAATTAATTCTTATCTCGGAGACCCAATACAGACAATAGAACATTCTTCATTATTATGGATAGCCTCTTTTGGTGAATCTAGAATTTAAAAACTAGAAAGACACAAAACAAAACAAAACAAAAACCAGAGTAAGGCAAAACAAGCAAAATGAGATGATGATAAAGTCAGTGGTCCAGACCCAGGGAGACGTAGCACGGTTGTAAAGGGCGGGCCACATTTTTGGCTATGAGTTTCTTAAGGACCAGCTTCTCGAACTGACACAAGAGGGGCTGAATGGCAGCTTACTAATTGCACATGGAGGCTATTTACAACTAAGGAATGACAAGCAAGGTGGTGAGCCTGGGCTTGATGCTACCTGGGGAGTGGACAACAAACTTGGAGTCAGAGCCACGACCCTGCCAGGCAGAGGCCTGGCTGGGCTGGGACAAAGTAGCCAGCACCTATGGCTTCAAGGAGCTTGGGCAGCCTCGTACCTGCAGTTCAGCATATGATGCACCTTTGTGTGTGTTAGATGCAGAGATGGGAGGCAGGGCTGGTGGGGGCAGAGGGTGGAGTGGTGGCTACTGAAGGCAGAAGCTGAGACTGCTAATCTGAAATCAAGCTGTTGATCCACAGGAGTTGACTAAGAGTTGGAGCCAAAAGGTGCTGAAGCCAAAAGGGGGTTGTGAAACCTGGAAAGGAAGCAGGATAGAAGCAGGAGCTAAGCAGGCAGACTGGAGAGGACTGGGGCAATTCCCGAGTCAGAATGTGGGTGACAGCAGTGTCATCCTGTGCTGTCACCACATGGACTTGGGGCCATGCAGGGTGCATTTAAGGAGCTGAGGCAGAGTGGAGAGCAGACAGGACTGGCAATGTGCCCTCTCTCTGTACTGGTTCAGCAGCCTCTCTGAGGCCTGAGGCAAGGAGGTCCTGCTCAGGAGTTGCCTGGAAGCCAGCTCTCCTGCGTGGGCCTCGCCGTTTACAAATAGCTTCACCAGAAGCCTTGCCAATGGGTTTAGGACTCATAGTGGGGACTGAAAACTCCCTCAGAGCTCTGGGTTTGAATGAATAGAAAGAGATCATGGTCTGTTTGGGAAAGGGTGCTCTCTTGGTGGAAATGCCGCTCTCTGCCTGTTTGCATGGCCATAGGAACATCTGCTTACTGTGCTGAACTCTCCGTGTAAATGCCAGCATTCAGGGTCCCTGCTTGCTATGAAGGCTGGTCAAGGTCATGGTGTCAGTCAAATTGCAGTGGGATGAAGCCAGCCCCCTCTGCACCGCAACTGATGAACTTGCCCTGCTTTGTCCAAATGCAAAACCAGTGCACTCCCCTAACAGCTGTATTTCCCCTGCAGGCCCTCAGAGAGCAGTAACTCAGCTAAAGTTGAGTCAGGGCTGGCAGAAGGCCTCGGCGGAATGGCTCTTAGATCCGCACGTTCTTTCCCTGTTACTTGTTACTCTTTGCCATTTGAAACACTTTGTAAACTGTAAATCGCTATTCAACATCAGTTGGTAGGATTTACTCATTCATTCAACAAACATTTGCTGAGCACCTAGCATGTGCCAGATGCTGAGCTAAGAGACAGCGACACAGATGAGTAAGACGTAGATGGTCATAGTTCTCCAGACTGAGGCGGTGAGGGGGAGAGCCATGGAAATTCTTCATCACTGACAGGGCAAACCAAGAGCGCTGGCAGGAGCCCTGAAGCCGACCCTGCCTGGGGATCAGACAGGGTGGAGTGTTTTAAGGAAGGGGATCAGAGAAGGAGACTCCCGAACTAAGTGTTGGAAAGAGCGTCCCAGCTGATTAGGCAGCAGGAACAGCAAGAGCAAAAGCCCTACTGTGAGAGAAAGCACATTGAGGGCAAAGAAGCACCGCGGCTCACTTCAGCACAGAAGAGAAAAGATTAGGGTGATCACTCTCTGAAGACAGCAACAGGCTACAGTGGGTCACGAGAGGAGTTGCCCTTTTTGGAATAGGTGATATATAATAAGTTGGTTTCAAAAGAGAGGTTTTTTTTTTACTCTATTGCTTATTATTATTATTGTTATTGCTATTATTATTATATCAGAAAGAGTACTCTGGCCACACCAGAGGGTCCTCCCCGTGGTGTGGGTATGTGAATAAGCCGTGGAAATTTTTAAAAGGCTGCAGGGAGCACAGAGAGTGGACGAAGGGGTTGGAGGCGGGGGCCAGGCAGCCTGGCCCCTTGAGCAAGGGTTTGCAGCCCGACTGCCAGACGGGAACCAGTGTGCTCCAGGCCTTGCGGTGTGGTGTGTATTGACGGGGCACCTGAGACTCAAGTCACTAATTCCCCACCCACTGGAGCACCCGCTGGATGGCGCCTGTTTGACATCCACCCTGGAGGCACCCTGGGCCCGCTCTAAGGGCTGTGGGGTCTAACGCAGAGGTCCTCACCCCGGTTGCACCTGAAGGTCACCTGGAGAGCTTTTAAAACTGAAGACTGGGCCCCTCTCTCTACACCATTGATACTAGAATCTCCCTGGGAGGATCTGTCCTTCCTACCTGAAGTGCCCGTAGGAGAGGAGGATGTAGCACAGGCGACCAGGCAAGACGAGGTGGTGTGTTGTGAGTGCGCGGAGGAAGCAGGGTCACACCACAGGCTGAGCCGGGGCCCTCGCAGAAAGGCACTGGCCGGGAGCCCGCGGCTCAGCCCTGGCGCTCCTTCCCATCGCTGACCTAGCGCCTTAGGTATTGGTCTAACGTCTCCATTTTCTCAGCATCTTCAAAGATAACCCTACTGCAAACTGTCTGGTTTAAATAATAGAAATTTGTCATCTCACAGTTTGGGAGGCTAGAAGGCCAAGGTCAAGGTGTCAGCAGGGGTGGTTCCTTCTGAGGCTGTGAGGGAGACTGTTCCAAGGCTCTCCTTCAGCCTGTGGTTTGCTGGCCATCCTTGGCGCTCCTTGGCTCGTGGACGCATCACCAGGAACCCGTATCTCGACCTTCCTCTTCGCGTGGCCTGGGTGCATGTCTCTGCCTCTGAATGAAGGAAATTCACACATAGAGACATGCACACAGGGAGACGGTCATACTGGATGAGGACCCACACTAATGACCTCATTTTAACTTGATCACCTCTGTAAAGATTCTATCTCCAAATAAGATCACATTCTGAGGAACTGGGGGTGTGAGGAATGTAACATGTGAATTGTGAAGGGACACCAGAATAAAAATTATTATTATTTCTACCCATTCTTTAAGTATTAGGTCCCAGATCCTACATGATATTAGCTTGTTAATTCTCCTCCAAACACTGTGCCGTAGATGGTATTGTCCTTGTTTTAGAAATGCAGAAAGGGAGCTGCAAAGAGGTGCAGTGGCCAGTCTGGGATCAGTGACAGGAAGCCAATGGCGGAGCCTTTTCTAAGCCAGGTTTGCCCGTGTGTTCTCCATTGTTCCCCTGAAGAATCAGGCAAGTCTGCCTGAGCTCCTGAAGCCCTTTCAGGTTTTTGAGATCTGTATTTTTCTGCAGGGGAGAGAGTGAAAGGCTTATTTGGCTTTGCCATTCTCCAGAAAATGCAACTCGGCAGGACGCACGGAAAGGTATGCACGTATGGAATTAGTAACAGATCCTGAAGTGCCAGCTGTCTGTCTTTATTCATAGCCTTTCAGAGCTGGAGGTACAGCACCCTGCAGGAGGAGGAGGAGGTGGGAGGAGGACAGGAGATTGTGTAATTCCTACAGGAAGAAAGCCAAAAGACAAGGGAAAATGCAAGCCGCGTCGGCACAGAGGCGACGATACAGAAATAAGATGAATGCTCAACTGTGTCCTGAAATGGTCATGGAGCACGGGGCTGGAGGAATGATTGCCTTTTGCAGTTTTGCTGGAGGCATGATCTAGGCTTCATAAATTATCAGCTGCTCTGCTCTGCTCAGCTTTGTTCGAGAAGCATGTGCTGGGAGCTGTTTGGGCTGCACACACACACAGAGGTATAGCCCATGCCCTGTGGAAGCTCAGAGGCCATGGAGGCTGCAGAGCCACAAAGATTTCACCATGGGACCATGTGCAGAATGAGGCAGAGGCAGCTCAGGGAAAGCCGAAGGGAAGCTACCAAGCAAGCCTGGGCCAGAGAGAGGAGTCAGGGAGGGCTTCTAGGGGTGGTGATGGCTGAATGTTCAGAGATGAGCAGGAGGTCACAGGCTAAAGACGAAGAAGGCAGCAGTACTAACAAAGGCATTCGTTGGAATAACATGCGTGGTGACCAGCGTGCATGGGGATCTGGATTTGGGCTAAATGTGCCTCTTCTGATGAAGTGAAAAATGCTGAGCTTCTCTTCCAGGATTAAGCAGCACGGCTGCCCAGCCTCTCCCATTGGACTCTCACAGGGACTGGAATATAATATGATCCCTCCAACATCGCAGTTGTGTTTTGGCACAATAGGCTAACAGTTGCCAAATATATACTTAGCAGAATGTGAATCAGAAAAATCAAAGCACTTTAAGAAAAGGATTAATTATTAAGAGCATATCCTTTAAAGCTTAGCACTTAGGAAATAGCTACAAATTGGTTCTGAATAGAGCAGTGAAGAGATTCTGGACATACTTATTAGGTTCTTGTACCATAACATCTTGCAAAACATTAGCTGACCCAGGTAATAAAAAAAGAAGTTCGCATAACCCCTGCTAACTATTAAAATTCTTCCATTACTTTCTTTTGAGAACACCCAAAGATTAGCCAAACATTAGGGAACATGCCCTGCTGTGGCTAAGTTTTGTGTACTGTGTCTTCCTGCGGGTAAAATGGTGCTTAGTTTGTAAAAGTAGCAAAGGGCAGAACTTCAGAAAAAGAGATCTGTTGTTCATATAAATAACCCCCCTCCACTGTCTTATGCTAACAGAGATATCACATAAAACAATCATATCATAGAGGTACGTTTTTCCTTGGTATAAAAGCCTGTTTTCTTTGTAATGTTAATCCTAATGTGGTTTTTAGAAGAAAATTAAATATTGATGAACTTGCGGATAGTAATGTGTCTTAATTCATTGTAGAAACTTTTAAAGAAATTGATGGTTATTCTTTCAAGATTACCTTTCTGCCTGTAAACACTTTGACTTGTATTCAAATGAAATTTTTACTGTTAAATTATACATCTGAAATGGAATCCATCTTTAAGGGAGGTATTTTTAAAACTGAATCCTGCTTTGTACTGCTTTTAGGGGTTTAGAATGCTTGGCTTTCTATTGTGTAAAAGTATGCTCGTGTGTCATTCAAGAAAAACAGGAGCCACTTTAAGTATTTAAAACAGGAGGGATTTAATCCAAGGAATTCCACTGGTGATGGAAGATCAGAGAAACCAAACAGAGGAGAACAAAGCAACCCAGAGATCAGCAAGAGGAGGAAGCCAGGACCCTCCCAAGCTGGACAGCAGAGGGACAAGGCTGTGTCCCCCGCATTCAGGGACTGGGGTTCCCAGCCAAGGCCGGGAAGACACTTGGAGGCTGGAGGGCAGAGCGGGAGGGAAAGCAACCCAGCCTCCCCCACCCCCTTCCTCTCTCTCCCGTCCAAGACACTGTGTGGCCAAGCTGAGAAGGCAGCCTGGGGACTGCAGGGTGTCCTGCCGGCCTGTGCGACGCAGATGGAATGCAAAGGCAGGTCCAGGGCAGATCCACGGGCAGGATCTGCACAGCTGGTCGGCTTTTCGCTTACTTCACTTACTTCCCAAGGAAGAAGGAGCGAGGCCACGTAGCCTCTCTTCAGTAAAGACTGGTGAAGGGAGAGAGAGCGGGAGAGACAAGTGATCCAGGCAGAGAAATAGAGAAATGAGCCCGACCTGGAGGGCTGATCTCCCTCCCTCCCTTCCTTCCTGTCTCTCCCTCTATACCCTGGAGCCTAATGGGCCTGATGTTATCCTTTGTTTGTTTGTTTTTCCTCCTGACTCTCCCCATCTTCTAACACGCCTTTCCTAAATCACCAGCCCCCCACCCCACCCATGCCTCATGGGCTCCTCCCTGAGAAGTGTATTTGGTGGGGGCAACTGGACAAAGGTCTGGGGGAGGAGAGAAACCGAGGTTGCTCCCCTCTTCCAGGCTTTTGTCGTTTTGCATATGTGGCCCCTCCCACACTGTCAGCTGCCAGGTGGTGGCTCCTGAGAGCAGGTCCCCTCCTCTCACAGGTGCTGCACAAAGTGGGTGCCCAATGACCGGGAGTCGGGATTTGAAACCTGTCCCTACCACTAACTAAGTATGTGACATTGGGGAAGGTCCTAATTCCCTGAATTCTGTTTTCTCATCTTAAAAACGGAATGGGGTTTCTTATTATTAATATCAACTCTTCACACTTTTTATCGGAATAACCTATGCAATCTGTCAAGCATATACCTGAATCTCGAGTTCTGATTATCCGTTAATTTAAACACATGATTCTCACCTGGGTTACTGCAGTTCCCTCCCCCTAACGGCCTCCCTACTCTGGCTCTCAGCTCCCAACCGCCTCCTCCCAACACAGCAGCCAAAGGGATCCTTTCAAATCCCAAGTTGGATCTACATGCTGCACCCGGCTCGCGGAGCAGCCAGGGCACCCGTTCCACTTAGCGTGACCCTGGAAGTCCTTCCGCAGCCTCCCAGGCCCCAGGTGACTCGGCTCCCATTCTGATTCTTACTCTGGGTCCCGCTTGCTCCCGGCTCAGGCTCACCCCTGCGGCGAGGCCAGGCCTTCCCATGGGCTGTCCTGAGATCCTCTCCCCTCACTGTCCACAAGGCTAGTTGCTCATGTCCTTCGAGCCGTGGCTCAAGTGTCACCCTGTTACTGAGCCTCCTCGGACACTGCTATTGAAATTGGAGCTCACCCCACACCTTGCCCAATGCCCGGACTCTCTGATCCTCCTTCCTTCACTGGGGAAACGTTTCCTTCTGTCCCTGGCACACAGCGTCCTCTCACATGCACACACTAGGTCCTTCTCATGGGCTCAGGTATGGTTCCTTGGAACCCATTTCAGCTGATGAGAGACGGGGGATGGCTCTGCTCTCGCCGGGCAGGCCACGGGCCCCTCTTGGGACGTCTGTGTCCTCGTTGCTACGTGAAAGGGTTGGCTTCCCTGAGCTCCAACTTGCCTTTGGAATTAAATTCCATTGTATTGCCAGTGCACACCTTTGAGCGACCATCTGCTCTGCAAGTGGAGAGCACCTGTCTGCCCTCTGCACATCTGTCCCCATTGTCAGGCTGGAGATGGCAGATTAATAACGTGACAGGCTAACTCCACAAAGCACGGAAAGCAGAGTGAGAAGCCTTCCAGAGACCCTCTCCAGAGAGACAGGCCTCTCAGCGGTGGGGCTGACCTGGCGCCCCTTATTTCAGGGACCCCCCCCAACCCCCCCTGCCGCGGTCCTAATGCGGCTGCTGCGTTGACTGTGCGGGGGAGGATGGGTGCCGGGATGACCACGGACCACGGGTCAAGTAGAACTTACCTCTGAAGAACGTCCGGGTCCTCAGCCGTTCGTTCAACCTGCCCGTTCAACGAGCTGTTCATTCCTCTCTCCAGCATATTGTCCTTAGGACACCAGATGCCTTTACAAGGTATCTCCGGGCTTCTTAGGCTTCCTCCCGAACCCTTAGTTTGTAAATTTGTGTTGTCCCCTCTCTGAGCCACTGTGTGTGCTGTCTGCTTAGGCCCCGGTGCCTTTGCCAGCCCGGCCTCCTCACCCCTGCAGGCGCCTGTGGCAGGGACCGCCGTGCTCACTGATCGCAGTGGGATCCCTGTGCTCACCAGCGTCCTTGCCCTTGGCTAAGGGCCCTGGATGAGAATGACAGGACATGCATCCCTCTCAGAGTGGGGTGTCCTCCCGAGACGCCCTGCTCCCCATCTGCCGGCTGATGACAACAGCAGGGCAGCTTGGGCCGGAAGGTGGTAAAGATGGTGGGGTTACAGGATAGAAGCATCACAGATCCCTGTGTGGCCACCCAGAGGGCAGCCACTTTGGGAGGCGCTGCAGAAGGGAGCCGCACGTCTGTGTGGTGAGTGAGAAACAAACGGCTTCTGTGGAAGCAACTGTAAATGTTGTGGTTATTTGTAAGCAAGCCGTTCATTCTACAAGTGCAGGCACCTATGAACACATGTGCCAGTACTGCGCTAAGCACAGGGGATGTGGTGATGAATGAAACAGACCTGGAACCTGCCACGGGATCCCGCAGCTCTGCATGAGAGACGGACCTTACCCAGCTGTCGTGAGACTCGCACAAGGGTCTGAAGAGGACTCGTGCAGGGGGCAACAGAGACTGGTGTCGAGGGTGAGGACCAATGGGACCCGGTCCAGCTTGGGACCTGGAAGGATTCCCTTAGTAAGTAAAATCTGAGCTGCAACCTGGAGGCTGAGGGCCCCGGAGAAAGGGAGGGCTTTGGGGAGCGAGTCTGTGTTCAGGGTGCCAGGCAAGCAAGGGCTCCGGCACTGAGGAAGGAGGGCCGGCCGGCGCCCGCAGTGCTGTGAAGTGAGCACAGTGCTTTTTTCCTAACAGGGATTAATGTTTGCTAAGTACATGACCAAATGAATGAATGTACCATTTAGCTAAAAATTGGAAAAGATCAAAGAAAGTAGAAACAAGAAAAGGAATACAAATTTGGGGATAAAAGATCCCTTCTTAGAAAAAAAATATCTGTATTTGCGCAAAAAGAGGCATTAGTATGTGGGGAGAGCCAATTTAGCATCTCCTACCCTCTGAGCCCTGTTGCAGTTAGAGGGAGGCACGTGAAGGGGTCTCCAAGCTCATGTCATGAAGCTCAGGAGAGTCCTTCCTACAGCAGTTAGGAGACATCCTCTGGAGCCCGTCTCTCCCCACAGGCGCTGGGCCACGGAGGCTGGTTCATCAGGCAGCGGAGAGGAGAGTTTGCTTTTCACATATTCTACAGAGTGGAACAAACTTGATGGGTAGATCTTTCTGGCAAATCCGGACGTGGTGTTGGAGAGAAGATGCAGCCATCTATTTCCAGTCTCCTGCACTGCCCCAGTGGAACAGCCCGGTGTGCTGTTTGGTGGTTAATGAACGGATAATTTATATTTTATAACATAAACTCTCAGAGTTTCCTTTATGTAATGACAATAGCCCATGCACAGCTACCTTTGTGGAACCTACAAATGTCATTGCTTGGGGCCAGATGTAATGTGCAATAAATAATTTAGCAACAAAGCTCTCTTCGTTCTATTTACAGTAAGTTAGAATCCATCCCCATGGCCACTGTGAAACACCACTTAGTGGACTGGCAAATTCCAAATATATCTCCAGTGTAACCCGAGTCACACTGAAAGGCCTCCAACAATTCCAAAGATACTTGCATGCTTGGAAGTTCTGTGCCCTCAAAATTAGCACATGTCATTTTTATCCTGCCTTTTTTTTCCTGCTTCAAATTAATTGACTGCCTGATATACATGCATACTTGTTTGTATCTTTGAGTGCATTTTTCACCTCCTAAAATGCTTTGTATAGAAACTATGGCACCCCATTCCCTCACTGTGTGATGTTAATGCTTTATGACTAAAGAGCTTGCAGATTCCACATGTGCTCATCACAATCACGCGATTGACCAGAAGATCCTTTCACATATATGGAAACCAAGCTTCAGAAGCTTCAGCCTTTCCCAAAGGGACCTAATTGGCATGTGATCCGTTAGTCAAAATATTTAATGAGCACCTGCTATGTGAAAGGTGTTGTAGTTACAGTGGGCACTGGGTTACACTGCTGGGAAAGACAGAGGTTGTCCCTGACTTCATCCAACTTACATTCTCGTGGAGCAGATGGCCTTTTGTCACAGCTGTGATGATGCCAGGGGCAGTGTGCAGGGTGACAGCAAGCATGAAGCAGGGGGGCCTGGCTCAGTCCAGGAGACCAGGGAAGCCTCTCTGATGAAGTGGCATGGGAAATTGGAATTAATTGTGAAACAGAGAGAATGGGAGAACATTTTAAAGAGGAACTAGCAAGTGCAAAGGCCCTGAGGCAGAACCTGGATGAGCCCTGGATGACCTTTCTCAAATGGCAGAGATCTTCAAATTCATGCCTTTGACACCGACTGGACTTTCATGCTCTTTTCTGGTTATAATGGAAAGAACTTGGAACATTCTGTCCTGGCTCTGGACTGAGAAGAGCATTTCTACCTCCCAGAAAAAAGAGTTTTTCACACTCAAACCTCAGCCTTAGAGTGCAGGCTGCTTTGAGGCATGAGAGACAATTAATAACAACTGGTGGCAAATACACTCAGGGCCTCCTGAATTAATGGCAAATGATAGCAGTGTCTGTTTCCTGGAGTGGGACGGAAGCAATAATGAGAAAGACCCAATGAATAACTTTGACTCACATTCTGATGGCACTTTCCTAGACAATTGAGTTCCAGTCTCTCAACGACCAAGTGAATTCATACAAACACCCCATTTTATACTTGAGGTTACTGAAGTTTAAAAGATAAAGTTGCTTGTCCAAGACACTCACTTGTTAATAAGCAGAATTTGAGTCTAAGTCTTTTGTCCCAGCTTCTGTATCTCTTCCAATCCAGCATTATCCTGGATTCTCTGCATCGCACCTCTGTGGCGTGGAGTAACTTACTTAACATCTCTGCACCTCAGTGTTTTCCTCTATAAAGTGGAAGGAATAACACTGACTCAGAGGTTAGAGTGATGATTAAGTCAGTTCATCTATGTAATATGCTCAGACAGTGCCCAGCACAGAGTAAGACCATATGAGTATTAATCACATTATTGATTCTTGTTATTGTCTCCAGCACAACTTGGTTTAATATTTTCAATTTATATTAATAGCTTTTGCCTCTTTTATCAGCTTATTCTGAAACTAATAATGAGTAGATAAGATCACCACAAAAGTACTCTTTTTTTGTTTTGATAAATAGAATCAAGTAATAGATTAATGGGCCTTGAACTTCAAAGGAATCATGAGCTTTCAGGCTATAGTGATCGCTCCTTTTACTAACTGTAGCAAGGCCTACATGTTCAGCCACCACCTTTCACTGTGCAGGGCATTGCTGTTGATTTTGTATGTTTTGGATTTTTTTTTTCTTTTTTTGATAACTTTACTTAAAAGAATGAGGTGGGGTAGAAACTTCAATTATGTGAAAATAAACTACTGTTGAGGAAATATTCACCATAGAAGCAGCCTGAAGAAAGACTGGTCTCATTTAGAGCGGGTTCAATAATCAGCTCATGGATACAAGAAGTGATGCTTTGGGCTTCCTCGAGTTGCCCCAGTGACCTACGTTCACTCCTCACCCGACACTTGCCTGCACCAGCAGGCACCAGGGTAGTGCTGCAGATAGAGCTGTGAGTAAGACAGACAGCGCTCCTGTCCTTGGGCAGCTCGCCAAAATGAGAAACCAAAGATGAAGCTACTGGATTGGCCCCTTGACCACATTTTAGAAACTGAAACCTCACAAACAGCTTGCCTTGACTGCACCTGGAAACATTAAGACCCAACACCCTTTCCGACAGGCCTCCTGCGGAGGGATCACTCTCAGAATTTCAGGGCCCTCTGGCTCTGAGGCAGAGGAAGCAGGGGAGGAAAGCCTGAAATGGAAAAATGATGACATTCAAATTAGGAGCCGTTGTTTTACCATCCTTAGCAATCATTAGCACTTTCATTGATCTTTAAGAGTGATGAAGGATTGGATCTACAGCAACACTGTAAAATTGTCATTCCCATTTAATGGATGAGAACAGTGAGGTTCACTTTTGTGAAGTAATTTGTTGCTTAGTAGCAAAACTGGGATTCACATGTAGGCATTTCTCCTCGAAGCCCCTTCCCCTGTCTGGGTGCCTGGCTGCCTTTCTGTTTCGCGAACATCTTGTTGAGGTTACGCTCCTTTGAAATGCGTTGAGAGAACATTAAAGCTGAGGGAAGCTTGTGAAAGACTTCTGAAAAGTTGACTAGGAAGTGATTATCCTTCACATTTCAGCTCCCGTAGCCCCAGCATCGGACACAGAAGGCAAAGGCTGATGTGAACCAGTTGTCTTCCGCTTTACAGGGTAAGGTCTGGGGGAACATCGTCTCCTTGGGCTTTATTGTTTTAAACTTTTGCTTTTGGGAGAAGACAGGTTGCCTTGCTTTTAGGTTAACAGTCTCTTGATGAGGTCTTTCCCATTCCAGGAAACTCATGGCTTAATTCAGAGGCAAAGGCGTGATGGTCCCTCCTGCCCTGACACAGTGGGAGCTTGGCTTTCCCTGGGGTCACCAGCTCCAAGACTTAAGTGGCCTAGAGTCTCTCCAGCCAAGATCTGCCAGGTCATGTGACATCTGTGTCCGCATCCACAACCCCCCTGGACCCTGAGCACGTCCTTGTTGTAACCCAGGGGAACGCAAGGATGCCTGACTCCCCTGTGTGGCATGGCAGAGGCCCAGCCCTCGGTCACAGCCACATGAGCCGATGGGCAAGACACTGATTTTCCTGCTTCCAGACTCACAGCAAACTCGCTTCTCCCAGAATTGTGTTCCTGAGAACAAAAGGAAAGTAAGGGCTCTCATTTTTCCTTTAAAATATGTGGGGTTTTTTTTTCTTTTTCTCTCTAGTGTTCACGAGTACATATACATGCCTGTTGAGATGGAAAATCTGGAAAAGCTGCCAAATTATGTTATACTCCAACCCACACTCCAGGAAAATCCTCAGGGAAACAGTGAGAGGGCGGCAGGGGATGTTTCATTCGGCGAGAACCTCGTTATAGCATGTGCAATACATCATTCCATGTTCCTTTGCTAAAGGTTTTGTACTCAAATATCTACCCAGAAAAGACCTCCTGGTGAGTTACGTCTCAGACAATAGGGTCATTCCCGTTCTTTCCTGCTCACTCCACTGATTCAACCCAGCAGCGGAGCAGTACACAGCCTTCCCCGCCGGCAAGAATCCTCTGCACACCCTCTACGTGCCTGGCAAGGTGATAACTGCTACAAGCTAGTGAAGAAATGTAGCCCGCAGTCCCCAAAAACAGGATTACCACTGGGATAGAATTGTGCAATGCATCCTTATAAAGTCATTAAACCGACTGTGAGTCCCTGGACGACAGGACTCTCATCGTATTTGTATTTCTACTCCTAACACTTAAGGTGGGATCTGGAGCCTAATAGACATTCAATGACTATTGTTGAATAAGACTACAGTGAATGAGAGCTTAACATTTTCTACGGATCCATGAAAATGTTAAAATGTGCGGTCCAATTAGAGCATAGGACAGTTTAACATAAGACACATTACAGTCCGCACGCACAATAGATCAATTTCCCTCCTCCCTCCATATATGCATTCACTAGGCATTTATTCTGTTAATTATCCTGCATACTGTGCTTTGTACCAAGGACATAGTGATTAATTACCACCCCCAACACACATCCTCCCCTGTCTCCATCCGAAACATCCATACTCAGTTGGGAAGAAAGACAAACAAGCAAGAAATTGCAGTACCTAAAGGTAAGTGCTTTGACATACACCACCCCACACACACACACGCACACGCACATGCAATACCCACTCACGCTGTGTGAGCCAGAGTGGAGAGCGGCGCTTCCCACAGGAGTCTTTGTGGAGGGATTCTCAGGCGATCTCGAGTTGAATTCTGCTTGAGTTGAATTCCGCAGGGTTATACAGTGTGTCCTCCTGACACATTGCTACAGTTCAGGGTAGATTTACGTGTGTTTGCCTGCCCCGCTAGGCTGTAACGTCCTGGGAGTGCAGGAATCATACGTGATTGAACTTCTTTTTGGTTTCTGACTGCGCTTTCCAGAGGCAGCCCTGGAGTCCGTGTGTTGTACTAAAATGGGCTGGCACTTGAGTCCCATTTCCACTCGCTTCCTTTGAGCCAGTTTCTCAAAACACTTTGAGACTCTGTTTATTCATCTAAGAGATAATTGATATGCCTTCTAGCAGTCAGTATGAGAATCAAAGGTTGTTATTTATGCAAGGTGCCTAGCATGAAGACTGTGAAGTTATTGGCACAAGGTAAATGACAACACCTCCTCTCCTTCATTCTCGTTGGTATAGAGTATTAATACATGCTGGAAGACTAAATAAAAGGAGACACATTGTGGAGGCAGTACCGAGTATTTATGGTACTAGTCTTGTCCTCTTAAAGTCCACAGAATAGGAGAAGATAAAAAGGCCAAGTGTTGACTCATAGCCAGGACAGTATGGGCTGAGGATCAGAACTATATCTGAGTCTTGCAGGAGTAGAGACGGTGAGACCAATGAAGGTATGGAATTTCTTTCTAGAGAAATCCTGATTCCAAAAGCAGGTGGTGCTTTCATTCTATTTCCTATGTGGAACAGCAGCCCTTAATTAGATGCAATCGAATCCTACTCTTCTGGCCTTGCTCAAGTTTAATAACACCCTCCCAGATGAAACCCTTCCCAAGAGGACCTATTACTCCTTTGGCCTCACCAATATCTCCATTTGCATCACCTGCTCCATACTGCCTGTCAAGGCCAGCCCTGGTCCCACCCTATACTGAATCAGCAGTGGAGAGGATGTGGTCCAGGCAGGTTAAGATGAAGCTTTTTAGAGCAGTGGTCCCCAACCCTTTTGGCACCAGGGAATGGTTTCATGGAAGACAACTTTTCCACAGACAGGGGGGTGGTTTCGGGATGATTCAAGTGTATTAAATTTATTGTGCAGTCAAACCTCTCTGCTAACGATGATCTGTGTTTGCAGCCACTCCCAGGCGCTAGCATCACCGCCTCAGCTCCACCTCAGATCATCAGGCATTAGATTCTCATACGGAGCACAACCTAGATCCCTCGCATGTATAGTTTACAGTAGGGTTCGCGCTCCTATGAGAATCTCCTACGAGAAGTAGCACAAACCCTACTGTAAACTGCACATGCAAGGGATTTAGGTTGTGAGTTTCTTGTAAGAATCTAATGTCACGGCTGATCTGACAGGAGATGGAGCTCATTGGTGATGTGAGCTGTGGGGAGTGGTTGTAAACACAGATGAAGCTTCCCTTGCTCACCCGCTGCTGTGTGGCCTGGTTCCTAACAGTCCATGGACAAGTACTGGTCTGTGGCCTAGGGGTTGGGGATCACAGTCTTAAAGGACATATGCATTGTCAAGATTGTCATGTTCTCATCTGAAATGAAAACAAGCAACAACAACAACAACAAAAACTAAAATAAAACTGCACAATAAAAGGGAATGCCTTATAAAAACTATCAAAAATCAAATTGCTTTCAGAAAGATTTCCACTTGTGCTGCAGGCTTCTTGGTGCTGGGCCTGCCTGTTAAGGCACTTAATACTGATGCTCAGCTAGGATAAAGGTCCCCCTGAGTAAGGTTCGGCTATCAATGGAGCATTTTCCAGAGCAATTAAGGTTAAAGCCAAAAGAGTAAAGCCATATGCAGACATCAAATCCAAAAGAGAGAAGGTGACAGGGCCAGAATTAAAGCAAACCAGAGGCTAATGTGGAAAAAAAGCAACGTGAGAACAAGGCAAGAGCGTCCGTCCCAAATTCCCATATGCTCAAGGCCTCAGAGAGTGGCTGCATCTTTCAGATGAGGTGAGGTGTGGTTGTAAGATACATCTACAGTGTCCCAATAATTTGTCATTCAACCCAGGACACTGTTGGGAGGGAAAGGAGGTATGAGTAATAATTATGTTAGGAAAAACAGGAGGAAGTGAGGCTACATGTCTAACAGAACAGAGAGCATCAAATTTGAAGTTCATCTTACTGGCTCCTTGAAGCAGAATAAATAAAATAGAAACATAATCTGTGTAAAAATTCAGCAAATAAAATCAAATTTTCTCTCAATTTTTCCTCCTTTTGGAAAACTAATTGTTAAGTTTTGTGGGGCGGGAGTTGGGACAGTTAGAAGGACAACAGCTTCTTTGCTAAATTTGGAAATAAATTCATAGATGTGCTATAGAATGAATTTTTTTTCAAAATAATGAAAGCTCTCAATTTTTAAATTGAATAATATATAGTTGCTCACAAAGAGAGGTTAGAAATGTTAATTAAATCCACATCTAGATATTTCATCAGAGGGCTATTATGTAAGCTTCATTATTTCACTTTTTTTAGTTATCTGATGCTGACTCATGTTCACCATTAGCTGCCTTTCAAATCACAAACCCTTCTGCCTGTCAAACTTTTCAATGCCTGGAGACATTTCTATTTGATCTGCCTTCTCTTGTCAGAGTCTTTGTGGTTTGCTCTGTCTTCCAATTAAGCGCCAACACTGATTCTTAGATAATTCGTTCAAATGCACATGAACCCAGTAGTCTAGGAAGGAATTTTAATGACAAGGGAATTCAATTATCATTTTCTTCCTTTCTTCTCAGAACGTTGGGATTCACGGAGATTTCTGTGAAACTCTCTGTGACACATGCTCCCCAGTTGGTGCCTGACCACATTTTCTGGGAGGGAAGAGAGATGACGATTTCATAGTAGTTCAAAGTTAAGGGAGATGTAGATCTTGAAGCAATTTTAGAGACCGATTTGTGCACCCTCCTCTTGCAGGGGGCTGTTCTAGAATAAAAGGTTGCTGCCCAGGCTCACACAAGCTCCAGATTTACAGTTTGGGTGATTTTCCTTAACCATCTGCTGCTTTGAGATCTACAAATTCAAATGAGGCCACTGCACATTCCAAACAAATTCCGGTGATGTGCAGTCTCAATATTGGGCATTTTGCTTTGAGATCTTCTCTGAATTTTCCCTTCTTCATCTTTAATTTTGTCTAGAATCCCCTCTCCAGAGCACTGGTCTTTGACTTAGGAACAGATCAAAAATCAGAAGAAAACAGGTCAATTGAAACCCAAATAAATGGCAGCAGTGTTGAGAGATGATTTAATTCAAACTCTCTTGGAGCTGACAGCTTAAAATTTTTCATAAAGATATTTTACTCTCAAGCAACCAACTGGTAAGACTCATGGTTGAAAGAAAATGCTTTAGTTTAAATAGTTCAAATCAGATTTGGTTGGGAAGAAATGAACAGTGCCACTTATCCACCTGTCCCTGGCTATTGGTTGAAGTTCCATGAGTAGGAATTCTTTAGAGAAATCTAATTGGTATGGGACATAGCTGGCTATGAATTGAAAACTATATTAGTAAGACCAAAGAAAGCTACTCAAATAAAACCAAACATACATCTTCTTAAACGTGCTTCTATTTTTTCCCAATCTGTCACTCTATTTTATAAAGGCAGATCTTGATTTAACTTTTTTAAGGTAGTTGGATGAATAAGAGATAACTTTTGTTGAGCCTCTATCACGAGCTAGGCTCTCTGTTAGTTCTTTATATGAGCATGAATCCATACAATAACCCTTGAGGTAAATACTTTTTCTTGATTTATAGATGAAGAATCTGCATGGAGACAAATCCTGTGCAGATTAGAAATTTCAGCTCAAATGCTTGTTCCTTCTGAAAGCCTCAGAGTGCATGTTTGAGCCATTTACGTGTCATGTAACACACGCATTCATGAATCATTTACTTGTTCACTGTGGAGGGCTTGTGTGTTCCAGGAACTGTGCTAGGATCCAGAGATGGGTCAGAATTGATTTCTGTCTTCAAAGAGTTTAGTGCCTTAAATTCTCATTTCCTTCCTCCTGAAGCTGAGGTTCTCCTGTACTATGCTGGGCACAAAGTATGTGCTCAGCTAAAGTTTGTAAATTGATGGATATGCATGGGAACGGGTACACTAAGTCTCTGTGTGCATTATGTGTGCTCCTGGTCTCATAAGCATTGCACAAAGAAGCATTGTTCTTTGCTTTCCATGTGATCTTGAGTAAGTCACTCAATCTCTCTAGATTTCAGTGTCTCTTTCTGCAAAATAATGCAATACCACCTATCACACTTAAAGTTATAAGTAAAATTAAATGAAAGAATGTAGGCAACAGTGCCCCACAGAGATTACACAAACTGAAACAACACCATGATGACCAAGTTGCAAAGGCACCACAGAATCATACTAAATGTTATACAAAATACTGACAGTATAAAACAAAAAACATGAACCTAGGAACACGAGACCTTACTTTGCAAATCAGTGATGGGACAAATCTAGTCTTAATGATTTGCAGATTAGAAAACTGAGTCCCACACATATTCCATAGAGGTTTCAAAAATGAAATGCATCACACTAATGCTGAAAGACTGAATGATTTTTCTCTAGGATCAGGAACAAGGCAAGGATGTCCACTTTCACCATTCCTATTTAAATACTAGAATTTCTAGCCACTGCAGTAAGGCAAGAAAATAAAATAAAAGTGAAACAAATTGGAAACAACACAAAAGATGACATGATTTTCTATGTAGAAAATTCCAAGGAATCTACAAAAAGTAAACAACTACCACCCCCAACTTCTAGAACCAATAAGTAGGGGCACAAGATACAAGATCAATACATAAAAAACAAACATATTTGTATAGTAACAGTGAAACATAGAAACCAAATTGAAAAAGCCAACATTATAAGGTTATACTGTATGATGCCATTTATAGAATATTTTTGAAATGACAGAATTTTAGAAATGGAGAACATATATTGGGCCAGGGGCTAAGAAGGGGGTAGGTTGGGTAGGATTTGGATGTGGTTATAAAGGGGAAACAAGAGGGGTCCTTGTAATGATGGGAATGTTCTGTATCTTGACTGCATCAGTGTCAATACTCTGGTTGGGATACTGTGCTATAATTTTACAAGGCGTTACCATTGGGGAAAATTAGGTGAAGATACCTGAGATCTCTGTGTATTATTCCTTATGGCTGCATGTGAACCTACAATTATTTCAAATAAAAATTTTAATTAAAAAGTACGGCATATGAATGTGATATAAAATTGTACATTACAAACATAAATTACATTGTTTTACTATTATCACTGTTACTGGTAAAATTAACCTTAATGAGAAGGATTGTGGAGAGAGAAAACATTAAATAAAGACAGAGAAAGAATTAAAGCTACAGACACCATCACCATGCCTTGGGACGGGGCATCTTTGATATGCAGGTTGGAGGTGGAGGGAGTCAGGCCGGAGAGGTCTGCAGGAGCACTCTGAGCTCTCCTGAGGATGCCCTGGATATACCTGGCTCATGGGAGAGAGGCTGGTGAAGGGTGGCTTCAGGGTACCCTGCTTACTTAAGTCACATAAGCAATGCTAATAAGTTTCCCCAGACATTTCCTCTCCCAAGTCAGGGACGGAAGGTGTGAATTAACAGAGGTGCACAGGCAAGTGCAACGCGACAATCAGGTAGACAGCGTCAGATCGTAAGACAGAGACCAAAAAATGTGGGCTTCTTGGGAACAATGAGGAAACACTGGGGCTATTAAGCTGGGAGAGAGCCAAGGAAAGGACATTCTACTCTGGCTGTGGTGTGGAGAAGGAAGAGGGGAGAGCTGGCGTGGGTCTGGGGCTGGGCCTGGTGCAGAACCCAGTAAGAGATGGAAGGGGCCAGATAAGACACAGCCAGGAGAGCCAGGAGGATGAGGCCTGCTTTTCGCAGGTGTTTGCGAACAAGCAGAAAAGAGGGTAGGGCCATTTCCTGTTGAGGAGAGCGCCTGGGGTTTCTTACAACTAAGGAAAGGATTCAAGAGGAATCAATGGAGAGGAAGACAGAAAGAAGGATGGGTAATGACTGGGGCCCAGAGTGAAGAGGCCAGGTTAGTCTCAGGGAGAAAAAATTCTCTCTCTTCCCTTGAAATACAGAGGACGCATGAACAAAGATGGACAATCCAGGGAAAATTTGAGGCTTGGTAAAACATGCACCAAGTGAGATTGAGAGAGTAGAGCAAAGTTCTCCTTCATCCATGCTTTCAATGGTGGAATTCAGCGTCTTCAGATGTTCCTCAGAATATTCAAGTCTGAGATGCTCCCTTCAGAGAAAGGGAAAAAAAAATCACAAGAGAAATGGCTCCCAGTGGACTAGGATAATTCTTTTTTATAAATTAGTTTACAGCTTGTGACATTAAGAAAATCAATGCCATTTCTCACGTTTACGTAGCATTTGCTTAGCTGAATAATTCTCTAGGGAGTGAATTTCTTTGTGATGGATTTGACAGAGACATCATTAATTTAGAAAAGCCTCTCTCTTTACCTGCCTGGTCTCCTCCAATTCACGAGCACTGAATTCGTAACGCCGGTGCCAGAACTCAAATATTGCTCCTTCATTTAAGAGATGAAGAAAATTTAGACTAATATAGGAGGAGGACTACCTTCAAAGTTAAGAACTATGTCAGTGAGTCTAGTATATGAATTTCCCAGCTAGTGCAGTATTCTAATTTTCTTTTATAGTCCTTTGAATCAGAAAAATGATTTGCAAAGGACTCTGATTAAATACAGCCACAGCTAGATCATGGTTGCTGACTCTCCTTGGTGGGTAAATTCAGGAAGAATACCCTAGAGGGGTTTCTGGGGTCTGGACAATACAGAAAATCAGAGCTAATGGGGTCAGAGTTGGTAGGGGTCAAGGACTAGGTTTGAGAAAGGCAGCAGAAGCATTGTTAAATGCAAAAAGCCAGGTGAAGAGTGTAGCTTGGGAAAACGAAGTGAGACCAGGAGCAGGGAAAGTGGAGGCCAGGTGGATGACACTGGGAGACAGGCACAGAGAGGGCACGGACAGCCTGCCAATGGGTGGTGTGGCTAGCATCCTCTTTGCAATTGTTTAGAATCAACATGTGGTAGACCATGCAGAAACGAGTCTACCTATTCTGTGCCTGCAATTTGCCACCTAGAGGGAGCAGACAGCCTAACTCTAACAGGTGTTATGCACTTGATTCTCCCGTCCTGGTGCCCTCTTACTTGCTACATTTGGGGCAGATTTGAATCAGTCTTGAACACTCCTGGCAAATGGGACTGGACCAAATTCTGCCACAAATTCACCAAGGGACTTTAGGTATTTACTTTCCCTTCTCTTGGCAGAGGAAAGGAAGATGTTAAACTGGTCCCTTAGGACCTGTTAATATCTGGCATGTTTGGATTGTCTCTGGACAAAAGAGTTAGGCTAAGCACAGGCTGTGAATTCCATGAATCCCACTTCCCCTCTCACACCTGTCCCCAGAGACTGAAGCTGTCCTCTCAGGATGAGCCCAATGAGCAGATGAGAGCTCAGTACTGCAAACCGGGCTCCCTATTGCCCCACTTTGACATTCCCCAGGGAACGCGCAGAGGGCGGGCAACTCCCTCCCTAGCTGCTGCAAGGACACATTTTATTTCCTCATGTTCTTAAAATCCCCCATGCCAGCCTCCTGAGCTGGGGTGAGAAGCAGGTGTGCCCCAGCATCACACACAAGTGGCCAATGTCTGCTCTCTGCTGCCATCTGATTAGCAAAGAATGCCCTCCTCTGACATCATGTTATAGTGAGTGACCTCTGAGGTCTCATGGCGAAGGGAACAATTACATAACCAGAGCAGTTAGGCTGAAGGGAACAAAAACATAAGGAGTTGGGCCTGCAGCCCGGAGCAGAGAGGAAGTAGTGAGCACGAGGCAGATGAGCACATTAAACTGTGGACCCAGCATCCACACCGTAGCACAAATATATTTTTAGGAAACTTTCCAGCTTATCCTAACATGTTCTTCTGCAGTACCCCGTAGCCTTGTTCCAAGAAGACAAACAGTGATTTTTGAGCTTATGCCACACATCTTTAATGTATATTATGAAACTTTTTAATTTTAAATTGTCCAGGCCCTTATGTAAGATACATTTCTCATCGTTTAACATAACTGAAGCAAGGCTTTAAAAAGAGATGTGGTTATATATGGCACTCACAATGAGGCATCTAGAAATGAATTCTGTCCTGGCACCTTCAGCTGGGTGATTCTGGGCAAGTTGCTTTCCCCCTCTGGACTTTGACTCCTACATCAATGAATTAATTTTATCTTTCATTTCTTCATTTATTTATTAAACCTCAGTAGAGCAGCACCTATGTTCCAGGTGTGGAGAAAATAAAATAGAACTATTGCCTTCCAGGACAAAGTGTGAACTTTAGTTATTAAATGAGATGCATTGACTTCAAGCTTGTCAAAGTCACGTCTCTAATTTATAGAATCAAACAATGGATCAATGCCTTTTCATGTCCACGAGTCATCAGTAGGCACCAACATACAGTGCAGAGAACAGAGGTTTTTGTCTCCAGAAGGGCCTGGGTTCAGGCCTGGCTCTCACCTCTGCTAACACCAGGCGCAGGAGTTCTGACCTGCTTCCCCTCTGTGAACTGGATGCCTCACAGGGTGCAAATCAATGCCTGTGTGTAGATGAAAGCGCTTTGTAAACTGCAAAGTGATGTCAAAGGTGAGGGGTTATTTATATAGGAAAAACCTGCTTAGACTAGAGAACAAATTGAAACCTGGAAAACTAATCCCTCCCTGATTGTTAAGGTTCAAATGGCTCTGAATTTTGTATTTAGTTCAATCTTTTGTTGAATGGTATTTTTAAAATTTCTATTGGGCTTTATATAAGCCAATGACTTTTGGCAAGGTAGCCATAGAAACAAGATGCAACTTGGTGCACGTTTCAGGCTCCAGATATATCTGACAAATGTTCCTGACGGTAGCTCTTGGGAATCTTGCTGCAAGAGCCCCTAGAAATAAAGTATTCTAGCCCTCGCATTTTCTGCTGAAGAGGATGGAGTCCGGAGCAAGTTAATGATTTTGTCGGGATCACATAGGAAGTTGGTGGTAGGGCTGAGACTTGACCTGCATCTGCTACAGGCAGCTGGTAACTCCTGCATCTTCTGGCTCCAAATTCAGTGTTTGTTTGATTATCTCACTTTTCCTTATGGCATAGCTTTTTCTTTAATTTGTTACTCTGGACTGGAACTAGGGATGGACTGTCCAAATGCTTTGCTCTGTCACATAAATATCTATCTATGTTTATATCTATTAGTGCTAACATTATGGAATGCCCCATTAGGAGGTCAGCCTGCTGCTCCTGGATGTTTTCACGACATGGGATTATGTTGCACGGGCATGGCTGAGACGTTCCTGTGGCCCCTTCTAATATTTCTGTCAATTCATCCTAAATCCAGCTGCCTTTATGGATGATTTAAGCATAAATATTTGATAGGAAAAGCAGACAAATAAGCATTCATGTGTTTTCATGTGAAGGAGGCTTGAATTAGCATCTTGGTTTCGTTATTTACGAATCATCTGAACTTAGGCTAGTTACTTAGCTTCTCTGAAGTTTCTTGCTCAACAAAGCCCCCAGAGCAAGAAGAACATGTTAGTTTCCCGAGGTTGCTATAACAAATTATCACAATTTTGGTGGCTTGAAATGACAGAAACTTATTCTCTCCCAATTCTGGATGCCAGAAGTCTGAAATCCGTTAGGGACATGGTCCCTCTGGGGGCTCTGGGAGTGAATCCATTCCTTACCTCTTCCAGCTTCTGGTGGTTGCCCCCGCATTCCTGGGCTTGTGGCCACATCACTCCAGTCTCTGCCTCCAACTTCACATCACCTTTTCCTCTGTGTGTATGTTGTGAGAACATATTCACAAAATTTAGGGCCCACCCAGATAAACCAGATGACCTCTTCATCTCAAAATCCTTAATTGAATTTCATCTACAGAAACTCTTTTTCCAAATAAGGCAACACTCTCAGGAATTAGGGTGTGAACGTATCTCTTTGGGGACCCACTCTTCTACTCACTACAGATAAACGTGAGTATGAGGAGTGTGAGCCTAGTTAGTGTCTTCCAGGCAGTGACAGCGCTCAGCAAATGGTGGCGGTCTCCTATCCAGGCATTTAGGGAAAATTCTAGTTGCCTATTTTTCTGTAAAAGTGGAAAGTGATTTTCTACCTAAATGTTGAACCTAAAAGCAGCTGCCACTTATTGAGCCTCTGCGATGATGGTGGAATTTTATACACTTTGCCTGACTTAATCCTCATAACTGTAAAACTGGAAACTGAGGCTCAGAGAGCTCACTCCCTTGCAGGTACACAGCCTGTGAGTGGCAGAGCCTGTAGTCAATATCGGGCCAGCCTGACTGCTCTCTGAGTACACCATGCTGTCTCTCCCACTTAAGGAATTAACCAGCGGAACAGACCTAATGCTCAGCTAATTCAGGCTTCTCCAGAAGTTTTCCTGCCGAGAGCAAAAACGAGAGTGCATTGCCTTTCTCTTCATTCTGACTTCCAGACCACCCCATCCTAGATGAGGAAAAGGCCTCCTAAAGGATTCTCTGCTTTTCTTTGAAACCTGTATGCATTTTCTAGCTTCTGAAAAGCACTCTTTGTGTGTAATATGATTAGACTATTAATCACATTCTTAATAAAAAAGTTTTCTGAAAGAGTGCACATCATGAATTATGGAATACCTGCCTTCATTTGCCTCATCTTATTTAAAAACGTGGAGCATCATGATTAAACATCTCTTCCATGAACATTTGGGCTTTTCAGAAGAGCACTCCATCGAGATTTATTGGAGTGTTTGGAGCTAGTTCTAATAAAACAGTAGACTGTGGAATCTGCTGCTCAGTGAATTGAGCTGATGGAAAAAAAAGACATTCAGATATATATGGGTTCCAGGGCTTGGAATAATTTTCACATCTGATGATCTTTTTCTGTTGTGGTATACCTCATTCTAATTTTCTCTATGGGACCGTAGTGGGTGTAAAGGAAGTCACTGGATATGGGAAGGGATCACTGCTTTGGACTGGAAGTCCATCCTTCTGCAGATCTCTTGGCCTGAGTTACAGATAGCTACCCCAGAACAAGTAGCAACAGTTTTTCATGGTTCAAGGCAATTTTGGATTATTCTTTCTGGATCTGAGCACCATAACTCTGTAGGAGCACTGATGCATAGCGCCTATTAAGAGAAAAGAGACCAGTACTGGGTGGTAGCTGGAAATAAGGTTGTAGGAGATATTGGTGAAGGGCATGACGATGGAGCTCCAATATCCAAGTTCAAGCATCTGAAGGAATAGACTCTCTGCTAAATCTCAAGGGATAAAATGAGGACTAAAATAGCTGAAAAATGCACCAAGGCCACAAATGGTAAGCTTCGGCATATAGCATAGTGCTCATGTAGCAAACTCAGCTAGTATTTAGTGAATGAGTGAATGAGTGAATACATAATGGTAGAAAATGCTTTGGTGGGAAAGAAAACTAGATTTTGAGTCAAATAGATCTAGCCTCAATCTGCCATTTCTCAATTGACTGTACTTGGGTGAGTTACCCAATGTCGTTAAGTTGTCTTCTTTACAACGAGGATAATGGCATTCACTTACCAAGGCTGCCAGGAGGATGAAGATAAGACAAGATCAGGTGTGTGAAAGCACTTTTGGAGCCATGGTTTGGCTTGACAAGGACCCACCGAGAGCAGCTAAGGAGGAGAAGGCTGATGATTAAGCCAAGAGCAGAAGTGGCCCGAGGGAGAGTGGTGCGGTCACCGGCGCTGCTCGTGGGTAAATGGCGGGGATGGGTCCACCAGTGGTTTCACTGGGAACTGATGTGTGTGGTGATGACTGTGTACCATTCAGAAAGTGTGATAATAGGGTATTTTTTAAGCAAAAAGTGATAAATTTTAAATGAATAAATCTGCTTGATTTATTTATATATTTGTTTATTTTGGCTTTAGAACTAAGCAGGATAAAAATCAGTTTTTTAGAAAATGTTCTTAAATGATATGGCACCTTCTCCAACTGAGGAGTAATACCTTAATTCTTTAAATAGTTGGTTTGTCTTCACTGTGATTCTATGAGGCCAAACACTGTACTATTTGAATAGTTTCTGTTTCTTGACTACGCAGGACAGGATATAATGTGAATTCTCAATTAACATCAGTTACAAAATCATGTAGGTTTTTTTCCCCATCACCTATACAGTTGACATAAAAGCCAAGTTAAGGTTAACACAGAAGCCAGAACTTTTGATGACCCTTCCTTAGGGATTCAACTCTAACTTCCTGCCTGAATCCTATGCCCCAGCTACTTTGGCAGCTTCCTGATTCTCCTTGTCAGCTCAGGGAAGCTTTCCCTGACTCTGACACGCTGACTTTGTTCCCTCTTTTCTGTTGTGTTTGCTGAATCTTCTACCCACTTCTACCATAGCACAAATAAAATAACAGTAGCACCCTTTTATTAAAGGGTAGGATGTAGCAGGTACTACATCAAAGGTTCTGCGTATATTGACTCATGAAATCCTTTGAACAACCATGAGAGTAGATAGTATTATCTTTATTTTACATATAAAGAATCCAAAGCTTTATGAGCTTAGGAAGCTTGTTAATAATCACTCACCTAATGGAGGGCAGAGCCTGAGTGTGAACTGCCGTTTGTCTGGTAGGCTGCGGTTGTTTTTCAAGGCAGATACTGCATTTTTAACTTACTTCTGCAGCCTCATTGTTCTCAGTAGGGCCTCTCCTACATTAGTTACTCAGATTTCTTTAGTATTGTCGACAAAAATTCTCTGAAAAGGATTTGGAAGGAGGAGGCATTATTCCAGTGAACAGTTTGCAAACCAGGGAGAAACAGCCATTAGTGTGAAAGTATGGTGTGTTCCAGAGGATAAAGGGAAGGCTTGGATGTTACAGCAAAAGTTCCCACCTAAGGTTCCCAATTAAGTCTGTTTATGCAAATGACAGATTTTTGACTTACTTAGTTCTGATTGGTTAATGCAACTGAGTTCTGATTGGTTGACACAGCCGAGCCCTGATTGGTTGGTTCAGGTGAGCTCTGAAAATCCCAGAGTTAAAAAGCCGTGGGTTTTCAGGGGATTGCAGAGTACATGTGTGACCACTAGTCAGCACATGGCCACTTGGCTCTATTTTAAATTTAGGCCCAGTTAGCCACTTGGGCTCCACCTTGAAGGACTGGCTCTTTCAGCTTCACATTTGTTCATAGTGTCATGAAAGGTGCTTCCCAAATAAATGGCTCTGGGACTGAGAGGAACACAGACAGATTCGCACACAGACACACTCAGATAGATGGGCAGACACACACACAGACACCCAGACACCCTCACTCTTTCTCTCTCTCCACCCATTAAGGGAGCTCTCTTTTCACAGCCTGACAAAATAACACAGAGAGCGCTTGGTGTCTGGTCAGCAGGTCTCAGATGTCTCAGGGATATGGTTTCTCAGCCCCGCAGCGTCTATAAAAGGATCAAGACTGAGACACTAATGAAGCGGCCCCGCAGACCCTGCACACGCCCAGCCTGGCTCTTCGAGGCAGCCGGTGACTTGGAGTTTTCCCTTGAGAGCTGGTGGATGCAGCTTCCAGCGAGAGAGAAATGGGTTTGCTTGTGTTCGAGGTTGCCCTGTGGCCACCTCCCCCAGGGGTGAGAAAAAGCACGGCACCTTGAAATAAAACGGAGGGAGGAGGGGAGGGAAGAAGACAATGTTCAAATCTCAGCCAGGCGGGGTTGGACTCTAACTCAGGTTAAAATTGTTTTTCACACTATGCTCTTTGCTATTTTCTTTCCTAACCAATTCCGCATAACAATGTATCCTGTTTTGCCTCAGTCTGGGCGACCATTTTTTTCTGCCGTCATGGAACCAAGCTAATGAAAAGCTAAATTACTGTTGGTTAGAATATTAGTTTCCTAGGGTTTGCTGTAACAAATTACCACAAACCGGGTAGTTCAAAACAATAGAAATGTGTACTTTCAGAATTCTGGAAGCCAGATGTCCCAGATTCATGAGTGGGCAAAGCTGCACTCACTCTAGAGGCTCAGAGGGAGATTTCTTCCCTTCCCTCTCCCCGTACCTGTTGGCCCCAGATGTTTCTTGGCTGTGACTGTATCATTCCAATCTCTGTCTTCGTGGTCACAGTGCCTTCTCCTCTTCTCTGTGTTTACTTGTCCTGTATCTTCTTCTAAGGACGAGTGCAGGAATTGCCCTCAGGGCCCTCCCAGAAAGCCCAGGAGAAGCTGCTCCTCTCCAGATCATTCATTAGATTTGCAAAGACCTTTTTCCATATAAGGTAACGTTCATAGGGTAGAGAGCTTGGGTCAGATACATCTTTTTGGAAGCCACCGTAGTTCCCACTACAGTGGATGTGGCTTCATGAGAATTACCTGGGGAGCCCATTCAAAGCCCACACCCCTGCAACTCAGGCTGAGAGTAGGGAGGCGTCCAGGAATCTGAAGTTAGCTCAAGTTCCCCTAATGATTCTGACGGCTCAGCCAGGTTTGGAAAACCCTGCCTCTTGCTTTTTCCAGCAAGCACATAACTAATTTAAGACATCTCCAGAATAATCTTTCTAAAACACACATCAGAGCATGTCCCTCCTGAGGTCAAAGCCTCCCACTCCGTGTCCCACTTACCCTCCCTTCCTGACATTCCCATGCACAGGATGCTCCAGCCACGCAGGGCTTTTTGTGAGGCTCTGCAGGTACAAAGCCTTCTTCTTTCATTTGAAGTTTTTTACATAGCCCCTTCCCCCATTCGGAATCTCTCCCCACACCCCCTTTAGCTTCATTAACTCTTCTGTATTTTCTAGTGACTTCCACTCCCAAACCTGGGCTAGGTTTGGTGGCTCTCCTGCTCGTTCCCACAGCCACCGTGTCCACATTCCCATCACAGAACTCAGGGCCCTGGACTGTGATCCCGCACTTACTTCTCCGCCTCTCCCGTTAGACTGTGAGCTCATTGAGAGGCAGAACTGTGTCTCACTCATCTCTCTTTCTCTAGCACTTAGCAGAGTGTGTCTGACATATAACAGTGCCACAGTACATGGTTACCATGAAGGAAAGAATGAATAATTACAACTTATATAAAGTTTCTCTGTCTCTTGAGGCCCTTACCAAATTTTTCTTAGTATGTAATTCCAATTAGAATTTTGTTTAAAGAGAAAAGAGCACTGAGTTTCAAATGGCACTACATTAAGAACAAAACAAAACAAAAAGTCATACATATATATATATTTTATTCATGGTCTTGTATCTTTTTCACTTGGGTGGAAATTTTTTTAGTTTTTAAAATATACTTGCAAATTTCATCTCACCTACCACTCAAATGAATGAGGCAGGACAGATATCAGTATCTTCATTTTATAGATGAGAACACAGACCCAGTTAGATCAGTTGACATACCCACGGTCTCCTGAGTGTTCAGTGGTGAAACCAATAGTATCTGACCCAAAGCCAGCAGAATTTGCACTACCTACTTTGGAACTTAAGTTCACTGTTAAAAAGTTTGCTAGGAAAGTACTGCTTGAATCTAGCTGATCTGTGAGTATAGAATATGCAATAACAGAGACCCCCCCTCCCCACCTAGGAACTGAGGGTGGGTCTGAGGGGCTGACATCTACCTGACCCACCACCCCTCCTGCCTGTGCAGACACAAGGGACTGGGGCAGGGAAGAGCACCCCTGGCCAAGGGCAGTGTCTGCTGGGCTAGGTACGAACTCTAGTAGAGCATGGGTAAGCATGTGGCTCAAGACATAGGTCTTTAAATCCCTGACCCTGGAGATGAATGTCTGGAGTTAGAGAAGACAAAGGGAAAGGTACACGGGCTGGTCTGGCCTTCCCTGAGGTCAGGTCACCCCTCCTGCCATATGTGGATAGAGCAGGAAGAGCCACACCCAGGTGGATGACCTTTACACCCACAGTGGCCCACCCGCATATAGACATGACTCAACACGTATCCAATTGCAGTAGCACCACTGCTTCCTGGGGCAAGGACGGGAAGGGGGGCATAAGGGAGAAGTCCGGGGAGTTGGCCTGACACAGATTGGGACCCAGTGACCACTTCAGCAGTTCCTTTGGTTTCAGGGAAGCCAGTCCCATCAGGGGTCATTTACCAGCCTCTCCTTCAACACTCTGCACTCATAAATGACAGACAGGACAGGAGGTGGGGCAGCTTTGTCTCTCGAGCTGTGGTCTTCAGGGCAGGGGGTGCTTCCCCAGGCAATGCTCAGGTTGACCCATTGTGAGGGGAAGACAATACTGGAACTTACATTTATTTTGTAAACCCTTTTTTTAAAATTTTTTTTTATATTTTGCGTATCAGTTCAACAATGAACATAATATTTGCAGTGCATTAGTTTGAGTATGTAATTTATAAATAAATAAATGTACACACAAGAGAGGTAAAATAAAAATTCTTTGTAGATTACTGGCCTAGAGGTACTAATGTGATCAACCAAGGAGTCTCTCTAGAATGTTCTAATCAAGTGATTTCCAAACCAGCCCACAAGTCTGTTTTGAGCTGGCTTTATGAGAATAACTGTTAAAAATACAAAATTTCAGACCCTGCCTCCAGAGATGTGGATTCTGTAGGTTCAGGGGATGGAGGGCCCAGTAATCTCTGTTTTCCCATTGTCCCCCCAGGTGGTTCCAGCGCACAGCCAGGGTCAGGCCTTTCTGGGCCTTGGTTCTCCTGCTGCAACAGAGAAACTGCATGAAAGAGTCTAAAGCCCTTCCTGTCGTTTGTGTCTTATGATCCTGTGCATTTAACTGCTGTGAAGGAAAGGGCATTCCACGGAGAAACAGGAGAGCTTTGTTCACTTCTACTTTCTCCCTAGTTCTTTCTCTGGCACTGCACCTGGGCTTCTCGGTCTCCTTATCTATTAGATAGGAATAACGAAACAATCGTTGGCATTCCCCCAGTGCTTCCTAAACGCCAAGCATGCTCACCAGCGACTACCTAGTAACTCATTTAATACTCTCAGCAACTTTACAAGGCCACTTAGTTTACTCTGCCTATTTTGTAGATGGGGACACTGAGTGGGAGCAGATGAAGCAGTTAGCCTGAGCTCACACGTTACTGAGCAGCCGAGCTTCTAGTTCCCCATCAGTAAGACCTGCGAACGTGCCTTCTGGCACTAAGGATTTATTCTGTGCCTGATGCCTGCAGGTAAAGTTTTGAAAAAACGTGCTAACTGGAGGTGGAAACAGTGACAATATGGGTCACAGCTGGGTTATTGTTGGCTCCCACACTGCCAGGCTCCGTGGGGTGAAGGACGGGATGGCTTGAAGCAAGCTCAGCTGAATGAGTCTTGGGACTGATTTTTGGGAGATATAATGAGCCCAACCCGAGTCAGCCAGGTAGCCCGAGGCCCAACGTCTCCTCCTGGGAGCACAGCAGGTGGTTTAGAAATGATTTGGCTCAGAAGGCCTCTCTCTACTTAGCAAACACTTTTCCTCTTACAGAGTTGTGAGGGAATTGCAAAGGCCGCGCTGTGACTTCGAGGAGAGAGGAGCTCTGAACTCTACCGTGAATTTGCTGGGTGAGCTTGGACTGCCTATTTGTCTTCCCAGACTCATGCACTCTTAGGAGTTTGCTGCACTTTCTAAATAAATGAAGAAAGAAGAAACAAACTGCAGTTCATGACCATCACCTGTAGACAGTCCTGGGACATAGATGTTATGCAATACTACTCGTGACAAAAGGAAGCTGCTGGAGGTTAAATAGCTTTGTCCCTGTCACCAAGCAGGTAGGGGAAGAGCTGGAATTTGTGCCCAGGTCTCTAGGCTACCTGGGGGCTCTGTCCTCGGTGCCTGCTGCTGCCTCCCTGGGACTCCTAAATCAGTTCGGCAGTAGCCGTGTGGTGAGCCCAGGCCTCCAGCACACAGAGAGGTCTGGGTGGGGCGCCGCGTCACTTGGCACAAAGAGCTCTTTCACCAGCTGCCCTCACTGAGGACCACCCAGGACAAAGTCGGTTTCAGCCACAGCTGGACAGATTTAGGTCAGATCTGTACTCGAATTTCCTGGCAGGGCGGGAGACAATGGGAAGAGTTCCCGAGCAAAGCTGTAATTGTCATCTCCAGGGGATGTGAGAAGCAGAGCGACTTTCCTCTGTGTCTAAGCAGCAGAGGCTTTAGCTTCAAGTCCTCTTCAGGCCCCTTCACACCAGGCAGATCTAGGGAGACCAGGTCATCCACGCACGCCCTGCGGCGACAGAGGTTGCTCGGAGGAGTGGAAAGAGACACTTGGTCCGAGAATACTCATCCAACTTCTGTGGTCGACCCAGTGTTGTCTGGGTGCCAGGGACAGAGCAGCAAATATGACAGAGTCCTTATCTCTAGGGAGACTGGCTTCTAGTGAAGGGAGACAAACCCCCAAATGAATAAGGTGATATCATGTTCTCATGAGAACAGGAAGATACAATAAGATAACTTGATAGGGAGAAACATGTGGACAATTTTGGAGGAGTGTTCAGGAAGGCCTCTCGGGGGAAGTGGCTTTTCAGCTGTGACCTGAAGGATGAGAAGGTAGCATCCAGGCAGACACACAGGGAGAGAGCATCTTCTGCAGAAAGGACAACCCGTGCAGGGGCTGACATCAAACGCCCCCAGCGCTGTGATTCCTTCCACAGGCCACCTGCAGTTCGGCAGTAGCCGTGTGGTGGGCCCAGGCCTCTCTCGTATGGAGAGGTCTGGGTGGTTGAATTTTTTCATCTGTAACCCGGGGACAGTGTCAGTACCTACTTCACTGGCATGTTGTGAGGAATAAATGCGACACGTCTGCCATGTGACTGACACCCCAAATCCTCTCCGTTGTAGCATTTGGGCATGCAGGTGTTCAAGAAAAGAAACTAGGTAGAACCTCTGGACAAGCTGGGGTCGGGGTGGAATGAACACTGTGTGCCCAGTCAATCCGCCCTTGAGTTTGGAGCAGCCCTGACTCCTAGGGTGACTGTCACCACGGCAGTTCTCCTCCTGCCTACGGGATATGGACACTGCCCAGCACAGGGGCCCTGAATTTATGTGGGTTTTGTATGTTTTTAATAAGATGCAATTTACTTCTTTAAAAATAAAAGCTAAAGAATTATTGTTTAACATTTTTAAAAATTAAAACTAAAAAAATTAATTTAAAAATAATCTACATCCTGCAGCTGGATGTGTGTGCCAGTCCCCTGGGACGAGTTGCTGGTATTGATCCTATCATGTGTCTATCGCGAGAGAGCACGACCCCATTGCAAGCTTCCTGAACTTTCTTAATCTCCAGTATGGCTCTTGGGACTATTTGTGCCTTATTAATATTCTGAACCAAATGATTTATTTTTTAGAACTGGAATGATTTCTAATCACACTGATTCCCAGTGTGTGAAAATCTTCTGTGTTGTAACGTGGTTCAATTTTGCTGAATTTTGGAATCAGAAAGGCCATGTGAAATTATTCATGTGTTTGCCATTAACAACACATGATGGCATTTGCCTTGTCATTTGCCGAGGTGGCAAACCCCTAGGCACTATCCAATGACCGTGTCAAACCTTACCTCCTTAGGGAAGCTGTCTCCATCCACCTGGCAGTGGTAGGTTCTTTTTCTTTTCAATGCACGCACCCATATGCACAGGTAGTTGTGTTTTACCTTCTAAACTATGCCCTCTTGGAATGCTGGAAACTTTGATCAACTCCTAGCAGAGTGTCTGACACATAGTGTGGTTTTTATAAATATTTGGCTTTCTAACATAAATAAATCCAGCATTTACTGCGGGCCACTATGTGTTAATTCTATGTTAGATGCTGAATAATGAAAGAAAAGTAAGACACAGGGTCTGCCCATAAGGAGTTCACAAGACAGGTGAGGCGGCACAAACAACTAAATTTAGAAAAAAGCAATTGGCGCATGAAATGTATGATCAATAGCTTGATTAAAGTCCAAAGTGCTGGTTTCTTCTAATATACAGACCTACTCTTGTCATAGTCTAACGTGTTTATCTGAATCATAAACCCACCAGGAGAAGGAACCAAACTGCTGGAAATGGCTTCTTCCCTATGGGGCGCTGCTAATACGCTATGTTCTCCAGTGTTCCCTACTCTCAGTAAAGACTGTGGCTATTTAAAGAATATTGATAAGCAAGAGGAACTTAAAAAAAAAGAAAAAGAAATTTTAACCATAAGCTCTGGTGTTTGCCAGTCGTAAATAATAAGGATGCACTTCTTTCTCTTCTTGCAGGTGAGGATCTGCTAGCAGGAATGATCGGTATTGTCTCCTGTTTCATTTTAAAGACGACTTCTCACGTTCCCTGGCAATTAAAGGCTACTGTTCATGCTGATTATAGCTTTATTCCTGGGGTTTCCATTTTTTTTTAACCTCCCCAAACAGTGCATATCTCAGCTTTGGATAGCAGTGATACAGTTTCATTTGATCACAGTATTGAATGTCTTTATAAAAGTCTGCATGCTGTCATAGCCAAGGGGATTATATACCAGGGACGACTGTGAAATCAATTGAGGAGTAATCTCCCTGGAAAAATAGTGCTGCTTTAGGAGGCAGTATAATAGACCGTTTTATAATAAGAAGGAGCAGAGCTCAGGCAGCATTTGGACAGAGGACTTTTGATCATAACGTGATACGACTCTGAAATTGGTGTTGGCGTTTTGTCCTGTTCATACTGTATGACTGTTCGACACATCAAGGGACAGAGCTGCCCCCTACCATGTGCCACGTAGTGTAATTTAACTACATCACCACTTGTGACGCTGGCAGCTGCCCTGTGAGGTAGCCTTGGAATTATTCCTACCTAGTTGAAAACTGAATGGAGTCAAAGAGGTAAACAACTCGCCCATGATCACGTGGATGGCAAGGGGCAGAGCTGCCATTACAATGTGGCGTGTTAATTCCTAGCCCATTTTTTTTTTACCATGATGCAACCTTACAATTTGTATCCTAGAGTATTTTCAAGGAAGTATAAGATGCAATTCAAATATATATAATGATGATAATAATTTAATAGTTACTATGATTACATAGATATTTGGTCATTACAAAGATAACTTGATCTTTTTATGAGAATGAGAATCCTTTCCAACATGTCTAACCATAATTGCCTCTTTACGGGAAGGTTTTCTGCACATTTATACGTATCATACGGTCTGCCTGATGCAACCTTCTCCCTCCGTCCCTTGACTTCTGGTAAATTCCTCTTTATTCTCTCTAAAAACTCCCAGGTACAGGTAATCACTCTGACCTATGTGCTCTCAAAGGACCTGCACACAATGCATCACATCCCTTATCACTTTCTGTCCTGTGAATCTCCCTTACAACACACTGCTCTGTGCTGCAAATACCACTTCACGTCTGCTTTGAGGGCCAGGACTGCTTTGAGTCCATCTTTGCTTCCATATTGCCTAGCACAGGGCCTGCATACAGTAGGTGCTCAGTACCCACTTGAAAAAGAAAGGGAGGGCAGGAAGAAGAGAGGGAATTGACATGTATGCCAGCTCCACTCACATAGATTCACATATGTTAGACAAAAAAACACCACAGGGTTCCTGAAGCAAAAGGGGCCAGATTAATTTAAAGGTTTAACACAATTTATATCAAAATTGTAGAGTTTTTAAAACACAAAATGTTTCTAAATTTTATCTTGGGTAGTACACAAATAGGAGTAGGTGAGAAGTTGGAGAACAAACGCAAGACATAGATTTATCTTATGCAAAATGTACTATACAGATACAAAATTAAAAATATAGTAGCCACATAAAATTGGCAAAAAAAAAGAAAATATGGCACAGAAATTATAGCAGTCAGAGTCATTCTACTGCATATATGAATATAGTATGTGATCAAGAACATATAGGAAATAAAAAAGGGATGAATTGTACAATGAAACATGCTTGTACATTCGGGTAAGTTTTTTAAATTACATTTAATTCTTATGTCATATAATAAATACATTCCTGTTGGACTTAAGAATTAAATTAAGTTGATTTCATATCTCGGCTCATTTGAATATTGCTGCAATGAACATGAAAATGCAAATAGCTCTTTGACAACTAATTTCATTTTGCATATATATCCAGAAGTAGAATTGCTGGGTCATATGGTAGTTAATTTTTAATTTTTTGAGGAACCTCCATACTGTTTTTCATAATGGCTGCACTGATTTACATACCTACCAACAATGTACAAGGATTCTCATTTCTTCACATCCTCATCAAGACTTTTGTGTTTTCGATAATACCTATTCTAACAGGTGGGAAGCGCTGTCTCATTATCTCATTGTAGGTTGTTTTTGTGTGTGGTTTTTTTTTTTTTTTTTTTGAGACAGAGTCTGCCAGTAGTGCAGTGGTGTTGTCATAGCTCGCTACAATCTCAAACTCTTGGGCCCAAGGGATCCTCCTGCCTCAACCTCACACGTAGCTGGGACTACAGGCATGGGCCACCATGCTCAGCCAATTTTTCTGTGTTTTTGTAGAGACAGGGTCTCACTCTTGCTTAGGCTGGTCTCAAATTCCTTAGCTCAAGCAGTACTCATGCCTCAGCCTCCCAGAGTGCTAGGATTATAGGGTGAGCCACCACACTCAGCCGCACTGTGATTTTAATTTGCATTTCCCTGACGATTAGTAACGTTGAGTATTTTTTCATATACCTATCAGCGATTTGTATCTCTTCTTTTGAAAAATGTCCAGGCAAAAGGATTATTCAGATTCTCTCTCATCTCAGATTTCTTTCTGTTGCTTTTCCCAGGAGCAGGAAATCCTCAATGAAGTGAAAGCAGTCCCTTATCTCCACCTGAACTCATCTTTCCTTTTGTATAACACGTTTATTTAGGTTGAATAAACAATGCAGCATTCAAAAGTCGTGCACACCCGGACCGCTATTCCTTGTTGTGTCACGCTTTGGTGTTGAGTGAATCTCACCTCCAGGGTGCCAGGCAGGGAGCTCTGCCTGTCGGTACATTCAGTCCTCAGGAAACGCCAGTCTGCAGGGATGGGAATCATTAGCTACATTTTAATAACCAGTGAACAGTGTCTCAGGAGGACTCACCTGTATCCTTGTGGAACCAGGAAATGACAAAATGGGGAAAGAACCAACGGGCACAGCACAACAGGTGGTGCAGGCAAGAAAGGCTGGCAGGAAGCTTTCTCTGACTCTCTTAGCTCATGTACACTGCTTCCTCACAGTGTGCTCCTTTACGGGGACAGAATTCACAATTTTTCAGTGCCTAGAGGTGGCAGCCATTGGTTTAGGAATTTCCCACAATGCAGTGAATCCTTTCTGCAACCCAAAGGCTAGAAGTTATTCCCATCTGATGGATCAAAGTGCTCACACCTGACATGCTGAGACGCTGGTGACCTGCCTACGGCTGTGCCACTCGAAGAAGCTCCTGAGAAGTCCCTGCAGCTCCGGGGAATGGTGTTCTGATGAAGCACAGCCCCTCACGGAGCAGAAACAGTAAAGCACGCAACATATGCACTCCCATTCCGAGCACCCTCAGGCCTATTTTATTACCATTATTGTCTTTCCACGTGGAAATTTCTGTGGAATCTGATAGCCTCTTCGTCTGCCCTATTTCCTTTCTGTATCCTTGCTTCTATCCAAATTCACCATCCCAAAGCCCCAGAGAAGACTAGAACCATTTCCTAAGAAGGGGTTGTGGTGACTTGGAGTGGGATGAGGCGGGGTTTCCGCTACCTACATGCATTTTTGCAAAGAAATGGGACAAACAGTTTCCCCAACTGGACATTTATTTTTTAAGAAGTTATACATTACAATTAATGTGGATAGGAACCACCGCTCCTTCTCTTCAACTACCCCACCTGACTTCCCCCAACTCTAGCTACACGCTTCGTTCGGCATGCATGCCGACACGTGAAGAAAGAAAAGATTCATCGGCGAAACCAAACATAGACACTGGAAGTGACTTCCATCCCCACAGCTCCCCAGCCCCTGCCGTTGCTATGGGCAACCACTGCCAACAGGTACCACAGGTTTGGGGCCACATGGCAAGGCTGGCTGCATGTCACACTGCAGCTCCAATAACTGTGTGGGGGAGCGAGGGACACTCACTGGATGTGTTCTGGAATTAGTCCTTCTCAGAAGAGCCCCATTCGTCAATTAGGATCAAAGGAGGGCGGCTTTCTCCGGAGAGAAAGTTAGTAGCTGAATTCTTGATAAAGCAGACACTTAGTCCCCACAGTGCCCTAAGAGCGCTGCCCGTACTGGGTGAGAAGGTGAGGAGTGAAAGCATCAGGCCCGCAGGAGAGCGAGGACTGCCTGGTGCCTGGTGCTGGGCTGAGCTCCCCAAAGCAAATGTGCAGATGAGCTAGGACTTAAAAAAAAATTTTTTTTTTGTCTGATTCCAAGTTTATTCTCATGACCCAGCACTATACTGTCTTCAGGGCGCAGCTCCGGGGCAGGGCTGCAACCGGAGGGGAGGAGTGGCAGGTATAAACCCGGGAAACTCATCACACTTGTATCTGCAGACATTCTCACCTGGTTTTGCTGCTGGGAAGCTGAATTGGACTTACCGCTGGACGTACCTCTCCCACCCTGCAGAGGGGCCAGTTCGCATTGATCTGTTGTCATGACGCTTGCCAATGCTACACCCTCCCTTTCTGACCACCCCAGCCCCGGTGCATGGTCCCTCTGACCCACCTACACCTCTGTACCCCATGTTGCCTGTCCTGGAGAGCAATGTAACTCTCGGGTTGAGGTTTCAGCTTCTTGTCTGTGTAATCCTGAGGCAGGATGCAATATCCCGCCCTCTTACAATTTATTCATCAGTTTAAACAAAGAAACAGAACTAGGGAGACTAAAATCTCCCAGAGCTAAATCCAGCTTAAAATAAAATGAGGTCATACATGTGAATGAGATGCCAGGAGCACAGAACTCAATACATGTTGCGGTTTCTACTTCTCTGGGTCCCTCGTGCTCTGCCAGGCATATAGAACATACGTTAATAGTATATATTCATAATGTCTTGTTTGAGCAGCAAATGAGTCCATGATGTCGGCAGAAACAAAGCCCGTTGGCACTCTTAGCTCTCCATGTGTGGAGACGGAAGCTCTAGAGTCTCACTCCACAACTTAAACTAGGTCAGGTTTTGTTTCTGTTATTTACGAATGAATTCAATTGTACTCCCAATTGATCATTCTGATTGGTCTTGCTGAATGAGAAATTAAGTCAGTTCTATACAAAGCCTGAATATTCTGCCCATCTCAGAATTAGCCGGAGACTAACAACAAGCTTATCCAATGATTGACAGAATGACATCCATAGGACCAAGAGAGGAAGGAGAGGCTGCATGTCTTTGGTCGAGGGACTTAACTCCAAATCCCAATTTTGTCATCCGTAAAATGAGGATAAGTAAACAGATAAAAATAATATAATGTCAATAACAGAAATAAAATAAGCTCTAGTTTGGTAAGCCACTACCAGGTCTTGGGATTTTAATATAATCACATTGTTCCTTAATTTTTCTTTTCTTGTCTTCCTTTCTTTCTTCCTTCTCTTCTGTGATGGTTCATTTTATGTGTTAATTTGGCTGGACCGCCGTGCCTAGATTATTTGTTCAAACGTTATTCTGCATGTTTCTGTGAGGTGTTTTTGGATGAGATTAACATTTAAATCATTTAAATCCTGTAGACTTTGAGTAAAATAGATTGCCCTCCATAATGTGGGTGAACTTCATCCAGTCAGCTGAAGGCCTGAATAGAACAAAAGACTGACATCTCCTGAGCCAGAAGAAATTCTGCCAGCAGGCTGCCTTTGAATTTGAACTGTAACTCGTCTCTGAGTCTCCAGCCTGCTGGCCTATCCCAGCAGATTTCAGACTCTCCAAGCGTCCACAGTTGTGTAAGCCAGTTCCTTAGAATGTATCTCTCTCTCTCTCCTCCCATATATATATACACACACACATATACACACACACATATATACACACACATACATGCACACGTATATGTACCTACACATGCTATTGATTCTGTCTCTCTGGAGAACTCTAATATCCTTTTTTCTTTATTTCCCTCCTTTGTTCTTTTCTCCCTCCCTCCTTCCTTCCTCATTGATAAGGAAATTGGCTAAAAGAGATGAAGAAATTGCTCAAGGTCAGCTAGTTCATAAGTAGCCAAAGCTGGAACTGAATTTCAGGTCAGTCTCACTCCAAAGCCTCCACGGACTCGACAGTTACATTTAGTGAACCGTGAGGTGTTGTGCAAGCCAGCGGGCAACTCTTCCGGCAGGTCTTAGATCACCCGGCAGATCCGGCTTTGGCTTCTCATCTCTCATTGTCTTCATTGCACCTGTGAGAACTGCAACGAGATTGCCCAAGACTGTCTCAGATCTCCTGTGGCCTCAGGGAGCCCGACACCAGGCATTTACTGCCTCTTTGTTTGCAAGTAAAGTGGACATGTCATCAGCATTAACATATTTCATGGAAAAAAGTGAAACTGCATTCTATGCCTGGGTCTAGTCCACATAAGATGCGGTTAAGCTGCCCCGCCAAGCTCTCCAGCCTCTCCCTCCCCTGCCGGAGCTCACACCTCCACCCACTCTCCAGCAGCCTGCCCTGCCTCGGCTCCTGGCAGCTGTCTGTTGCCTGCAAACCATTCTCCACAACGTGGAATGATGTGTTTAAACTGGAAATTTCACTCACCATCTCTTTCTTTCACCTCGAGCAAAACCTCACCAATTTTACCACCTGTCATAGATGCAAATCTAAGCTCCTTAGCATCACCAAGCCCCCCATTGTCTATTTTCTGCCTTGCTACCAAGTTTCAGCTCTCGCCAACACTCTGCCTTGCCCTGCGCTCTAGTCGTAATAAATGACTGACGTTTTCCCCTGAAGGAGGTCGTATCATTGTTCAAAGTAGTCAGTGCTGCTCTTCTGGGCTCCTCCCTCTCTTGATGCCAGTGTTGGCAAGGAGACCCGCTTTGGCCAATAAGTGCAGCAGGAAGTGACAAGTGCCATATCTGACCCAGCTGCTGTTCTACCACGTGTCCTCTTTGTCCTCTGGTAGGAAACTCACGTGTTCCCCACAGGGGCTGCTCTGTTAGCCCGGATTCCAGAGTTAAAGATGGTGTGAGGACAGTCCTAACTTAATCTGTGATTGTCATGTGAATTGAGCAAGCAATTAGGGTTTATAGTCAAGGTTCTGGGGTTGTTTTGTTTCGGTCACATAACATGGTCTATGTGGACTAAACCTTCTCTCATTCTCAATTAGCTGGCCCGTGGCCCTTCCCTCAGGGCTCACTGTGCCATGCATTTTATTTTTATTATAGCCCATGTCACATTAAATGACATTTTCTTTTTACATATTTGCCTTGCCTACTAGCTAGAGAAGCGCAAGAGATTTTGTACTTGTTTGTCCCTGTTATCTCTGATGCCTGTAACAGCCTGGCATTTGGAATGTGTTCTTTGAATGCGTTGAATCAAGCTCTTGGCCCCAAATCTTGTTTACATATGGATTAATTGAGTTAATACAAATCAAAGAGGTTATTAGCAATACTTATGGTCAGAGAGAGGTGCTGGGTATGTAATTAAGATGAGAATAGTATGCATTATAGAAAAGAACAGGGCTTGGCCTTTTTCAATAAATAGAAGCTGTGGATATATGGTACTGAAAAAAGAATTCTGGACAGGATACCAGGGTGGCTGTAAGGCCATTCAAAAGACTTTTTTAAAGTTCTGGACCGTGTAGATTCCCTTCTCCTTTACAGTTGCCAAGAAGGATAGTAGCATTCACAACACTCTTGTGTTTAAAGGAAAAAATGATTTGACTGTACAAAAGGGTATAATGAAAACACATCAACTCTCATGAAGCCAGAGATTCACAGGAGTCATCCCGGCACCCTCCCTTCTGCCTCACACGCACTGAGGTGTCTCTCGCTGTTACATGCTGTTGGTTCCGTTCCCCTCTGCACAATTTCTCTGGTGTCCTCCTGATGCTATCCTAACACTAGTGATTTACATCGTCCCCATTGGCAGAATCTAAGACATATAGAAAAATGTGAAAAGCATCCACAGGAAGATAAATTTCTTGAAAATCAAACTCAAGTAAAAATACGAGAATGGATATCTGGTTTGTTTATGCATTCACTTTTTAAAGACGAACATCAGTTGGTGCTGTGTTCTGATCAGCCACTAGCACCCCTGCCTGAGATCCTTTCCAGTCTAAGAAGTAGTCATTACAAGGATATATATCTAGAGTCCCTTTCTCTTTTGTCCCACCACCTGCTTTCCCATAGCATAAGACAGAGACTGACTCACTCTTGGACTTACTAAGCCCAAACATCTTATTTGACTGAGGTTGAAAGAGCTCAGGGAATTTCACTCCAAAATATGGCTTCCAAGCATAATGAGTATTTTGAATTAAAATTCTTAGAGATCAACAGATATTGGAAGAGACTTTTTCCTTTATCTGCATAAAGATAGGACAGACCCATCAAGGACAAAGATTGTTCTAATTTCCTTCCCTGTTATCTCACTATCCATTACAGGAAAGAAGACCAAGATTGTAACCGCACCTGAACAAATCCTTTTACCAGGTGACTATCTCCAAGAATCATATAAATTCTTAAAAAAAAACCTATTTAAACATTAATCTCATTCCCCAATCCGATCATCCTCCCTGGTAATCATTTATTGCCTCAATAGAATTCTTCTTCTCCCCCTTCCATGACCTGTTTTGTCCTGATCCAAGCCCCCATTCTTTCTGTAACCCTGAGATAGTACATAAACCTCTGGACCACCTTGGAATATTGGACAATTACTCTGTGTTCCTTCCCCTGTGGGCACAGTTAGATAAATTTATGTGCCTTTTCTCTTATTAATCTGCCTTACTATGAGTCAATTTTCAAGGAACTTTCAGGGAGCCAGGGCCTTGGCTCCCACAAGGTCAAATCCGAAAAAATAGCTCATTCAAGGACAGTGAATTTGTCCTCAAGGCCAGGACTAGAACCAGAGCTGCTTGTGTCCTGAACTTAATTTCCCTCCATTTTCCCCTCATTTAAAAAAATTTTTTAAGGATTATTCAAGAGGTTTTCAAAGATACTCAAGGACCTTCTACTATGTTTTTCAGTGATCATGTAGATGATTTTATTCTAATCTCTAAGGTTATTTATTTGGATTACAGTGTATGGTCTGTACATTGTCATCAGAGTACAGCTCTGGAGCTATGGAAGTCAGGCAGACCTGGTCACATCTTGGCTCCAGTCTGACCACTGCATGTTTTCAGACAAGTAATTTAACAGATTGGAGCCTCAGTTTCCATTTCTGTTAAACATGTGAATTAACGCTACCTACCCATTGTGAGGATTACTCCAGAGCATGCCTGGGAAAGTGCCTCTGAAACTGATAAGAGGCGCATTGCTGCAAGCCATGGCTGTGTCAGATGTCTTTGCGTACACCGGGGGCTCAGATGAATTAATATTTTTCTGTTCAACCGGGCCAAGTGTAAGCTTAGAATTTCCCGAATACATAATTTCATCGTTAGGCATAGTGTTAGTATGTGGGCTTTAAAAGCACATACTTTTTTTCCTTTCCTCATTAGTTACAGCAAGCTTTTTCTCAGTGAAAACATTTCCTTTGTGACTTTCATGCAATCACTGTGATTTCCTAATAAGGAAATACACTCAAAGTCTACTCAAGGCCTCTGTTTCCCACCACTTGGGGACTGCAGATTAGGCGAGTAATCACTGGGGCTGTCAGGCTAATTGCCCATTTAAGTTTCCGTCCTAAACTCTGATGAGCAGAACAAAGCTTCCAAAAAGACAGAACAAAATGAAAAGGAGTGTATTTAAAAATGTGATTTTTTTTTAGGTTTGTATTTATAAAGGTTCTAATTCCACTTGACAAATATTAATGTAGACTAGAAAAAATGTAGTTGTTCAGTTAACAGTTAATTTTGATTATTGTTGAATGATTGATTCACTCATTCATTCAACAAACATGTGGCAAGCCCGGGAGTGCAAAGATGAATCGAAATGCTTCTGTATTCAAGGTGCTCACAGGCTAGTAAGAGAAGAGATAAGCAAATAAATACAAAGGTATGATATAAGTTCTCTGATGAAATTCTGCATGGGAATAGAACACAATTCTACCGAGGGAGAGGAGGAGAGAACAGGCAAGGGAGGCTCCTTAGAACGGATGGAAGGCTGAGCAGGTGTTGGCCAGACAGGTGTGCCAGGACAGAAGCGGGAGGTAGACAGTCATCGAGAAAGTGGGGCAAGTGTGAACAGGGACATGGAAACACAGAAACATTCTGGGAATAAGGAACCAATCCTGATGTCTAAGGTGATGTAGGATAACAGGGCAGTGGGAGGGGAGGCGAAGACTGGCAAGAGGAAAAGCTATAGCAATAAAGATCTTCTGGGCAAGTGGGGATGAGGACTGGACCCGAGGGAAGCGGAGGAGAATGGGGAGCAAGGTTGGGTTCAGGAGTCAGCATCGCGGCTGTGTTCATGTGGGAGAGGCCGGAGTCGGGGACCGCACTTAGCTTCCTATTGTAACTTGGTCCACCAGAAACATGGCGGCATTACTGAGAAAGGAACCCTAGGTGGAAGAGATATTTTTATTTATATTTTCTTTTGATTCTAGGGAATAAAATCGAGCTCTTTTTTATTTGTAGATGTAAACAAATGTAAAGAATTTTCTTGGCTGGTAGCTCACGAGGCCTGCAAAATAAAAGTAAAATCCAAAGGCACCCAACCAACTGAGCGGACCCCCTCTTGGGAAAGAGGACTCTAGAGAAACCTTAAAAACTGAGTTCCTGGCCACGATGGGACACGAGGTCAGACACACCTGGTTATAACCCCTCCCTTGGTAACTGACTTTAGACTTTTTTCCCTAAGGGTTAAACGGAAACTGGCTCTGTCAAAAGATTGACTCCACTGCTGATGTCAACCCCTGAAGCCGCTTCCTCCCTTTCTGCAGGTCCCATGCAACAGCTGGGCAGCATTTCTTCCCGATAGGATGGGAGACCACCAGCTATGGAGTGGCTCTGAGCAGTTTACGGAGGCTGAGCACAGAGGGCCTTCGTGTCCTCCACGTCCCCTTTTGACATCAAAGGGCCGAAAACTCCACCCTGGGATCCCGCAACTGCTGCCCTTCGTCCTCATGCGTCCTACACAGAGGAGGGAAGCTCAGTTGCACGTGTGCGTGTTTCTCCTTCCATAAACGTTAAATCTGTATCCTCAGCCTCCCTGCTCAGCGTAAATCCCTGTTCCTTTACCCTTCCCGGAAGCGCTTGCTCTCCGCTCCTGTCCTGAGCCAGGCTTCTCAGCCTCCTCCTTTCCAAATTTACGAACCTTGTGATTCTTCAGTTGATAGACCATAGAACACTTGCCCTTATATAAATTCACGGGGAAAATATTGTTAATAGCATGAAAAACAAGAGTGGAGATATAGGAGGAAACAGAAAAAAAAAAAAAAACAATGGAAAAAATGTGATCTGTGGAGTTGGACAGATGATTTAAGGCCTGACTAGACCACAAACTAAAATTTGACTTCAAAGACAATCATGCAAACATATGGGGGTTAATAGCATGATAATTAAATATGCTAATGTATATAAAAACTAAAAAACTTTCTACCTTTTTCCCTCCCTTCCACTCTTCCTTGTTTTTGCTGTATTTTGATATATTCAAGATTCCCAGGCTGATGTCGCGGCTGAGATGGAAGGAATGTGATGTCCTCCCACATCCGGATAACTCCCTCTCTGTTCCCATGCTCCTTTGCTTCTTTCAGTAATCTCTGAATGATGAATTAACATTATTACCCTCCACAAGACGGGGTTTCCTTCTTCAAGACCTCCCTCTGCTGAGGATCTCTCAGGCCTTCTGTCTGCTAATGCTCTCCCCAGCTCTCCAGCATTTAATTTCTCTGTTTGCTCTGACAGCTTTCTCTTGACCTTCTGACACGTGCATTTTCCCTCCAACTAGAAACGACAAACCGGCATTTCCCTTAATCTTGCTCTTCCTGTCCCACATTTTTCCTCCTTGTCATTTTGTCCCAAGCAAAGCAATCAACAGATGTACTCTGAACGTCATTTCACACTCACGCCTGGGCTTCCTGGACCTGGATTCTTCACTGAACTGAAAATATATTGGTGTGTATCTGTCCCCATCCTAGCTGGGGCCAGAGGAGGTGCCCAGGAGCTGGAGCACTGTGCTGGGGGCTGGGACGGAGAGGCGTGTTACAGAACATCAGGAGGCGAGTCTGAGGGGGTCCCCACTTGAGGAAGCTGGAGGTGCCATCCACACTGGGTTAAGAAACCAGGAGAGAATGAGCATAAGAGGGGAAAATCTGTATGGGGATTTGATTAGAGTAGTAGCTTCCAGAAGTAGAAATTGTCTACCTTTTTTTACTATCAGGCCAAGGCATCCTTGTTGGGAATAAAACCTTACAGAAAATCCGATGCCCAGTGCCCATCAGAGCCGTCCTCACTGACGCCGGGGGTGGAGTGCTTGCCCAGCTGGCGCCTTGGAGGGCTCGGGCAGGACAGAGGACTCTGAGGGTTGCCAAGGTCTCCTCGTGCCTAATCGGGGTGCCTTTTCTCCATCTCGCCTCCTCCAAATCTCTACCGCCTTTAACACTTTCTCTCCACTAACGTTCCCCTCACATTTCCCTGCCCTCAATTCCGTGCTTTGGACCTGAGGCTTTGGGGAAGTACAGAACACTGGTTACTTTCCATTTCTCTAATTCTGCTTCTGTGGATTTTTTGCTGGCTCCATTTCCCCCTCATCCCATCTAGAGCTCTGTGCTCCCCTTTCTTTAACCTCCTCTGCTGTGGAGAACTGATCTGAGCTGTCGCCTCTACAGGGGGTGACCCCATTTGCACCCCCAAAGCAAAGCCAGCCTCAAGGGTTAATGTGCCCTGAACCCCTCCGCCGCCTCAACTCTGTACATGAACATGAACGGTCTCTGTCCCTGAACGCATTCCTCCTCCTCCCGACAGTCTTTCTCTTAATATCTCTGGTCATAACTCCTGCCACTGCCCCAGGTCCCATAATTGGTCAGTTAACAAGTTTCATCTGTTTTTCTTTTTTATTTTTTTCATGTCTGTCATTTTGTCTCCAACTCATGGCCTTTACCTTCATTCTCAGTGGGACTCATGCAGTGGTCTCCGCCTGTTACCTCCGGGTCCTGGCGTCCTCTCTCCCACCAGCTCTCACGGTCTGACCTGCAAATGTTGGAGGCTGCGCACAGCTTCCTGCCACAACCCGGCCAACCCAGACTCAAACCTGTGTTCTCTGTTTTCTGCCTCCAAATTCTATATTCTACACTTGACATTTTCATAACTGGGATGTTTCTTGCAGTGTGTACAGACACCAGAAAAGGGGGGAACTTTATACGTCGGAAACAGGTGAAGAATAAATAGCAAGTTCATTCACTTGGTTGTTGAATAGATGGTGGAGCCTAAGAGGAAACACGGAGCAAATATGAACCCTGCAGAAAGGCACTGCAGTGCACACCTGAAAAGTGGGGGAAAGAGCCCCTTCTCCTTGATTCTAGAAACTCTGAGACACAGACACCATTCCTCAGACCCCACCCATTTTACAGTTGAATATCTTCAGACTCAGAGAAGTTAAGAAACCTTCCCCAGTTCACCTCTGCTTGGGCAGAGGCAGGCATCTCGCCTTGTTTGTCTCCAGAATGTGTTTCTCCTTAGTCCATCGTGTTCTTTGAAACCTGGGAACGGTGACCACAGTCTCATACGCAGGCGCATGCACACACATACACGCACATGCATGCAAACACACACACACTTGCAGCTCTGTCAGTGGAGAGTAAAAGGCGCATGGTAGACCCATGTAACGATTAATGGATTAAATCACCATCTCATTTCTGTAATTCCTAAATAATTTCTCCTGTTTCTTATTCTGTACCATGTTCCTCATGCCCATGTCCTAAGAATAAATTTGTAAGGAAATGCGTCTCTTCAAAGTATAACAACCTTACCTCCTCCCTCTCCCAGACACTGCACTTAGCAAAGTTACTTGCAGGTAGCAGGTCTTGCCCATGCTGCTTTGCTCTTCCCTTCGGTGGCAGAAACCCATTTGCACCCGAGTTCAAGGTCTCGGGTAATCTGCATGATCTAGTCTGTAATCGCTGGCCTGGCTGACCTCCTAGGAGCAGCATCCAGACCCCTGTCTGCTGCCTCCACCTCTGAGCCAATAGTCAGGCGCTTCCCAACCTCCCAGAGGATCGAGTTCCTGCCAGTCAGCTCATTTACATCATAATAACATTCTGTCTTCCGTGTCTTTCTACCTTAAAAAAGCAATGAGTGCTTTTGACAGTCTTTCTTTTCTGATGAGATGTCTGATAAGCTGTCTCTCTTAGACAAAAAGTTACTTTATCACAGTGTTTTACAAACAGGGAGAGAGTTGTCAAGATCCAAATGAAAGTGCTGTCTACTTCTCCAGCTCTGACACTCCACGGGAGAGCAGAGGAGCCCTGCATCTCTGAAATGCAGCAGCCGCAGCAGACATCTGAGCCAAGACACTGCCGATGGGACACACCCAGAGGAAGATTTTGAATAGGACCATGAAGAAAGGCAGTGGAGGAACAGCCAACCCCTCTTCAACACAGAACAGTGTCATGCATAGAAAGAGCTCTTCATCCGTCATCTCAGACCTGGGTTCAAATCCTGCTTCAACTTATTTACTAACCTAGGGCATGTGGCTAAACCTCTCAGGCTCAGTTGAACCATCTTGTCTCATAAAAGGGAAAAGAAACTATTGACATCATTTAGGAAGAGCCAGCTACACGCCAGGCACTCTGGTCATTACATGTTTACAAACATCACCTCACCATATTCTCACAAATCTCATCATTTCCCCTCCTTTTCAGATTGTTGAAAAAAAATTTTTTTTTTATAATCACCTTACGCCCCATTCTTTTTCCTCCAGGTAGCCTAGGATTCCACATCCAACATATTCATATCTTTAATGGGTAGGGTATAGGGAGCCCACATTTACTGAGCCCATCCAAGGTGTCATGTACCATTTTGGCATTTTATATCCTTACTTTATTTTTATATCAGAACTAGGGGCAAATGTCATTATCCCCAGTTGTAGAGGAAAAGGATTCAGAAAGGTGCCATCTCTAGCCTGGAGCCACCCAGTGGGTCAGGGCTAGGTCAGGATTCACACTCAAGCCTGGCTAGCTCTGAGGCTCTATGCTTCGCACACCCAGCGCTTCCCAATCTTTTATTCCAGGGCTTATGAAACCATTGAAGATGTTTCATCATTCTTGATTAACAAAATCATTTTCTAAGTCACATCATCCAATCTTTATTAAAATCGTCCAGAAAATTCCAGTTTCTGATAGTAGTGAATCAGTATTGAAATTTACTATAGTTTGGGGTTTTTTATACTTAATTATGCTAATTGCTGTTTCTAAGTATACTTAGCATTTTGAATTATTTAGTGTAATTACGTCAAACAACATGTTTAATTTGTCATGTCAAGTATAATAATTAGTAATAATTCTTGAAAGTATGTCATTACAAATTTGAGGTATTTAGAAGGTGTAATTATGTCAGATGTGATAATACTAAAGAGTAATACTAACACTTATAGAAAAACGTTGCCGCAAATATTTTGAAAGTTTAACATTTTGGCTATTTTAAATATCTTTGTTGTTCAACAAAAGTCAAATCTGGTATGGTTTAGTGGTTTGCTTATTAATTAAGAGAATAAAAATGAAGTCATGGATAACAGTTGAACTAATGTCTAATCCACCAACTGCCCCTTCCTGTTTTTTGCTGTTGTTGTTGTTTTTACACTCCAGAGTGAATACTAGTGGTTTTCCATATTAAGTAGTTACGTTTAAAAAATGACTCTGGGGAAATAAGGACAATCCAGAAACAAATGGATTTTTTCCCAAATATGGGAATTTCAGGCAAAAGCAAGAGAGTAAGAGGTGAGTTAAGTGTCCCAACCATTCCATGGCTAGGTGGCTTGCCAAGTCACTGGCATATTTCATTTTTGGTCACCAGTGCTGAGAGATAGGGACAGTGTATGCCGTTTGTGGAGGGGAAATGAGATGATGCTAAATTGCTTTGTAGTTATAGGTGGTTTACTGGTGGGCATATTACCGTCATTATCTGGTTATTCCAGACTTAATCAAGAGCAATAGCAAGAAAAGAAAAGGGTTGCAAGTGGCAGTAAGCTGCTTACCAACTGGGTGATCCTGGTCAGCCATTTTGCCTCTCTGAGTTTCAGTTTTCTGAGCTATGAAACAAGAAAAATAATATAAATTTCAAAAACAAGTTGAGGACAAAATGGCCTTTACTTGATGATACTGGCTTTGCATTAAAGTAGAGCCCTGGGGCCACATATTAGAAAAGGTAGATCTCCTCCTCCCTCCACCCCTCATTTTCCAGCTTCTTGGAAAACTGAGTGTGGTTTTTAAAAGTCTTTGGGCTTAGACACCCTTGATTTAGAATCCCAGCTCTCACCACTTACAGGTTGAAAGTAGACAGAAGGATTCTCCCCTTCCCTTCTACTTTAAGTGTGGATATATTTGGGGCAAGGAGAAGAAAAAGGACAGTTTATAATAGAACAATTATCCTCCTTCCCACCCAAAACTGATGACTGGGGGAGGTGGATCCTTTTGTTATTTTCACTATGTGGATGGTTTTACATTAAAGTTGTACCTCTCAGTGTGCAAGATTCTCACCTGGTGCCCATGTCCTACAGGGCCAGTTTCACTTCCAAGACCCTGTTAAACTCTACCTTCATGTGGCAAGGCTGCCCGGTCCCCGCAGGTGACTGACAAATAGCTGTCTGTCCTTCAAGAGTCGTCCTAGGCATTGCCTCTTCTGTAGAACTCTTTTGTTCTGTAACTTCGTTCCTCAGGGTAGAATTGATTACCTTCATTGTGGCCCTAATTTAGCTGCACATTATCTCTTCGGTAATTTTATTGTAGACCCCTGTTCTTACTTGCTTGGTTTCTTCCATTACAATAATTGGAACTCTTTGAGGGGTAGGGTCTGTGTCTTGAGTGTTAGATGAATATCTGTATATTCCCTAGTATCTAGCACTGGCCAACTGGCCAGGCATATGGTAAAAGTTAAGCAAATGTTTGTTCAATGAGTTAATAAATGAATAAGTGTTGGCATGATGTCTAAAATAAAAGCTAGAAATAAAAAAGTATTCAGAATCTGAATTCAAACAAAAGTGGTTAAGTTGTTCACTCATCCATTTATTAATTCTACAATCACTATTGATCATTGGCTAAGAACCAGGCACTTGGCTAGGCTCTGGAGATATAGTAGTGAACTAATTTAATACAGATACATTTTCCTTATATTCTGGTACAGTGTTTCTCAAAGTGTGATTGAGGAATTACCTACATCTGAATCGAAGGGGGATGTTATTAATTAATACTTACATCATGAATATTATAAGTGGCTCACACCCTCTGACCTGCTAAATTAAACTCTCTGGATATGGGCCCTGGAATTTCCATTTTTAACAAATACTTGATTCTTCTATTTCTTCACATTTTAGAATTACTGGGTTACATGTTGACTTAGTTACATGCAAAGCGTGTGAACTTGGAATAGTTATTCAACATCTCAGAACCACAATTTCCTCATCTGTAAAATGAGACCAGTACCGCCCAGCACAGAATTTAGTGGAGGACTATAAATCATCTCTCTAAGTTGCCTCCTAGGTGTTTAATGTTCAGTGTTTGTTCCAAAGGAAATGATGCTACAGGTTCCTGTGCTCCAGGAAATGGCCTGAACATGTGATTTTTCAGAATCAAATCTTAGTTTTGCTATGGTAAAACATACATCCATTCAAAATGAACAGCCACTTCACAGGTTGTCAGTTTTGTCAGCTTAGATCTTTCATAACATGTTTTCAATTCAATTTGGCAGCAATTTGTCAAGTACCCACTCAAATGTATATGAACAAAGATGCTGAGGTGAAGTTCTTGATGTCCAGTCACTTGCGATCATATTGGGGATACAGACCCGTATATATTAGTCACGGACTGAGCAAGGAAACAAACCATTCGGAGTCTTGCAAGTAGTTATTCAGGGATGAAAGGCGGAGAAGCCAACTGAGCACAGGGAGGCAAGACAGAAATTGGGAATAGCTGTGAACTGTTCCCACACCTTGGCTGGAAGGACAAAGAGGAAGGCAGTGTCATCAGCACCAAGGTGCTGAGGTCACCTGGCCCAAGCTGCAGCCACCATGAGCTTCCCTGCAGGGAGCTGGAGACACAGCACAGAGGGAGCCGCTGCCGGTACAGAGGGAGGACAGCAATGTCCTGGCTTTGTCCTTCTTCTCACCCTTCCATCTCTTGCCGTCTCTTGTGTTGGCTGAACCCACACTGAATCAGCTGACGAGAACCTGAGTTGTGACACCAAATGGGGTCAGCCCTCCTGGCAAAGGGCAGGACGGACAGGTGCGGAGATTTAGTACAGGGAGGTGGCACTAAGTGCTCACACAGAGGTGTGCAGGCCATGAGAGAGAAAGGACAGCTGTGCCCTGTGGGAGCCAGGTTGGCTGCCGGGCAGAGCCTTGCAAAGGGACAGAAATGCGATGAGATCACTGTGGTTTGGCACCTTCGCCGCAGTCTCCAGGTGAGAGCTAGTGTTTTACCAAAGTGCCCTTCAGTAATCAGACCCTGAGGTTCTCGACCCTGGGGATTAAACCTGCAGGCGATGGAAGCAGAAACTCAGACTCCACGTTTCTGGTTTACAATGAGAAACACCCTTATGAGAATACTCACGTCTAACATTTGTCTAGTCTCTCCATTCAGTGACAGGTATTTGAGAAGCTAAATTACAATTAGAAGATGTTTCATGAGTCTGGGAGCAGATTGTGGAGGAAATTGAAGAATCTTAAAATTTAGTGTAGTTTAGCTACATCTACTCTGTAGGACTACTGCATTTCATTTTACCTAGGACACCACGGAGTGTAAGAAACCATTGTTTTATGACACTTTACCTAGGGCACCACAAAGAAGCAGGAAAAGGAAGGGGGCTTGGAGTAAGCACTGTCATTCCATGATGACACAATGAATGCTTCCACATCCCTTCAAATTTTTATTTTAAACTTATTGAAAGAGCTTTATAAAGTGTTTTAGGTAGAGAAGTAAAAACAATATGCATGGCTAAGTCCAAGTTCATGAATGTGGTTAGTGACCACTGCAACATGACTACCATCTCACTGGCAGTGATTTTAAGATCTCTTTACTTGAGATGCATCTGAATTTCGGAGATGGTAAAGGTTTAAACGCAAGTGTGCATAACAGACTTGATAGGGTATGGTAACGTCAAGAGATAGAAATAGTCATGTCAGTTCCTTAAGGTTCTCATGGGCTGGAGATATTTTATGTTATACTCTCTTGACTTTGCTCTTGGATTCTCTTTGTGTCAAGCCTCAGGGAGGATAACTCCTCATTCTGACCATACACAAGGGACCAATGAAAATAAGGTTTCTCTTTCCTTAGGCAAAATCACACCTGCTTATCTGTGACTGGATGGGGTCTCACCAAATCCCCTTGGTCTTGTTTACAGAACCACACTTGGGCTACAACTAGAGATGTCTTATAGCACCAATATATTTTAAAATCTTAATTGCGATCAGGAATTTCAGGGGTTTTTACTGTCAACAGTGTAAAGGCAGATCTGTTGAGTATTTTTCATTTACAAACATCTTACAGCCTAAAAAGTCATGGTTCTTACATTTTCTTTTGTTGACCCTCATAACAAAGTTGTAAGGAGACCAGAACCCCTAATATTGCATTGTTATCATTATCTTCTTTTGACAGACAAGGAAGCAAAGGATCTGGAAGGTTGAGAAATTTTCCCAAGTTTCCACTGACAGTGAAAAGCACACCTGGACCCAGAACTCCAGGTCCTACTTACCTTCCCCGACAGTCCACACCATAATATGTTTTAGAGACAGAACTTGCATAAGGAATTGATTTTCATTTGGCTGGTGGTTCTTCCAGGAAAATGTATGACTTGAAGTAGATCATCTTTCAACAAATTTTATCAGTATTTAAACTTGAGAAGAAAGGAAAAGATGAGTCTTCATTTCACATGAATCTGCATTTTAAACTAGAAGTGGTTTCGGTGTCTCTGGTCACACTGAGGAGCAATGAAGGGCTGAGAACTTTGCTATAGTCTCGTAATATGTATTTTGTGAATTTTGTTTCATAGTTCTGAGATATTAAAGAAAATATAATCATTTTAGCTATCTATTGCTGTGTAATAAACCATCCCAAAATTTAGTGTTAAGATGATAATGATTTATTTACTCTCATTTGCAATTTTCTCTCAGCGGATGGCTCATATAGCCCCTTATGGTGGTCAGCTGGGTCACTCATGGGGTCGTGTTCAGCTGCTGTTGGGCTAGCCAGGAATGGCAAGGTATTTTCACACACTGTGGGATTGGAACTGGCTTTCAGCTGAGGCCTCCTTTCTGCTACCTGTGGCCTGCTCTGTCCACGTGGTACCTTCTGCAGTACAACTGGACCTGTTTCCATGATGGTTCAGGGTTCCAAAAGAGCAGAAGCCACCAGGCCTTATAGAGTTAGGCCAAGAGTTGGCATAGTGTCACTTCTGTTGCATTCTGTTGGTCAAAGCAGGTCTGGCTGGGTCAGATTCAATGGGAAGGGAAATATTGTCCACTTCTGGAGGCAGGAGTGGCAGGTAAGTACAGGGAGGGAAAAAGTTGCTGGCAACTGTCTTTGTAGACCACTTGTATCAACATTCTAAGCAAATTGCTTAGGAATAATGTCAAGTAGAGTAATTACTTCTCAGGAGAAGACAACCATGGGCTTTGGGATTTAACGTGGATAGTTAAGAAGACCAATAACTGGCTGTGACCCTGCTGTCCTCCAGCCCATGCCACTAGGCACTAGCTGACAAGGCAGAGCATTTGAGGCCTGGAGTTGACTAAGAGGCAGAGCAGGGGGAGTTGCTTCATTGCAGCAATACTCTGTCCCTGAAAATTCTTCCAGACCTTCAACGAGCCACATGCTTACCCTTTTGTAGTTCTGCTTTTTGTTTTTTTTTATTAACTCCTCCCAGGTTTCATCCTGAACTTGGCAATGATCAGGAATTGTTGCCTGTGATGTGTCTTCAGGAAACCTGCAATTAGAATCCTGGCTTTGCAGTTTACTAGCTGTTTGATGCTGGGTAAGCCCTTGGGCTCTTCTGAACATCATTTTCCTGGTCTTTTTAATTTGATGGCAATCATGCCTTCCATGGAGAGAAATCAGGATCACTTTTCTTTCTCATTGTTTTCCACTCTCCTACTCTCCCTTTCTTTTTTCCTTTATGAATAACTGCATAGTTCTATGTGATGCTTTAAATGCCCTGGCATTTAACTTTGATAGTTTTTAAACATAAGCAGGGTTCCTGGCATATATCGGGAACAAAATATATATGTTTTATGAATAAATAAATGACCAAATGAATGAATTTTATAAAGTGTGTTGGCTTATATTCAAAGAGATGTGCTTTTCAAGTGATGTGAGTGAGCATATAGGCTATGCAAATAGTGACTATGGGCTGCCGGTGCACAATGATGCCAGGCTATGCTGCAGTCTATACCCAGTCCTGAGACATTGCGTCATTCCTGAAAGAGCACCTTGGTCATTCCCCTGAGTCTTTCATCCTGAAAAGAGGAAAGGACTGCTCAGATGGAAATTAAAGACCCCCAGAAAAGAGAACAAATAATTTACAGTCAATCATGCTGATGAAGACAGTGTGACAGTGGTGAAGAAATGCATTCCAAAGTCCATCAAACTAGAGTCACCTCTCAGCCCTACTTCTTCCTACTTGTTCCAGCATTGGGGCATAGAGTGGAGGTAGCGGGGAAGAGAGAGGAGGGAAGAGCAGTTGCATTGCATGTGCATGTGCTCCAGGAAGAACGGGACCTGGGAGTCTGACTCTGCTCTCCTTTCCTCCAGCTGCTAGAACTCCATGCCTCTACAAAAACTGGAATTTTAAAGATACAGCCATCAGCCTAAGTGAAGGAACTCAAGAACAGAAAAATAAATGCCACATGTTATCACTTATAAGTGCAAGCTAAAACTTTGGCTACACAAAGGCACATAGCTTGGTAGAATGGACACTGGAGACTCACGGGGTGCAGCGATGAAAGGTACCTATGGGGTACAATGGTACCCAGCGTCACCACTGTACACTGTATACATGCAATGGACTTCAACTTGTACCCCCTCAATCTATTAAAATAAAAATATTTAAAAAATAAAGTTATATATTTTTGGTAGAATATTGTCTCGATAGATAAGCCGATTACTTTATCTGGATGTGTTGGAGTTTCTAAAGAATATAGTCTTTGCCACGGCACCTTTCTAAGTGATTTTCAAGAGCCATTTGACTGCATTTCATGTGCCACCTATATTAATTTTATAACCCTACTTCCACATGAAATATGTCTTTATTACACGTCACCAGAGGGCTGCGGAGTAGGCCCCACACAGTGGATATGTTATATTGGACTTCACTTAGTGAGTGCTCATATCTACCAGGCTCCATGCCAAGTCCTGTGCACGCATCACCTCCAACCCCTGGCAGTAGACACTATTATTCCCATTTAACAAAGAAATGCAGAGAAGGCAGCCATCCTGCTGGGACTGCTCAGCCAGTACCAGGCTGAACTGGAATTCCAGGCTGGCTCTGGCTGACTCCACGGCACATGCTCATTTTGTCTTTCACACCAATTCCTTGAAGCCCAGAGTTACATTAAGAGGCTATTTCTCTTCTTAGGCCTCCTAAGGAGTTTTCCTTTCTGTGAAATGGAAGTTTGGAGCTTCTAATTCTAACATGTGCAATTCTGTGTGACAGCAAGGCAGGCTGGCTGCTTGGGACCACAGGGCGGATGCCTGGAGGCACGACCCAGAGGTAATGCTCTTGACCAGCCTCCAGGCCTTTTCAGGTCTTCTGCTGAATCTCCTGTTATCCTGTTGTTCCCCTAGAGCAAGGGTGGTGGAAGACATGGTAGAGTGAGCCGTTATCTACACTGTGTGGCTGTCACACTCTGAATATCATTTAACAGGGCTGGCAAGGTCATGTGGACGTCACATCCATTATATCCTTTTATTGTATTCCTTGTTGAAGGTATTAACTTTTATATCATCCCTCTATACCCTTAACTATATCTAAAGACCAGGCTTTGGGCCCAGACCTGCTCTGGCTTCAGGGGAGGGACTTGTTCGTGAATCCTCCTTATGCCAGAGATGGTTCACCGTCCATACTCTAAAAAGATCTAATGTGTTGGTCAGGCTCATGGGCACACACACAGGCATGGAAAGAGACGACAGATTATATTGCTGACAAGTGGAAGTGTCAAGAGGTCACAGAGTTGAAGCCAAGAATAGTGATAATTCAAACTCCCCCTTTCCTGGAGAAAACATTAGTGACCCTGAGCTAGTGGCTTGTGCAAGGCCCCAGATCTGAATTTCTTCAGACATTTTATCTGAATCCACAGGGGCTCCAGCTACAATTCCACCTCATGTCACTTTCGGGCCATACATGATTTCTTACCACTAATCGTAGAAACTTCCATTTACCACTATTTGTTTTTGTACTTGCTTTGTTGCGTAAAATGCATTTTTTCTTGCCACCTCCTTCTCTTTGGACTGATGAACTCCAACCCTTTCTCAAAGGCCAGCTCAAATTCTATCTTCGTCCCTGACTACTGAAGGGTCAAAACTAGCTGTTCCTTTCCCTGGGACCTTACCATCATCGGCTGATGCGTGCTTTAGCGTATATGAATCATGTTGTAGCACATCTGCTTCACAGTGAGCTTTTCAAGTGCAGGGTTAAGGCCTTGTTCATACCTTCACTTGCTCACTCAGTGCCCATCAGAGTTTCCAGAACATGGAGGCTACTTAGCAAATATTTGCTGACAATGTGAATTTCACATATTTAATTTATGTGTTTCCTGCTTTGTTCAGATGCCACTGAAAGCATATTTGGAAGGAAGGAGAGAATGCAAGAATGAGAGAGGGAGAAGAGGGAGAAAGGAAGAGAAAAATAGAACAGACAGAAAACAAAAGTTTGGAAATAATAAAAATGGAGGACTAGGACACAGGCATTTGGCTCCAGCCTTGGGTAACTGTGCTCCACAAGGCCTTGTCTCTCATTCCTTGGTTGAATGGTTCAGAGGCAATAAGAAGGAAGCAGAGACCAGGATTTGGTTTTATTTCTGCCATAAGTGTGGGATTGGTGGTGGTGGTGGTGGGGGGGGTGTCTCCAGGCCTCTTGGCCTTTCAGGACTCAGGTCTCTGGCCCACCCACTACCGGGCCCCATAACTCTTTGGCACACTCGGCAGAGCCCACCAGCTGAGCTGAGGGAGGTATACACCTTCTGTTATCTTTCCCCTGTTCTTAGTTTATAGCTGAATTCATGGCGCCTTTTTGTTTCGGCAGCTACCTGACCTGTCCATCTGCCCTCAGGCCAGTTCCTGTGCATTTCTGGAAGCCAGCTGCCTCTTCCAAGTGCTGAAAAATACACACCAAGGCACCAGAAAGAGCTGCCTTTCCTCCCACTGTAAAATAGTTATGAGGGACGCTGCTCGGTACAGAGGCACTTTTCGGTCCACTGAGTTCTGTTCAGCTAAGCTGTCATTGTTTTTCCTTCAGGCTGTCTGGCTGTTATGCCAACCAGAGCAACGAGCATAGCTGTTCAACATTCATATCCTGTGGCTTATTTTGGACAATTTAATCAATATTTCATCAGAAAATTGTTTTTTAGTCCTTTAGAAATGTGATTTTTAAAAGACTGATTGCATTTTTGAGCAAAATCATTCTTCAAAACCATATTACTTATTTTTATTTACAATAAGCTAAACATATTTAAAACAGAATTTGATAAGTTCTGACACACACATATACATATATACATATATATACCCATGAAACCATCAATACAATCAAGATAATGAATATATCCAGATTCCCCAAAATTTCCTAGTGTCCTTTTGTAATCCTTCCTTCCTACTTCTCTTTGTATCCTGACAGCCATGTACTTTCTCTCACTACACATTAGTTCACATTTCCTAAATTTGTACCTATATGAAATCATATAGTATGTGCTTTTCTTTAGTCTGCCTTCATTTACTTAGCATAATTATTTTTAGATTCATCCACAGTGTAGCAATTTTTTGTCCTTTTTATTCCATTATATAAATATACCACAATTTGTGTATCCACTCACCTATTATTTGTTGGCATTAGGGTTATTGCTAGATTTGATCTATTACAAATAAAGCCACTGTGAACACTTCAAACAAGTCTTTGAACAGCATATGCTCTCTTTTCTCTTGGGTAAATTAGTAAGAATAGAATGGGTAATATGGTAGGTGCACATTTAACTTTTTAAGAACATGCCAACCTGTTCTCTAATGTGACTTTACTATTTTACATCACACCAGCAGGATACGAGAAGTACCATATCTTCACCAACTCTTGCTATGGTTATCTTTTTAGCTTTAGCAATTCCAGTGAGTGTATATTGATGTCTCAATGTGATTTTAATTTTTATTTCCTTAATGATTAATAATATATGGCTTATTTTCATGTGATTATATCTTCTTTGGTGAAGTGCCTGTTCAGATATTTTGCCCATTTTTTTTCTCTAGTTGGCTTGTTTGTTTTCTTTTTATTGAGTTTTCTGGATACAAGTTCTTTGTCAGATATATGCTTTGTAAATATTTTTTACCATTCTTGTGTTTCTGTTTTCATTTTCTTAACACTGTCTTTCAAAGAGAGCTAGTTTTTTACATTGAGGAAGTCCAATTTATCAATTTGTTCTTTCACAGATCCTATTTTTGGTGTCATATCTTTGCTTAACCTTAGCTTACAAAGGTTTTCTTCTAGAAATTTTATGGTTTTAGGTTTAACATTTAAGTCTATATTTTGAATTATTTTTGTATATGGTGGAAGATGTAGATCTAAGTTTATTTCACTTCATTTTTGCATATGGACATCAAATTGTTGCAGCATCATTTGTTGAAAAGACTGATCTTTCTCTCCTGAATTGCTTTAGCATCTTTGCTTAAAATCCATTATCCAAACATGTGTGGTCAATTTCTGGACTCTCTATTCTGTTCTATTAATCTCTCTCTCTCTCTGTATATGTGCATTAATGCCACACTGTCTCGATAACTGTATCTTTATAAGTCTTAAAATCAGAGAGTGATAATTTTTCAAATTTTTTCTCTTTTCAAATTTTTTTTGGTTATTATTGGTATACTATATGATTTCATATGAATTTTAGAAACAATGTGTTGATTACTACTGAAATGCCTTTTGGGGTTTGGATTTGATTGCATTGAATCCATAGGTTAATTTGGGGACGATTTATGTCTTAACAATATTAAATCTTCTGACCTATGAATAAGATATATATCTTCACTTCTTTAGGTCTCCATTAATTAATCTGTGCAATGTTGCATAGTTCTCAGTATAAAGGACTTTTACATATTTTTTTATTATCATTATGAAACTACTTTCATTATTACTAGCAATATCTTGTCCTCTAAAAATCTACTTTAATGTTAATATAGCTAGAATAGGTTTATTTTTAGTACTGTTAGCATGATATATCTCCTTCTATTTTTTTTACATTTAACCTATTTAGGGCTTTATACTTAAAGTACATTTTTATAGGCAGCACATAATTTATTTTTTTTGTATAAAATATGACAATTTCCACCTTTTAGTGGGGATTCCTAAACTGTTTAAATGTAATGCACTTATTTCTATAGTTAGGCTCAAGTCTAGCATCTTGCTATTATTTTAAATTTTCTAACTGTTCTTTGTTCTCATTTTATTTTTTCTCTGTGTTTACTTTGGAATAATTGTGCATTTCTTATGATTCAGGCCCGATGCAGTGGCTCACGCCTGTAATCCTAGCACTCTGGGAGGCCGAGGTAGGAGGATCACTTGAGCTCAGGAGTTCGAGACCAGCCTGAGCAAGAATGAAACCCCCACCTCTACTAAAAATAGAAAAATTAGCCGGGCATGGTGGTGCGTGCCTGTAGTCCAACTACTAGGTAGGTTGAGGCAGGAAGATTGCTTTCTTGAGTCCAGGAGTTTGAGGTTGCTGTGAGCTAGGCTGATGCCACGGCACTCTAGCCTGGGTAACAGAGCGATACACTGTCTCAAAAAAAAAAAAAATTATCTCCTCTGTTGGCTTATTAGCTATAGCTCATTGTTTTGTTATTTTAGTGGTTGCGTTAGGATTTACACTGTATATTCTTGATTTATCACAATCAAACCTATAGGCGATACTATACTTCTTCCTATATGGTATAAAAACTTTAACATAATATGTTTCCATTTCTCCTCTCTCAGATTTTATATATTTTACTTATACATGTTATTATGCATCCTCTCATTTTTATTAATGGTCAGTTATCTTGTAAGAAGATTTAAATACTAAAAGAAAATATTTCCACATGTAGTAATCATTTCTAGGTCTTGGATTTCTCTCTCTAGAATCCTATTTCCTTTTGATGTTATTTTTTTTCTGCCTGAAAGACTTCCTTTAACATTTATTACAGTGTGTGTCTGTTGGTGACAAGGCTTTTGTATTTCCAAAAATTTTTTATTTCTCTTTTGTCTTTTGAAAAGATTCTGCTAGATACAGAATTTGAGGTAGACGATTTTTTCTATCAGCACTTCAGAGGTGTTGTGGCACTGTTTTTGCTTGTATTGTTTCTGATGAGAAATCTGCCCTTATTGTCATTTCTGTGCATAAAATGTGTATTTTTTGTGGCCATTTTAAAGATTTTCCTCTTGATTGCTGGTTTTGAGCGATTTGGCAATGATACGCACTGGTGTAATTTTCTTCACATTTCTTAGATCTGTAGGTTTGTAGTTTCATCAAATTGGAAAATTTTTTGGCCATTTTTCCTTAAAAATTTATTTTCTGCCCTTCTTCTTTCTTCTCTACTTCAGGGACTTCAAATAATATATTGGACTTCTTGAAGTAATTCTACAGCTCACTAATATTTTTAATTTTTAAATTACTCTTCTATCTGTGGTTCATTTTTTTAATTGCTATGCCTTTAAATTCACTAATCAATTCTTCCAAAATATCTACTCTGAAATTAATCTTATCCAGTGTACTTTTCCTCTCACATGTTATAATCTTTCTCTTTTAGATGATTCATTTGGCTCTTTTTAAAAAAATTCTTTATGTCTCCACTTAACTTTGTGAACATACGGAATGCATTTGTAATGACTGCTTTAATGCTGTTGTTTGCTAATTCTAACATATGTGTCAGTTCTGGGTCAGAATCTTTGATTGAATGCCAAACACTGTAAATTTTACCTTGTTGGATGCTGTATATATTTCTTTACTCTTATAAATATCCTTGAGATTTATTCTAGGATGCAGTTGTTATTAGGGAAACGTTTGATCCTTTAGAGTCTTGATTTTATTATTTATTGGGCAGATCCAGAGCAGTTTAGGGCTAATTACTCCCCATTATTGAGACAATATTTTCCTGAGCATTCTATCCAATACCCAGGGAATAATGAGTTTGATTTTTTTTTTTTTTTTAATCTGGCAATGGAAACTGGCAGTATTTCTGGACCTGTGTGAGGGCTGAGTACTATTCTCTTTAATCCTGTGGATGGTTCTGTCTTCAGCCTTGGGCTATTTTTTCATGTGCATGGCTCGATCAACATTCTTCCGAAACTTGAACAGGCTCCTTCGCATTTCTCCAGGATTCTTGCTATGTACAGTTTCCTCCTTTTCACCACTCTGTCCTGCAAACTCTAGCTTTCTTGGTGGTCCTGAAATCTCAGCTGTGTTTTTCTATCTAAAGAGTCTACCAGATTCTGCCTGGGTTTCCTCTCCTGTAGCCTAGTCTGCAAACCATCTCAAGGCAGTAGTCTGGGAGAGTGGTCAGGCTCATTTTGTTTGTTTTCTGTCTCTTACCGATCACTGCCTTTCATTGCTTTATGTTCAGTGTCTTGAAAATGACTGTTTCATATATATTGTTTGTTCAATTTTTATTTTTTTCAGTGGGGTGGTAAATCCAGTACTGTCATTCCATCTTGGCTAGATGTGAAAGATAAATTGTATTCCTCTTGATCTGCACAATTATATCTGTAATATTATCATAGCAGCCAAAGGAGAAATACAATTCAATATATATTTATTAGCTTTTCATACCACTTTTCAGAATTGCATGTATGTGGGTGCATTTGGGATGACAGTTAACAGGAAAGTCTAGTTCTATTCTCCTTTTTGATCTTATCTGGACCCAGATAAAATACCATTATGGTTGTTCCGAGGACAAAGCGTTATTGATCTGTGGCATGTAAGAATTAATTTTGTATCATATTCAGTTACAATAATCATCAAATATATGAAACTGTTAAGGTACTTTCTTCGAGTCCCTGGGGAAGTGAAACACTTTGGAGATACACGACCAGAGAAGTCCACGTGTCTCAGACAGACCTGGATCCCTTACAGGCCCCCTTACGGGCCACATTCAAAGAAAGTGCTTAACAAATACTGTTGAATGGACAAATAGGTGAAGAAGGTATGACTGTAAGGGATGAGGCTGGTTATTCAGTGTGCATATTAAATGGGTGGAGGGGAAGCCTGGCGATGTGGAAAAAGAACTTTGGACTCAGAGAGAACTGGGATCTAGTTGTAGCTCTTTTATTTAACAAGTAGGGGAAAACAAGTTAAAAAATCAGCGTCTTCATCTTTGGAATAGAGATAACACTATTTATCCTGTGATAAACAGTGAGCGGGATTGCAGTTGCTGCAGAGACATTGGAGTGAACAGTCTCATTTCCACAAATGGTTCATGTGATATTATTATGAAGATAAAATCAGATGTGCAGAAGATACACCCAACATAGAGCATGGCATACGTTAGGCATCTAATCAGTGCACGTTCTCTCTCCTGTAGACCATTTCACTGTGGAAGGTAAAATCTTTGCATTGTTATTCTTCATAAATATGTAAGAGATGAATTTAAAAATGTGGAGGAACAGACTTTATGATTTCTTCACTGATGTGAATCCTTTTCAACTTTGAGAATGGATTTGATTTTTATTTTTTTTTACAAAGCCAATAAAACCATTCAGAGCTGAGGTAAGTAAAAAAACGGAGTGACTTTTCAATGGGGATAAAAATAAATAAACACAAAAGGATGTGACTATAAAATTATGCCTAAAAACATAAATATATAAATTCAAGGGATTCATTAAATAAGTTTTTAATATCAATTCCCAGTTTGGAAGCCAAAAGTGTTTTGAGGATTACTGCACTATAAGAATAAGTTTTCCTCCCTCTTGAAGGGAGCTCTTGGAAGTAAATATGTTTGTGTAGATGTATACCTTCTGGTCTACCAAAAGGAAAAGAAAAAGAAAAAAAAGAAACAAAAATATCTAATGTCATTATTATCTGATGACACCTTTTACAAGCCCCTGTCTCAGTATATAATGTGTTTTGACATATGCTCATTTGTAATCTGAGGAAATAGAGATTCAGAGAAGTTTTAAGTGACTTGCCCATGGTCACACCCTGGTAATTCACAGATGTGGGTTTTGAACCTAAATTGTGTTCTTCCCTATGCTTTGTTGTACCCTACTCTAAAAACATCTTGTTTTCAGCATAAAGTTAATGTTAGTCAATCAACTGATAATATAATAAGTGAAAATATTTGAGGAAGTAATACTATAAATTATTACTGTTATTATCATTATTAATTTTTATTCCCAGTGTTTCAAGCTGGAGATAAACTTAATCTGCATGCATTCTTAAAGAATGACTTCAGTTTTGTGTAGCTGGGTCTTGGCAGTTGAGAAAACACGCACAATGGCTTTAGTGAGATTCTGAATCGTTATCTCAGGAGGCTCCCATGGCCTGTAGGCTCAGACAGAATGCAGCAGGAACTGCTTTTCCCACACCTCTTTCTCCAGAAAATTTAGGCTCACAGTGCTGAGATGCTCCAGCTGCATCCAATTAGACTCCCCAGACAGGAAGGGAGAAGAGCAGAATTGCAGTTACTGCAGAGACATTGGAGCGAACAGTCTCATTTCCACGAATGGTTCAGCCTCCTCACCAGGATGCACTTAGACATGTTGCGTAAAAAGCTCATGCTCTGGAATGAAGCAATTTTAACAATGGGAGCATTGTTCCATGACACGGACTGTTCATTGCAGTTAGAGTGCACACTGTGCACTGTGTCCACACTGTGAGTCAGTGGCAGGGAAGAGCCCTCAGCCCCAAATCAGCTTCATGCTGTCTTTCTTGATCCAGATTCAGAAAAGTCTGATTTTGAAAACGATGCACGTTTAAGATCAAGTCAGGACTGTCCCCATCTCTAACTAAACTTGTTATTGCAAAATGTCTAGGACTAGATTTGGATGAAATATGAAGGTCTAAGAAAAATTATACCATAAGTGAAGTAGCCAGACCAAGTGAGGAGACCTGCACTAGGTTAAGGTGGGAGAACATTGAATCATTGAACTTTCTTAGTATTTATTTGACCTGATCGAAAGAAACAAATCTTAGTCCAAATTGAATTACCGGTGTTTTTTTCTCTGCCTTGCCAAAGCCAGCATGTCTCACTGATACACCCTATTGGCTTCATTGTTTGGCATATTTTGCTTATCTCAGCTCAGGCAGAAGGCATGCCAAATGGTCATCAAGGCTAAATTTTAAAAGGAAAATGTTATTTTTCCATTGTACTAGTTGATGGTGCTGTTATATTGCCACGGTAGAGTCAGTAACCATTGAATTAGATTGTTAAATCTTAAGGATATCCAAATAGAATAACTCCAAGTGCATCTCATGAAAACCAACATAAAGACAATGCATATTTATTGGCTCAAGTCCAATATTTGATAGTTTCTACCTTACCTAGTTAATGTTAAAGACAGTGAGACCAAATTAGCAAATTTAATATATTGGGAACAATTTTGACATTTAACCTAAAAAATATGAGTGAGGTATTATTATCCTTACTATACAGAAAAATACTGAGGCAGGAGGATCACTTGAGCCCAAGAGTTCAAGGTCACAGTGAGCTAAGACTGCAGCACTGCACTCCAGCCTGAGTGACACAGCAAGATCCTATCAGAAGAAGCAGGAACAGAAGCAGCTGGAAGAAGAGGAGGAAGAGGAAGAAGAATAGGAAGAGGAAGAAGAAGAAGAGGAGGAGGAAGAAGGAGAAGAAGAAGAAACTCAAAGGGTGAAGAGCACACACTAAAATCATAAGACTAGTGAACATCAAAACTCAAACTTAAATTTGGGATTCCTGTCACATGACATGTTACTTTTTATACCCCCTGACAGCCACCAAATCTCTATTAATAAGTTCAAAGTAATCCTTGTAACACTCAAAGCAGGGCAGGGTCCTAGAAGAACCTAGGCTGCTGATGTATTCATGCATTGACAGAAGATGGAATAAATGGACGATAGTGGGGTGAACAACAGTGCAAATGCCAGGCCTTCTTCCTTACGCATTGGGTATGTCACCCTGGGGTAGAACACAAAACCCTAGCAAAGTCTACTTGGGGATTAAGTGGGAAAATGCATGTTGGATGCCTAGCATGGTGCCTTCATATTGTAGGATCTGAATTTTAGATCCATTATGGCTTTCAGAGGGAACGCTGAGGTTGGAGAAGTCCTTCTTCTTTGGGAGCCTTTTTATGAGCTTTCACTTGGGAAGCGTGAAGGTCAGACTTCATCAATGACTTTGTCTCTTGAAACCATGTGTAGGGAAACTGAATTGCAAATGCTTGTGCATTTCCTACTAAGTGATCTCTCTTCTACCTGAGGGATGGGCGGGCAAGCATCCTTGGCCAGTGCCTGAGCTGGCTTCCCTGTCCTTGTCTAGTGCCACAGATCCCAAGCTGGGCGGGGCAGCTTTTCCGGCAGAGCACGAGTGGACAACCAGAGCCTCGAAGAGGCCCCTGGTTGGGGGTCTGGCCTCGGCTGTGTTTGGTGATACCCAGGGAATGATGAAAGGCTGAGCTGTTTGCTTAGCTTTGGGGCGAGACCCATATCTGAGGCTCTGCTTGCATCTTTTTCTGGTTCCTGACGTTTCTGTTACTGATATCCATTTCGTCCCCCTTTCATAGCCTCCTAGACAACATGAAAGGCTTTCACGTGGAGCGATTCCCTGCACACCCTTCCCCGCACACACCCAGGTCTTTAGGAGCAGGCCAGGCCCCCGATGATTAAAAGCAGCAGGTTTCTTTCCAGCAATCTGCCTTGTCCCACATCACAGCTAATTCTGAGCAGAATGAGCCCTGGGGAGACAGGTCGCCCAGAGTGGCACGTGATGCATCCCACAGTCATCTTCTGACAGAGGGCAAGGGAGAAGCGGTGGTGAGCTTGCTCACATGTCCAGTGCTTGCAACGACCTGGTGACTGTTTATTTCTTACCTCGATTATGGATCAGTGTCCATAAATACTGGCATGTATCAGTCTCCAACACAGGACTCCGTGCCGAGCCCCTGGCCCCTTCATATAATCAGCTGCTATAAACTTTACCTAACTGTTGCACAGGCAACTTCAACTCCACAGATCTAAACATGAATCCATCGTCACCTCCATCAACAGCCTCAACCCCGTGCTCTCTACAGCCCAACGAACAGACTCACCATCGGCCAAGCCACCAACGCCAGGAACTCCCTGTCTCTCACCCCTTATCCGATTAGTCATTAAGTCCCCTTGAGTCACTCATGGGCATCTCTCCCCTGCGGCCTCCTCCCCTGCACACTCTCACTATCCGCTGCTCCTGTTCTTTCCCTTATTTCTTCCCTGGACTGTTGCAACACGGTCCACTCACCAGGGAAGCTTTCAAGCCATAACAATGTCTGGGCCCCATTTCAGACCAATTAGAATTGCTGGGGGAGGGAAGGAAGGGTGGAGTCTGGTGGGCACCAGTACTGTTGTGTCTTTCTGATGCATGTGCAGGGCTGGGAACCCTTGTGAGCAATGGCAATCCCACCCAGCACTCACCCCATGCATGGATAGCATCTTCCATTCTTGCCTGAACTTGAAACAGGCTTCTAACTAGGCCCCTCATCCTGGTCCCCTCTACCGTTTTCTCTGCCATATAAAATGCATGGTCCTCAGTGACTCTCTCTCCTGCCTGTGAACAGGCTCTGTCCTCCACCTCTGACAGCCTAGCAAAACCCCTCCTGATGTCCAATGCAAGGGCAAGACAGGCCAACTCTGCTGTTATGAGTGTAAATAAAACAAATCATGCTCTTCTTTCAATTTTATTTTTATGTGGGCACCCCTAGTAGGATAATATTTTGGAAAGCCTTAGTCTGGAGGCAGAAGACCTTATCTCTGCCTTAGATATCCAATTAGTTTTTGTGTGACCTTGAATAAGTCTCCATTTCTCTCACTCTTGGCTTCAGTCTGTCCCACTATAAAATGAGGGATCTGGACTAGATACTCTCTTACATACGAGGTACAAAACTTCATGATGATCTGCACTAAGGGGACATGTTTCCCTCAGAGCTATGTGTGTTCCCAGAAGTTATTTCTCACCTTGAGCATTTGTTTTGCTCTGTCCTAGAGTTGATCCAAGCTCAGATTTCTTGATAACTAGAAAATTTTGTTTGTGTTTTCTGTAAGATTGAGCCAGGCACACATCAGTAGAGGTTTGAAGAATGAATGGATTAAAGGTTCCACGCTAAGTTCAAGGGGGAGACAGAGAGGTAGAGAGGGAGGGAGAGAGAGGGAACAAGAACATGATCATTAAACTTCCAGGAAATACCAAGGTGGTGGGTATTATAAAGGAATACAGGACAGTCTTAGTTCCCCCTTGGGCACACCCCTGACTCCCTCCCCAAATGCAGCCACCAGCATTGTCCCCGGTCCTAACAATGAAGAAATCAGTTATTTGGGAGTTTCCTACTCATCAAATATGTTTGGAAATTGGCTAGAACCTTCTGGGTTTCAACTCTGACTCCCCGCCCACCCTTCTTGCCTTCCAGGTTGAGCAACCAGGTTTTTTCCAACAAATCCTGGGGCATCAATAAGCATTTTACAAAATAGCATTCCAGTGACTTAAGTGTCGCTGGATTAAAAACAGATGGTTCGCATTGCCTCTTAAATATATGTGTTTGAAAACTAGAGAAAGGAATATTGGATGCAAGCTCACACGACGTTGTTTTCTCAGTCTTTTGGTGGTTAGAACGCCAGTGTGACACATTTGGTTGAATTGAAAAGCCTCACAGTAGGCTCTTCGTGGGTCAGTTTTCTCGCCGGTAGAGATGGGACAGGCTCCCAGCATCCCAGTAGATCAGTGCTCACAACCTTGGCTGTGAACGTTGGAATCACCAGGGGAGTTTTGACAAGCAAACTGGGGCTTTGATCCCTCCCCTGGAAATTCAGATAATTGGTCCTCCATGGTTCTGGCTTTGTCTCAAGCTTTCCAGGTGATTCTTCTGGGCAGCCAAGGCTGAGCGTGGCTGTCATGGGGGACTCTGGCCTCTCCGTCACGGTTTTCTTTGAATTAGTTGGATGAATCGGAGGAAAGATAAAGTTGATATGTTCTGTGTCTGTGAGGGCTGGAATTATATAGGAAGAAAAATGATGAGGTGTTCAGATGTCGTAGGTAGAAAGGGCTGGGATGCCTGGGAAGGTAGCCACTTTCATTCCTTGACCCAAAGGCCAGGAAGGTCACCAGCAGGACCATCAACTTTGTGTCAAAACCTCCCCAGTGTTATGGGCTGAATTTTCTCTCCCCTCTTTCCCAATGTATGTTCAACTACCACCTCTCAGTACCTCAGAAAGTGACTTTATTGGGAGATAATTTCCTTACAGGTGTAATTAGTTAAGATAAATTCGTTAGGACAGGCCCTAATCCAAGATGACTGGCATCTTTATAAAGAGGGAGAGCTTGGCCACAGAGATTGCTCACAGGCAGAAGCCATGTGAAGATGAAGGCAGAGATCGAGGTGGTGGTTTTACAAGCCAAGGGGCACCAAAGGTGGCCAGCAAAACCTCAGAAGCTGGGAGAGCGGTGTGGAACAGAGTCTTCCTCACTCACAGCCTTCACAAGCAACCCGCCCTGCCAACACCTTGATCTCGGACTGATGGCTTCCGGCGCTGCGAGACAATACTTTTCTGTTGTTGGAGCCATCCAGTCTCTGTTGTGTTGTTATGGCCGCCCTGGCAAACTAACTCAACAAGCTTGATCGCATTTAAGATCCCTTCATTCAGAGACTCTCAGAAGAGACGGGATAAAAAATGAGAAGCTAATCAGCATCCATTGAGCACCTACTATGTGTCCAGCACCCTGCCTAGTGCCTTGTGAACTCTCCTACAACTGAAAAATTAATGACCGGTGTGATCATGTCTAATTATAGAGGAGAAAACTTAAGTGAAGTCCCTTAACTTAAAAAAAATCATAAACAAGAAAGAAAGAGAAAAGGAAAAGGGGAGCTCTGGTTCTGTTGGAATGAGACTTCTGGAAATTTTATGTACCTGAAAGTAAGTTATTATAAAAAAAGTACTCCTGGTCTTCCACAGCTAATGTTCCCACTTCCTTTAGGTCTATTAAATTATCTGTCTATAGGAAAAGATGCCAACATTTGTAAGTGAGTTAATATGAGCATTTGGCAGAGAGAAAGTAACTTCTACTTGGTGCAGGAAGAGGGTTTTTCTAGGGGCTGTACTGGTCTACACGGGCTACCATAAAAAATACTACTAACTGGGGGGCTTAAATGACAGCCATTTATCTTCTCACAGTTCCAGAGGTTAGAAGCCAAGATCAAGGTGTTGGCAGGGTTAGTTTCTTCTGAGGCCTTTTCCTGGCTTGTGGATAGTGGCTGTGGCTGTGTCCTCCTGTGGTCTTTCCTCTGTGCACACACACCCCTGGTGTCTCTTTGTGTGTCCAAATTTCCACTTCTTAAAACAACACCTGTCCTATTGGGTTAGAGTCCACACTATTGATCTCATTTTACCTTAATTACCTCTTTAACGGCCCCATCTCCAAATATACTTACATTCTGAGATACTGGAGTTTAGGATTCAGTAAATGAATTTTTGAGGTATGCAGTTCAGCCAACAGCCAAGGGGTCAGGAAGGTTCCACGAAGGGACGTGTTTGTCCTGGTCCTTAAGGGGCAGGTGAGCACAGGAGGCACCTATGGCTTCAGAGGGAGGTCCTTGCCCAAAGAGTCCCAGCCACTGTCGCCGTGGATAGGCAAGTGTTTGTGTTTGCTCACATGTTTTGGCAGCTGTGTGACAGAGAGTTAGCTAGAGAGTAAAGAGTTTGCATTGTTGCTGATTTTGCTTGTGTGGCACCCGGATTGGAAAGCTCGTCCCCTAACTGCAAGACTGCCTAGCGGGACAGATACCTGCAGACCCATTTTCCATTTCAGACAAGCCTTGTCGTAAGGCAGCTTAAGCCAGTTGTTAAAGGTAGATGGTTTTCCATCTGCAAAGCAGGAATAATAATACTAATAGTAGTATTTCTATCCTATGACGGCACAGGATATTGGTTTCATAGATAGGGGCTCACACAGCAGGCACTCGATAGGAGCTATTCTCCTGCCTTTCCATGCAAGCCAAGTAGCTAGTAATAAAGCGGTGACAAAATTGTAGCTGGGGAGGAGTGTGTCTGAGGCCTCCCTGAGAGCTTCAGTAGGCAGAGCCATAAGCACCAGTAGGGTTCAGTATAGTTAAAAAGCAAACAAACAAAAATCCCAGAGCTGAGCAGGAACTGACAAAAGAGCCAGGGAAGGGAGACCCACCTTGTGCCACCAACAAAGGCACAAGGTGTCTTTGGATTCTGAACAGATTTTGTTAAAATTTTTTCCCAGAAGAAAGATGAGACGGGAAATCAGAAAAAAACACTCTGAAGACCCTTCCATCCACTCCTGGGGAACCATGAACCGCAGCCTGCTGACCACGGCCTAACAGATGTCTCGTTCACAAATTGGGCACTGGCTGGAATCACCTCTGGTGCCTCTGCCCTTCCAGGATGCAGCCTGCTGTCCCTTGGCCTGCACTTTCCTTCGCAAATCGAACTGAGCACCTCACCCAGGACAGGCTGCAAGGCCAAGGGGAGGCACCACACCGTGAGCCGTAGACACACATGCTGTTCTTGTTGGCTGCACAAGACTCATTTCCATCTCTTTTGGCTCTTTTTGCAGGCTCATGCAGGGGTAGGTGAGAGGAGGGAGTGGCATCTGGCACATCATTACAGGGAGAGTTAAAAATCACCAATCAGATGATTGGGTCTGCTGGGGCTTCCAACAGCACAGTGGCTGGGAAGTTTCTATTAACTTAAGAGTCATGGGAAATTGGGGAGGGGAAAGACCACCCACTGCCCCTTGTCATAGCTGGGGAAGCAGGGCCCAGAGAAGGGGATTCGTCTACTTGATGGCAAACAGAGAGCTTAAAACTGTGTCAGGAGGAGATCATCCAGGGCTCTTGAATCTAGCTCAGTGTCTTCTCAGTTGCTGCCTGCCACAAGTGTGCCACTGTGCACCTTCCTGCACACTGGTCCCCTGCCTGCAATGCCTTTCCCCTAGGACTTTGATGTGCCCTGTGAGCCTCCCCCCAGTCCTTACCTCCTCCAGGAACTGTTCCCGGCCAGGCCATACACCTGTTCCAGGTTGAGCTGTGTCTCTCCTCTCTGTGCCCTCAGAGCACGTAGCTCGCTGCCTGCAGATGTGGCCCTGCATTCTCTCCACGCAGGTGGAAGCAGCGCTTTGAGGGCTGGAGCCCAGCGCGCAGCATAGCGTGACGCAAGGGGCAGCTGTCTGGTCATGTGTGTTAACTGGATGATGGGACCCTGGAAGTCCAGGATCTGCTGGCTCACCTGGCAGAGCGTGCCTCTGGGGCTTTGGGCCTGTCACGGTCTACTAGGATTTGTGAGGTTGCCTTGCTTCTAGGGGAAAATAAATCCTCCTTTAGCTACAAAGATAAAATAATTCAAAGATTTAGGCATGGGCTTCAAGCTAGACCCAGAAGGTTGTTTTCCAAGGAGTGTCTACACCCTAGGCTTGGTTGGCATGGTTGGCTTGTACTCAGTAACAACGCTGAGTTGCCAACATAGGCACCTTTAGAAGCATCAATAAGCCCCAGAGATCTTCTGTGATTTTTTGCTATTGCTGTTAAGGCATTGATGTCCCCTTTTTAAATAAAAATGTTCTCTGAGTTAGGAAATTCAAGGAGTTGGTGCATTGGGTTGAATTAGTACATGCCATTAGCAGGGTACAAGAGACCACGGAAAAAGTTACACTGAATGGTAAGTCCAGAAGTGGGGTAGGAAAGGTCACTGAAATTGAGACAAAGGTGACAAAAGCAAAGACAAAAGACAGAGGTGACACCATGTGACTCATCCTTTAAATCGTGCCTGGGCAAATGAACTCCATGGGAGATGAGGGAATTCTCCATCGGTGATCTTCAAACTTGCCCGCAGGTTGGATTCACCTGTGGGGATTTGAATGCCTGGGAAGCATCCCAGACCATGACATAGATACTTTGGGGTGAATTCCAGGCTTCAGGATTTGTTCAAACTTTTCCAGACCATTCTAATGTTAATGTGCAGACCAAGGAGAGAACTACGGATGTGAAGGCTCCACTTAGTAATGTTGGAAGGACCCAGATATCTCTTGGTTGGGGTTGAGTATCATTAACACTTATCTCCAAAACTTTGAATTTGGCCTTTGAGTCTGTTAACCCCTTGTGAGAACCTCGTTGAGGGGACTGGGCTGACGGAGCCTTTGGAATATTCCTCACCCCTCTGCCAACACCCTCCCTAGAGCGCGTCGCTGCGGCCTCCCCGGCACCTGTATTCCCCTTGCTCACTCGTTTGCCTGGCAGGAAGTGGACCCACTCATGCGTCTGCCAGACCCATGCCATCTACCTCCATCGTTCAGCGTAAGGACGAAAAACGTAGGGGGCTGGGGCTGTTTACAGCCCCCGCTCAGTCTGAATCCTCTTGAGTTTGGCAAAACTGAAGCTATCAGAGATGGGATACGTCTCATTCTGCTTCCGAGACAGCATGTGAGTGAGTTGAGAGAATCGACAATTTGGAACCAAACGCACCTGGCTCCAAGTCGCTCCTGTGCTTCCTGGCAACTTAACCTTGTCAATACCAAATAGAAACCTGAGCCTCAATTTCTTTCTCTATAGAACAGGGGTAATAACGATAGCACCTGTCCCAAATGGCGGTGTGGAGAATTTGAATGGAAGCTCACTTGCCATTCAGCAAGCCCTGCGTATAAGTTATACCCTTTCCCTGCTCCCAAATGCCTGCACGGTCAGACACATTGTGAATGAGAAAACGGGCTGCTTAGAGAATAGATAAATACACAAATCTAAGCGTTTCATGATCTAAAAACACAGCATAAACTTCTTAGGTTTACTCCTTAATAATAAATGGCTTTAAAAGTCATATTTTACGAGGTTTTAATTAATCACTTATTGGGTGCTTTCCTATAAAATGGAAGTCACCTTAGGGTGTATGCACCAAATGAAAACACCAATTACCCTGATGCACAAACCCAGTCACTACTGAAGAGCAGCCAGGCGAGAGCCCATCAATCGGCGCCTGTTAGACCCAGTCCGGGCAGGAAATGCCGGTTCACACAGCAGGCCCCGCCGTTTCCTCCCCGAGGCCTTGGGCTGCAGACAGTGGGTATGCGGGTTAGTTCTAGCAGCCGCCTACGTGGGACACCGCCCCAGTGCAGGGCAGCCCACCTTCTCACTCATTTCGTGTTAATGCTCACAGGCTCCACTCACCCTCTTACCCATGAGGAGACTGAGCCCCAGAGGGGGAAGCGATGCCCCACACTGCTCACCGAGTGGCAGACGCAGGCCATCCTCAAACCTTGTGTCTCTGACAAACGTCCTCGACACTGTCTTGCCTCCAGTCACGAGCCTGGGACAGCGTCTTCTGAGAATGAGGCGGTGGTGAGTCACGGGTGTCCTTTCAGGCCAGGCCTGGACCTCAGGCTGGGAGGGGACAAAGGTCCACCCCACGAGGAAATGCCACGGACCCTCAGAGTTGAGACTGGAAGGGGCTGAGGAATAACTGGAAGAGCCAGGGCCACACACACATACATCAGAGAATATAAGATAAATATTTGTATTCTAGCACATTTTCAGATTTCTCTGGGACAGAAGGATGGTGACAACGATAAGGAAGCCTCTTAGAGGGTCGGGCCAAACCTTCTGTCTTCAGGGAGAGAAAACCTCCCGGTTGATGTACTTAGGGGAAAGAGCGATTACTACCTGGACCCTCACGTTTTGAAGTATTGGAGTTAAGATCTGCCCCAGACATTTAAAGTGATACTTTACATAAAATGTAAATGATGTGGGGAAATCCACATACTACCCCTCCTGTCATTTGTTCCTGTAGTCCTGGCCGTGGTGGTCTTATCGGGGACTCCTTGTACACGCTATGCTCTTCCCTGCCCCTACATGCAGGCGGTTCCCTTACCCGTGCTTTATCCTAACAGCTCCTATTTTATCCTCTAGTTTTATTTCATATATTCTTCCTCAGCAAAGCCTTCTAATACTCCCACCAGATTTGATTAGGAGCATTTTTGGAATTGCTTTGTCTGCATCTCCTCGCCTTGCTAGATTTTATTCTCTGCAACGCTTTCCTTTATTCTCCCAGGACCAAGCTCATGCCTGAAACAGGAGCTCAGCTATATCAAGTGAATACATGAATGTTAAGTTCTAAGGGTGGGTGCAGATAGCATGTGTCTGTGAGAGTTACATAATCTTCTCTCGACGATGCCTTTTAGAGACCCACACACAGAAAACATAGGGTATGAATATTTACCATTAAGGTCTGAGATTATAGGTATATTTTTCCTTATTTTTTGTCTGCATTATCTACATTTTCCACAAGGAACATACATAATTTTATAATCAGATGATATAACTGGATAATGAAAATGAAAATAATTGCCCTAAGCCTTGGTAAAGATTACAAAATAACATGTATATAGATTTCTTCTCATAATACTTTTTTTGTATAAAATGTGCATTTCTATTTGCTGAAAAGCAATAATATTTATTTCCATTTCCATTGTGGTGATTCACAGCTTTTAAGGAAATTTTATATCTACCCCCATGTATGACTTTCAACAACCCTTACCATACCTAGCAGGGTGGTTTGTTACTCATTTCACAGAAGAAGATGTGGAAGCCTCAGCCACGCACAGTGGAAAGGGAGCTTGGCTGGAGCCCACACGTCTCAGGCTGAGCACCGACATGGGAAGGGCATTTGACATCCCTTAGCTTCATTTTCTTTGTAAGTAAAATTGAAAGAGAAATACTCTCCCGGAATTCAGTCCCATGCTAGAGTGATGGGGTCTCTCCTTGTACATTCAAGATGCTCAGAAACGTACCTGACATGCATGGGGTTTGTCACCAATGCAGATGGATTGCCGGTTTGTACCTTTTAACATCATACTGTTAATTGAAAATAAATGATCACCTCCACCACCACAGCATAGCAGACCCTATTTGTTGGGATAAGGCTTGGGATATATCTGGCAGGAAAATGGCTCATGCTTTGTCTTTCCAGGATTGCAGAGGTTCAGTGGATCAGGCAGCAGGTGAGTCCATCAGTCTGAACACCGCCTCCTCCCTCCTTCCACTGTGTTCCTGGAGCATCATTGCTTGGACCATCTGCGTGTCACTCTGTAGGTGTCCAAGCCAGAGCCTGAGAGATCCTATATCTGTGAAATTAACAGCTGAAGAAAAATTAAGGTCTTGAGAGTTGCTCAAATTGTGTAGTCATTATAATGTAATCAAAAGGAAGGATAACTCTTCTTGCATGAATGCTTGTAGAAGGGAAGTTATCACTGTAGACTATATACCATGCATTGTCTGTCTCCACCCGTGGGAGTTCCTCAACCAGACCATGTATTTACTTAACCTTTTACTAAATGCCTTCTATGTAGAAGCCTCTCTGCTGTGCTGGCATATAGAAATAGAAAGTAATCATCTTTGTCTGTCTTTACAAATCTTTCCGTTCCCAGACTCAAGCAGTGTGCATGATAGACCCTCATTAAACTGAGTGATGAGTGAATGGATGAATGTTTGAGAGCCTTCTCCTCAGATGGTTGATCCACTAACTTTAGAAAACCCCGTTTTGTTAGTTTTAAATGCATATTTTAAACAGTCTGTGGAAGGTGCCCAGATCTAAAGAGCTTTAACAATTGCTCTTTGAAATGTTGCACAAGATCCCGCGCTCAGAAAGGCCCCATGCTTGGTTTAATCATCTTTTGTCACCATCTTGAAATTCTAAATAGTTTTTGAGCATGGATTCTGACATTTGCACTGGATCTCACAAATTATATAGTTGGTCCTGTGTATTTTCCTGCTCCAAAAAAAAAAAAAAGACTCACATAATACTGGATAATCCATTTAATATTAATTACTTACATAAAACAGCATGTTAATGAGCTAAGGGTGACAATCAGACACTTGCTAAATTTGACTCTGCCTAAGCTTAAAAAAATGTGGATTAAAGAGGGAACCTTATAAATATGCTTGAAGTTAACCTGGCCAGAAAATATTTGACAAAATTGTAAAAGTTAACCATGAAGAAGTTGTTTTAATCCTCCTCCAGCTCTCTGGCTTTAGATTCTGAATATCATATCTGAATTAGTTTCATCTATTGAGTGAGTGTACTCCTTGCCCCTTGGAAGGACATTTGCTTCAGAATAAACCAGTACCTTCGACACTGTAGCTTTATGACCGTTAAATCCAGGAGCATTAACTAATGCATGCATCCTGCCCAGAAAGCAGGGGAACGGCAAATGGGAACTGGGAATTAGAGATCCCTTCAGTGCAGAGCAAGTTTCTGGGAGCCTGAGCTCCAACTTGCACTGGCATGTATAACATAGAAATCTGTCCTTGGTTCCCTTTGTCATGTCCCATTTTGTTTAGACACCCTTATAGCAACAACCGGTGAGTTTATTGCTGTCTGAGTTCCTGTTCTCTGACAAGTGAGGCTACAACGTGGAACTTCAGCTTGATAGCCCAAGGGAAGCTGGCACGTGGCAGGAGCAGGGCCCATCCAACCTGTTTGGTGACGTGGCTGAAAACTCCAAACTGTGAAGCTCTCCCTACTATGACGCCCCCACAATGACGCTTAACCACATAATTTAATCTACTCTTATTCATATGTGGTTGTTTTTTTTTTTTTTTCCTGTAGCCCTGCCATTTGAGAGATCTACAAATAAAATTTCTGCTGGTGAGGGACTATGTCTCTTAAAGACAAAGAGAAGAGAATTCATATCTGTTTACTTATATTTGGGCATTTATGTCTTCCAGAAATCCAATGAAAAGAGCATCATTATTGTCCTTTTATAGGTAAGTTAACTGAGCTTTCGAGATGCCAGATAACATAGGGGGTAAACCATGGAATTAGTATTTGAATATAGCTAGCTCACTCTCAATACCTTGCCTTCCCCATACCACATGACGTCAGCCCTGTGGCCATGAAGGAAAAGTCAGTTCTGGGGTGACCCTGAGTGGTGTGGTTTTCTTAAGAAAGTCTCTTCCTTCTGAGAGTCCAACATGCAGGACCTGGGTCAAGTCTGCCTGACCCACTTTATTATCCTGAGGACATTGTGTTGCTTCTGTGGGCCTCAGGTTCCCACTTGGCCAGTGCAAATAATAACACCCATCCTACACCCTTTGCTAGGCTGTTTGGAATTACAGGGAACATGTTTCAGGTAGAAGTAAATGCCAGTGTGATCATGTGGTTATTGTTGGTGATGTAATTTGTTTTTGCAGAGAACTGAATAGGTTTCTTCTAGAGGTGATAATTGGGGAGGGCTGTCCCTGTGCCGCCAAGCAGCAGAGCCAGCCAGGCAGAGTGCTTAAAGCTGAAAATTTCATGAGCAGGGCAGAATAAGTTGCTCAGCTTCTGTGCAAGCAAAGCAAGGCAACAGCACTAATTAATGCGACTGAGCAGAGACAGGCCCTCACTTTTAATTAGGAGACTCTATGAAGCTTGCTTTCTTCTCCAGCGTCTCTTAAACTTGGAGAAGGCTGTGGCTCCCATGGAGCAAATAGCTGCCTACCTCTCTACCTCCCTTTCCTCAGCTGGCTGATTTGCAGCCTTGGGATCTGGGGTACAGGAAGACCAGGTTTACATCCTAATCCCCAGGAAACCTTGCCTCAGCTCACCCAGTCCATTTCAACCAAAAGGTGAAAGGAAACTAAGAGTTAGCTGATGCCAAAAAAGGCAATCAAACCAACACAAACCAGAACCAAGTTATGTCACTCTGGGCTTTCTGCACCGTTGCCACCATTAACACCTGGAAGGCCTTTGATTCTCACATTAGCAAAACATGCCATAAAGCATGAGCTTCCCTTCTTCCCACAGAAACCCTGGCCCCTTTGCAAGGAGGGAGATGGGGGAATGTCACAAAGGCACCATTCAGCCCTGGAAGGCTTTCTTGATTAGAACTCTGAGGGGAGACTTGCACCAGGTCTTCTCATAGGAATGGGCAGGCAGTGACAGCATTGAACCCCAGCAGCTGCGATACAGACAACTCTTAGAATGAATGAGCCCAGGACAGTGGGGATTAGTTGGTCAAATCACCTTATTTTATAGAGAAGGAAATTGATGCCTCAGGTGAGGAATTAAATTTGCAACTTGAATTTTTTTCTGTCTACCAAGTGTCAGACACTATGCAAGATGCTGAGGATGTAATGATCCCCAACTTCAGCTGGTTGGGAAGTGGAGGCTGTCCATTATATGCATAATGCAGGAAATGTTTACCATCTATGATCAAATGCAACAGAGCTGTGACTATAATGAGAGCTCCGTGTTCCTTAATAAGGAGTCTTAAATAGAGTTGCACACACACACACACACAATGTTTATACAAGAACCTTAGTTGGCCAAATCATAAGACATTTACATTTCAAATTAGCTATACATTTAAAGTTGCACTGTGTATAAAACATCTTAATTTTTCTCCTCTCACTTCATAATGTGAGTTTATTCAGACTCTTCACACCTCCTCAGTGTCATGTCTTCCTCATCAGCAGTGTTAACAGAAAAATAACCCAAAGTCTGTGAAATAATTGAAAGACATTTATTTTGAGCTGAATGTATATAGTCTCAAGAGTTCCTGAGAAAATGTGCTCCAGGTGGCCAGGTTATGGTTTAGTTTCATACATTCATGGAGACAAGGAATTGCAAGTAAAATCATAAATCAATACATGGAAGGTATACACTGGTTTGGCCCCCAAAGACAGGGCATCTCAAAGCCAGGGCTTACAGGAGATATGTGAGTTCAGAGAGTCTTTGATTTATAATTGGTTAAAGAAATAATGCTTTATCTAAAGGCTTGGAATATTTTAAGTTAAAAAAGGAAGTTTGCTGATTAGAAGCAAGCCATGATATACCAACTCAGATGATCTGTCAAGCACATTGATGGCCTGCAGGTGATTTGACCTGCCTTGCATGGCCTTAGATCCTGTTAATAATTTAGTATCTTATTGTCTCAAAGAGTCTGTTTTGTCAGTCTTATGGTCTCTGTTTTAACATTAATGTTGGTCAATTGTCATAGCCAAACTCCCAAAGGGAGAGGGTATAATGAAGAGTGTCTGACCTCCCTTCCCTTTGTGGCCAGGAACTCAGTTTTAACATTTTTCTGGGGGCCCCTTGGACAGAAGAGGTCTATTAAGTCAATGGGAGGCTTAGGATTTTGGGTCCTCCAACACTCCTCATCTGCTGCACTTCTCGAATCCTTATTAGATGTTGTTCTTGAAAGTTTTTTCCCAAGCAGTAAGTTTCTATTCACTATTCATGATCTTTACAATGTAAAGCTCTTAATTTATCGCTTTGTTAAAGGGATTTTAAAAGCCTTGCTTGTGACAACATGCAAGGAATGGACTTGAGAGGTCATATCCAACCCTACCTCTCCAGAGGAATAATTATAAAATTTCTTTTCCCCCTTTGTTAAAAATCTTATTAGGTGACTTCTGTGGTGATCCAGTACCAATGATTATTGAGGTTGCTTCGTGCTAATGTCTTGTCTCCAAATACTTTTCTGATTTGAAAAGTAAAATTGTGGGAAAGTCCCCTGTAATAGATTTTATATAGAGTTAGATATAATGCAAGTCTCTACTTTCAAAAGGATATGTTGTCTCAAGGAAAATATTTTGCCTTTTATTCCGGCATTTATGATAAATGAGCATAAATTAAAAGGCAATATAGTAGCCCCCCTCCCATCTGTGGAGGATACATTCCAAGACCCCCCATGGATGCCTGAAACCATGGATAGTGCTGAACTCTATATACACTATGATTTTCCCTGTACGTACATACCTATGGCAAAGTTTAATTCATAACTTAAGTACAGTAAGATATAAAAACAATAGCTAATAATGAAATAGAACAATGAAAACAGCATGCAAGCATCATTGCTCTTGCACTTTGAAGGCATTATTAAGTAAAATAAGAGTGACTTGAACACAAGCTCTGTGAAACTGCAATAGTCAGCTTGATAACCCAGACAGCTACTGAGTGACTGACAGGCAGGCGGTGTCTCCAGCACAGATACACTGAACAAAGGGATGATTCACACCCAAGGTGGGACAGAATAAGGCAGCTCAAAATTTCATCACGCTACTCAGAATGGCACACAATTCAAAACTTATGAATTGTTTTTTTCTGGAATTTTCTGCTGAATATTTTCAGACCAAAGTTGACTACAGGTAACAGAAAGACTAGAAAGCAAAACCACAGATAAGGGGAACCACTGTCTAGAGGAGAATGTGATCAACTTTTTCTAGAAGAGAGAGGGTGAGTGGAGTAACTTTCTATGGAGGAAGTGACTATTCCCGAGGGTGACTTGGAGAGACCAGGGGTCATGGTGCTAAGGCAGTGAGGTTGGGAGAAGCCCTCAAACAAAGGCACTGTGGGGAACTGTTAAGAACCATGAAAAGGCTGAGATTTTATCCTCTTTGCAAGCTAACAAGTTAGCTGCCACAGTTTCATGGATGTTGGCAGAAGAAATGAGATTCCTAGGACAGAGACAAAGGCTTTATTATTTACAACATAGAAAGTAGCATGAACTTTGTGGCTACCCTGGCTCTCCTTGCCCCCAACTTCCAGTGGAAGGAACACAGGAGCAGGCCCAGGTGGCTGCTGCAAGCACAGTGAGTGTGCATCATCACAGTCCAGAGACTCTAAGCTTGGGGAACCCAAATCTTTTATGCTGGATGACAAGTCAACTTGCAGAAATTCTTCCCTGGAGGGAGACATTATCTTTCTTTTACCTGACAGTACACAAATTTGCCCTCTGCTCCAGAGCATGACACTATCTCTGTCTTCCAAGGCTGCTTGCTATTCAAACATCCTTGAGAACACAGTTATCTTTTAGTGCTTCTGCTTGCAACACATTCAGAAATGGGAGAACCCAATGGAGGATCATCTCCCAATAGGAAAAATAAATATACTTGAAATGACTTACATGAGGTCACAAAGCCAACCAGATCTGCTCACACCCTGTGCACACACACTACACTCCCTACCTTTACTACTCACATCCATCTTCTGTGGGGTCACTGACTCCCCTGGACAGCATACATGCCTCAGGAGGTGAGGGAAGAGCCCACGTCATAGGCAGAATTCTAAGAATATCTCCAATGACACATTCCCTTGTATAATCCTTTGCCCTGGAGTGTAGGAAGAACCTGTGCAAATGAATGGAGGCTATCGCTCCTGGAATTAGGTTAGTTATATGGCAAAGGTGAAAGGATTTTGAAAATGCAGTTAAGGCCCCTAATCAGTTGACTTTGAGGCAATCTAAAGACAGATTATCCTGAGTGTGTCTGACCTAGCCGTATTAGCCCTTTAAAACAAGTGCCTTTTTGTGGAAAGAGCCACCTAGCAAGGATTGATTGGTGGGTAGCCTCTAGGAGCAGAGGCCCTCGGTCCCCTAACCACAAGGAACTGAACTCTGCCAACAACGAGTGAGCTTGGAAGAGGACTTCAGACCTCAGATGAGCTCACAATTCTACCCAGGTACACTGGTACACTGTCCCTGGACTTCTCAAGAATTCTCTGTTGTTTTAAGCCCTAAATCAATACATGGCAATTTGTTATACATCAACCAATGCAGCCCACAATTGACTTCTTGTTGTTATATATTTCATATCTATGCTTCTATGAGAAAGCAGAATGAAGACACACATATTTACTGAGCACTAAAAACACACAGGAAATTAGCTGGTCACTATGAAGATTAAAAATATCCCACTCCCTTCAGTAACTTCCCTTATCCTTTTTTGGACATTTTGGGAGAAGGGGGACACATTGATGAAAAGTTATCTCCTAAAGCATAGTTCATTCATTTGCTTATTTTTTCATTCAATAAACATGCAGTGAACACCTAAATATTTACCAGTCAATGTGCTAACCTTGTGAATAACTCATGACTTTATTTTCAGTCTAATTCTTCCTTCTGTTTTTTCCTTTCTGCCACCAACAGAATCAATTATATCTACCTACAAATCTTCCATATTCTAACCCAGTAGTTTTTCTATGTGGCTGTTCCTATAATCACCTATGGAGCTTTAAAATAATACTCTATTCCCTGACCAAGTTAAGTCAGAATGTCTGGTGGTGAATCCTAAGCATCAGAGTATTTTTTTTTTTTTTTGAGACAGAGTCTCACTTTGTTGCCCAGGCTAGAGTGAGTGCCATAGCATCAGCCTAGCTCACAGCAACCTCAGTCTCCTGAGCTCAAGCGATCCTACTGCCTCAGCCTCCCGAGTAGCTGGGACTACAGGCATGCGCCACCATGCCCGGCTAATTTTTTCTGTATATATTATTTTAGTTGGTCAATTCATTTCTTTCTATTTTCAGTAGAGACGGAGTCTCGCTCAGGCTGGTTTTGAACTCCTGACCTTGAGCGATACGCCCGCCTCGGCCTCCCAGAGTGCTAGGATTACAGGCGTGAGCCACCACGCCCGCCACATCAGAGTATTTTTAAAGCCCCTGCTATGAACTGAATGCTGTGTCCCCTCCAAAAAAATGCATATGTTGATACTTAATCCTCAGTGTGATGGTATTAGGAGGTGGTGGTGCCTTTGGGAGATGATTAGGTCATGAGATTGGAGCTCCCATGAATGGGATTAGTGCCCTTATTGGAGAGGCAGCAGATAGCTCCTTTACCCCTTCTGCCAAAGGAAGGATGTCTATGAACCAGGAAGTGGGTCCTCACCAGACATGGAATCTGCCAGTGCCTTCATGTTGGTCTTCCCAGCCTCCCAACAAATTCCTGTTATTTGTAAGCCACCTAGTCTATGATGTTTTCATTATGGAAGCCTGAATGGACCAGGAAGATCCATTACATTATATGATGCTAATGTGCAGCTTGGACTAAGGAGCCATTGATCTGAATTATGAACAGGAGTTTATAATCCTAAACTTGAGTTAAAACCCTAAGGTTGGTTGCCCGGTGAACTGTATTCTTCCAGAGCCTTCCCCTGCAGTCTTAGCTCATGCTGCAAGAACATCAGAGAATGGATGGCTTAAACAACAAACATTTATCTCTTATAGTTCTGAGGACAGGGAAGCCCAAGATCAAGATGACACATATCCAGTGTCTAGTGAGGGCTCTCTTCCTGCTTTGCAGATGGTCATCTTCTCATTGTATATTCACATGGTGGAGAGCAGAAAGAAAGGAAGCAAGATCTCTGGGTCTCTTCTTATAAGGGCACTAATCCCATCATGAGGGCTCCACCCTCATGACCCAATTACCTGCCAAAGGCCCCATCTTCAAATACCATCAAACTGGGGATTAGGGTTTCAACAAATGAATTTTGTGGGACATAAACATTCAATCCATAGCATCCTATGATTAGGGAACAATTCCATGCTTTCAGCTGATCACAACAAAAATCTTTCTCAGCCTTTATTAGACTTTTCTTTTCATCTTGAACTACACATCTAATCTTTTAGTAAATTCAGTTTGTTATATAGTACTTTCAACATATATTCAAAACACCACCTCTAGGCCTGGTGCGGTGGTTCACACTTGTAATCCTAGCACTCTGGGAGGCCAAGGTGGGAAGATTGCTTGAGCTCAAGAGTTCCAGACCAGCCTGGGCAAGAATAAGACCCTGTCTTTACTAGAAATAGAAAAATTAGCTGGGTGTCATGGTTTGTGCTTGTAGTCCCACCTACTTGGGAAGCTGAGGCAAGAGGATTGCTTGAGCCCAGGAGTTTGAGGTTGCAGTGAGCTATGATGATGCCACTACACTCTACCTGGGGTGACAGAGCTAGACTCTGTCTCAAAAATAACAACAACAACAACAACAAAAAAAAAAACACCCAAAACCCCACCTCCACCACTAACGATGGACCCAAGCTAGCATCATCTGTCACATGGATTGCCGCAGTATTGCAAGTGTTTCCTATCTGGGTCCTCTGCCCAAGTCCTTTTTGTCCTATGGACATTTTTCAGCAAAGTAACCCAATCGTATCATCCCACTGCTCAAAATTTTCCAATAGTTTTCCATCATGTTCATTTTTAAAAGAGTTCTACATGCTCTCTTCCTTGCTACTTCTCTGTTCTTGTCCTGTCACCCTCCTCTCTCTTCTCCAGGATTTATGAGTTTCTTACTACTCTCCAGCACACCAGAAATGTTCCTGCTTCAGAGCCCTTCTGTTCCCTCTGCCTCAAATGTTCTTTCCTAAGATATTGATGTTTATCACCCTTTTACCAAGTATAGGTCTTTACTCAAATTCCATTTTCTCAGTACGGTTCTCCCGGCTCATCCAATTTAAAATTGCAACCTCTGGCTACAAATGAAGTCACTCCCTCTCCACCTTGCCTACTTTATCTTTCTCCGTGGTACTTAATAATCCCCTCATATGCTGTATCTATTTGGTTATATATGTTTGCTTATTCTTTCCCTTATTTATGTATTCTGTGAGAGTGATGTTCATGAGTTTACTTTCTTCTGATCATTCATAGCTGCATCAGTTGTAGAAACAGACCTGACATGCATTGGATTCTCAACAAATATTTGTTGAGTGAATTCACATTATCTTGGCCCCACACTCTCTTTAAATTCACTTAGTACCTAAATTGTAGCTTATTGTTGTCAAGTCATGGGTTCTGCATCAATAAGGCATCCCCATCTTATTTTCTTTGGTCCAGAATTTCTCCCTTGATACTATTGTGGACAAATTTTTCAAAAAGAAAGATGCTGTTTGAAATGAAATAGACTGTAGAGACGTATTCTTTGGTCAAGTGTTTAACTTCTCTGAGCTTATATTTTCTTGACTACAAAATAAAAACAACATACTTCCAACAGTACAGGCATCATATACAAAAGATTATTCATTGTGGCATTGTTTGTAACTGCAAAATCTTGGAATCAATTTATAATAAATTACCCATGCATAGAACATAGGAATGTGATTGAATAAACCAGTACACATATACACATCGGACCACTGTGCTGCTTTAAAAATGAATGACAAATGTCTGTATGAACAGATAATGAGTGATTTCTGGGATATAGTAAGTGAAGAAAAAACAGAGTACATAGAGTATATATAGCATGCTATCCACTATGTAAAAAAGAAGAGGAAATAACAAAATACACATATATATCCTCATTGTGCCACACGTACATTGACACACACAGGACAAACCATAAATTAATGACATTGCTTACCCTATAAAAGTAGGTGGGAAAAGAGTGGGAAGGATGGGTAGATGAGAATGGGGTGGAAAGAATGAGAATACTGGATCAGAGAGAAGGGACACTCAACAGGGAGTCCAACAACATCATTTCCTGCAACTTTGTTTCATTATAACTTTGACGAGGGGCAAAAAATCGATTCATCTCACGTATCCCAAAGAGGTGCGCGTTGGGTTCATTGGTGCATCTACTCAGTCCCAGTGTCGGGTGCGGGTGGGTGCATGAGTGCGCCCTGCGATGGGAAGACGTCCTGTCCAGGGTGGGCTCCCGCCGGGCTCCCTGAGCTGCCAGGCAGGCTCCGGCCACCCGAGCCCCTGAACTGGAATATGTAGGCAAATACTTATCTTGCTTGTTTTTATTCATATTTTTAAAATGCATGTATAGCTCACATTTATTTCAACATTTAACATTGGAAGTGTTTTGGTCTCCATTTAGAAGTTGGGTGATGTTTTTGTGACTAGAAATCTTCTATAGGAACTTAACTCTTGTTTATGTCAATCAGCCTGCAGGTAAAATTAGTTTCATTATATTTCAGGCCCCGAGAGCCATACGATCCCTGTCCCAAACACCCTGCCTTTGTATTTGGAAAGCAGCTATAGATAACATGTAAATAATGGGGGTGCGGTGCCCGTGTCCCAATCCAACATCATGCAGGGCACTGAAATTTGATTTCATGTAAGTCCTGTATGCCACACATTTTTTTTCTTCTTTGTTTTCTCTTTTTTCCTACTATTTAAAAATGTAAAAATTATGCTTAGGTCATGGGTACTATAAAAACAGGAGTGGGCCAGATTTGGCCCGTGGACCATTATTTGCTGACCCTTGCACTACCTCACTGATTCAACAAGTCTGACTTCAGCTTTTTACTGCTTCCAATATATATTTTAATTTTTGATATCCTATTTTTAGTTTAATTGCACTTTTTTCCCTAACTCTGCCAGCTCCTTTAAAACCATATCTGCCGCTGGACCAACACAAATTCCATCTTACTTCATAGCAACAGTATTTCCTTATAGACTGAGAATACAAAGCATATGCATTCTATTTTTTTTCTGCCATTTGTACTGAATTATTTTCAAAAATGTGATTTTCTCTGAATCTTTATTGCTATGTCTCACCTTGTTATGTGTCAGAACGTTTCCATACTCCCATGTTGTTTTCTGTTGTTCTCTTCTAGTTTTTCCTTATATGAGGTGAGATCTGTGTGTGTCTGCTGTTTGCCAACAGACATGGAGTGTGTACGCACTTTGATCTTTGTTATTATTCACCTGGGTGCTGCCTTAAAATGTCCCTTGCGTCTTAAACTGTGTAATAAGCATGGTCCCTACCCAAATGCCTAGTGTCCAGCAGAACTTTATCCTATGCTGCTTTGATGGAAGACGGATTCTTCCCCTCATCCTCTCAATATGGCCTTCTGACCACCAGGAACTTTCTGTCCTCCAGTCCTATGTGAAACACCTGTGTATTTTTCCTTGTTATAATTGTGCCCCGCTCATAGCATTCGGCTTCTAATCCTCTGCCTGCCCTTGATAGGTTTGCTGCTGACAGTGTTCTGTCCTGCACTGTCATTCGTACACCTGGATCACTGAGATCAGAGGCAGCTGAGCATACCTGGGAAGCGGATGGGGAGTCCAGCAACAGGCCTGCTCTCACCTGGGTAGAGGAGGGTCAGGTGCCATGTGCACGTGGGCCCACAAGGCTTTTTTATTCAGCCACATAGAGGTGAACCTTTGAGGGAGGGTCAGAGAGTGGCAGTGGTTGGCAGCATTCTCCAGGTTTTTCTTCCTTAGTTCGGATGCTCTGTTTCAGAGGTCTAGGTGCAAGTCAGTTATCGATCCTTTCCCCAAGTTCATTCCTGCCATAGTTAAGGACAATTTCTTCAGAGACTAGTCTGTCATTCATCAAAATCCTTACTTTTAATAATATTATACCGTTACCACTAAAAAATATTTTCAGAAATATGGGTTCAGAGACACAAATCCACTAAGTGCCTTGCCTAAGATTTTACAACAAGAATTGGAAACAGGATTTAAGCCCTCTTCTACCTAAATGTGAAAGCATGCTCCTTCCCTATGTACTCTACCTCCTTAGACTACCAAGAAGTCACTAACTGACAAACACATACAAAAAAGCCATAAAATGCATGGTATGTTATTGTAAAAACCATGATAAAGTAATTCACCAAAGGAATGAAAGATCAATTGCATACTACATGTTTCATGGGGGGGGGTTATCTGATCCCTCTATGATTGTCTAGTAGACGCCATGAACATACAATTTAGACAAGAAGCCTCTGTTGTCACAATTCCAAGTTCTCTAGCTTCTTGATTTATAAGGCTGAGGCAGTGTGGGGAATGCAGGCACTTGGGATGCATATTGTAATCCATAAATTAATGAGTGATTAAAATCTTACTAAGGCAAACACACAGCCACAAATCTGAATGATGCATGATTATTGCCAGCCATAGCCAGCAGATGTAAAGAAATAATTGGCTTTTAATGCTCATTAGTCAGTTTTATTACAAATAATGCATTTGCATGACGTTTGTAAATTTATGCTCCAGTGGGAAGCCTCGTGATGGCACAGTATAAACAGGCGAAGCAATTGTGAAAAGCGCATCCACGATTTATTAATTGTTCAAAGTTACATTTATTTATGCGTTTGTTTTTAACCTTGCTTCATTCCAAAACAAAATAATTTCAGGGGATTTGAAGAAACACAGCCAGTATAAGATTTTTTAATTGAAGAAAGTATGGAGAAAGGAAAAATGATGGTCTGAAAATATAATGAATCAGGGGCGAAGTTAGTATGAAAGCTGAATGTCAGAGCATTCTACAAGTGTGATAAAAATGTACTGCAAAGCCACCTCTGCATTAATTAGCATTCAAAGCAAAAGAGTAAAAACTGATTTGTGTTAAGATTCATGGTGTTCATAAGGAAAAAGTAGAAAAAACAAAATGTTTTCCTCGAGGAAAATATAACATTTCTTGGTAAAATGAGCAGAGGGAAATTGACCTTGTATTAATAGCTGATGATACAGGTGATATGAGCACAAAAGGAAACTCATATTCCATAAAATCTAAACCAAATGCAATAGAGCTCTTCCTGCTAATCCCAGCATGTAGGCTGGTAACCTCCTGCCATATCATACTTTAATGAAAATTAGCCACTTGAACAGAGTTTACCTCGTTCATACCCCTTTCCTTGCCCTATCCATGCACACTTCTTGGCCCAACATCATTCCAATCGATCTATATTTTAATTTTAGTTGGATAAAAAAAAATCAATGTTTGCCTTTTTATGACTGTGTAAAAGTTATTCACAACTGAGAGACACACTACATTTGAATGGATTTTCTTGCACAACTTTGCTTTCCTTCAAGTTGTCTTGTTCATTTCTTTAGTTCTCTCTTCATTATTACTAGTTCATCCCCAGAAATAAAATCTCCATAGGGCAGTTGGGCATATGGGATAATATTACTCTCCCAGAGGCTTCTGTCTTGACGAACAGCTCGCCGCACCTGTGACAGCTGCCACCTGGGCTCCCCCCTCACCAACAGGTGCAGATCCTCCTGGCTCCCCTGTATTGAATTCCTAAGTTAATGAATCTTATACTTGTTGATGTCTTTCTTTTTTTCAGTAAAGTGACTTCTTGAATAGCTGTTTAGAAAAGGTTAAATGGCAGATAATTTTTCAAGTCTATGCACATCTCGAAAGGATAATTTTATGACCATGCATATTGACAGTAAGATGGTATAGATACTGGTTTGAAAGGACTCGTCCTTTCTGCCCAATCTACCTGGATTCATGTTTTCCTCCTTCTAGGAACACAGCATCACACAGCGGCCCCTTTTCTGTGCGTATTCTGCTTCCGGGAGATTGGTGCTCCATCCTCCAGCCCTCCCTGAGCTGGTGCGTCAACTGTGTTTTCACTATTCCAACACTCTTTCAGACCAGCAGCTTTTAGGTGGTGCCATATGTGTTAGGAACGCTTCTGGGGCTACTGGCCCACTCCCTCACCCACACTGCTGTCAAGTGGGCCCACTGGGTTTTTATGTTGTTTGTGGGAGCCTGTGCTAGTGGATTCAATGCTCTCTTTGTCCTGGAAATGAGACCTTTTTATGTGGCACTACAGAGGCTTTGACTTTCATACCTGGGCTCCTAATCACTCTTAACCTTATTTTTATGTTTGTTTAGAGCTTCAGTAGAGTTTAACAACAGTCGTATAATCTTGTTGCCCTTGTGGTCCCCATTTCCCTCAGACTTTTCAAATGCCTGCTGCATGACACTAAGCCACGTGTTCCCTTCCACTGGGACAACATCCCAACTCTCATTCAGTGAAGTTTTCACAAATGGTTGCCACCTCGAGCCAGGACTATATGTGCTCCACCAACCCTGAGTGACTGCATCTTCACTACCCGCTGGGTGGTAACCAATCCAGCTCCAAGATCCCATCTCAGCCCTGCTTTCATCAGTGACACTATTTGAATTCACCAGATGCAGACTCTGGGATGAAGTTTACTGTTCAGAGGGTTTACTAGATTATCCCTACAATCAATCTCCATGCAAGAGAGACATAAAAAAGCAGAATTGGACAAAGGGAAAAGGTGAACTACCATGCGGGCACAGCCTCAGCCAGTCCCATGGAGAGCCAGAAACTAAGTTGCCCTGCATTAGGCTGAAGTGGCTGGGCTCTTGTTCCCCTGCCTCCATCAGTCACTGGATGTGGGTCACTCTTGGAAGGGCACAACTTTGGGCAAGGTGCCTCTGTGCAGCTGAGATAATCCCTGAAAGAGCTGGCAGCTAGAACCTGTCTCCTAACAGCTCTACCGAGTCCCTCTTTCATGGGAGATATGGGTGCTACATCTTTATGCTACCATGCTTTGACGCTGCCTAAAAATGATGTGGGCAGGTAATTCAGGTTCCTTTCATCTTCTGCAGGACCCGTCTTCTCCCTGCTGTTGAGACAGAATTATAATCTCACTGAGCTGTTGCTCCCCAGAGAGTCTACTAAATTCTGGGATAATTATCAATGCACCATAAAAATAACTGTCTCTAGGGATCTAGACAATCATTTTTAAATGACTAGATCATTTTGAAATCATTCTTCTATGTTCTAAAGAATAAATAGCTTAGTTTTCATATTTTCTACTTATGTGCTGGATCCTATGCCAGATGGCAGTGAGTCCAGGATACATGGTCAAAATCCAGTAGGGAAACAGACAAAAGGAAATTCGACATCAATATTGTTCAATATGTGCTATAATTCAATAATGTCTCGATTACAGTGAGAGCTCAGAAAAAGGAACTTCCAGAGAAAGCTTCACCAAGGAAAGGACCTCTGAGCTGAGGTGTCTGACACATAGCACCTCATTCAATGAATGTTTGTTGAATAAATTATGAGTAGAATATTAATAGGCAGCAGAAATTAGGGTGGATGGGAGAATTCCAAGCAGACCTTGGAGGCCTTTAAATGTTTCCCTGTATAGAAAGCAGTAGGTAGTCAGTATGAATATTTATTAGGTAAGGCTGGAAATAAAGAGTGACGTCATATTGCCTTGCATTCTCTTATAAGGAGTACTGACAGCATTCTGTGGGCAGTGGGAGAGGGTGCGGGGGTCTGGAGGGCTTGGGGACAGCTGATGCAAGAGCCGTTTATACAATGGTTCCTCTGTGGAAGTGAGAATGAACTGGCCAAGGCAAGAACTAAGGGAGGATGACAAAGTAAAGGGCTATAGCAACAGCCCGGATGAGCTGTGATAAGGTCCACAGTATGACACAGCCGTGGAGGTGAGAGAAAACATTCAGGAGGGATCTGACACCATACTTTGGAAAGGTGCCCTGTGCACAATAGCCTCGTGTGTGCAGGAACCCACAAGGATTCAGCAGTTCATATATCTCATCTAGTTTAGCTCTCGAAACAACCGAGTGAGGTCAACATTATGGATGCCCAGCATACAGATGAGAAAGTTGAGCTCTAGAACCCTAGAGGATGAGCAGAGGTAAGATCTTGACTCAGTCCTGGCTGTTCCCCAAACCCAGTCTCTTTCACTGCACTTATGATCAAGAACACATCACTTCAACTAATAGAATGCATTTCTTCCCTAATAACTAGAGTGCATTAACTACATTTTTTATCTTCACCCTGTGTGACATTATAAGATATTAAGGAAGTAAAGACACTGGCTGAATTGTGAAGAGATTTGTTGTGACCGACTGCTGGGTCTGAGCTGTCGCAGAGCCACTGACAGTGTGGGGGTTCCAAGAGGTCCACGGGAGATAACCACGAGCACATGCATCAAGCTTTGGGACATGCACAGCAATGCATTTCAGCACTGTGTCAAAATACACCAAGGTATTGACTTGTTAGTCTCTGAGCCCAAGTTATTTCATGCTGGTAAGTGAAGCCACTAGTTCTGTTGCCCTCTTTGCACTCACTCCCTGGGAACATCTTTTCCAGATCCTGCTCAGGTCACCTGAAACCAGTGACCCACTCACTGCCTCTCCGAGCCGTGCTGAGAGTTTCAGCAGGAGGGCGTAGTGCTGCTGGTGCGCGGGTGGCCTCACCTGTCTATCACAAGGCTGCACGTCCACCGCTGGGACAGCCTTCGCCCTAATTGACTAACTGCTTGGACAGAGTTTTGCAAAATTTCTCTGAGGAGACCATGGAGTTGTTGCACAAAGTAAAATCATTCAGTGGTTTAAGCCTAAAAGGACATTATTATTATTAACATTTTAGAGACTTACTAGAGATGGGCTCAAGCTATATCCCTTTTGCTGTAAGTTAATCAGTGTCTCATGTCCCTGCTTCCTAAATTCACCTATGATTTGTGCACATCAACCTCTGAGAATAAGGTGAAATCCATGTTTCACAGGCAGGTGGACTTGCATTTGAATCACAGCATCGCTACCTTCTGCCTCTTCAAAGTCCGTTATAGTCCTCCTCTGCCTTCTCGTACTTGGGGGACAGGATCTAGACGTAACAAAATATTCTGGATGAGCTAGAGGGTAGCATTTCTTGACCCAAATCACTTTACATATTTGGAGGGAATGAAGAGGATCAGATATGGAGGCAGGAAGGCCTCAGGCAAGGAGAGCAGGAACAAGAGCAGGCCAGGTGGGCAGGACTTGGGTGGGACACGTTCTCGCCCAGCACGGCCGGTCCTGGTTGCCGTCTGGGTAGCAGGGACAGGGCAGGTGTTAGCTGTGCAGTTAGTTGATCCACTTTCTCTCTGAATCTGTTTTCTCATCCCAAATGAGAGATAACGGTCCGAAGTTTTCACAGTCATGATGAAAATTAAGAACAATGCTATATGTAACATGCCAATCACAGTACTTGGCATAGGAGAGGTACTCAGCCACCGGGGTGTCGCTTTTCTTTATGATGGAAGTTAAATTTTAGAATTTTCCAGGTACTTTTACAGACATCATCTCTTTGATATTTTAAAATACTGGGGAAGAAATTAGGATCTGCATTTATATGTCTGTCGAGCAGATGAGGAAAATTGAGGCTCTGGAAATAGGTCAAAGCCCTGTAATTAATTGGTAAGTGTACCAAACTCCTCCATCCCGGGGCATGTCTCAAATTATGGTAGGATGGCAGCCAGAAACTTCCCCCTTTCAACAACTTTCCATGGGGGAAGTGCCAAGACGTCGATTCATTTGAATTGTTCCTGTCCAGAAACTGGCCTCTGGGGAAATGGGAAATGTCCCCTTACATTCTGCCACCGTATTTCGAACTTCTCCCATAGCCTGAAACTTTTAATATTATCTCCTCAGGACCCCTCTACTCTCCTTTGCTGAGAAGCCAAACCTAAAATGATTTATTTCATAAAAAGCAACCTACTATTAAATGATTTATAAAGCCTCTTTCTATCCATTCCATTCATTGGTTACCATTTTGAGAAAAACAGTCACATGTAGAATGCTCTTAATAAAAGGTCATTTGAGAAAATCGACATTTAATCAATGGGTACTTATTGCCGTGCCAGCTAATTCTTAAGTACTGTGAGGGTGCAGGAGGGAAATGCAGTGAGCAGCTCCCTTACAAAGCTCTGGGCTCCCTCTGTCCTGGAGGGAGGTCTTGGCAGTTGAGATGTGCCTCAGGGTAGGAACCAAGGAGCCAGAGGTTAAAGAAAGAGTGAAGCAAACTCTGCCTTGGAAGAAAAATGATGGCTGTGTTAGAGTAGTAAGAATATTATGCCTTCCCTTTTTGAAATGTTATTTAAAGTTTTATTAAATTTTTAATTTATGCTGCTATAAAAATGAAGTAAGAAAATTGGCTCATTGAAACCCACTATGTGTGAGTTTAGAGAACACATCATCATGTCTAATTTGGGTCAATTCCTTTATGCAGACAGACACAGCTCTCTGTGCCACGGCGTCTCTTCTGAGTCACTCACCTCAGCCACCTAGTACGTGACCACCTGAGTTTGTTCCTGACCAAGACTGGTTATGTGATTTGCTGGGCTCAGTGTACAAGGAAAATAGAGGACCCTTGGTTTAAAAAGTAGAAATAAAAGTGACTTTAAGAGTACAGATATAAATGACCTTTCTTTCTTCTACAGTCTCAGTGCTTATGGTGTTTTTAATTTGCTATTTGATGACATTCTAAGTAAAGAAAAATTAAACTTGGGAAAAGTGAGTTTTAAACGCAAATATTAGAAGAACATCTACCTCTTATCAGAGTCACTGAATTGTCACAATTTATATTTTGTAGCTCCTACCTGCATACGTACTTTGTATCAAAACTGTGGAAACACTGCATACAACTAACTCGACCGTTTTTTTTTTTTTAATTTCACTTCTTGATACGCAAACATTCCACCAACACTGTACCTAGGACTTACTGACGAGAAGGAAGAACTGAAAGGAAAAGAAACTGGGTTGCCCCATCTTTCTCATTTCTTCCATTTCATCATTCTCAGCACATTTGATTGGTTAAAAAAAGGAAGTAACACAACTGTGAGAAGATATAACAGGATTTCTTTGTGTCTTAGAACATCATTGCTTTTTTCTGCATCTGGAGCAAGTCTGGTTTGAAAGGGAAGTGTGGCCTTTTGGAGCTATCAGCAGCCCTGCTTACATGTACTTAAATGAAATACGCTTTCCTTGAACTCATTTTGAGCCTCACTGAGCTCCTGTGCGTTGCTGGTGTTGTTGAATTCTGTGCGGAAAGGGCATCTCGAACACCAAATGAGAATGGGATGCAGGGAAAGGAGGACGCATGTTGTGCTTATCTGTTCACAGGCATGTTCCATTGTTTCATCTGACCTGCAAAGCATAAGTTCAAAAATAAAATCATTAAGAAATTCAAGATGACAACAGCAAAGCCTCCAACTAATCATGGAGTCCTTTCAAGCATGGCTGCTATGGGATGTGAAGCTGGCCTGCCTTGGCCTTGTGGTTCATCACCACAGGCTTCCTCTCCTTTTATGGCTCTGCCCTCACATTTCTGCTCTGAGGCTAGATATGCTTTTCTGGATCTTTCTTGACCATGTTGTGCAGCGACGTGTTCATTATGTTTTATCCAGCTTCTTTGGGTGGCCATTCAAAGGTTTTAGACAGTTAGCCAGGGTGTCCATCAGCAGATTCACCAGCCAGTTGCTCGAGTGGACCTAAGACTTTATAAACGCTTTTGTGATATTCCACCAACATTTTAGACATCTTTGCATATACTGACTTTTTCAATTTTCCTTGCAGGCCACTAATGCAACTCCTTTCTCTCCCTTTTCTACCCTACTAATTCTTCAAATAGCCACATGACTAGGGAGTGTCTCAGTTTCTTTCTCTTTGTGCTTCTCACCCTCGGGGAGGTGCTAATGGGCAGTAGAATGCAAAGAGATGGACAAAAGGGGAGAGGACAAGCAGAGCCTGGGCCATCAGAAAATGTCACCTAATAAGTGAAGTGCCACAGGACCAGTGCCCATACTGTCCCTGTGCCCAGAACAGCATATGCCACATCAAAATTAAGTCTCCTAGTTAGTGGTCATATTTTTTTCTAAACTCCTTTGTGGAAATAAAAGCGTGTTTTAAATTTTATTTATGTTTGTTTTATTTTTGGGGAAAATGTCATCATTTAAATATATGCTCATTGTCACCCTTTAGCAAAGCCCTTCAAACTCTTGCAAAATACCCATTACACAAAGAGAGTACATTTTGCTTTCTGTCCATCCCTGCATCATACTTAAACTTTGACCTGTTGTTTACTTACAGTATGTTTTTATAACTTTCAGGGCGCCTTCTAAATAATCAAAATGGATTTGCAGAAAGCAGATCAGTTGTTCCTGTCAGCGTGGCATCAGGCAATCCCCACGAGCAAAGTGGTCATTAGCAGTTATTACTCTGATGACATCACCAATAATTTGCCTCATTCACTTTCTAACATGTTGTAATTTTGCTTTGAAAATGCTGCTCATAATAAAGAGATATTGGCGAGGGTTTGGAGCTACCACATCTCAAGTCATCTTGTGGCTTAACTCTTCCAGCACTGACAGTTTCCTGCCAGGCTGCAGTTGGAGGGAATGTCTGCTGCATCTGAGGATCCTTGGTATGTGCAGATATTTGTTCATTATTTTCATGGTTTTAAATTAGGGCAACCTCAATCATCTGCACAATTGTGAATTACGAAGCTATAAGAGGGTAGTGAGAAGAACACACAATTTTGAATGAGAACATCCATAGCAAGCCTGGAGTCTTGACTAAGTTACTGGTAGTCCCAGGGTCTCAGTTCCCAGCTTACACTATGACCATGGGAAATACCCAAGAGCACAGACGTGAAGTTGATTTATAAAATTAATCACAATTTAACAAATACAGTAAGATGTAAAAAATCATGGCAATGTTGCTTGTTAAATTTTACTAAGGGGACAAACCCATGTAAACAACCACAGAAATTAGGACATGAAACACTACCAGGACCCAGGGCCAGCCCTCTTCCCCCGTTCCAGTTGCTGTGCCCTCTTTCCCAAGATAACCTCTATTCTTACTTCAGTTATTATAGCTAGGTCTGGCCTGTTTCTGATATGATGTAAATGAAGTCATACTCTATGTACTTATTTGTGTCAGCATTCTTTCACTCAACATTCTGTCTGGTGGTTTTATCACTGACATCTCATGTAGCAGTAGTTAGCAACTTCGTATTATTACATTGTGTGATTTTACAACAATTAATCTCTTACACTATCTGAGGATAGGTGGTGTGTTGTTTCTGTTTTGAAACTATTATTCTAAGAATGTTCTTCTGCCTGTCTTTTCATGTATACATGTGTGTATTTCTTTTGGGAATTTTTTTTTTATTTCAGCATATTATGGGGTTACAAATATTTAGTTTATATATATTGCCTTTGCCTCGCCATAGTCAGAGCTTCAAGTATGTCCATCCCCCAGACGATGCGCACTGCACCCATTAGGTGTGAATATACCCATCCCCTCCTCCCCCCCACATGTCTGACACCTGATGAATGTTATTAGCATATGTGCACATAAGTGTTGATCAGTTAATACCAATTTGATGGTGAGTACATGTGGTACTTGTTTTTCCATTTTTGTGATACTTCACTTAGTCGAATGGGCTCCAGCTCTATCCAGGATAATACAAGAGGTGCTAGATCACCACTTTTTGTGGCTGAGTAGAACTCCATGGTAGACATATACCACATTTTATCAATCCATTGATGTATTGATGGGCACTTGGGTTGTTTCCACATCTCTGCAATTGGGAATGTTCTTGAAATTGCTCAATCTGAAGGTAGGCATATGTTTAGTTTTAGTAGATACTACTACAAATCTTTCTAAATTGTTTATGCAAATTCACATTCCTGCCATCAATGTAGAGTCACTGTGCGTGCTCACCACGACCTACTCTTGGTAGGCTTTTTGTTTGTTTATTTGCCTTTCCTAGTGTTGTCTTATTATAGTTTTAACTAGCAGCTTTTGAAAATGTGTGATATTGAGCAGATTTTTTATGCTTATTGGTCACTTCTATATTCTTTTCTGTGAAATATCTATTCAAGACTGTTGCTCATTTTTTCCCAATTGTATTTTCTGTATTGATTTGAGGAGAAAGGACTAAACATAATTTTTACTATTATTCTCACTAATTACAACTAAAATCAATGTAAATAAAAGAAGTAACAAAAATAAGATCAGAATTTAATGAAATAGAAAGCAGAACAAAACAGAAAACATAAAAAAAAAAATTAATTTTTTTGTGGAGGTTAATAAAATTCCTAACAGATTGTTCAAGACAAAAAAAGGGAAACACACATTTTTAATGCCAGAGTGAAGGATACAGTCTTTAACAGGATTGTAAGAGAATATAGATCCGATAGCCTCTAGAATCAATAAAAGAACTATAGGTAAAAAATTAAGATAATTTTTATATCAATAAACTTAGTTTTGTTAATATATAGATCCCTTTTCATTTTACCTGAGGAATAGTATTCCTTGCAATGGGATTATTATGTATTTTATTTTTCCAACATAATTTTTGTGATGATGAACAGTCTGTTTCTAGTATTTATTATAAACTGTAAAGGTAATATTTATCCATGTGTCCTTGTGTGAAAGTGCAAGAGTTTAGGGTACTCGTCTATCTACAAGTGAAATGTCTTGGTCACAGATGTGCTCAACACAGCCTTTAATTGCTATCTGAAATGTTTGAACAAGTTACACTCATGTGAACAGTGAGTAAGAAATCACTTTCTATGTTCCTGGCCATCACTTGGTGTTACTACACTTATTATAATTTTTGTTTTCTGATGGCCATGATATTTGTCACATTTTGTTTTGCTTTTTGCTATCTGCCAATAATGTTAAGTAACTTTTATATTATTATTATCATTTCAGATTTCTTTTCTCAAAAATTATTTTTTCCATTGAGTTATTAGCTTTTTGGTAATATCTTGAATATTCAATGACCATCAATCATACATTGGTGATATAATTGGCAAATACCTTCTGCCATTTTGTACCTTTTTATAAAAAATGTTGCATTTTGTCTTTTGTCATACACAATTTTCCACTTTAAGATAGTTAATTTTATCAATATTTTTCGTTATGAGTTATGTTCATTATATTTCATTTTAAAAATTCTTCATTGCCAAGCCCAAGGTCATAATGTTAATTTACAATCTGTTTCTCTAGATGATTTAAACGTTGGTGACTTTTAGGTTTCAATCATCTGAAGTGCATTTATTTTATATGGTTTTGGATGAACACATTTTTTCCAAAGAGAGCTAATTTTTATAGCACCAAGTATCGGATAGTTCTTTCCTCTTCTGATTTAAATGCTACTTCTCATATGACAAATTTCCATACATGTGTCACTCTAACTCTGGATTCTATACATTGTAACTCAAGTCCATTTTTCTATCTGAACTAACATCATATCACACTGGCTTTTTTTAAATTATTATAATAAATTATTATAATAAATCTTGAGGTTTCTTTTGTTGGCTAGGGCAAATCCTTTCACTTTATTTTCATTGAAACATAAATGAATATTCTTGGCCATTTATTCTACTGTATACATTTTGGGGTCTGCTTATCACCTTATATGAAAATAGATTTTATTCAGAATTTTTAAAATAACAGCATTATTGAGATATAATTTATATGACATAAAATGCACCCTTTTAATATATAACATTCAGTGTTCTTTTAGCATGTTCACAGAGTTGCGCAAACAACACTACAATTTAATCTTAAAGTATTTTCATCACCCGCAAAAGAAACCCATTCGCAGTTGCTCTCCATTCTACACAACCCCTAGCCCCTGAAAATTACTTATTTGTTTTCTGCCTCTATAGAGTTGCCTATTCTTGACATTTCATATAATGGAATCACACAATGCATGGCTTTTTGTGCCTCGCTTCTTTCACTTAGTGTAATGTTTTTAGATTCACCCATGTCATAGCACGTATCAGTACTTTGTTCCTTTTAATGTCCAGATAATATTCCGTTATATAAATACAACATTTAAAAAATCCATTTATCAGTTGACGGGCATTTGGGTTGTTTCCACTTTTACGGCTATTATGAACGATGCTACTGTGAATATCCATGCACTAGTTTCTGTGTGAATGTATGTTTTCAATTCCCTTTGATACATACCTAAAAGTGGAATTGCTGGGTCATATGATAGATAGCTCTATGTTTAACTTTTTGAATATACCAAACTGGATAACCTTTTGAATTATCTCTATCAATTGTCTTTTCTGTTGAGAATGGATCACATTTTCCTCATTCTTTGTATGTCAAGTACTTTTGAATTACAATCCAAGGGATTTGCCACTCATGCAACAAAATATGCAGAACACATCCTACATATTTGAGTAGTGATTGGGTTGGAGATTGGATTCCCTTATATTTCCCTCAAGAGCATTGATTCTTTTTTTTAAGTAGGTTTTAGCTTGCTTGGGCTCAAGCAGGTTTCACTTGATTTGACCCAAATAACAAATTCTGCCTCTTGAAATGTGGCTCAAATCTCATTTTAGAATTTTTTCCTTTAGCTGGATTCTGATCCGTATGTACATGGTTCAGGAATTAGCAAGACATTTAGGAAGTATTCATATACAAAATTTACTTTAAAATTTATTTTTGGTTTTATGCTTCTTAATAATAAAGGCTTGAAAATATGTACCATATTTTAATATTTGCTGATTCTGATTAGTGGATAGATGTATGAGAATATGATTTTATCTCAGTTTTTAAAATTAAGCCCAGTAAATATTGATAATGGGCATCCCAAATTGCAGCAGAATTCAGAAATTTTTAAATTATAATGTTGACTTTTGATTTGATTTGTTATTTCTTAACAAGAAATGGAATTCTTTCCATAATATAATTAACATTTCATAATTAGTAATTTTTTTGTTTTTTGAATTTTTCTGTTATTCCTGGACTAAACCTCACTTTGATATGCACACACATAACACACATCTACATATGTGTATAGATGTATATTCATGCATATTTAATAAATATTTTATATAATGTATGTACAAATAATATATATAATTTCATGTATATGCATGTTCATTTATGTAGATATAAATGAGCAGAAATATACATATCTATATATGTGTACATGCATTTTATGTTTGCATATGTCATACATGTTATATATACATATGAATATTATATATAATATATATACATTTAATATATAATATAGTGAATAATTATATTCTTGATATTTTATTTGAACTTTTACATGGATGTTCATAAATACCATTGATCAGTAGTTTTCTCTTTGTGTTCCTTTATAGATTCTGGATTTAACCTCATGCTAGCTTGGTAAAAAGAATCTGAAAATGTTCTTCTCTGTGGCTTGAACAATTTAAACACATCAGGGTTACATATTCCTCAAAAACATAAAAGTGATTTGCCTGTGTAACACCTGTTTAGCATGTGTTGTGATGTGTGTGCCTGGGGTGGAGGGTATTGTCTCATAGTTCTTTTAAAAAAAAATTTGTGACATTGGTGTGTTTGGATTGATAAGGGCTTTTTTGGAATGTATTTCTGTCCTTGATATTTTCCTGGAAATTCATCTATTTTGGGGGGGGGTCATAAATTTCTTTACACTGAGTTCAGTGATGCGGCCACTTGGCAACAATTAGCAATATAAAATATATGTTTACCCTTTAACTGAGCAATTTCGTTTAGCTTAAAATAATCCCTGCACATGCCTGCAAGAGAAGGTAAACAAAGAGCATGTTTGATAAAATATGCATTTTTACCAGTATAATATGGCATGATATTATTTCTATAAATGTTAAAAGATCTCAAGGTCTCAAATATGTTTCCCAAATATGAATGGATTCATTGTTCTTGGACATATATATATATATATAATTTTACAATTTAGTTCAACAGAAACACATTAAATTCTTCATAGTGGCTGTCTCAGACAAGAGAGAAAGAAGAAGGGAGACAGACTGATTCGATCTGTTATGCTTTATTTTTTTCCTTAAAAATATCTTGAAATAAATATAACACAATGTGAAAAACTGTAGATTCAGTATAATAGATACCTAGCAGTTTCTTACCTTATCCTTCCTACTAGTCTGTATTTGTAATTTTTTCTCAACAAAAATAGACAAAATAAATAAAAAGCAAAAGAAAAATGTAAAATGCCCATCCCCATCCTACCACCTCCGCACGTTTCCACTCACTGGGAAGCAGTCGCTGTTCACAGTTCTCTCCTCCAGACCTTAGGCTGTTCACATAGAAATGCTCGTTTTAACTCTTTCAGAAAGATTGACATTTACAGGAAACATTGGTTTGGTTTGGTTTTTAATTTGCATTTCCTTTTTCATAATTTGAAACGATTTTGCCTCATTAGTTTTTCTAGAGCTTACCTTCTTACAAAAATAAACTTTTCCAATAAAGCTACCACTTTTTGACTTTTCACTATGAACACAGGGAAATAGGAAATTTACACATTCCCTCTTCCCCTCCTACTTCCTGATATTAGTTATAAAACATTTTCCATGATCCATCATAGTTATATAGTTATTTTTATTCGTTAAGAAAAATTTTCATTTTTTTCTAAGTTTTGAAGTGTAACCTATATTTTAGGTTACCATAACTGCATCAATTACTTCACCTTATCTTTACATTTAAATGGATTTAGAACTCACAGTCAGTCCTTTTTTATTTGGTCACTCCATTTCATTCGTTTGACTTTTTTTTCCTCTCTGGAAATTGCTGGTTTTCATCAGTGAGCTTTTCTCAAAAAGATTTCAGTCTCTGTATCCTAGCAATTTTTAGAATGCCCGTGGATTTCCTGAATGACTACCAGGGTGTCTATACCATTCCCGGATCACACAGATTTCTACCCAGGAGCCTCTGCTGACATTCCTGCGTTGTCTTCCAGCATTAACTAATGCTGTGAAGATCAGTGCAGTGCAATTTCATTTTCCTCTTATAGGATTCTTTCTTTTTCTCCCTAATGTTCAGGAACTTTGCCAAAATATAAACAATAGCTAATACTTAAAAAGAATATATTCTGTACCAGTCACTACCTAAGTACATTACAGGTATTACCACATTTAATTTTCAATCACAATAAACCAGGAAGCTGTTTTTTTTAATATTCATATTTTACAAATTAAAAATCAACCCAAGAAACCTGCCCAAAGTCACACAGCTACTAAAGAATGGAGCTAGGATTTATGTTAGGCTGTCTTAAACTCCCTCGTCAGATGTGAATATAGATATTTCTCATAGTTGAAGGTTCAGTAACTTTTTCATTTCAGAAACTGTTTGTCTATATCTCTGAGTGTTCTCTGCTCCATTATTTCCTCTTCCCCATTCTAAGAACACAGCTGTCCCCACGCTGCTGCATGGACGCGTGACTTCCATGTCCGCCATCTTCACTGTGATCGCTGTCCTTCTGCTTTGCTTTCCAGTGACAATCTTTGATTATCTCAGTTCTCTCTTTCATAATGGGATTTTGATTTCCACCTGGAATCTACTCTTTTCCTTACCCTCTAGAGTGTGTTTATTCATTATATAGTGGTATTTTTTGATATCTTAATTCTTTCTCTACTTTTGCAAATTAATTTGGTGATCTTATATTTTAGCTTTTAAATTTTACTTATGTCAATCTATTCCTCATCTTAATTTTAGTTTTTGATTTGTAATAAGTTCTTCTGAGAAAGTGTTTTAGGGGAATATGTATCCTCTGACTTGGTGTATACCTTCTCCCAGAAGACCTTCTTTTTTATTTCATATGCTGTCTTTCTACCTTTCTTAATTCTCTTCCTTCTTCGTCTTATTTTTCTCTTCTTTCATAATTAATAGTGCCATGGCTTTTTAAAATTTCATTTTACTCATCTTTAATATCAGCAGCTTTCTTTGTCTATACACAGGACATACAGATTCTTCTTGCTTCCCTGCCTTAGCAGAAGCTTACTTGTTTCTTCCCCTAGAGGTTCAGTCTGTGGACTGATAATTACTGATGTTTGTTCGCGTATGTTTCTGCTTTCTTAAAGGGCATCAGATGCAGTTTTGCCTGTTTTAATTTGCTGATGTTTTCTGCTCAATTTTATTTACTTTTATTATTATAACAGGGTTTATTATGAGTAGTCCAGGGTGTATCTTTCTTATGTGGGCAGAGAAATTATGTTTATATTGACTTGTTCTACCAATGCAGACACAAGACGGATACAACAGTTTCACACTGCTGTTCTTATAAGCTCTTCTAAGCTGCTTTCCTCTTCCCCTCCAGCCAGGGGTGGGAAAAATAAGTGAAATGCATTATTTGAACAAGGTGCTGTAGGGAAAAAGACCAATTAGAGCTCCTTTTTCTATTTCCTTCTATATGATTCCCTATGTCAAGGGACCACCAAAATCTATCAAGGTTCTGTCTTATTTTGTTGTTTATTACTGGAAATAATGAACAGTGATCCATCTCTGGTTTCACTCCTGCCTCCTCTAAGTTTATGCAAAAAGTTAATGATTACTTCCAATTTTTTCCTCCTTTGAAAAATTTCCCATCTACGTTGTTGGGAAGAGGCATCTATTATGAAGTAGACATCTCATAAAATTATTCAATGTGGCCTTCCAAGTTGGAAAATATAAAGAGAATTTTGCACATTTTTTCTTATAAATGTATTCTAACACCCTGTATAGCTTCTTGAGAAATAGGACAGTCTTTGAATACTATTTCGTGAATTTCGCTGTCTCTCTGCTTCCAGATTAACTTCTTCAAAATGAATAATAATAAATTTTGCTCCATCTATATTTCATGCTCTTGGAAAATTAATTTTTTAAATATTGTTGCTCATTTCTGTTTATTTTATTAGTTTTTGGGTAGGGAGGTTTGAAAGTCTCCTTTGTATCATTCTATTTTCCCAGGATTAGCTGTCAGTATTTATCCTGCCTCCAAAGTCATCTTACTTATCTATGACTTCTATATTTGCAAAGAAGATATTCAAAGAGCTCCCTTTAGTGTGGTTTACTCTCACAACTTTAGTCTATTTTTTTTGTTTGTTTGCTTTTATTTTGTCACACAACATCTCTTCTCTGAATAGCCATCTTTCTTGCTCGTTTATTAAACGTTTACTTGATCATGATGTTTTTCAGCCTAACATTCTCTCTTTAATTTTTTACAATCTTCCTTAGTGTCCTAGTTATATATTGCTGGATACAAATTAACTCAAACTTAGTGATTTAAAACTAACAAAAGTCATATTTTCATTTTTCTCACATTTCTGCAGGATGATGGGCACAGGTAGGTGTTTCTCACCTGAGGATTCTCATTTTATTATCATCAGGCAGGGGATAAGCTGGAATCATCCGAAGGTTCTGCCCATTCATATGTCTAGTTGGGCTGGGAAGACTCAAACATTGGGGATGATAACAGCTGGAGGCCCATAGACATCTCTCTGTATCACGAGGTGGTCTTAGCATAGTGGTTTTAAGGACAAGACAGTGACATAGTCCTGCCCAATTTCAAGGGCAGGGTAAATAGACTATGCCTCTTAATCAAGGGAAGGGAAAATTCTGGAAGAACATGTTGAACTCTACTCAGTGCTGTGACTATTTTCAGGAAAAAAACAACGATCTGCCGGAGTCTGCCCTTTGGCCACAATAATTCACCTTCATTCCACATTAAAAATACACTAATATTTATCCACAAGACCCTCCAGAGTTTTATTTCACAATGGCTTCAGGCTCAGGCTTTAGATCGAGAATTTTATCATCTAAATTCGTTATAGGTGTGATGAGGCTCCTTGGGTACACTTCCTCAATTAGCTCCTTTGCAATGATTCCTCTTGATCTAAAGAGTTGTGATGTTCAGATCACAAAAGAAAAGTTATCTGCCTTCTCCCTTCTCTGCATCTAACAGAAAAGTGCAATAAACATAGGATAACTACCATAGACATCCCCATTCAAAAGGGGAAGACCAGGGTGCACTTAGAAGTTGCTGGTATATAGCATTTCTTGAATCAAGTCTGGCACATGTTGTCAGGGTTTTTTTGACAGCTTTATTGAAGTATAATTGATATGCCGTGAACTGCATATACTTAATGTGTACAATTTGATGAATTTGTACACATGCAAACACTCAATAAATCGTCATTACAATCAACGTAATAGACATATCCAAAGCCTCCCAAAGATTCTTTATTTCTCTTTTGCAGATGTGTGTGTGTTAAAATCACTTAACATGAGATTTGCCCTATTAACAAATTTCAAAGTGCATAATACCTTAGTATTAACTATAGGCACCATGCTGTATATCAGATCTCTAGAAAGTCTTCATAAGGCATAAGTGAAATTTTAAACCCATTTAAAACCAACTCCAACTCCTCATTTTTCCCATCCTCTTAACCCCTGGAAAACACTTATATTCTTTTCTTCCATGAATTTTACTATTATAGATACCTTATAAGAGTGGAATCTTATAATATTTGTCCTTCTGTGACTATCTTATTTCACTTAGCATAATGTCCTTGAGATCCAACCATATTGTCACAAATGACAGGATTCAAGATTTCCTTCTTTTTAAAATGATATTCTATTATGTATATATACCACATTTTCCTTATCTATTCATCTGTCAATGGACAAGTAGGTTGTTTCCATATCATGGGTATTATAAATAATGCTGCAATAAATACAGGAGTTCAGATGTCTCTTCAATATCTTGATTTTAATTCTCTTGATGTGTACCTAGAATGTGTGAGATTTCTAGATCGTATCATAGTTCTATTTTTAATTGTTGAGGAACCTCCATACTGTTTTCCTTAGTATCTGTACCATTTTGCATTCCCATCAACAATGTACAAGGTTTCTGATTTCTCCACATCTGTGCCAACACTTATTAAATTTTGTTTTTTATTTTGATAATGGCCATCCTAATAGACATGAGGTGATATGTCATTGTGATTTTGATGTGAATTTTCCTGATAATTCCTGATTTCAAAATATATTATGAAGTTCCAGTAATTAAAACAGTATGGTACTGGCATAAACACAGACATACAGATGAATGGAACAGAATAAAAAGCTGAGAAATAAACACATGCATGTAATCAAATGATCTTTTACAAAAGTACCAAAAATACACAATGGGGAAAGGATAGCATTCTCTGGTGTTGGGAAAAGTGGATATCCATACAACACACAACACACACACACACACACACACACACACACACAAATGGTACTCCTACTTTACATCATACACACAAATCAACTTAAAATGTAGTAAAGACTTAAATGCAAGACCTGAAACTATAAAACAGCTAGAAAAAAACATAGGGTAAAGTATCTTAATGCTAGTCTTGGCAGTGATTTTTTGGAACTAATACCAAAAGCATAGAAAACAAAAACAAAAATACACAAGTAGAACTATATCAAATTAAAAAGGTTCTGCAAAGCAAAGAAAACAACAGAATGAAATGGCAACCTATAGAATGGGGGAAAATATCTGCAAACTATATATCTGATAAGGAGTTAATTTTTAAAATATATATGGAACTCCTATAACTCAATAGCAAAACAAGCAAACAAACAAGAAAACCCAGTGGTTTTAACCCATTAGGCAATGAACAAAATGATCCAAGGACTAGAACCGACATTTCTCCAAAGAAGGCATACAAATGGCCAACAAGTATATGAAAAGAAGTTGTCAGTCCTTGATTAGAGCTTAGCTCTAATGCCAGAAAAATGATTCCCATAGCTCTGACCTCTGAATTATTCTTCCTTTTTCTTAAAATGTAGCATATGTTCACAGTGTTATCGTTTTTCTACTGGTTTCCTGCCTGTAGAAGTAAAGGATTCAAAGTTCTCTTCTTATTTTCTTAGGTTTGTTGTTCCTTTCAGTATAAGCTAATATAATTCCTTTAAAAACTTTCTGGGTTTTCAATGAATCAATTTATAATTCACTCCATTAGATGCAAGCCATGTCCAAAATATTCTTCAAGATAATCCCTTCTCTACTATGGACTCTCTGGGGATTGATGTGAGATGATAATCTTAAGATTCTCAGAAAACCTGTTGTTTAAAAAATAGAATCTGCAAGTCACGTTCTTAAGATCTTTAGAAGTATTTCTGTCTGTTGAAAGGGTTTATTAGGCAACACCTTAAATTGCTCTGTGATGTTAACAAAGTGTTTGACATTCTTGGCTTCTCCTTTACATCATATTTTCCTGATATTGTACCAAATTTATTTTCTGTCCAGAAGTTATTTCTGAATTTTATCATTATTTGCCCACTGGTAGGCTGAGAAAGTTTTATTTTCAAACCTTAAGAAGCCACATCACATCAACTTTCTGTCTAGAAGTCTTGGCAGGACCATCCAGGGCACTGGGTAGTTTGCCTATTTTCTATGTTACAGGTGGAAATAGTGATGCTAAACTTTCCACCACTATGTAGGAAGGATCTTCTTTCTTCCAACTTATAGTTGCCTTTTTCTCACTTTTCTTTAAGTCTTCCCTGACCATCTAATTGGGGATCATTAAGCTCCTAGTGTTTTTTTAAAGACTTTTCCAACTTTTGAGTCATTCTTTAGTCCTGAAGCCCCTTAATCACTTAGTCTCAAAGCCACTGACACGTGTCTTAGACTTTGTTACAATAGCACGTCACTTAAGGTGCCAAAAGGTGTTCCAGGGATCTGTTGCTGCATAGGAAATCACTCCATACCTCAGGGGCCTCAAACAACAGCGTTCGTTTCATTATTATTTCTCACATTTCTGGGATTGACTAGACCCAATGGGAAAGGTCACACCTGATGCCTTTCATGTAGCTATAGTCCCATGTGGCTGAGGCTGGAATCTTGAGTGTCTGCTCTCTCACCTACATGGTGGCAGCACTGGGAGATTCAAACTGCTGAGGTCCTGGAATGGCTGGGAACCTTGGACGTCTCTCTCTGTCTCTGTGTGGTCTCTCCATTTCCAGCATGGTGGCTTTAGGATAGCTGCAGAATTGCTGGAATTTTTATGTAGTAGATCAAGTCTCCAAAGTGGGTTTCCTGAGAGAGAGAGACAGAGAGAGAGAGAGAGAGAGAGAGAGAGAGAGAGAGAGAAGCCTAATCTACATTACCGTTTCTAACCCGATGTTAGAAATCACCTGTGTTCCTTCTGCCACCGTCTCTTATTTGGGCCAGCCATTAAGGCCTGTCGAGACTCAAGGGGTGGATAAATATGCTCTGCTTCTTGATAACAAATTCTGGAAGAGGATGTGGGAGCAGAATTATTAATGTGGCCATTTTTGGAGACTATAATCTGCCACACCGAATCCTACCTACTGTTTCAGGCATTCAACATTTCTAGGAGGAAAGCCCTGTGATATGGGCAGGTTGAGAGTGAGAATGGAGAGGGTATGGTGAGCCCCACCCTGAAAAATAAAGACAAGCTTGGGACGCCCTCAGAAGGGAGTCAGAAACTCCAGCACAGAGATTACAGGTGTGAAGAGTTTTTAAGTTTCGAAAGCTTTGCTCTGTGTTGTGGCTTCTCGTCCACAGTCAACAAGTGTGAAAACTAAGAATCAGAGAAGTTAAGTGACACCTCACTCTCCATGGTTGCACAGCTAATTTTGGTGGGAGAAGAATGAAGATGCAACTCTGAAATCTGTGCTGCCTCTGCTGGACCAAGGTTTCATGGGGAAAAGCCTTCCGCACGCCCCTTTCACGGGTAGTGGCCAATGCACGCTGCGTGGCTCACGCTGCTTTGCTTTTCCTGAAGGATTTTGTTCAGAAATCCATTCGTCTTCGCTCCTGGGAGCCGCTTCTTCTGCCGCGTGACTCAAGCTTTTCAGCTTATTTATCCCTCAAATCCCTCATTAGGGAATCGAGGCTGGGGAGAATTCTAGGCACGGTTAAAAGTGTTTTTTTTTTTTCCCTCCCCCTTCCTATTTTTGCTTTTATTTTTAACTGCACTTCTTTCTGACAGGAACTCTGTTTGTCCTGACTTGAATCTGATGTTATGAGTCACTGAGGAGATATAATATGCTGATTGCCGAACCAGGTTATTATTATTTTTTCTTTTTCTATGACTCATTCTCTTCAAAATCTCTAATTTATGATAAAAGTCAGTAAGATGTAAGCACAGAAAATGTTTCTAATGGGCTGTCTTATTACATTTGCACCCGCTTTATCTAGTTTAACTCTTGGGGTGAAGTGTGAACCACATGCCTGGTGGAAAGGGCTGAACTGAAGCCCAGTGGTCCGCGGCTGCCCCTGCACCAAGGCCAGAGCAGACTCTCGGAGCAGCAAAGGGCTGGACTCGTAGAAAGAATTTATCTTACGACCCGGTGGAAAGAAGAGGAAGCTTTAATGAGACATTGTTAATGCTCTCTATATACGCGCACTGAGAGGGCAAAGGGACACAACACGTTGTTTTGCTTTACAACGTTTCCAATGAAGGAACATTAGACATTGTCACTCCCTTAAAATACCACCAAAATAATGGAGCAAATGGAGCAAAATATGTATATGGCTCACAGGATTACAGTGTAAACTTAGCAAATATACTCAAGAGTAGAAAGAGATGGGGATTTTTTTTATGATCCACTTTATTACATAAACCAAAAGTGAGAGTATTAGACCAGGACAGGATTGTCAAGGTCTCATTCCGTGCACAACTACTTTTCATAGACCCCTGGACAGATGCAGCCTCTGAAAGTGCCCAGTGATGGGGAGCTCCCTACATACTCAAATATTTAACCACTTGAGATTCACTGACTAATTATTGAACTCTTACCCTGTGCCCCTAGGAACCAGAGACCCAAAGATGAGAAGGGTGTCTCTGAGCTGCTCTGGTCTTAGAGGGACAAAGTCCTGACTCTTACTCAGTCCCATCTGTGGTGTCCCTGGCTCCCGAGCCTCCCCCCAAGCCTCTTCAGCCTGTACAGAAGCTGGAGTGTGAGACCGAGGTGGCTTCTCAGCTGCTGTAGATGTGGCCTTTTGTCCCCTGGGCTGTGCATTTGTGTCAGCTTCTATCTGGCAGCCTAGCTAGTCAGTGTCGCTACCTGGAAACTGCCAGTGCAGGGGATGTAATGGCCCATAGCCCTCTTCCAATTTCAGTGGTCCCCTCTTGTCATGGACTGAACCCTGTCCCCCTAAAATACGAATGTAGAAGTGCTAACCCCCTATGTGACTATAGTTAAGAAAAGGATTCTTAAGGAAGTAATTCAGTTTCAATGAGGTCAAGGGTGAAATGCTAATGCAATAACATTTGTGTTTTCATGAAAAGAGGAAGAGACGCCAGGCGTGTGCATACAAGGAGGAAAACCATGTGAAGACACAGAGAGAAGGTGACCACCTGTCTCCAAGCCAAGGAGAAACCACCCTGCCTCACCCTGTTCTTGAACTTTCAGCCTCCAGATCTGTGAGGAAATAAATTTCTGTAGCTTAAATCACCCAGTCTGTGGGCTTCTGTTACGGCATCCTGAGAGGACTAATACGCCTCCTTTGGTGTCATTCTCTTGTCCGAGAGAAACTTTCCAGGGAGGTAAATGTCTGGGTCTTGGCCATCAGGCCAGCTGCCATCTTACTCCACCTGGTACCAAGTTGATGTGGATGTTGTTTTGATTTAGTCCCAAAGATATTATAGTTCAGCTTTTTTCTTTCTTCTTCTTCTGCTTTGTTTTTTATTTTTTTGGTTTTTTTTGGTTTTACTTCATCCAAACCACCAAAGGTCTTTACTTATCATTCCTCTTTCTGGCTCCATAAATCATTATTTCTTCCATCTCTTTCCAAAGGTACTTGTTTTTAATTTTTATGAGCAAATTTGACATGAGCTTTGTACTTTTTCTTCAGCGATATCATGAGCGTCAATCTCCCCGATCAAAAGAAAGCTTTCACAGGGTTCTAGTTTAATGACAGAGACACCCATAGGCAAAAGTTCACATGGTGAGCTGAGGAGGGACACACAGGGAGAGTGACCTCTTCTGCGGAGAGGCATCCAGGCAGGTTTCACAGTGGGGGAGCTGTTGAAGCCTCGAAGGGCAGGTAAGGGTCCACGGCTGCAGAAGAGAGAGAAAAGGTCCCCGCTGGGGGAACAGCGTGGGAAGCCTTGGGGAGCTGTGAGTGGGGCGTGTGCGAGGAAGAGCAAGCGGGCTCCTGTGGTTGCAGCTCATGGTTCTAGGTTATGCAGGGAGGTGCTGGGGTCGGTGACGGTGGCAGATTTACCTGCACAACGAACACCTGCCCTCTGGATGGGTAACGAGCAGGTCCTGAGCACCCCGAGCCTGCGTTTCTTCTGAGAAAGTCTCTCATAGATGACAAATGGATGGCATCATGTTTTTGGCCAACAACTTACCCAGGGTTGCAGAGGAAGTCCTGGGTAAACACAGCTCCTTCTTATCCCTTCTCTATGTATTTGTGCTTTTGTTAAATGGTGCCAAGAGATTTTTACAAATTAAACTTCACCCACCTTTCATTGGTAGACTCTGACTGACATTTTCAATATCCAGTCAGGGCACAGGGAGGTGGAGGGGACTATGCAGCTTTTTAAGATTCTTCACCTGGTAAATAAAAAAACATGGATTTAACCTCAGATCTTTATGACTCCAAAGCTGTGCTCCTTCCAGCAGACTCCCTTCCTTACACATTGCATGGCATTTTTACAGGAAAATAAAGGCTGTTCCAAATGTGATATTTTGCTGACCTTAGGAATATGTCCAAAAAGTGCCTGAATCACCTACTACAAAAACAGTTCTACTCTAGGATCATGGACACTCTCTTCCCTGAGTGAGTTAAGTACATTAGTTTAATGGGAAAAATGTGAGGCTATATTTTGAAAACCAGTATACATAAGGTGCTTAGGCCAATACCTGACATACAGTAATTGCTCAATAAATGCTGTCTATTATTAATATGAATAAATAATATTTTCTTAATTGTATATATATGTTTTTATAAATGTATATATAGGTGTATGGGATGTTTTTAAAAAGTAGTGCTCATAAACGCATCCATTTAATTCACATAATTTACATATTTCCTTCATTCAGCCAATATTCCCTGAGCACCAACAGCCTTTAGGCATTTTGGATCAGAGTTTACGTCTTTATGGAACTCATAGTTCAAAAGAGGCTGTGAATCACTTAGCCTTTATTAGCAAAATGGCATGGCAAGTGCTTCCATCTTTGCTTACTTCTTCATATGACAATAATTTTGTGATATTTTCTATAAAGAGAAGAGAAAAATGCAGGGTTTTTCTTCTTGCATAGTTGATTTATTTCTTTATATTGTTAATAGTTCAGAAAATCTTCTGTCACTCTCATAATTCCTTACACCATAGAAAGGTTTACTATTGCCCAATTTGGAAAAACCACCATCACATTTCTTTTATTTAAAAACCGTAAGATTTCAGTTCATTTTGCATTTTCTTCTGCAGTAACCACTCTTAAAAACTTTGATTAGACAACACTCATTAACCAGCTTCTCAGGATGTCTTTGTTGCAATGACATGTTATGAGTCTGCTGTTTTCATGATGTATTTCCAGTCAAATCTGCAGGAAATTTAAATAATCACTTTCATAATTCTATTTTCCCTAATTCCTTTCTAAAAAGAAAAGAAGCATGTGGGGTGTTTTAATTGTATATTCTGTATTATCAAGTATATTCTGAGAAGGCTAGAACTTCTGTTTCAAATTATCTGCTCACAATTTTACATGTTTGGTGATTGAAAGCATTTTCCAAAGATTAGCTTCTGGCTCTGTGCATTCCAAAACCTGTTTCTTCTCTACTCCCTGCACACTTCTGCAGCCCCTGGGGCAAGTTTATATTGTGAATCAACCTCTGGCTCTGCTCCTTTGTGCCATGGCACCGGGTGAGTTGACGTAGTGGGTGGTAGGGATATTTCTAGAAGCTGTTCTTACACCAGATGGTTAGCAATAACCTGATTGTTCTGGAAGTGACTGTGAGACATATATGTTTATTTCAATAAACCCAAGCTAACTCCAACTGAAGTGTCTCTCAGTTAGATCTTCAAAACACCAATGGCCACTGCAACACCACCAAACACAAGGAAAAGTTTGACAGAGAAGAAGATGGAATGGATAGTGACAGCAGCCTTAACTGACTGAGTTAAAGTATCTCACTTTTGCAAATTTTACATGACCATCTAAAGACATGTTCAGAGCACCTCCGAGAGCATTGGAAAGGGTCCATGCACACGGAGAGCTCCAAGCTTAAGTTTCTTTAAACTCATAGAAAACACACCCTGGATCTATGTTTGGAGTCTTTGCAGACTGTTTAACTAGGTTACATCACTCTGAAAAGCACTGAATGGGATGACAAAGAACACGTGCTAATGCCCAGACCACAACCCAGGACACAGATTTTTTTTTTATGACTCTAGACAGCTCTGTTGTGACCATGAAGCCTGTCAGGGCCTGGATGGAAAAATAATCTCCGTTTCCATGTTCTTTTTGGCACCTAAACTGTTGATTTATAAGCTGTGGTCACTGAAATGGTCTATATCAAGAATAACAGCTTCACACCTTAATCCGTCCACCAGGGTGTAACTAACCCCCCTCCTAGAGTTCCTAGTCATTGTAATCTGATCAAAAGCGAAGGAGAAAAGAAATTGTGCCCCTGGGGTGGCCCACCCTAATTGGAAAACTAGTTGTCAGCTGGGAAGAGTGAGTTGGGCTCTAATTATTAGGCAGGTCTGAATGGCTGGGCATGTCTTGCCGACGGGCAGAGGTTCAGTTGAATGCTCTGAGGAACAGTTTCCTGGAGATCTGTGCTCTGCTAAATCTAGTTCCCCTAGGACTCCATCCTCCACACTCCTACAACCAGGGTGGTTTTCCAGAAAATAAAATATGACCATTTTGCTTGTTTCCCTAAAGACTACCAGTGGTTGTGATGAACCTCAGAACAAAGTCCCAAAGCCTTCAGCTGATGCCCAGAGCTCTTCATCGTCCAGATTGGCCACCAAGAGCATCATCTCACATTCTAGACATCATCCCCTCCATGCTTGTGTTAGGCAGGGTTCTTCAGAGAAATAGGACCAAGAGAATGAATGTAGCTCTGTCTGTATCTGTATCTATATCTGTATCATTTATGTCATCTATATCTATATCTATATTTATATCTATCTATATACAGAGGGAGATTTTAATGAACCATCACAATACCTTTCCTAGCATGGTACATAATGCTGGTTTCTAATTTTGCCCGTATCACATTGCTCTGCAATTTGAGTCTAATGAGGGAGACTCTCAACACCGTGAAGATTTCTATCAGTCTGTGTCCAGTCAGAAGCCACTCTAGGTGTTTCAAATAGAAAGAATTGAAGACAGGGAAGGTGTTAAAAGGGCAGGAAAATCGGAAGAGACAATGAAGAGGTAGAGGAATGCAAAGGAGGAAAAATCTGATCCAGCCATCAGAACATGGTAACAGAGCTGGAAGCTGTAGTCTCCTCCTGCTCCAGGCTGTTGGAGACACTCTCACAGCCAGTCCTGGATCCTGAATTTATGAAAGGGGAACAGACTGGGCCAGGGCTGGAGCTTCTAAGGAGGTGCTACTCCTGCTCAGGTCAGAGGAGCCTGCAATTCCCTTGTGCGCACTGCCAGCTGCACCCAACAGCTTCGACACTGTCCGAGGCAGGAACATCCAGCTCCTCTCCCCTGTCTCATATCTCCAGCCAGTGCCTCCTACTGGCCAAACCTAATGAATCCTGTTGGCAAGGAGCTTGGGAAATGTAGTTTGCAAACTCTCAGCTTTAGCTACAAGCAAGTGTGTCTCATCCTATGGAGGGCCTCAGAAGCTACCGATCCTAAGGATTTTACTGTGGGCTTCTTCTTTCTCTTTGCTGCATCTTTGTCAAAGCAGTGAATAAAGTTTAAATAAGTTAATCTGTTGCCAAGCAACTCACTTTTATATCAGCACACTTCTCATTGCTAATGGTGGCATTTTTTTTATTTCTTCAGTGACAAGATACTGGCAGGTTTTAAGGAATTATACATACACCTACAATACTGGGAGGTTTTTTTTTTCTTCTTCTTCTTTTCTAAAAATGTGCTGACTTCTATTACCTTAAAGGCCTCTCTGAAGCTCAAGAGTGAAGTAGCACGTCTCTTTTCCAAACCTCATGCACGTTAGAGATGTTGCTTGTCTATTTTATAGGCTTTTCACTTTCCTGTTCTGAAAATGAAATAAATTCGGTGCCTTAGATAAAACTATGGGACCCTCCGTCTTCTCTTTTTCTTTTTTCAGTGTTTTTCTGTTGAATATTAGCCATATTCCAGATTGTGCTTTGTTCCTTGAGAAAAGAATGTTCCAAGCTAGGTGATGAATCAGAGATTTTTGGACACTGCCATTGAGCCGCAATTTGGTCTTTCAATTAGAAAAGTTTCAGTTTATTCTTCACTTGAAGAAATTTATACACACGTATATAAGTATGCATTTTTTCACATCTACACTGTGTCTGGAGCGATTGAAGGGATGGACATTTGTTGATCGTTCCATTGCCAGGTGCTGGTCTCAGCACTTTTATTCACTATTACAGCCTCATGTTGGCTTTTCGTGCTTTCTCCTTAGGTCTCATTGCTCCCACTTTACAGATGAGGAAGTGAGTAGTGGAGAAGTTAAGTAACTTGTCAAAGTCGCACCAGTCCTCGTTAGGACAGGAATCGAACCCAGGTGCGTTGGCGATGACGGAGAGGCCTTGCCGCTGTCCTGTGGCAGTTCTCACATCAAGGGGCACACGCAGCGCGTGCTTCGGGCTTGTGACTGTGGTGCAGTTGATGAACTCTGATATCCTCTTTAATTCTGAGTTCATAAAATTTTATACTATTTTAGTTTGGTTTGAAGTGTTTTTTTTTTCTCACTGTAATCCTCACCAAAATACTTTCACATGCCTAATTATAGCACAACAATAAGTCTCCAGAGATGGAGGGATGGTGCTATGAACAATCACTCAAGAATTCTCATCGTTGTTGCCATCTGTGATAGCAGCCGTCCCGAACGGGGCACACGGTGAGCATATTGTAAAGACGAGGTACTGAGCTACGGCAGCGCATATGGCTGTTCTACCAATAGGACAGTTTGGCCTGTCGTTCAGGAAAAGTAAATACACTGTGCCATTCCATTGTCTTTAATATTCACAGACTTGGCTAAAAATAACCTCAGTTTTAACCCTAGTTTATCTCCTCTCTGTAATTATTTTTGATTTGTTTCCATAACTGAACATTTTGAAAGCAATAGTAAAAAAGAGCACACATTTCCTTCTGTTATTTCATTTGTTGGGCTGACCGAAGCTTCTAAGATGGGAGAGCAAAATCACCTTTTGGTTAAGTGTGTTCAGATCCTTCAACCAAATGCACTAACCTTGCTCCGTGCGGCCACCTATTGCCACCACAGCCTAACTGGAACCATGTGCTACTGTGTCTTAAAGTAGCTTCAGTATATTAAAGTGCCACCACCCAAAGAAATATAAAAACTTAACTATCAACTATTAGGGGTCATTAAACAGGAAATGTTCGATTCCAAATCAAAAGTTTAGTTTATTATATCTCAAATAAGCAGTACAATTAATCAAAGTATGCACTGAATTATCGACACAGTTTTGCCATCTTAACGGTAGCTTGTTTATGCCAGCATCCAAGAAGCCTGGAGAGCGAGTGGCAACGAAATTGAGAAAGACGTTTTCCGCAGCTTGTTGAGAATTGAATATTTTCCTTGCAAGAAGTGGTCCAAAGCCTGGAAGAAGTGGTAGTTAGATTGGTGCAAGGTCTGGTGAATACGGTGGATGGCAGAGAGTTTCCAAGTCTTGCCTCTGTAGTTTGAGCACTCTTCTTTGTGCGACAGGTGGTATCTTGCAAGAGGATTGGCCTGTCTCTATTGACCAACCTTGGCTGCTTAATCGCAAACATCCTGGTCATGTCATCCAATTGGTTGCAGTAAACATCCACTGTCATGGACTGACCAGGTTTCATGAAGCTATAGTGGGTAATACCAGCGCTGGACCACCAAACAGACACCATTAGCTTTTTTTTTTTGTAATTTCAGCATATTATGGGGGTACAAATGTTTAGGTTACATATATTGCCTTTGCCCCACCCAAATCAAAGCTACAAGTGTGTCCATCCCTCAGACAGTGTGCACCACACCCATTAGGTGTGAGTATACCCATTCCTCCTCCCCCCTCCCAACTGCAAGACATCAATGATGAATGTTTTTACTGTATGTGCCTTTTTAAATGAATATTCAGTTTTGGATTGTGTTTCAGCACTTCATCTTTATCCAACCATTGTGCTGAATGCCTGCAATTGTCAAGAAGAATCTATTTTTCATCACACATATCAATCCAGTGTAGAAATTGCTCACTTTTATATCAGGACAGCAAAGAAAGGCAAGCTTCGAGGTGATTTCTGTTCTGATGCTTGTTTAATTCATGCTGAACCCATCTGCCCAACTTCTTTACCTTGCCAATTTGTTTCAAATGGTCCAATATTGTTGAAATAATAATGTCAAACCTTGCTGTTAATTCATGCATAGGTTGAGATGGATTCACTTCCATTATAGCTTTCAGCTCATCATTATCCACCTTGGTCTCAGGTTGCTCACATGGCTCATTTTCAAGATTAAAATCACCAGAATGGAACTTCTCAAACCATCGACATACTGTGTGTTCATTAGCCACATCCTTCCCAAACATTTCGTTGACATTTCAAGTTGTCTGTGCTGCATTGGTTCCACAATGGAACTCATATTAAAAGAAATAACAACTTTTTGACTTATCCATGGTTTCACAAAAATTGCTCTAAAAAAAGTTGAAAGATAATTACAAGCCAAAGAAAGAAGGGTGATATATCTTCACAATAAAAAAAAAAAAGAAGTGTCAAAGTGAAATGTCTGAAATATCAACTGGCAAACTTAGTACTTAATGAAATTGGACATTTCATACTTAATAACCTAGTAGTTAAACTCTGAGTGGGAAGTTACTGAATAGGTTTACAAAGGTACAAAGGTAAGAAGCAAGGGTCATTGTCAAAGTGAATCGGGGCACAATTTGAGTGGCTAAGTTTCAAAATGCCTCCTTCTAGACCTGATGTGACATTTTTTAATCTCTAATTCATACTCTTTCACATGAGAAAAAAAATGTGTTCTATGAAAACAAGCATTGGATAAGTGCATGTTGGAGAGAAGGGATAGGTAAGGTAAGTTTCACACAGTTACATGAACAGCTTCCCTGGTCCCTGCTTCTGGGCTTTGGGAGAGTTAAGCTGGAGGGTTTTCTTTTATATGAGATTACGTTGTATTTACTCATTCTACTCTTTGTGTCATGAAATATTTGATGGTACACTGTTACAATGTAATAGCATCTTCCATATTAATTATTCACTTCATACTCACAACAGCCTCTCTCCCTTCCATACCTTATAATTCATTAAGGTGGAGATGAAGTCTCACTGTTTCCTCCCCTTCTGGCTCCACCCTCTCCCACAGCACCCAGCACAAGCAGGCATCATCTCATATGCAGTTCTAGAAGGAGCTGAGATTCTCTGCCTCTTTTCTCCTTTCTTGGGTCTGTCTACCTGCAGAGAGGATTGGCTTTTAGAGGGAAGTTGTGACTTTTTGCACAAAGGGATCCATGCTGACAGTGACTGGACAATTCTATGAGTCAGTGTGGGAGCCGACTGCTGCCACAAAACTAAGTAACTGTATTTTGAATTTCATCACGGGTCCTGGGTCCGATGACTCTCTCTCTGTGAGTCTGAACTTTACCAAAGAGATGGTTAGCTGTCGACACCTCCAAATCATACAAGTGCCAATGGTGAGCCACTCACAGTACTAATTATACATATTCACTCATTCCATACTTATAAAAACCCCACAAATAACAAATGGGGAAATGATGCTTCCAGGAATTAAGAAAAAAAAAGAAAAAACTTGCCAGAGTTAAATACCTAATTAATGTCAGAGTTGAGTCAAATCCAGCGCTGCTTGACTCCAAAGTGCATATCGTTTATACAACAATCTACAACCTTTGATGATCATTTTCTTTGTCCTGCTTCCACCTTTTCAATTGTATTTCTAGTTGACCCATTCAAATACCTATCCCAAACCTATCGAAAGAACATCTCCCCTATGGTTCCATTCTGGGTACCACATTTTAATACCACATTATTTCCATCACACCACTGAACAGAGCCTGTTGAGGAGGGACAGGTCACAGAGTTCTCCTCTAGCTCTTTCATTCTGTGGGTGACCTGAGATGGCCTCTTTTCTTTATTACTGAGAACCTATTTATACCACAGTGATTCTTATATGGGAAGAAGTGGATTTGGACAGAAAAGAAACCTTTTCAAGGAAAACAGTCATCATTTGAGTTCAATACTATGACCAAGTTTGTATGTTTCCTTTCCATTCACTTATTTATTATCTCCTTTATAAAAGACACTTGATGTTGATGGACACTTAGGTTGCTTTCCTGTCTTGGCTATGGTGAATAGTGCTGCAATGAACAAGGGGTGGGGGGAAGAAAAAGGTTCTTTATGTTCTTTTTATGAACGTGGTTAAGAGGCAGAGTTAAGGTTAGGAATAGCTGCTGTCCTTCTCTTGGTTAAACAGGCAAGCTGCTGGACTTAGTTGGAGTGAAATCAGACACTGTGTTTCCTCCCTTTGACGGACCATACACTCCAAAGTTGCTGATTATACTCTATAATAGAAAAAACAATCTTCAGATTATAAAAACTTAGAGTAGGAGAAACAGTCCAGATCTCTCTGCTTGATGAGATTTTTATCAGCCATGTGGAACTACTTTACGTTACTCAATCACTGTAACACTGAAGTATTTTAAAATTCTGAGCCATGTGCAGCCACATGCCAAACACGGACTCAGCAAACCGTCCGCTGCGGTGTTCTCATGGCATCCCAGGCCAAGGACCCACAGAGATCCTGGATTTGCAAACCAGAAAGAGCGGCACTTCATCAGGGCTTCGGGAAGACCCCCAGGGATGGGGAGGCCTCCTGCTTTTCTTTCTTCCTTTCTGTGTAAGCTCCCCAAGTGCATATTTTAGTCAGCTGGATAATCACTTAATACGCGTGAGTTTCTCCAACACTGCGTTTAATGAGAATCACACAGGTTGTTGGGGGAGCCGGAGAAGAGGTAGAGGACCGAGCAAAGCAGAACGGAGGGGAGCGCAGTCCTTGGGGATGGTGCACATTCGGACTGGGAATGATCTCCGCCTGCTTCTGGTCCAAGGACACTGTCATTCATTCCCTTCTGATACTTGTATTTAGAGCAACATGCCAGTCCTAACATAGATGCTTTTTAAAATCATCTCTTTGCACAGAGAGTTCCCTCTTCCTGAAACACTGTCCCACCCACATCTGCCAGCTAAATTCTTCCCATCCTGACATTCAGCTCCAATGTTACTTCAGGGAAACTCATTCCTTCCACATCACACCTCTCTGTGCCTTCTGGCCCCTTACGTGCGTCTGCATTAGGTGGAATTCTAACTGTGAGTGCCCCTAGACCGCAGCTCCGGGAGGAATAGCTCTGTCTTAGCGATTTCTATATCCCTAGGAGTCAGCACAATACCTGGGAAAGAGCATCCCCCTAGAAATTTTAACTTTAATAAATTATTGGATGAATAAATGATCATAATTAAAAAGTTATCATCTGTAGTGTGTAGGTGTATGTGAATTGCCAGTCTATTCTTTTGCCTAAACCCTATACCTGTGTATACCTGATGTATACCTATACCTGATGGAAATCTATATCTGTATATGCCACAGGTCCTCAAACTGAGCATAACTAACATTGCATTCTTTAAATTCTCCCAGTACCTCTCATAACCTAATATTATTCCTCCATTTCCTAGTTCATCCATTTTCTGTCCAACACTCTACGTTTGGAGTCATGAATTTCTTTCTGTCTTTTCTTAAGTGCAATGTGTCATTAAACCTTCATAAATGGCTTTTCTATTCATGGCCTCTTGCATTGTGAAATACCTTGCATAGAGTTTCCAGGACGATTTAAAAAAAAATCTCTGGCCATTCATTCCCCTGTTGTTACTGTCATGGCATCTCCCACCCAGTGGGCCCCTAAGTGATCATTGCTCAGCTTGTCCCTAGCTTCTGGGCTCTTGCTTTGCATTTCGGCCATATCCAGTGGGATTCAGTGCCTTGAGAGGGGTTCCATGTAATACTGCTTCTGGGTCTGCTGTATTTGGACAGTAAGCAATTAGACTTAATCCTTGCTAAGGGACAATTTTGCTTATACGATATAATTTAGAAGCCAACTCTGAATGGTGTTATAATTATGGGTATAACTTAGATTCAACAAATATTTAGTGAGCATAAAATGGTGTGTATATAAAGACAAAAAATTCAAGATTTCTGCCCTTAAGAGTACATGCTATGTCAAATCAAGAAGGTGAACATATAAGTAATTTCATAAGAGTGTGATAAATACTGTATGTGCATACGAAGGCTGTGAGCACACAGGAAGAAAGCATCAGTGGCTCTGCTTGGTTAGAGGCAGGTTTCAAGGAAAGCCACGTAGAAGAGACAGCATCAGACTGGAAGCAGAATGAGAAGCTGTGGATGCTGTCTCAGCAGACAATTAGAAAAAACATTATAGGCAGAGAGAACAATACCTAAAATATCAAAGTTTTTTGGAACCAGCTGTGGTTATGGTTTTCCAATATTACCAATTTCACTTTAGGTAAGTTACTAAACCTGCTATTTCATTTTTGTTGCTTCTAAATTGATTCTATTAACATCACCAAGGAAGGTCTTGGTGTTGAGGAAATGATATTGTGGAATGTCACTGGTCTAGTGCATGGTACACAGAACGTACTCACAAATTTCAGGTCTGAACTAGCAGATTCGTGGCTTAGTCACAGAATACAAAGGACACGGTGAGGGCAGCAGAGTTCGGCATTTTCATGAGAATGTTCAAAGTTAAAATTGCTGGGGAACAAACGGCACGGAAGCTTGGCTGGCTGTTTAGGCCTTGGGAGAGGCGATTATGGCCAGGTTTTGTGGTGGTGTTTTTTGTTTTTTTTTTCTCATTTAGACCGTCACACTGAAGTATTGGGGTGCTCTTCTCCCCACTCCCTTGAGAACTCTCCCATCTGGGGATATTCATGTTGTTGGGGACTTTAGCGGGGTTCTCAGAGCTGAGGTCCCTTGCTTCAATGGGAACGGTGTCACCATTTTCTCAGCGCAGCCGAGCGTCAGCCGTGACAGCGTGCCCTGGCTAGCTTTTCGGCAGCGCAGTTGGAAACGCTCTGCAGCTGACCGTCCACCCAGGGTTAACGCTTCACATGACTGAGGTTACATCGGCGAAGGCAGATTCCAAGAGGAATGAATTATGTACAGCTGTTTCCAAATGCATCTTTCCCCATTCCCTGTCCTGGGCCTCCCAAAATTGCCTTCACGCATGTGTACCGCACACATGGTCATACTCTGGACCCTGGAAAAGAATCCTCCAGAACACAGCAGGTGAAATAAACACCTCCCTCCAGGTATCTGATAGAAAACCAGTGAGCTGCTCGTGTTCCCTCCATAGCTATTTTTATTTTTAAGGTCTCCTGAACAGCAATAGGGCCAAAGTCCAAACTTCCCAAATTCAGGGTATTAAGTTACTGTTAATAGGGCCGCATTCAAACTACTGCTCTGCGGACTGACCCTCTGGCTTGTGGTTTTGTTTTTTAACTCCACGCTCAGGCTTGGAGCAATAAGGTTAGCCACCTGAAACAACAACATTTGCCTAATCTAGTGCGATCTATTTCCCCGGCGAAGATTGCCTTCTGTGTTATTTTATTTTTAAAGGGAGTTAACATTTAACGCGCACATTAGCTCGTTCCTGTCTCCCTGAATGGGTCTGTTTGTTTCAGCGCGTCCCTCCGCCCACGCTGCTGAGCCCTGCTTTCCCCAAGGTTCAGAAAACCCTAAATATTAATGAGGGCCAAAGACCCATGCATCGGCAACCCCTTCCCCACTGCGCACTCCATTAAACACAATATCCGGAGGCATTTTATAACTTGGGAAACCAGACCAGGAAAAGTATAGCACAATTATAACTGGGCATGATGGTATTTTTTTAAAGTGTCATTGATGTAGAAGGGATTGGTAACATTTGGCCAGTTGGTAGCTTGTATTAAGCATCTCAGAAGGTGACTAGAGCTGAGTGGCTCTCCTAGTGATCAGCAGTGGCAGCATTGCCTGGGAAAATCGTTAGAAATGCACATCACTGGATCCTACCTGGATCTGCTGCATCAGAAGCTCATCAGAGATTCTAGGGTGGGGCCGAGCACCGGTGATGTGTACACAGCCTCCCTCCCTTGTAGACCATAACAGCCCGTGTTAGAGAAACACGAGTGTAATTCAGGGAGTGTGGGGCCAGGGCTCACACCGTCTTGGGTTCTAGTCCCATCTCTGCTGCTGATTGGCTACTGATCCGAAGCATGTTTTGTAATATACCTGTCCTCGTTTATAAAATGGTGATAGTAATGCAACCCATTCTACATGACCCCTTGAGTAGTAGTGGTGTTAATAATCAATAAGAAATTTTTAATAGTATTAAATATTTTTAAAAAATATTTTATTTTTATTTTTTGCTAACTCTAAACTTTTTTTTTAATTTCAAAAAATGCAGAGGGTACAAGCGTTTTTGTTACGTGAGTAAGCTGTATGATGCTGGAGTCAGGGCTGTCAGTGTGCCCAGGGAAGTGAACACATTTGAAAGCGCTTTGAAACCACGAGAGCGCTTCCCGTGGTGAACGTCTACGACAGCGCTGTATCGTGAAGATCTCCTTACTCAGTCTCCCCGGCTATCACAGGACATCTGAAATTCAGGACAGATAGTCTTACCACAGGGCAAGTTTATTATGTCCCATCAATGGCAACAACAGAAGCAGTCGTTCCAGTGATTAGTAGACAGACAAAACAAAAGGGGTGCTTCAGTGGAACTCGAGGAACCTTGCAAGATGAGTCTGACGAGCTGAAGTCATAGAATGTGCCTCTTGGAGCCGAGAGAGCAACGCGTGGTCACTGATGCAGAGCTGAGCATGCACAGGTGAGTGCGCGTGTGTACAAATGCCTGTGTGTGAGCGAGAGAGACAGGGAGAGGCAGAGAGAAGAGAAGGGGGAGGAGAAAAAGAGCGGCAGAGTAGAAACCCTGTTATGGCATCGTACAGTTTCCGTTAATTAGCAGCAGCCCTAACCACAGGCCCCACCTGTGCCTAATGGAACTTTCTCATGCACAGAATACTACACCCCACTCAATCCTCACCCAGCCTGCTTCGTTGACATGGGAGGAAACTGAGGCCCAGAGGTTGTAAATTCTCTCTCTCACGGACATTGGCAGGAGAAGAAGCTGCAGAAGAAGCTGAAGGAATGGCCACAGGAGCCAAGGACAGATGGGGGGCCCTGATGCTCGTGGTCCTGTTGGACAATTGACTCCCCATGGATCTCGCTGCCACCTGAGCAAGGCAGCACTGTAAGCCGGGATGGCCACGCAGACTCAGCGCCTGTGTGTCCCGGCGGCAGCAGCTCTCGGTTGCTGGACACGTTGAGTTTCTCTTTGTGCCTCTCTGGCTGTATTTATTCTTATCCATACAATAATATACCAGCTAAGCTATTTAAATCAAAAATCGTCTCCTCTAGCACAGCGGGGGGGGGGGAGGGTTGGCAGGGGCAATATATGTAACCCTAACAATATCTGTACCCCCATAATATAATGAAATAAAAGAAAAAAAATCCTCTCCATCCCAATCACCTTCAATATATAATATTTTTGCAATAATTTCTTTCATCCCTTTTCCACATTTTTCATACAGTTATAAATGTAGCACACATATCACTTTGACCTTTGCTTTTTTTTTATGGCTATTATCTAATAAACAATTCCACTTGTTGCTATGGTGTTTCCACAATGTTCATTTTAATAGCTACATAATATTTTATTCAAGGAACACACCATAAATTATTGAACCATTTGTGGGTTTTTTTTAAGTTGAACTCCCATTTTGTGCCAAAATATTTGTGTAAATATATATTATAATTCATTCCATTTTTACCATGCCTTTTGGTGCTTGCGGCTAATATTTTATTTCCTCTTCTGTTTTGATAGAATTTGGAAGGTAAGTACGCTATTTTTAATAGGATGCTCATTGTTATCATAAGACGTTCCACAAACATTCCGAATACTATGATGTTCTATTTATACCCTTCTAGCCAAACACACCAACACTCGGCTCCCTTTTATGGAGTTTTGTGCATTTTGGCTCTTCTCCCTCTCCTCTCCTTTCCCATTCCTCACGGGTCTAATCTGGGGAGTCTGACATCCCTCCCTAACCACGAGCGCACCCACACACGCGCACGCATACACACACACGCACATGCACACGCACACACACGCACACGCACACTGGCTTGCCTCGTGTGTCCTGTTTCTAGTCCAAAATGGGCTAGACTGCCGGAGTTTATCTTCTCGCTTTTTCACTACTCTTCTTCTCCTCATCTTGCTGAAATAATTGCCTAGCCCATTCCTTTCTTTTTAAATTTAGTCCTTGATTTCATCACTCGTATTAAATATTCTCTTCAAGGATTTTCCCCTCTGTTCAATTCTTGCTCTTAATGGGTTTGGGGAGACTTGGGAGTCCCAGGCAGTAGAGAGCACATGGGGCGTATGAAAGGCGGCTGCGGGCACAGCGCTGGCATCTCCTTCCTTACTCTGACCGCTGTTGAATGAGCCCGTTTGCAACCCTCACTGCTCTCCCTCGTTTAAAGACACGCGTGTATACGTTAAATGTTAACACTCTCTTCTCCAGCTTCGTTTACCTTTATAATCAACAGTATTCCCTTTTCAAAGTCCTGGATCTATTGTTCTCTTATTGTATTTTATATATTTTACAGGATGCCTCCACTTACTTTCTGAAAAGAATGGAAAAATAAATGAATGTATTTCTACATGATTGAATGCACATAGACTTGAAATTAAAAATTCATGGAAAGATATTCCCTGCTGTGGCAACTCAGATAAAATTTACTTTTAAAATCCAGAGGAATAGAATGCCAGAGTAAATTTTATTTCCAAGGCCTTGGCCCACCGTACACCTGTTGGAAGTCCTGTGTTTGATACTTACTTCCTGAAAGGGGAACTCCTGGTGAGAACAGAATTCCTAGTCTTGGGAGTCGCTGCTGAAATTCTCTCCTGAGTGTCATAATGGATGCTGCTGGTAAACTGTGGCACTTGTCATGCCTTCTCCCTGGAAGAGGGAACATTGCAGAATTGAGGATTTTTTTTTTCTTGGGGTGGCAGAAACTGGCTAGCTATTTACCAAATCTATTTCCTTTTCTTTCTGAGCATGCAGCTGGGAGACATTTCCAACCTTCCTTAATTTAGGCAGGGTCTAGTGGTGGAGTTCTGGCCCCTGGATGTGTGCAGAAGTGGTAAGTGCCACCCTCTTCCTGGCCTCCAAAGGTCGACTACACATCACTTCCTACACTCTTTCCTTTTTTTCCCAGCTTCATAGAGATGCCTCTGGCAGTTGTTTTGGAAAACACATATTGAAGACACAGAAGCCACAGCATGGCAGCAGACTGGGTCCCAGAAACTTGAAAGAAAGTCATGCACTAATGAAGAACACAATTTGGGGATTTATGTGAGTAAAAAAATAGACTTCTATAATGTTGCTGCCTTTACACATTTTTTACTTGTTTATTATAAATAGTGTTACTCTAATAAAATACAACATCAACACAATACTTAAACTGGTCTCATTATGAACCCCAGATCTCTTATCGTTGCAGTTTAAGTCCAGCCTGCTGATATAAAGCTAGGCAAGTGCCTTCCAGAATCTAACATGCATGATTTTGGGTCACTTATTTCAGTTGCTATTGAAGATCCCACATCCTTTTTCCTTTTGAATGATTTCACAGGCACCATTATATAAAGTGTAAATAAAGAGAGAAGAGGTATCTAGGGTTTTCAGTGCCTCTCCACCTTCCCAGGATCCCTACATAGTAATCATTTAAAATACAAGACAATCCAATATAGTGACATGAAGTTTTCCATGAACTCAAAGGACCAATGAGAATAGACCTTTTCTATTAATACAGTATTGATGAACAAAGTAGGTGCTTCCCAGAGTAAGAACAATGCATTCTAATTGAATTATTACATTCACCAGACATTCTAGAGACAAAGTACTTTTTCTCTTTTTTAAGGTAACAATTTTGTCTTTTAAAATGTGCATTTCCAGCTTGACATAACACAACTTTTTCTTTCATTTGTCATGTACAAAGGGAGCGATTTATTTTCTCTGGAGTCCCAGCATCAATCCTCCTCTATGCTTGTGCTGATGAGGCGCACGCACGTGTGGGAACAAGTTCTGTGATTGTGCAGCTTCTCCCAAGAGTGCGGAAAGGGATGCTGGCGGGAGGTGACGAGGTGAGTGTTTTCTTCAGCGCCGTGGGCCACCGTGAGATGCTGCAAGAAGAGAGCCAGTGAATCTGTGGGTGTTGAGCTGTTGGAGAGTCTGAATGCAGGTTTTTGTTTTTTTTTTAATTTACAGTTTAATAGAACCCAGCTGACACGGAGCTTTTTTTGCACATCATGTTTATGAGATATGAGTCAGTGATGACATATCTGTAAGCTATTCCAGGGAGAGGGGAGCCTCCAAGGCAGGCGGCCGCCGGTTTTGCGGGAAGCTTAGCCAAGCGTGTTGCTCTAGCCCATGGGGTGGATTCTTTCCCAGCTTTGGTGAGACAAGGAAATCTGCAGAGCACGTTCCAAGGTGCGGCTTTTTCTGTGAGAAGGTGAAGCCAGAAAACGGCCTGGTTTGGTCCTTGTCATCCTGACTCTCCAAGCTGTCCAACTGAGGCCTTGGCTGTGAAAGGTCATCCTGAGGGTGAAGCACACTCAGCTGTCATAGCAGTTAGGGGCCTTTGTTTAGTTTTAGCTTCGTGGGTTTTTTTGTTTGTTTTTGTTTTTGAAGCTTTTGAAAGTCTTTCCTGAAAGTGGTTCCTCGTAGTAGCAGGGGAGGACAACTTCGTTGTTTTCTAAAGAAAACTGATTCTTTGAACCTCCCAAATGCAAAATCAAGGATATTTTTCTTGTACCTCTGTCCTATTCTGGCCATTCATGCTGGCCCTCATGAGACTTCTGTCCTTACTATGCCATCAAAAGTGACTCGTGGTCCTTGAATGGCTTTATTAAACATCGGGTGAGAAATAAGTATGTAGTCATGAGGCGTAGTAAATAGCAAACTATCCTCAGAGCTCCTAAATAAGCTGAACATTTCATGAGAGGGAAAGAATTGTAGGTATTTTGCCTTGAGGAAGAGAATATACTCTCCATAAATTGAAATTTTGTCTTTTAACTTTTAAAAATCTCATATTTTCATTGGGAACTAGAAATGAGGTCATCTTTTTCTTTGGACCTATATTGGAAAATACAGAGACAAATGTAATCCAGTTATACAAGAATCGATGGACACTTGAGTAGGTTTGTTTTTTTTTTTAATGAAAAATCACCTGTGCACTATAGTGTTAAGCTTGACTCAACTGAAAAATGACCTTTGTCATTGTTCGATGCCATATGGCATTACACGAAATGCCTTACCTCAATGAGAGAGTATGATTCAGGGGCCCAAACATACCATCAGTGATCATGGCTAGAACCAAGGTTTTTAAAAGGTAAGGTTACATTCCAGAAAGTGTTTTCCAGGAATAATATTAATATGTGTAAATATTGCTTAGAATTCTTATTTAGTAAGTTCTTCTATTATCCAGAAGGCTCGCTTCTGTTATTCAGGGTCTGAGTAGTGCTCTGACTTAGTTATGTACAAAATACAATTTAATGGAGGGAGGAGAGAGAGAGAGAAAACGAGAGAGGGACCCACTCTGACAGAGGCATCTGCTACAATAACCTTTGTATCTTACTTTGTAAGATCGGCTGAAGTTGATCCTGACCTGCCCCAGGCTTGACTGTGGAGCAAAGCAGAGCATGAAAACAGTAGTACGTCATCACTGGAGATAAACTCTGCCGCTTTCTTCATTAGTTTGCTCCATCAACTACACCAGGTGCATCCTACTCCGTTCTGAGCAATAACATTTAAAAGTAAAATTGGTACATGCAGAAGACTGAAACAGGATCTGCACCTTCCACCTCTCACAAAAATCAACTCACAGTGGATAACAGACTTAACCTAAGGTGTGCTATATGTATACCATGGAGTTCTACTCAGCCACAAAACACAACAGTGATATCGTCCATTCTACTAAGTGAAGTATCCCAAGAATGGAAAAACAAGCACTACATGTACTCACCATAAAATTAGTATTAACTGATCAACACTTAAGTGCATATATAGTGATGACATTCATCGAGTGTCAGGCAGATGGGAGGGGGAGGAGGGGATGGGTATATACACACGTAATGGGTGCAGTGTGCACCGTCTGGGGGATGGACATGCTTTAAGCTCTGACTTGGGTGGGGCAAGGGCAATATATGTAACCTAAATATTTGTACTCCCGTAATATGCAAAATAAAAAATAGAATTTTAATCAAGATTAAAGTAGTTGCTTTTATTCTTAATTTTAGATTTTAAAAATCATGAATATTTTAAATTTTATTGAATATTTTTCTGTAACTGTTAAGATTAACTTATGTTTTACAACTAATTTATTAATATGAATGATTCCATTAAAAAATTTCTAATATTAAAATATCTTTGCTTTCTTAGGCTGAACACAACTTGTTACTATATAACTGCATTTTGTTTTTTAATACATTATTTATGTTTTTCCTTTTATTTTAAAGTAAAATTGCCTTTTGTTTTCCTTTATTATGCATTTTTTTCTGGTTTTACTATCAAGATTATAACAAACAACATAAAATGATTTGGGTATAATTCTTTATTTTTCAGTTCAGTGGGTCAATTTGAATAGTAATGGAAATAATCTTTTGTGGAATTTATTTCAAAATCAGTCTGGAGGCCACAGAAATAGCTTCCCATAATTACATTTACAACAATTACACTTTGCATTGAATTTGTATTTTTCTAGAGTCATAATTTGAGTAAAACTGTCCAAAATAGTTTGTGCTTACTACATTTAAGGAGTCTTTAAAAAGTTCATCAACAATATGCATTATGAGAAAACACACATGACTTCAACTTTTTTGCACCAAAATAAACTCATGTTAACTTGTTATAATATGTCTGAACAGGATCTTAGTTTGAGGCACTAAGAAAGATAAGACATCAGTTACATCAGTTTGAAAAGAGGCCTGTCAAAGCAACATGTGTTCTCATAAACTTGAAGCAAGAACAAACATCAAATTGATGATGAAGCTCGGGTAGAAGAGTGGTGAAGTCATTGATGCTTTCTGAAAAGTTATGGGGACAATGCTCCAGGAAACTGGCAGCTCACCAGTGGATAACTTGTTTTAACTAGGGAGAGGATGATGTTGAAGATGAATCCACAGTGGCAGACCAGCCACATCATTTTTTGAGGAAAAAAAAATCTTGTTTTTGTCCCCATTGAAGAGGAACAATGAGTAACAGCAGAAACAATAACACCATAAATGTCTCAGTTGGTTCAGCTTACACAATTCTGACTGAAAAATTAAAGTTTAGCAAACTTTCCACTCTGGGTGCCAAAATGGTTGTACCAAGATCAGATGCAGACAAGGGCAGAGCTTACAATGGAAAACTTAAATAAGTGGGATTAAGATCCCAAAGCATTTTTTCTAAGAGTTGTAACAGGAGGTGAAACGGCTGTACCAGCACCATCCTGAAGACAAAGCACAATCAAAGCAGTGGCTACCGAGAGTGGGGATGGTCCAGTCACTGCAAAGGCAGACTGGTCAAGAGCAAAGGTCACAGCAACAGTTTTGGGGGATGCACAAGGTATTTTGCTTGTTGACTTTCTAGAGAGCCAAAGAACAATAGCATCTTCTTATTATTCAAGTATTTTGAGAAAGTTAGCCAACGCTTTAGCAGAAAGATGCCTGGGAAAGCTTCATTAGAGAGTCCTTCACCATAACAATGATGCTACTCATTCTTTTCACCAAAAAATGGCGATGTTGTGAGATTTTATGTGGGAAATCATGATGCATCCACCTTACAGTCCTGATTTGGCTCTTTCTGACTTTTTTTGTTTGTATGTTTGTTTCCTAATCTTAACAAAATCTGCAAAGGGTACCCATTTTTCTTCAGATAATAATGTAAAAAAGACTGCATTGGCATAGTTTAACTCCCAGGACCCTCATTTCTTTGGAAATGGACTAAATGGCTGGTATCATCACTTATTAATGCAAAAGTGTCTTGAACTTGATGGAGCTTATGTTGAGAAATATAATTTATATTTTTGTTTGTTAATTACATTTTTCCACAAACCTTTTAAAGTATCCTCATGGTCTGAGGTGTTGGATATTTAAAAACATCTTTTATTTTGTTTTTCTTCTGTCAATTTTATTTAACAGATTACTAAAATATTTTTTTTCCTTTTTTTCAGTAATTTTTGGTTGGTCAATTGTTTTCTGAAAAACTGGGTTGTCAAAATTATTTGCAAAACTATTCTTAGTGTTTTACCATTTATTTTATTTACTACTCTAATCTCATTTTTGTAGCTATATATCCTTTCTCCCTTCCCTCCCCCTCTCTTATATGAGGCTGATACATCCCCTCAACATACTGCTTTATCTGTATCTCACAGGTTTTGATAGGTAGTATTTTGTGTGTTAATATATAAATAGTTTTAAACTTCCAACAAGATTTTTTACTTGTTCTAAGTATTTAAGCATTGGGTTTTTGTCGGGTTGAGTTAATCAAGTTAATACCCCTCTCATCATCGGTCTAATAAGGTATATTGTCTTGTTTTGTGTAATTTCTCCCTTTTATCCTCATGCTATTCTCACTCTTCCTCCACTATCACCAGTTATTCTAAGAGCTTGGTGATCTTTTGTTGGTATGTGCTTTCTAAATTGTAAATGGCTATTTCATGCTTGCACCTCAATGTGTAGAAATGGTTATCTCTTTAATCTCCTCATATGTTTATTAGCCATAACTTTTTTCTAATCTGTAAATTGCCTACAACTGTTAAACCAAGTTTTTGTCCCAGCACACTTTCTTATATGCAAGTATTCCTCTTTCTTGGCTTAATTTTTAATTTGCTAGAATCCAAATTTAAATAATACTTTCAGAAATAGCCTGTGAATGATACATATTTTGAGGCTTTGAATATTTAATACATTTTTATTTTGCTTTTAAATGTAAAAGAATGCTAGATGGATTTGTAAGAAATAAAATTCTAAGTTTTCCAATACATTTCTCAGAATTTTAAACATAAATCCCTATTGTCTTTCATCAACCTGGGTTGCCAATGATGGCCTTTCTATGAGAAACTTAATCATTATTTAGCAACAGGAATTTTCACTCTAACTCTTAGACTTGTTCTGAATCCACACTATGCTGGACCAACTGAACATTTGTTGGCATTCCTTCCTCTTGCTTTTATTGTTTCTTCTACTATATTTTATATACCTAGAATGCCTAGTATAAGGATGCTGGATCTTTTGGATTTACCCATTGTGTTTCTAAACTTCTTTTTCATCCAATTTAAATAAATATATTTTTAAGGATAACATTAACTTATAAAAAAACAGTGCTATAAAACATAACAAAATGAATAAATAAAAACAACCATTAGGAAATAGGACATTAGCTTCTTAGAAGACCCCTTAAAAGTATTTTTTTCATGCTATTGTTGACAGTCATTTGAACTGTCTTTGGTTTGGGACTATAACAAGCAATGCTGCTTTAAACATTCTGTACAAGTCTTTTGTACATGTACATACAGCACATACATACAGCTAGGAGCAGGATTGCTTGGTCAAGGGTAGGGATATATTCACTTCAGTGGATATGGCCAGTTTTCCAAAGTGACTATACCAGTTTACACTCGCATCATCAATGTATGAGAATTTCAGTTGCTCCACTTCCTTGCCAACACTCAATGTAGATGTTTTGAGTTTTAGCCATTTTGTATGTCTAATCCAATTCCTTATGGTGTTGAGCAACTTTTCACATACTTATTGATTATTTGTATATATGATACATAAATTATAAGATACTTTTTCACACCATTTACCTATTTTTTGAGAGAGGAGATTGCCCATAATTTTTTTTAAAGTTTAGCATTCTTTATATATTTTAATTAGAGAGAGAGAGAAAGAAAAAAAAAAGAGAAGAGAAGAAATGCGGCTGAAGCATGTAGCAGGAGTCAGACCACATGTGGCCACCCAGGCCAGGAGAAGGATGCCGACATTCTTTCTAAGGTGTAATAGGGAGCCATTGAAGGATTTTAAGCAAGTAACGATGCAGGAAAACATACTGTTTTATGTAACTGTATTTAATGTATCTATTCATAGAATTAAAAGGCAAGATGGAACTTTACATAGGGAATTGGAGACTTTAAAAACAACTACAAGGAGATTCTAGATTTGAAGAATACAGAATTAAAATAAGGATGAATAGATGTGTTCCCCAGAAGATTAGACAAAGCTGAAAAGGGGAAGTTGTCAACAACGGATAGGTCAGAAGAAAATTTCCAGATGGAAGCAAAGAAACAAAAAGATAAATATTAAGAAAGAAGCATATGACACATCATCAGAAACATATATTTGAAGAAGAGGGCAGAAAGTCCCACAGAAGAAGAAATATCTGAAAAGATGACAGCAAAGAATTTTCCAAAACCAACTAAACACATCAAACCACAGATATGAAGCCCTAACAAGGGTGACTATAAAGAATATCACTCCCAGGCACGTTACTGTGAATCTGCTGCAAATGAAAGACAAGAGTAAATCCACAAAGAAGCCAACTCTGGCAGTAATAAATCATAATACCCGCAAACATGCAACAAGATTGACAGTTAATTTCTCACAGAAAAACACAAGTGAAGTCAATGATAACAGAACAATATCTTTAAATGGGGAAGGAAAATAACTGTCTACCTAAAAGTAAAATCGACTTCCAAATGAGGGGAAATGAAGACATTTTCAAATATGAAAACGCAATATTCCTTAGCAGCAAACCTGCACTAAATTACATTTTTCAAGCTGAAGGAAAAAGATAATAGAAAGAAGCTCAGAGACAGGGGAAGGAATAAAGAGGGATGAAAAGGGTAAACGAGTAGTTAAAAACATAATCAAGAAACGGTGAATATCTAGGAAGCTGAAAAATATTAATCATAGCAACTCGATGCTATACTCTCTAGAGAGTCAATTAAAATATTTTAAAAGTGTAAAACTAGCAAACTAATAGAAAAGAAACATGGAATAATAAAAAATTCTTAATCTATCCAAAAGCAAACAAGAAAAAAGAGAGCAAGAAAACAACATGGATCAATTAGAAAACGAATAGTAACATGGTAGATTTACAAATAAAAGCAGTAGCAATCATAACAAGATTATAATATTGGATTAAAAGAAACATAAGTATATATTGGTTGTAAGAGACGATCTTATTGTAGGATAGACACATTATCACTGAAATTGAATGGACAGCTCAGAAATACATCACACATAGAGGAATATTTAACTTAACGACAACGGTGGCAGTACAGGGAAGCGCAGTCTGTAATTAACAACGCTGCATCAGCTGGATATTGGCATGAAGGAAAAATACCTGACCCTACACCACACATCATGCACAAAGATCAATTCCTCGTTGATTGTAGACCCGGATATGAAAGACAAGGCAAAAAATCTTCTCGAAGATAGCATAGTAGAATATCTTAATCACTGTAGCACAGGAAATTTTTTTTTATTTTTGACTCAAAAAACATCTCTCATAAAATAAATAAATAGATTAATAAATTTAAGTACATTAAAATTAAGAATGTCCCCAAAGGACATCAATAAGGGAGTGAAAAGGCACATCACTGAATGGAACAAGATAGTTGCAGCACATAAAACTCACAGAGGGGCCAGCTTGGTGGCTCACACCTGTAATCCTAGCACTTTGGGAGGCCGAGGTTGGAGGATCGCTTGAGCTCAGGAGTTCCAGACCAGTGTGAGCAAGAGCAAGACCCTGCGTCTACAAAAACTAGAAAAATTATCCAGGTGTGGTGGCATGCATCTGTAGTCCCAGCTACTTGGGAGGCTGAGGCAGGAGCCCAGGAGTTTGAGACTGCAGTAAGCTATGATAGCACCACTGAACACCAGCCCAGGAGACAGAGCAAGACCCTATCTCAAAACAAACAAACAAACAAACAACAACAACAACCTAAGACAATGACAACAAAAACCTCTAAACTTTTTAAATACTATTTCACATCTCTTAGTCTTTTTGTATTTCACTCTGGAGAAATTTCATGGCTCAAACTCCTAGTTTGTTAATTCTTTCTTAAGTCATTTCCTACCTATTATTCAGCCCTAGTAACTTTTGTTTAAGAATCACAAATCACAGCTTTTGTACACTATTGGGTGATGACAATACTAAAAGCCCAGATTTCACCACTACACAATAGATCCATTTAACAAAATTGCACGTGTACCCCCTAAATTTATGCAAATCATAATGCAAAAAAGAATCACACTTTTAACATCTAAGATCTCACTGGTTCTTTTTCTTAAGAGACTAATTATTTTTTCCTATCTCTCCGAAATTATTAATATTGTAATTCTGTTTCCTTTCTACTATGTTATCTTCCAGAAGATTTTTTGCCTTTTGCTGTTTTTGCCTTGCCTCTTTGAATGTGGATTTTTCTTTTTGTATTTTGACTCTTTTTAATTTGGTTTATTTTTCTAAAAATGTTAATTTATTCTCACTTCTATGTTCATTTTGTTTGTGAATCCCTGTCTGACTGTAGAAATCCGTGTTTCAAAAATTTCTGTTTAGCTGATGGCACTCTTCCTTGATTTCTAGTACTTCTATGACTTTATTTATTTTTAGATGTTTCTAATTTTTTTCTGTCATTCCTAGGGACTTGGGACAAAAAGGCAAGTGGTGTGTGCACTTGGTTCAACATGTTGATCTAATCTCCTCTCCACTGTTTTCTAATTGAGTTAATTTTAGTGTTTATTGTACTACAATGTGTTTTTGGCAGTGTTTTGTTCTTTTTTCCAGGGTAGAGTTATGAGAACAGAGACCAATTTCTGTTTAGATACGAGGGGTTGAGCCTGTCTGGCAGATCCGTGCAAGAGTCGCTATAGTGAAAAGCATATTGTGCTGGTTGTCAGGGTTCCAGAGTGATATTTAGGTGGTCAGCCAGCTTGGAGACAGGTGATCGTACTACAGGGATAAATCCCTTTAAAATGTACAATTCACGACAACCTCATTAGTCCCCTCTCTGGCTTTCAATCCCTCTCATCTCATCTCATTTTACCAATGTGATAGGGATCTCTGGAAGATTTACAGGAAAGACTAGCCATCTTCAGCTAGCAATTTAAAATTCTCATGTAATTCTGACGTTCCTTGAGGGCAAAAATAACGAAAGGATGGTGAACATGACAGTTACATTGGAATTATGGAAGAGTCATTTTGATAGAGATGTTCATGTAACCAATATTCATGCCACACAGTTATAGACAAGGGCCCCTAAATGGTTGGAGATACAGCATCCTATTGGGAAGTTATCAAGTCGTTTACTGAGGACTTCTTATTTTGAGGCACCTGTTTTGGACAAAACAATTGATATATAATTGCTGTCAATAGGACAAAAAGAATAGTGTTGGAATTTCCTCTGTGAGGAAATCAGTACTTTAAACCTGCTTTCACTGAAGAAAAAGCTTATCTCAATAGGTAAAATATTTTTCAAAAAATAACTTCCTTCTGCAAATTTGTTAAAATCAAATTAATAATTAATTTTAATTTCTACGTCAAGTACCAAGGGACATGATATTTATGGGATCGAGATACCAAGGAATTGAATGTTCAGTCAATAAAGTGTGACCTTTGGGGTTTTTAAAAAATTTATTTCCTATTTACTTAAAAGCAATGTAAGACATTTCTGGTAAAAAAAATATATATATATATTTTAAGATGCAATGTAGATTTGACTGCATACCTGTTAGTCAGCCAGATGTGGTGCTTTTCTTTAAATTGTCAGGCCCTTTGTTCCCAACACTTGCTGGAGGTTTCTGAGTGTCTCCTTGCTCTTTGGATTCCTCTCATTCAACTCTCCTCCTGGTTTTGCTCCGGCAAATAGTGCCAGAAATAGTGCCTGGAGACAAAGCAACTGTCTGTCAATTTCCTCTGACCCTTGTCACATTGCACCATGACTTGTGGATAGCTATGTTCAAGTTTTCCTCCCCATCAGTTCTTCAGAAACAAAATAACAATCAAGACTATTTTTGATTCCACTGGAAGAAACTTAATGACTATCATTTGAATAGATATCTGGCAAGGACATGGTAAAGATTTTCACAGGCAAAGATGGTGGAAGAGGTGTCACGGGGGAGAAGAGTTCACCTGTGCAGGTATGTTCAGTAACGAGTAGTTTGGGGGGGCCCGAGGCAGACCCAGAGCAAGGTGACTCTCTCACGGAGGATCTCAGATGCCAGCTTACCAGGCCATGGCTCATGGACTTCCTTGTATGATCAGTTACAAACCATGGAATATATTTGACATAGTAAGTAAATCCAACCATGATTTGATTGTGCTCAAAGAAGACAATTTTGGTATCACACGTAGGGTAGATTTGTGTTGGGGTTGGTGGTGAGGGTAGACAGGAAGTAACATGGTAGAAAATGACGAAGATATATTAATAGGACAGAGTCCAGTGATGAATGCCAACCAGTGGTAAAATTATATCCTATGTAACTGAAATAAACATCATTACAAGAAATGCTGCAGTCATTGTTATAATTTACGTGTTTATTCAAAAGGATTGTCTCCTTTGTGATATGAACTAATTTCATTAATTATATTGTGGGCTCAGACTATTGCAATGGTGGGTGAAATTGGGAACTCCGTGTTTGACGAGTGGGGAGTTCATTAACAGCTTTCTCCTCGGTGGCAGCCATCAGGCAAGAAGAGACTGGACATAGTTCCCACAATTCTAGCTCTCAAACCCTGAGTTACGAATCTTCAGCTTGGCAGAGAGGGAACCAACAGGATGGAAAACACACACACACACTCAGCTTATGGATATAAAATATGTGAAAATCTAGGAGAATTTTTCTACATCTTTAAAAGACTTAAAGCAAGAACCAGCAAGAGGCAGAAAGGGCACCGAATTTGTTATCAGCTACAATTGGGTTCCATCCTGACTATGTGACACTAGGCAAGTGATTTAACGAGTATCTCTGAGCCTTTGTTTATAATTATATTGCAGCTCTGTTATGCTCACTGACAGATATTTTTTTGGAGAGGAATAGTTTCCTTACAGCAAAGACTTGAGGTAGGTCCAGGTGCCCTGTCGTGTGCAAGGCACTCCACTAATCACAGCCTTTCTGACAAGCACCTTGAAGCCAACACGTCCTGAGCAGTGGGTCAGCCAAGGGTCAGTGAGCACTAAGTGTTCTGGTAAAGCAAAAAGAAGGCTCCTGGCACGGATAGATTCAGCCTGGACCAGTCACGGGCTTTCTCTGAGCCACAATCTGTTCATCTGTAAAAAATGACACTAGAATCGTTATCAGGATTCAATCAGTCTGTGATGTCTGCACATAGTAGGTACTCAAGCCCAGTCTTTCTCTGCCCATATACCCCTGCTGTGGCTGGGAGGTTTCACCCCAGCCTCTTCCACAGGCTGGCTCTCACACTTGCCTCAGCGCTGTGCTGTGTGCTGATGCTATCGCACTCGGCGGAGATAGCTGCTGGGAGCTGACCTTCATCTTCAACTGTCAGTTTCCTGTGAACAGTTATCCCTCAGAATCTTGCAGTTTATTTAAAACCAAACGAAAGAGACACCACCCATCCAACCACACTCAGTGTGAGCTCCATTGTGCAGCTTCTTTGCTGACAATATAACTGTGGAATTGAACAGGTAGGAGCAGGAAGATGGAAGGTGAAGAAACACACACGCACACATACACAACACACACACACACTGCATTCCTCACTTGTTACAAGGGTACATCTCCAGAGAACAAACTGAAAGTTCTGTCTCAGGATCATTAAAGCTATTAAGGTGTTCCTGATGCGTATTTTATTCCATGGTGCTCAAACACTTTCTAGTAAAATGATGGATTCGATTTAACCTCAAGCTGGATTTTGATTCCATGTCCTCATGCTGAAGAGCCCTGGAGAGTTTAGCTCTGATGGCGAATTCCTTCATCGTGTGCTCCTGGAAAAGAAACAGCACTTTGAGCCTGTCCACCTGCATGAGCCTGGATGAAATCAGATTCTGAGTCTTATTTTTGGTTTTATTCTTTTAGGAAGCTGAGTTTTCCCTGGGCCCTCGTCTCTCCCCGGGGATCCGTTTCAGCAGCCCCGGCTGACTCTGAGGATTAGCAGCTCATCTTCCATTTGGATTGAGGCTCTTCTTGTTGGACAGTCTATGCAAAGGCACATGCAGTTGACAGGGGTTTGTTTTTCATGGATTTGGACCACATGCGTGCACTCTGGCATTTGTTGTTGTGATGCCATATTCCAGTGGTTAAAAAAATGTTTCCATTCATAATTCAGCAAAATGCAATGAGAGTTTACTGAGTATAAGGTTCTGTGCTAGTCCCTGGAGTAGGGGGCAGAATAGGTATTAACACAGTGGTGTACTATTCAGAGTTCACCAAAGAAACAGAAAAAAAAGTATATAAATATATATAAAACCATATCTCTATGATTATACCACTATGATTATATATGACTATAAAAATATATATTAATATAGAAAATATATAGAGATATATATAATATTATATATAATTCTTTATATAAATACATAGAATATGTGATTACATATAAATATCTAGGAAATATAAAATTTTAATTATAAATATGTGTGTGTGTGTATATATGGAGAGAGAGAGAGACAGACAGACAGATTTATTATGAAGATGAGACTGGAAGGACAGAGAAGCTGCACTGTAAGGCAGGGGGAAAATAACATAATTATGGGGCTGGTAGAAATAGCAAGGGCCAGATCACAAAGATCCTTATAAACAGTAAAGATCCTTTGAAGGTTTTAATCGAGATGTTGTTAGTATTATGCTATAGAGTGACTACTCTGGCTAATGCATAGATTGGAGGGAGGGAAAAGTGTAGACATGAAGGCCCAGTTAGGCTGCTGATGTGATAGCCCAGGCAAGAGGCAACAGTGGCCAGAACAGGTTAGTGGTTTCTAGGACACAAACAAGTAAGTAGATATGAAAAATTATGAGGAGGTAGAGACAATAGGGTGTTGTGATTCACTCTAAATAGGGAGTGAGGTCATAGGAAAACATATATGCATGATGAGGAAACTGCAAGAGATGTCACCATGAAGGACATGGAACTGAAAACCGATTCTTCTGGCCTCACTGTGTAAGTTAAGGACAGCCTTAAACTAAGCCATCTGGTGGATCCACGTTGTCTTGGAATGCATGATATTTCTCCTGGCTGCACCAAGGAAAGTTCCCATGGTTAAAGCTAGTTGCTGTATTCAGGTGAGTATGATGTCTCTGTAGGAGCTTGTGTAGTTATCTTCAGGAAACCATCCACACAGATTAATTGTCCCCAGGATTTGGCCCCACATTGGTGCTGAAGTCAACTTTGGCATTTGTCCTCAGAGCTATGGATCCAGAATGCTTATCGCTGTAGTACAGAAATACCAATATTCGACTGAACATAGTGCATTAGGAACACCCAAGTGTCAGGCAGCTGCAGTTCAACCCAGGACGGGGTCTATGGAGGCATCCTAGACAATAGATCCTGCAGATTCCTTTCACTTTGGTCCTGATACAGAAGTTGTCTCAGTCCATTTTTTTGTGCTGTAACAGAATACCTGAGACTGGGTAATTTGTAAAGAACACGGGTTTATTTCTTACACTTCTGGAGGCTAGGAAATCCAAGGTCAAGGGTCCTGCACCTTTCAAGAGCTTTCTTGCTGTGTCATCTCATGGCAGAAGGCAGAAGGGCAAGAGAGCAACATGGGAGAGAGAATGGAAAGAGGGTGGAACTCATCCTTGTATGAAGAATTCACTCACACAATCTCTTAAAGGTTGCACCTCTCAACACTGTTGTACTGGGGATTACGTTTCCAACACATGAACTTTGGGGGACACAAACTATAGCAGCAGTGTGGATATGGCCCAAGAGATAAAATGTCCTGGTGCATTTGGTCAATGAGAGTGGTGTATCCGGGCAGGCAAAAGCGAAGCAAGTTCTCTCCTCATAGCCGCTGTGGGAGACTACAGTAATCTGAAAACTGATCAGTTATTACACTCTGTGCAGACTTGCCATCTTCATCTCTAAAGAGGGGATAATACAGGACAATTACAGACACTGCATGAAAACGAACAAGCAGTCTCACTTTGTTTAATGTAAGGTTCTGTATTCTTGCTGGCTGATACTGTTTAGATTTAAATATTATTTCTAGGATTCAAGAAAAATCCAGAGTAAAGAGTGGAAGCAAGGAGGTGATTTGAGAACTGAGGCTTGAAGGTGCCCCGTGTGAAGGTGGTGGGGATTGCACGAGCCCACAGCGCTTCCTCCGCCCACCAAGAGTGCCCGTCACAGGGCGTTTCTGTGCCAGGATGCATGTGACTGCACTTTCTCATGCACCATGTTCCATGTGGAAAGCAAGAATTGCCAGAGTCCTGACATTGGGGAAGTGGTAGTAAGAATGAGTTGTTGAAAATTAGCAACAAATATGGAAAAACAAATGATACATTTATGATTAGGACAAGCAGTTTAAACTCTCTGAATTACAGTTTTCATACCTGCAGAGTAAGGGCAATGATAGAAAGGTATAAACATGTATAACTGTGATAGCCTCTAATCAGGGAGTTAGTTACAGTGTGTTTGTATGAAAAGGTCAGTTTTTCAACCACTGATGTCGCAATTCCCAAATATACAAAGGTGAAAACGTAGCACGCAACTCTGATAAGGAGTCTAAAGGCAGCTGAGAGTAAGTGCTTTAAGTTCCCAGCCACTGGGTTCTATTTTGCATTTATAGGCAATTAAAACAGATCTCTTTAATTCAAAGGCAGAATCTATGAGCTTTCTCTCTGTTCAGCCCTTGCCTCTACGTTCCAGACCTTGGTTGCAGGCATATTTCCTCGTGGCTCTGGGAATGGATTTCCAGTACATCAGCTTCCCTGAGTAGCACTGGGACCGGCTGGAATTAGGTCCTTGAATATAGAAATCTAAGATTTCCTGACACTTCAGTTGATGAAATATTTAAAGTGAAAGAAAACCTAACTGTATGCTGAGAAAAAACTGATGTCCAACAAAGATTTTTTTCAGCATTAAAAAATTCTGGTTTCTCTGCTGAATCTTTGATACCAGATCTTATCTTTGATATTAACAGTGACATTGACTTAGGGTTCAGACAGGTGCTGTCCAATATGGTGGCCACCAATCACAAGAGCATGTGATTCAAAATTCAATAAAATTAGAAATTCGGTTCTTCAATCACACTAGCCACATTTCAAGTGCTCCTTAGGCACACGTGGCTAATAGTCACCATAACGTAGAGTGCAGATATAAAACATTTTTATCATCCCACAGAGTTTTTTAAAGACTACTACTCTAGAACAAGAATAAGGAGTTTTAAAAAAAATCATAAAGACATGAAGATAGTAATTTTTAAAAGAATGAAATCATTTATGTAAGAGATAGTCTCCCTTTTGAGTCAATTTATTTTGGTATGCCTAAAAAATGGTACCATGAGAGCACTGGGCCTGGACTCAGAAAACCCAGTTTCCATAATTACTAGCCAAGAAATAGTGGATAGATTACTTAATACTTAGCACTTTTTAAGTCTTAGTTTTGCTTTCTGAACAATGTGAAGAATAATATCTATCTATTGAATGAAATAGCACAAATAGGAAAAATGTATTCAACGTTGTTTCCTCATCTCACTGTATAGTATATGAAAGCAAGACAGTAGCAGTTTTCCTCACTACAGTGTCTCTAGCATGTAGCACCCCAAACCAGGCACACAGTAAGTATCCTGTAACTATTGCAATGAATAAGTAGAGTAAATGGACATATTCATTAAGTTACTAAGAGCATATTCCTTGGCAGATACAAGGGTAGGCAGTAGGGCTATGAAATAAATACGATTTGGAACTTCAAACAGCTCACCGTACGTCTGGAAGCAAAAAAATGAGCTCATCACAATAGTCATGAGTTGTGTTATGATAGAGGTTCCAAAGGTACTGTGGAAATACAAAGCAGGACCATGTAACTCAGGGGGCATGTGGGGTGTAGAGAGAGTGTCACAGAGGAAGGAGGACTTTTATCATAGACCTGAAGTATGAATAGGATTTTGTGAGAACCTTTTTAAAAGATGGCGAATGCAAGGAGGGTCAGGCATATGATAACCAACTACCTCGTTTGCCCTGGACTGCACTGGCGTTAGCACTGGAAGTCTTGCACCCGGGAAACCTTGAATCCCAGGTGTACTGGATTGCTTGATCACTCTAGGGAAGGTGAGTATAAAAGTCACTTTTCCATTTTCCAGGCAGAGGGAAGAGAATAAGCAAGGACGGCAGGGAGCAGTCCCATGGAACACGGAGGGCACAGTTGGGTGGAGGACAGGACATAGGCACAACAGGACAATGTTCCCTCTGGAAATAGCCACAAAAAGCCAAAGAAGTTACAAACTGCTGAGTATTGTGAAGGTATCAGAGAGCTGTGAAACAACAGGAACTAAATGGTCTAAATTTCCAGAGAAGAGAGAACCATTCAGAAGGGAGTTGATGACCAACGGCTGCTCCTCCCTCCCCTATGCTGGGATGTTGCAGGCTCCGGATATGATGAAGGGATCAAATCCTGACCCCTAGCATGAAGCAAACTACAGTTGACCTCAGATATCGCAGTTAGCACACAAAGACCTCAAAATATTCATGGTTGATATTTTTAAGAAAAGAGTGAAAAACATACCAAAATAATTAAAATGATGGAGAATTTCACCAGAAAAATAGAATCTGTAATGGATTGATCAAATGCTTTTTTAGAATGGAAAATGCAGTATGTTAAATTAAGACTCCAATGCATGGGTTTGATAGCATATTAGACACAAAAGAATATAGAATTAGTAACCTGAAAGGTCAACAGTCAACACCCAAATTAAAGGAGAGAGTAGAGAGGAAAAATAATGAAAAAACAACCAACCAAACAAAGAAAAAGAGATCAAGAACGTAAGAGCCACGTGGGGCATGCCCAGACATGTACAGGAAGCAGATCAAAGTAATAGTCAAAGAGAGGAGGGCCAAGGATCGTCCAAAATTGATGAAAGACAACAATCCAAACATTCAAGAAGCTCCGTGAACTTCAAGCTGCATAAATAAAAAGAAAGTACTCACCTAGAATTTCATACCCAACAAAAATATTTCTGAAACACGAGGATAAAATAAAGATGTTTTCTGGCAAGCAAAAGCTGAGAAAATTTATCACCTGAGAGAAGGAAAATAGTTGTCACTGGAAACGTGAAAATGTACAAGAGTATGAAGAACACAGAGAAGGGTAAATATGGAGGAAGATGAGTCAATATTGGCTGTAAAAAATACAGTAATTGGAACATCCCAGGAATTTGAATAAAAAGGCCTAGCAGTCATTAATATTGAAGGACGGCACAAGCAAATGCCCTAAGGTTCTAGCAGGCGTACGGAAGTAGTAAAAATAATCATTTATACTAGACTATGACATGTCAAGATGCATGGTATAATATCTAAGCTATCCATGGAAAAACAGAACAATTTCCAAAAGTTAGATGGAATAAAACTGTATAAATAAAGACTCCTGTTAGAAATGAGATCAGGAAGCTACCTTCTGCTAAGACAACTAGGACCCATGAAGAAAGGAGTTCACACAGCTCTGAAACACGTGAACAAAAACAGTAAGCACAGAAACTCAACTGGCTCCAATGGCTGTTCCGTTAAGCAAAGGGCTTCTCATTCCAGTGATCCAGAATCATCTTATGGTTCAAGCTGACCCTATTGTCAAGATAAGGGTTTTTTTTTTAAAGTTATAATTAGGTTAGATCCTGAGTCAGATGAAGTCTATGATCTCTGAGGACAACTAGAAAAGAGAAAAGAATAATACAGAATTAATGAAAAGTTCACAAGATGAAAATTGAGGTTGGAAATTTGGGAGAATGTTCCTAGATACAAATATGAGGACTAACCCTTTTTTTCCCTCCTTTTTCCCCAAAGTCAGGTTCTGGGGAATTATTGCATGACATGTGGTCTCTGGAAATCCCTCACCTGGCTCATAAATTCCTTGATGATTCAGTGAGGTTGAGCACATGAGATCTTCCAAGGTCAGACTTATGGTTTCCTTTCAGGCTCATTTAGCCTTTAATTGCAAAACCAATGCATCTGCTAACCGCAAGGACATGGTTGGTGCACGCTGGAGACGGTAAAAGCTTAGTGTCACTGCTCTTGAGAAGCAGCTGTAGACTTGGGGCACAGCTTCTGTGAGAGGGTGCTGGAGGATGAAGCATCACTTCTGTGGCTTCTGAGTAGTGTTCTTCCTGCAGACAGCGTTGACTCTGCCCACCAGCCCATTCTTCTCTATCTACTTGGTTGGCAGTCAGGGTCAAATTTTCCTGAGAGTAGTGCAGTGTGTAGTGATCAATGATTTAAAAGGCACCATAAAGATCCCCTGCCCATAAGGGACACTCTCACTGCCACACCAGAATGCCACAAATTCATTCATTTCCCACTCCATTAACTCTGATTGTTGAAAGGTCTTATGTTAGTGTAACCTGCACACTTGTTCTCTAGTAGAGCAGTGTAATTAGAACCTCTTCAATGTAAGACCTTACTGCTGGAGAATTTAATCAAGCCAGGCTCCTTTGGAGCTAAACCATACAAACATCATTTTCTCATGTGCTCCGGTCTCCCAGACGCAGATCAGGGCACAGTGTTCTCCCAGCAGCTTTGGGTAATAGTGTAGTAGAATGTGCTGGGCTGTCATTATCTGTTTGTTTGCCTCCCTTATGAGATTTTTGAAGGCAGTGATTTGACTCAAATTGGTGAATATATAGGCTCAGGACCTGGTATTAAGTGAGTATTTGAAAATGGCTTAGGGAAGAAGATAGAGGAAGAGGGAATGAAGGAGAGAAAGAAAACTTTGGGTGGATAAGTAAGTGTTCTGGAACCTTCCCAAAATAGAATTTTCACTTATTTTTTTTTTAAGTAAAGAGGGAAACAAGAACAGATGGGCACAATGACCAGAAAGCAAGTTTGAAAAACCATGTTAAATTATTGCTCAGCTACTTCTCCCTAATACTATAAGGCAAGAATCTGAAATCCTCTATATGACATTCAAATTTTTGCAGTGTGTGTCCAAACTCTGAGTTCAAGTTTATCTCCTACCATTTCCTATTATACTGAAACAAAATTCAAGTTAAAATTCTCATTATTAACTGGTCCTAGTGGTGGGTACAAAGTTTTGCTTCTGCCTGAAGCAATGAGAACACTGCAGTGAGGCAGTGTTCTCATTGGGAATCATTATTTATTCTTCCATGGTTTGGGAGTGTTGTTTCGCAAATCTGCTCATTGCAGCCTTGGGGTTAGGTGAGGCTGCTCTAGAAAACTGCCCTCCATCAGCTGGGTACGCGCTGCTCAATATGTGGTCCTGGACAACTTCCAGCCTTTCTCTGGGCCTCAACACCAACATCCATCTAGGGAGGGGTTGGATCAGAGGACCTCTGTGCCTCTCCCACCTGTTGACTATCCCTGGAAGTAGTCAGCTCTCTGTGCCTGGACATGTTCAAGTGGAACACAGAATGCCTGGTGGACTCTGTGGAAGAGATTCCACCATCAGGGCGGAGATGAGGGTTGCTTGATCTGCTGTCCTTTCAGAATCATTTCAAATCTAAGGTTTTTTAGATGACTTTTGTGGCAAGGAGGACAGTGAGTCACACAGTTTTCGAATTCTATTTCAGGAAACTCGTGGGAGGCAATGTGGTGTTGTGGAAAAGAATAGTGCACTGGAGTCACCCAGACCTGAGTTTGAAACCTGACTCTAAAACTCACAAGCTATGTAAGATGGAAACATTACTCCGACTCTCTGAACCTCACTTCCTTCTCTGTAAATTGGGAGTAAAACCGCCTACTTCCAGATTTTGTTGAGCACTTACATGGAATAGCCGGGAGAGCACTGGGCTGGTGTCTGGCACATGTGCTCTGGTACCTACTGCTAAGGAACATTACAACTTTCCTGACTCTTCACAGATTCCAAAGACTGGGAGCACCATCTCTTTTCTAACTCCGTATTAATACGATAAACTTTATTAGCATTCCTAGAGTACACCCATATATATTGAGCTTTACAGTTAAATCCACCAAATGTATTGTTTAGAAAAATATGTTTTAATTATACCAACAGCTGCAGTTTCCTCCCATACATAATGGAAATAATACCTATCATCAGTTTTGGGAGAGTTACATAAATTATCACCAAGCGCTTGAAATGTCTGTAGAACTCAAATGCTTACATTCTTTTAGGGATCAAATAGTTATCATGTGCTTAGCGTACTGTATGCCCCATCCCATGCTAACGGATGGCATTCAGTAAGATGAACCATAGCTATAATAAAGCTATAATAATCGTAACTATCATTTATTGAATACTGAATGTGTACCAGGAATGAGGCTAAGTACTTCACATATATTTTCTCACTTATTCTTCAAAACAACATAATGAATAGATATTATTACCTTAATTTCAAAGATGAGAACTTGGCTATGTAGATAGTTGAAGTAACTTTTCAGGTTACTAATTGTTGGAACCAGGATTCCAACCTCTCCAGCTACAAAGTCTATTCTTCCAGAACTATGTTAACCCTGCCTATTGTCTTTCTCATTTACACAGCTTGGGGTGGGTGGGGATGCCTGTTCTTGAGATGGGGAACCCCGTGGGTGGAGCTGGCTCGGCGGAGATGAGTTCACTTCACCCCACGATGAGGATACAGGGCTGGTGAGGTGCCCACGTGGAACTGTCCTCCCATTAGTTTTATAAGTGAGTTTCCCAGAACTCAAATCAGAGAGCTGAAAGCAGAGATTTCAATAATAAATCCCTTTTACTTTCATAAAATAATTAATACACAGGAATGGGGAGAACACATCACTGCTAATAGAGAGAAGAGCCCTCAAGTTTTAAAGTTGGGCTCCAGCTGAGAGCTTTGTGAATTTAGAGGGTGATTATTCAAAACAGAGCAAATAATGGCTGCTGTGCTATCTATTTTTATTGCATCCTAATTTAAAATCACCATCTAGAGAGCACAATTAAAATATTTTAAACCCAAGTCATCTGTTTCCTTTTCCCTGGATTTTTGGGTGATTCTTCCGACAACTCTGGGTCCCACTGACTTAGACTTGTGGTTTCGGAGCTATTATTGGGGAACCTCAAACCAGATGTTTCACGTGGGAAGTAGCCGCTGGGGTGAGGCATGATGGCATTTACGTGCAGAGGCAGAAAGTTTGAATCAGCAAAAATTTCCCAGTCATATTTTCACGTTCAGATACAAAGCACAGAGTGGCGGAGGGAGAGCCAGGCCACCAATCCGGAAACCCGATGTCTAGGGCCAGCTCTGGTGCCGTGTCATTGCTGTGTGGCTTTGAACCGGCCTGTTCCTTCCTCTGTCTCGGGCTCTGTGTCTTTCATTTTAAGGTTTTCTGCCAGTTGTCAATTCTCTGATTTGCTTTTCAATTCTAAATTTCCTGATTCCAACTTTATGTCTCATTTGCCCCCTTCTAGAATATTCTTACATCCACTTAGGTCTGCTAACGCATTTCTTGAATTCTCCAGTTCACAGATTTGTATCTATTAGTCTTCTCATCAGCAATGTCTTCCTCCGACTGCTTGAGTCCACACATTTGTCAAGTCTCGACTACTATTTCCCTCAGGGTGACTTATAGTCATGTTCTCCCTCACCTTTCTGAATTTTGATTCTCTAAGAAACCTGAATTCACTAATTGTTAGACTTATGCATGCAGCGTCCTCAGAAACCCTCTAATTTTACACAGGGAGTAACTGAGGGCTGAATAGACTTCACAGATAATAAGATAATAGAAACTCCACAATTTTTTCAATTGTGTAGGATATTTCTAGACCTTCATAGAAAACGTCAAGACTTGACTTTTCTCCCTTTCCCAGCATTACCCCTTTACCATCAGAGTTCACAGTAACCCTGAAAAACTGAAATGCTAAAGCCCATCCTCTCCCCTCCACAGATCCGTAGTGAGGCGGTGCAGAGAGGCTGGGCTGAAAACCCAAGCTTGTCTCCAACAGTCATTCACGGTGTGACCTTGAAAAAATCAATTCTCTTGTAGGGAGGGGTGTGCCCCCGGCTCCCCCATTCCTACTTCCTTGTTCACCTCTTAAGTGTGAAACTGCTGGCTGAGGTTTATGAGAGCTCCGTGTAAAGTGCAAGGAGCTAGACAGACACAAAGGACTTTTGAATTTCAGCAAGTCTGAATCCCTGCATATGATGTGACAGTCATATAGGTGTGTAACAGCTTTATTGAGACACGGCTCACATACCATACAGTTCTTCTATTTAAAGGAGAGGGATGTGCACTTCTGCCAAATGTACAAGGCACTAAGTCACCGTCTTTGCTTTCTATTGGCTCTATTGGTTTAACTGAGGCTCAGAGAAGCCAAGGCCTTGCCAGGCGACCTTGCTATGCAAGGCCTGGGCTCTCCTGGCTTTCGGTATGAGTCGTCCTGGCCTCCTCTTGCCTGTAGAGCCAGTGGAGGGGCAGGAAGGGGAAGGGTGGAGGGGAGCTCCCACCCTTTCCTGCACAGCAGCAGAGACCTCAAACCTGCAGACCAGCGACAGAGGAGCAACCAGACCAGCCAACAGAGGAGCAGGGGCTTCACGAGCTTTGTGTTCCTTGTAGCCTGATCCCCTGCTCGAGACTATCTTTCATCTTCTTAAATTGTCCTTCTTTCTATTTGTCTTTTTTTGAAATATTTATCTTAATGAGTCAAAACTGCCTGATTACTTGCAAGGGTACATTAGTAATACGAAAATACTACCACAAAGGAAAGCTGCATCAATAAATATTGGCATCCTATTCAGCTTTAGACAATAATTGTTAAAATGACCCATTTTCACTAATTTAACATATTATCTCTGACATGAAGTACCTTTTCTCCCTACTGAGACTAAAAAGGACTCCAATTCATCTTGACAGTGCATGAGCCATTTTTATTTGGACATGGCATTATTTCGAAATAAATAAATAACCTTGTTTATCACATTTAAAGTGGCTCCAGTCCAAAAAATAAGAGAGCTGCCAACCGATGAATCACTGATGGAGCTGGCGACAGGGAGGCTGAGAAGGGCCACTTCCCAGGGGAGGAGGAAGACGGCACCGCCGGGGCAGGGGGCAGGGACAGCAGAGAGGGGACAGGCCCTGGGTTGGGAGCTGGAGCTCAAACTTCTAGACTTCTTGTTCCTCTAACTCTCTCTTGTTCGGACTCTTCAGCCCCATCTCAGGGTCTCAGTATCTCCACCTAAACATCAGAAGAGAGCCTGAAGTGACGCACAGGCGTTGCTGAAGTGACGCACAGGCTGTGGGAGCATTTCTAGAATTCTAAGCCCCAGCCTAAAAAGAAGAATGAGTCGCTGTAGGCATGATGAGTCTGGCAGGTCAAGACTTCTCTCATTCCCTCCTTCACCTGGTTTTAGACATTCAAGGAAATTTCCCGAGTTTTCTGCATACAATGAAGAAAGAAACAAAGCTTGCCACCAAGCTTGACAGACTCTCCCTTCAGCGCCGCCTGCCTCTCTCCTTCCGGCCCCCACGCGCTCACATTTTATTTGGCACGAGTGGAGTTCTGTGTCCACCCCAGAAACAGATAACGCAAGAGTGCTGTGTGACATAAAGCTGACTCACGCTGTCTGACCTTGAGCAGCAAGTGGGGAAGGAAACAAAAAATAGGTTTGCAGTGAAGACGGTGTTTTGATATCGATTATTTCATAGGATCCCCATGGTGACTTTAGGAGGTTACCTCACCAATGAGAAAACAGAGGCTCGAAGACACCGGGCGACTGAGCGAGCGTCGGCAACAACGTGGGTATGGAGTCAGGGGCGTCGGCTCCTGAGGCCTGGGTTTGGTCCAAAACACCCTCCTTCCCTTAAAAGATCAGGAAAGCAACTGAAAGGCAGAGCAGGTGGTAGATGGAGAAGGAAGGTTAACCCAGAAGGTTCCTCTCAGAAACAACGCTCGTCCCCTACCTGTAGCTCGTGCAGGTAGCTACAGACCCTGGCACAGAGCCTGGACAAAGGGCTAACTAACTGTTTGTCGAGCAGGTGGTGGGGAAGGGGCAGGGAAGGCCTTCCCACTCCGAGGGGAAATTTTGAATGGAAAATGGATACTCCAAGCACGAAAAGTGATCCCGTGTGGCTGCACAATTGGGATTATGATGAGGAAATGAAGGAAAAGCCGGATTATATCTGTGGAGAAACATAAGTATTTAAATGAGAAATTCTCTAGACAACAATGACCCTAAATCAAATTGTTTTGAGTGAAATATTGATCCTCTCTTGTGAGCAAATAAAAGACGGATTACAATAACCAGGCATTTAAGTTTGCGTGTAAAGTGTGAGCTGGGGATCTCTAAAATCATGCCCCACTGGGGTACACCTCTGTTGACTATCAGTAAGGCCCCCTGTTTGCTGTCTCACTTTCGAGACTATTGCTGGGAGCCCCTTTCTCCTGGCCTCTTTTGTGTCCCTTTCTCTAGCACATTTGCTTACGCACAGGGTGACCAATTTGCGTTGGTTTGCCGGGATGTTCCTGGCTTTAGCACTTACAGTCGTGCTTCTCAGAAAACATTTACTGTGTCTATGTTGACATCTCCCAAATCCCTGGTCCCAGCTTGCTTTTCGCTCCTGAAATCCATACCCGTAGAGCCGACAGTGTTAAGGAACTTCAGTTGGGCGACTCAGTTAATTAAAACCTGGAATGCCTCCTCCTGATCTTATAATTTTCCTGCTACACAAAATAGCTCCTCGGTTGTTGTCCCAGCACCGTCCACCCCCCTGCTCAAGCCAGAGTCCTGGGAGTGTCACGGACCCCTCCCTCAATCCCGCTCCCGTCCAATCACTACCTCAGACCAAGCTACTGTCATCTCCTCCCTAAGTTTTTGTAACAGAACTCTAATTTGGTCTCTTTCTCCTCTGACAAATATTTGTTACTACACCAGAATAATGATAGAAAAATGTACGTTTGATCCTCTAACAGTGCAGTTCAGAAATCTTCAGTGATTTGCATCCAACTCACAAAGTGTACCCCATCTAAACAGTGCCTCCCTTTCCAGGTCACCCATCAATATTCTGCTCGCTTGTGTGTGGGGATGTAGGGGAGAGGCAGGGGCTGGAGGGAGTGTGAACTCTTAGTAGAAAATAATTTTCTCTTCTTTTCCCTGGGGAAGTAGATTTTAAGATATTCTGAAAGCTCCCTTTCCCCCCAAAGAGAGGTTTTATTAGTGTGATTGATGAGAACTAGAATTTATTAAACTATGTTTTACTAGTGTGCAGGGTCTCTGTGTTAAAAGCAGTTCTCACCTGGCGTCTCGCTCCTGACCCCTCTGAAGGCGTGCATGCTCTCAGCTGCTGTGCTGCAAATCCTCATTCGCATCTGGGCTCTCTCTCTCTTTCTCGCTTTCCCACTCTTTCTTTCAGTACCTCAGACAACTCGAAGTATACAGATCTAAGTTCTAGATTCAAAGACAGGAGGTCCCAGTTGAACCTCAAGTCGAAACCACAATATATATATATATTTTTTATTTTTCCCCCATGTTTTTATTCTGAAAGTTTTCAAAACTCCAGAAAAGTTTAAAGACTAGAATGATGAGCAGCCATAAACTCACTACCTACATTTAACTCTTAGTAGCATTCTTTGTTATCCAACTATATTCGTTACAGAACCACTGAAAGTGAGATGCAGGTATCAGGATACTCCACCTGAAGTACTTCCTCAAGCATCATTTAAGAGCAAGGCCATTTTCCTTCACAACTTTAATGCCATTGTCACACATAAGAAAATTAATAATAAAGCCCTAATATCTAATATTCCGTTCAAATCCAGATGTCCATAATTTTCCCAAAGATGTCCTCTATAGTTATTTTTTAAAATCAGGATCAAATTAAGATTTACACATTGTGTATGATGATGTCTTTGAAGCTCACATTAATTTGGCAATTATTATGTCCCAGGATACACAGACCATCCTATTTAATTTCACAAGAAAGTTTGAGACGGTTTCTGTTGCTATATAAAATGGTGATAAAGTACTTACCCCCGAATACTCACGCATTCACCATTACATTCAGAAAATCTAATGCAGAGCCTTGCACATCCTAGGTACTAATATGTAACCTCTCTGCTCGGGTCTGCAGAGAGGCAGCTTCCTAGAGACACAGGGAGGGGGGCCCACGTCCACAGAACCAGCTCTCATCTGTTGAGTGTTCTCAAAACCTGGAACTGCTTCTCTGTGGCAGGCAGGCCAGCCCTGGGGCCTGTCAATCAAGCCAAGCATCCTTGTCCTGCACAATTCTCCACATCCATAAAGTGGGTACTGTCCAGAGTCGGTACTCAAATATTAACCTTTGCTGAACTTTTTTCTCCTTTATATAAACTACTTTATTGAAGTATGATTCCCATATAAAAAGCTAGACACATTTAATATATCCATCTCGATGAGTTTGGAAATAAGTTTATACCCATGAAACCACCACAAACACATTCATCACCTCTGGAAGTTCGCTCCCACCCCCTTTATTATTATCGTTAGGTTTTGTTTGTTTGCTTGTTTTGTTTTGTGAGCTAAGTGTTCTTGCCACCCTCTAGGCAAGCAGTAGGTATACAACACAACATGATTAGCTATGGCCACCTCCAGAACTTATTCACTTGCGTAACTGAGACTTGGTGCCCTTTGACCCTTACCTCCCCACTTCCTCTCTCCCACCAGCCTTGGCTTCTGTGACTTTGACTATTGTATTAGGTCATTAAATATGAAAGGTCCAATTTCGAATCAAAAGTGAAGAAGAACTTGTTCCAGAACAAGTGCTCAGCAAAATAACTCAGAAATCGGTAAAGGAAAGCCCTGCCCTCACATTGCTGGCAGCTTCCCATGCTTGTTTCACGCACTGTTGGGAGGGGCCGGGGCAGGGAGTAAGGAGATCGAAAGTAAAAAGACAACCATAATGTGGTGTCGCAGTGTGATGGTGGAGTTGATAGCGGGGATGACAGGAGCAGGCAGGGGACAGGAGCCATGGATTCTGCCTTCCCAGGCAAAGTGCACTGTCACCGGGGAGGACAGGGGAGCAGAATGAAGAGGGGAGCCGGCCATGTGAGCAGGTGCACAGGGGGAAGAGGCAGATGCTGGTGGTCCTGCTGACACGCTCCGGGGAGCAGGTGTCCCTGGCAAAGACAGCAGCGTATGGAGAGTCTCAGAGGCCAGAGGAGGCTGCGAGTGTTCAGGAAACTACCCCATCCCTGGCTCAGCGGGGCCGCCCTAAGGAAGGAGAGGAGTGCTGGGCCCCCTGAGTCCCGGCAGGGTGGTACTCTTCGAAGGAGGTCGAGACGAAAGAGTGGCGTGGTCAGTTGTGCATGCCCAGCCGCCTCCAGTCGGCCAGCCAGGAAGCAGAGGAGAAGCAGGCCGGCCTGCGGGAGAGCGGCTGCCTGGTCACGAGAGGAAATAGAAAATGTGATTAACATGTCTGCCACCAGAAACGGGAGCTAAACCTATTACTCTCCTCCTCCCGCTTCCATTATGAATTATTGCGTTTCAATTATGATTGCAAAAGTATTTCCTTAAGGAAATATGGCAGGGTTCCGCATCGAGAAAAGAGGAAATGGAGCCATGAAAGTTTAATTTATAGCAGTTACTGCATTTTAAAAAGGAAGAAGAAAATGAAACAGAGAACAGAAAGGCAGGAAAACTGAGAGGGGAGCTGACCGGGTCGCCTGCAGCGAGCAGGGGGCAGGTGGGCAAAAGAAGCCTGAGGTGTTTGAATATTAACGGAGTCATTTATGGCTGGTGATGAAGGAGGGAGGCAAGTGCACCGTTTCGTCCTCTGGGCTCCTACTGTCTGCTCTGTTGTCCCCTCACGACCCTGTCTGGCTCTGGCCCCGTCCTGGATGCTGGGACGTAAGTGGATGAACAAGCAGGACCTGCCCTGTCCTACAGAAGCTCACATTTTAGCCGTGAAGGGTCAGGAGGCTGAAACTACAAGGAAAAAGTGTGGGCAAAAGAGCAGCTACTGTGGGCTACAAGAGCAAGCCCACGCCATTCAGTAGGTGGGAAGCTAGGCCAGTGAAATAAATGGGTTGCCAGGCTCCGATTCACACTTAAGGCAACTGTCTTCTCAGGGGAGGAGACGCCTCCGTGGTCGTTAGAAAGCTGGAGGCATTCACGGTGCCTCCATTTACTCACCCATTTGCTTAACACGGAACTGGGAACTCAACCAAGAATAAGCCCAGGACTTCTCCTTGAGGACCACCCCTGCCACTGGGAGAGACAGATGCATCAGGAACTAATTACAAAGCCAGGACACAGGCGCTACGATGGTGATGTGTAGAAGGTGTCCTAGGATCTCAGACCAGAGCAGCAAATTCTGTCTGGGAGGAACGAAGTTTTGAAGAGGAAGAAAGCTCTGAAGTGAGTCCTAAAGGAGACTAGGAGTTTTCCTGGTGAATGGGGGAGAAAAGGAGGCAGGGAAAGTGTTCCCACCAGAGCCGCAGCCCATGCCAAGGCAAAGGGACGGAAGCAGCGTGGCGACGGGCCCAGGGAGCCCAGCACTGCTGTGGGAGGTGACGGGAGCAAAAGCTGGAGGGTCTGGCCAGGTCCAGAGGGCAGAGGGGCCACGCCAGGGAGCTTGGGTTCCATCTTGACGGTGCTGGAAAACTCATGAGTGTTTTTCAGCACAAGGGTGACATTTGGGTTCTAGAAAGACCATGCGGGTGGCCCTCTGGAGAGTGGCCAGGAGGGGAGAGAGACTGGAGTCCTGGAGTCCTGTGGAAACCCACAGTGGTCACTCACAAGAGACAGACGGTGAGACCCGGGCAAGGCAGAGAGCACAGCCCCACGGTAGGACGTCCGGGTGGCTCTGCCCGCAGTGAGGGAGAAAGCCGGCATCCGGACACCGAATGCTGACCGCTGGAAACCTCAGTCTGGAGACACATTCTGCCCGCAGTCCTCAACAGGGGCTAAAGCCTGGGAAACAGCAGAATAACAGAATGGAGAGGGCATGTTGCTCACTTCCTAACTGGGACCTGATTCGCAATGACCTCAATCCAATCAGTTTTCATTTTCAACTATTGATCTCGTCTGATCCCCAGAATACCCTGTGAGACAACTGGCACGCTCCCCTCTTAGAGATGAGGAAGCTAAATCTTGGAGAAGTTCGAGTCTGTTCAAGGTTTTACATGAAGATGTGGAGATGGAAACAGAACCCAGGTCTCTCTCACTCCAGAACCAGGGTTTATTTCCCTCTTTCCCTCCCTCCCTCAGTCCTTTCCCTCCTTCCTTCCTTCTTTCCTCTCTCCCTCTGTCTCTTTCCTTTCCATTTACAGTGTCTGTTACAAGCTCAGAGCAATGCTATGCCTTAAAGGGAAGGTGTCCAGCCCGGCGCAGGACCAGTGTCTCCTGGAAGGCAGACACCTGAATAAGCTCCTAGGGCAAGACTGCCGAGATAGGGCTATGTTCTAACACCCACGCAGGACAGAGGGAGCAGCATGTCCCTCTGTCTGGGGGTGCGGGTAAGGCTTTGGGAAGGAGGTGGCATTGGCTTTGAGGGTGAATAGGAACCGTTTAGTTGCAGAGGACTTTCCTAAGCGCAGAAATTCGCCACGAGCATTGGTTCCTGGAAGACTCTACCGTGGTTCCATAGTGAGTGAGACTGGAGTTCCCTTTCACTTGCAGCCAGTTCATTAGTTTGCTGGCTAAAGCTTTTCCTGGTGAGCTCCTCTTCTTTCTCAGACATACTTCCATCTGGCCACTCAGCCTTACCTGAAAAGCCTACATGGAGCCCGCACAGGTCCCTGCACAAGGCCGCCACGAGCAGGTGGGTACACCTGAGCAATGTGACCTGACAACCTCTACCTCTCCCGTGCTCACCTTCATGGGCCGCAGACAATGTCCTCAGTAAGAGCCACCAAGCAGGTCAAGTCCTGTCCCTCTGAGTCACAGCAGGACAGGAGGCTCCCGGTGCACGGGGGAAGCAGCCGACATTGTAAAAGGAGGCAGATGAATAATTAAGTCACCATTTACAAGAAATTCTAATCTTAGGGCAGTTCAAGGTAAAGACAGACACCAGCCAGGGACAGCCAAGAACAACATTGCCAGAACACTCGGAGACAGGGCCTCCAGCCAGACACTGTTTTTTCTCTAAATATTGTCATCAAAAAACTCAGTCAGAAAGTCTCTCTGTCCCCTGGGCAACCCCAGCATATCAGAAATAATAATAGTAAAAATAATTAACTATGACATAGGTTTGCCTCCTATGTGCTAGTCATTTGTTTATATTATTTTATTTTAAACCTCACCCCCCAAAAATATCTAAGTAGGTATTATTACCAAAAGAAAAAAATAAAAAGGAAAAGAAACAGAGAAGTTGAGTAATTGGCTGAAGTCATATCCCATTAATAAGGAACAGAATTCACTTATATCTAGGATGTGAACTCAAGACTATCTACTTTTTAGATTTTTATTTTGTTTTGCCACATAGGGAAACAGATTCTGCAGACCAAGCTTTTATTTGCTTCTGAATTTTCTACATCTAATGTATCCCAATTGTTTGGATTATGAAGATGTTTTTAAAAATGTGATGAATAATGTCTGAATTTCCCTCCAAAAAACTGCACATACGCACATGGGAAATTTTCCATAAAATGTCAGAATATCCATAGAGCTCTTTTCTTTTCTTTCATTCTTTTCTTTTTTCTTTTCTTTTCTATTCTTTTTTATTCTCATCTTTTCTTTTTTTTTCTTTTTTTTAAGACCATCTGTGAATTTTAGATTAAGAAAGCCTGATGAATTTTTTTGTATGTGTGAATTGATTTAGGATTATAGTTTAAAACCTTAAGTCATCCTCCTTAGCAGGGCCTTAGCAGTGCTCCGTGACCTGCCTGGCTGTCCCCTAACAATCTCTCTACTCCCACTCCCCGCCCATACAGTGCCAGCGGAGGACTTGCTGGTCAGTCCCCTGCTCTACCAGGAGGCAGGACACATTGAGATAGCCGGCTGTCACTCCAGGCTGCTCAGGCTTCATGTGCCATTGATACTTGAGACATTTTACCTCTGATGTCACCTGTGGCCTCTCCAACTGTCAAGAGAAACTACAGGAAACCCTGCGAATTCCACAGTCTCTTTTCACTATATTGATGGCAGAGATGAAATGACAGCGAACTTCTAGCTTCTCATCCTTTGTGAAACACACCTTGCTCTTTCAGGGCTCTAGGCCTCTGCACTTGTGTTTCTCTCTGCCTGAAGCCTTTGTTCTTCTCCCAGCAAATGGCTACTCATCCTTCAAGAGCAGCCGGACATCATCTTTGCATGCCCCCTTGGCCGCTCTGCACCCCACATGGCCTTTCTTCTCCCTTTGTGAACCCTGCCCTGTCCACCCCCAGGCCACATTAGGCGTGAGCGATAGCTGTGTCCCCAGAGAGTGCCACAGAGTTGGGTGCAGAGGGAGCATTTGTTAGACAGCAGAGTGGCTGAAGGGGGCTGGTGGAAATTCCTTTGCAGCAAAGTACTAATAGATCTAGAAACTCCCTTTGGATGATATTCCCTTAAGGAGTTTTGATGGATATTAGGCCATTGTCATTTTGGTCTCAATTAATGTAATTTTAATGAACTTTTTGTTTGTCTGTTTTTTGGAAATGTAGGACTTTTTGACCTCAAGGCCTGATATGGTTTTCCAGCTTTCTTCTCAGATTCCTTGGAGTTTGTTATCAGCATGTTCACCAGGAAAGGTTGTTTTTGTATCAACAACACCCTTTGAGAGATTCTCAAATAGGAGAGTCTATTCAAGAAAGGAAATTCTTATTTAAGCACCACATACATGTGTGTGCACTTGTGCACATGTGTATGTGTTCAAATAATAATTTGGGGTCTTCTGTCTTTGGTATTTAAAAGTATCTTTCCAATACTTTCCCAGGCCTTTCCTACTACTGTTTATGAGCAATCACATCTATTCTTTATTTTATGGTCTGCAAAACAGAACACAATATAAATCAGAAGCAACATTTCGTGTTGTTTTAAATTTTGTATATTATCATGAGAAACGGCTGTAAACAGCTTGTTTTCCTCGTTTTTTTGTTTCTTTTGCAAGTAGTCTCTCTCTCACTTTCCCCCTAGCCCCACTATTCTTTCTAGTTATTAAAGACTTTGGGTTTGACCAGATTATAAGATATCAGAACAACCTGTAGGCAACGTAATGAAGCCTGCCAGTTTCCAGAGCTCTCACTGCCTGTAAAACATTCACATACGAGGTACTGTAGCATCAAACCTTAAAGTGTGGTCCCTGTCTCCTGGCAGTTCCCGATATCTTTTTAGAGAGTCCACAAGGTCAGAAATACTTTCATGACAATATGATCGCATGACTTACCATTTTCACTGTGTGGACATTTGCGCTGATGATGTAAAAGCAATAGGCACCTTAGCAAGAATCAAGGAAATGGCACCAAACTGAAATAATCAGTATTGTTTTCTTCCACATCACACAGTCCCAGTAAAACAAAACAAATAAGAAAAAAAAATACCACCTTAACCTAAAAATGTCTTTGCTGAAACAATGAAAATTATTATCGTAATTCGACTCTGACCTACAGGTATTCTTACTACTCTGTGTGCTGAAAAGAGAGACATTCATGCTGGGGTACAGTGGGTACCTTGAGGAAAGACACGTGTGTGCTTTTTTGAGTTAAAGGCTAAAGCTCTTTTCGTTGAATGTCATTTTTACTTGACAGAACAACTGACTAACAATTTGTACTTAGATTTGGCTAGCTGAAAGACATTTTCTCAAAAATATACTAAGTGATCCTGTCACTTCCAAGAACATAACTGACATTGTTTGTTGCCAATAATAAATGTCATACTTTTAAGCGAAAATCAAAGTCTCGAAGACTTCTATCTGCCACTGTAGGCTTGACTTTTGCTTAAAGTGCGTGAAAAAATCCAGCCTCATACAAGTATGTAGTAGGAAAAGGGAGAAGAATTTTAATAGCATTTTTGGATATTTGGACAATTTAAATAATTAAAATTTATGAGATCATAATTATTCTCCTTTGATACTACACTAAAAATTGGCGTGTGGTAGTTTCTTAAACAGTGGAATTTGAAACTACATAAATGACTTTTTTCATACTCTGTTATAATAGTTTATATACTTCAACCAAAACAACACATTGATTGAAGGAGAAAGCAGATGTGAAACTCAGCCGTCTTATATTAAGCCACATTTTAAAGAGACTGACAAAAACATAAAACAGTATCTCTCTTCTTATTAGACATTTTTATTTTAAAAATAGATTTTTATTTAAAATTTTATGTCAATAAGTAATTGGCTTGTTATTGTTATATTTGCATGGATGGATGCATATTTTTAAATTTTTCTCAGTTTTAATTTCTAATATGGGAAATATTAATAGATGTAACCCACACAAACAGAAACTCTGGAGTCCTCAATTGTTTTAGAGAGTAAAGGCACTTTCTGATCAAACTGACTAAAAACCACTGCACCATAACAATCTTGGGGCTTGCAAAAAATATCTCCAAAAGCCATTTTTAGCATGAAATGAAAGGGTGAGATGGCCCAGTTTCTATTCCTTGTACCTTTGAGCCCACTCCTTTAGTGCTGGCCCGGAGACCTGTGGCTGGCAGGCAGGGAGCGGGAGCTGAGGCTGGATGTCTTCATACATTTTAAGCAAAAGTCAAGCTCGTGATGGCAGATAGAAGTTTTCTAAACTTTGATTTTTGCTTAAAAGCATGACATTTATTATTGGCAACAGATGATGTCAGTTGTGTTCTTTGGAGGGACAGGATCACTTAGTTTATTTTTGAGATCTATTCAGTCATATGCCTACAATATGATTCTAAAATGAACAAAGGCTAATAACTGCACATTTTCTCCTGTAAGCCCAGGGCCCCGTCATTAGGTGGTTGGACTGCATCTCTTTTCCATACTATCGACCCTAACTCTCAGTGTAGGTAGCATAGAATCTTCTAGAAAAGTAACTTGATATAGTCCTGGGCTTGAAGATAAGAGCAGTGGGTTCTCTTCTCAGACTCACCATTAATCAGTGATGTGCCCAGGGAAGTCTCTCCTCCCCTATGGGCCTCAGTGTCCTTATCAACAGAAGACAGATGTTTGATAACTGGACAAGACTCTAAGACAGTTTCCAACTCTAATATTCTATGAATATTTGGAGAAATATTTGAAACACAATACAAATAAATTGGCTTCTATATGGTACTTTATAATTGCCAAATTGCTTTCCCATCCACATTCTTACTCAGGGCTATTTTTGTTATACACACATTATAGTAATTGTGAATGAAGATTCTAGAAGCAGATTGACTGATGGTGAATTCTGAGGTGTTACTAATGAGCTGGGTGACCTTTAGTTTGTTGTTTAACCCATCTATACTGCATAGAGCTGTTGAGTTGATTAAAGGAGGTAAGGCATGTGCAGTGTTTGGAATAGACTCTGGCCTATGTTACGAGCTCAGTAATTGCTATCAACGCCTGCTTCCTTGCACTGTGACTGTGTGTTCCTGTGCCTTTCTCCCTTCCCAGACTGCGAGCGCCTTACGGACTAGGACCTCATCCGTTCACCATCATATTCCCTGCCTCTTGCACAGTGCCTAGGACATAATCGATAGATCAAATAGATGAATAAATGACATAATATGTAATAGTTTAGGTCATTACCCAGCAGACATTCAGTCCTCAATCTCTCCTACTTTGGGCAGATGACGATGATGATCTGTGAGAATGACAGACTCCAGGTAGCCAGGCAACATACTCTGAAGCACAGCCCTCTAGCCAGGACCCCCCGAAACACTCCCGGACAGCTCACCCAGGCGGTGCCATGTTTCTCTTGTGGGATCACGTGAGATAGAGGTGCCAGAATGGTGCCGACGTGGCTGATCTAAAGTGTTTCTATAGACAGGGCTGCACACGAAATATTCATCTGTTGTCCATATCCTCCAGGGGCAGCCCTGCCTAAGCCAAACCCATCCCGGATCACCTGAGGTGATATTAACCTAAAGACACATGAATGCAAGAAAGCGTGTTTGCTGCTAAATGATTGAAATTGGGGGGTGGTTTTTAAAATAACAATAATGTGGCAATTACAGATTGATACAAATAGACATACAACCTATACGGTAATAATTATGGTTCTTCCCATGTTAGATGTGAGAAAACTACAAATCAACAGGAATATCATCTAGAATGCACTTTTTTGCAAATAATAGAAAACTCAGCTCCCATTGTTGTACAGGGCGGTGGAAGCTAAAAAGACAGAGGTGGGGAGAGCTCCTGGTGATGGCAGACCCAGTGCAGCCACAGGGTCACCAACGACCTCATTTCGTCTGTCTATTCCTGTTGCCTTTTATCATGTCGGTCCCACCTCGGAGTGGCCACTTCCTGTTTCCAGGGTGGCTGTCAACTGCAGCAGAAGCCATGGCTCATCCATGCACATCTGCACAGGAGAGTCCCCAGAGCCCCCAGTGTCCCCACGAGGGCCTCAGGCGTCACTCTGATTGGACGCCCCCTCCATCAGCACTGGCCCTGAACTAACCACTTAGTTAGTTCACTTAGTTAGTTAGACTTCCTCATTCCCAATTCTACCATGTGGGTTTTTTTTTTTAATACCATCATTCATTCATTTAACAAATATTTACTGAAAGCCTTCCTCTGAGGCAATTTTCTATGTGGTGGGAACACAGTGTTGAATGAGGCAGAAATAGTCACTGCTCGGATGGAATTTACGTACTCTGTACTGTATGGAATAATTTAGACACCAGGGTTAGGTAGACGGGGAGATGGATAATTGCATACACAGACACCTAATGATAGCTGTCATGCATGGAGAAAGCACCTGCATTAGACCAGATATTTTTAACTTGCATCTTAACTCTATCTTCAAAACAATCTTATGAGATATATATTATTGTTCACATTTTGGTATTAACAAAAATGGAACACAGGAAAGAAAAAGAGCAGTTTACAAAGCTCACACAACAAGTAAGTGTAGAAGTCCACATTTGTAATTTTTTTTTTTTGTTACTCATCTGCAGTGTTCATTGCCTCCCATATAAGGAAAAAAGTCTGCTCCTCTTTGGATGAACTACGATTCACATGCCAAATGATGTTAGAATAAACTCACATTTTATTAATTTTATTATGGGGATTTAGTTAAACCCCTTAGTACACTTTGGCTAAATACAAAGTGCTTAGAACCCCATATATTAATCAATTTTTGAAAAAATAAACAGTTGTCTGTGTCCATAGATACTACATGTATATTCTGGCTGATGTTATTACCCAGATAATCATTTTATTTTTTAAAGAGACGGAGTTTCACTCTATTGCTCAGGCTGGAGTGCAGTGGCACAATCATACCTCACTGTAACCTTGAAATCTTGGGCTCGAACGATCCTCCTGCCTCATCCTCCTGAGTAGCTAGGACTACAGAGGAGTACCACAATACCCTGCTAATTAAAAAAAAAAAAATTTTTTTTAGATATGGGATCTTGCTGTGTTGCCCAGGCTGGTCTTAACCTCCTGGCTTCAAGTGATTTTCCCACCCCAGCCTTCCAAAGTGCTGGGATTACAGGTATGAGCCTCTGTGCTCAGCCCCCCGATGATTTTAAACTCTTCCTATATAATATTTTAGTTATCCTCACCTCTTTTGATTTATTTTAAAAATTAATGCATTTTATTATAGAAAATTTAAAAAAACACAAAAATTATGAAAGTGTTGAAAAAATATATCCTTAGTCTAACAAATAACTCATAAGCAACAACTCTGGTCTTAGGTTTTCCTAAGTTTTTTTCCTCCATATTGTATTTTCACAAAAATAAGATTATATTCTACATACCATCTTGTATTATACTCTTTCTATTTATTATTACACACTCAATTTTATATGTTATTACAACTCTGCTAACTTTATTTTCTATGGTGTCATAATTCTAGTGTGTAAAAGATGCAATAATTTTATTAGTCATTCTTTCCTCGTCAGACATTTAGATTGGATGACTAATACATCTATTTTAACTTCTTCCTACTAGGACATAAAGTACTTTTATTTATTTATTCAATCTCAATTTATTTTTGCAATGACAAGTTAAAAAAAGAAAGGACAAATTGTGTTGAGACATGCCTAGGTTTACAATGTCTACATGTCGAAATCGGAACTCATCAGATTCTTCCAGTAAAAAAAAAATCATTGTTTCTTCTTCACCTTCTCCCTTGGTTAAGGCTCCCTGTTTTCCAGACTGGTCAGGCTCAGAAATGTTCAGTCAGTTCCACCCTCTGCTCCTTGAACATGCAAATCTAATCAACCTCCAAGGTTACACAGCCCTTCCTTCAGAGTAGAGAGATGTTGCATTTGCCTCCTGACCCTTTGTCAGAGTAAATACTCAAAATCGGTCTCCTTTATCTCATGTTTTCTTTACTTAGGAGCCAGGGCCATGACTCAAATAATTTGTACATAGTAAATGCCTGATGAATATTGCACACATGAATGCTAAATGGTAATCTCCTTTGTTTTTCATTGATTTTAATCATAAATACTACCCTGTTCTCCACTAAAGGGCTGTGGAGGACAAAAATCATGAATTAATAATAAAAATAGAAATCAACTTAAAAAGTCCTACTATATGCCACAAACTATTCTACGTGTTACATGTAATTTTCCTTTCATTCGTTAAGTGTCCTATACATAAAGATCTACTTTCATTTCATAGGTGAGGATATAGAAAGGTAGTTTGAATTACCCAAGATTCCATAATCAGTGTGGGGGCTGGATTTCTAACCCCCACAATCTGGCTAGGCACAGCTTCTGTCACAGGGCCTGGCCCCAGTGCATGTTTGTTAGATTAAATCATAAAGATTGGGGCCTACAAGGTGAGAACAATCATACGGTTATGCATAGGAATGTTTAGTGGCAGTGAAGTTTGGGAAGCCAAGCGGTTGGAGCAATAGGGAAATGTATTTTCCAGTTTCCTATAAAAATATTTCCCAATAGTGTGTTAGCATGGTTTAATCCTCTGGCATTATTCTGAAAATTCCAGCTTCTAGTGGGGATGTTTGCATGGGTCAAAAATGACAGTGCATGTTCTCCAGGGACTAAGAGTGGTAGCCCAGGAGCTGAGAATAGAAGCACTGTGTTAAAGCCACTTAACTTCACATCCCATCAGTGATACTTACTAACTTTGTGGCATTGGGCAAGTCGTTTAACCTTCCTAAAAAGACTTAGTCCCCTCATATTTAAAATAATAGTGCCTATAGCCATCTAATAGAATTTCTGGAGGAAAGGAGTAAAAAAAAATAATAATAACTGAAAAGTGCAACCACCAAGCCTGACACGTTTCATGCTATTATGGTGATCATCCCTGTGACATCCTGCTTATTCAACAGTTATGCCTGCGAGTGCTGCTCTCAGCCATTGAGCGGCACACACTAGATATTCCTTATATAATTAGGTAGTTTATAAAGAAAGAAGAAATTATACACAGAAGGATTAGATGTGCAGGGACATGGGGCTAAAGAACAGTGAGGAATTGCAAGTATGGCCTTGAATGGTTTTGCATTAAGAGTTAATCCCTTGATAAACGGACAGTACTGCATGTGTTACAGACATAGATGTCCACATACCCAGTCCAATAAGTGACCATTCCTGATCCCTCTCTTGTTTTTAAAAATAAGTTTTAGAAGTTGATAATCACCTTCTGTTGCTTATAACTAGTCAGGCAAAAAAAAAAAAGAATAAAGATTCTTGGTAATTATTAAATAATAATGATGCCTGCTTTACATTGAGTTTAGAATAGTCTATCTCTCTAGAGAATTCTTTTTGGAATAAAATACATAAAACTCATAAAGTCAAAAAAACCCTCATAAAGTCTTTCTAAAAATCATATTTTAAATAGGTGGCTGAGTTGCAAAGAAAATAAGGGAAATGCTCAACATCCAGAGATTAGGAGAAGCACAAGACCAGAGAGGTTGGTGTTTACCTGACAGTGTTTTCTGATCCCCAGTGGGCTGATGTCTGGGTTTCGGTGGCCACACATGTACATGAGGATGGAAAAACAAAGCCTGAGCACAAACAGAAACCAAAAGCTAATACTCTTAGGGAATGAACTAGTAAGAGATAACATTCCAGAAGGAGAAGCTAAGGAATAATCACCTGGTGCCTCCTTGGCTCTGTGTGGAAAAAAAAATGTCTATGAATAGTTCTTAAACCACATGCTAAGACTCATAAGGGTCTGGGGTCAGTGTACATAATCATATCTGAAACCTCCATCTACTGGGTTTTCCTTACTAAGAGATTGACCTATAACTATCCATAAATGAAATAGGGAACAAATACTATAATAATGTTTTATATTTCTAAAGTGCCCTGTCATTTTTCTTCTATAAGGTATACCTATCTAATTCTCAAAATGAACCATAGTCTAGGATTCAGGTCTCTTGAGCTCCATCCTATATCCTACTGATCAATATCGGGGTATTCTAATTGAATCATTTAATATTAAAAATGAGGGAAAACATAGAGTCTGTACTAGAAGCTGTGGTAAATGTAGAGATAATATATCTTCCTTCTCTGCCCTCAAGATGCTTATAAGTAACGCCCACAGCAAAAGAGTGTCCTAAAAGAGATGAGAGTGGTTTACATAGTGCGACATAGTGATCACATGGCCTCTTGCTGATTTGATAAGAAAAAAGACTTGTGATGAAGGCGGCACTAACTATAACTCTTCAGGTAAAGGAAACATCAACTATATGAGACTACAGGAAATTAATTTCTAATACAGTGATAGGTAGTTTTAAGGTTAAAAGGTGCAAAAGATATATCACACAAACACAAACAAAAAGAAAGCTGGAGTAGCAATATTAATATGAATAAACTAGACTTCAGAGCAAAGAAAAATACCAAGGTTAAAGCAGAATATTACAAAATGGTAAAAAGTCACAATAGCCCAAAAAAGGTATTTAAGAACAGAGCATCAAAGAAGAAATATATAAATCCAAAATAATATTAATAGCTTATGACTACAACAATCTTCTCTCCATAATTGATAAAACAGATAAAAAGAAAATGAGACAGGATATAGAAAACTTGATCAACAACTTCCACCAACTGGATCTAATTGATGTTTATAGAATATTCCACCCAGGAAAGAGCAGACTGTGCATTCTTTCTAATGTGTGCAAAACAGGAAGCAAGGTAGACCATATCTTGGGTCATAAAGCAAACCTCAACAAATGTAAAAGAATTAAATAATACAAAGTATGGTCTTGGACCATGAATTAGTTTGCTGGTGCTGCTATAATAAAACATCACAGACTGGGTGGCTTAAACACCAGAAATTTATTTTCTCATACCTCTAGAGGCTACACGTCCAAGATCAAGGTGTTGGCAGGTTTAGTTTCTTCTTAGTTGTCTCCCCTTGGCTTGAAGATGGCACTTTCTCACTGTGTCCTCACGTGGTCATGCTTCTGTCTATACTCTGTGTGCCTGAATCTCCTCTCATTATAAAATCTCCAGTCATATTGGATCAGGGCCCATCCTAATGACCTTATTTTAACTTAATTACCTGTTTAAAAGCCCTGTCTCCAAATACAATCATACTCTGTAGTACTACGGATTAGAGCTTCAACATATGAATGCTGGGGGAGGGCAGGGGGAGCAATTCAGTCTATTACAGACCACGTGGAGTTAGACAGGAAACAGTAACAGAAAGACAATAAAATCTCCAACTAAACATGGGGAAATTAAAGAAGACACATGAATCAAAGAGGAAGTCACAAGGTAAGTAAGAATCCATTTTGAGCTGAGTAAAAACGAAAATAAAGCACCCCACAACCTTGTGGGATGTAGTTAAAGCAATGCTTAGAGCAGTATTAACAACATGAATTGCTCATATAAGAAAAAAAGGAAAGATTCAAATCAATCATTTAAGTTTTTACATTAAGAAAATATAAAAAGGAGAGTTAAATAAGCAAGCCAAGCAAAAGAAAAGGAATAAAGTTAAGAACATAAATCAATGAAACTGTAAACAGAAAAACAACAGAGAGAAACTATGAAAACCAAAGCTAGACAAAAAACATTCAGGTCTCAGATCCAACAGTACTAGTTATATAAATCTCTGCCAACTAATAGAAAATAACACTTCCCAAATAATGTTATAAGGTCATCATTACCTTGATGCCAAATCCGGAGATACTACATAAATAAAAATTTTCAGACCAGTATTTGTCAAAAATATGGATTCAAAAATTATAAAAATATAATAGTAAAACAAATCCAACAATATATTAAAAAACATGTACCACGACCAAGAAATATTTATCCTTGGAATTCAAAGCTGGGTTACTATTTGAAAATCAAGAAAAGTAATAAACCACAATGTAACAATATAAGATAAAAACCATATAATCATATTATTTGATGCAGAAAAATATTTTAAGAAAATTCAACACACATTCACGATGAAAACTCTTTGCAAATTAAAATTGGAAAAGAATTTCATTAATTTGAAAATAGGTATCTAAAATAAACTATAGCTAACATCACATTTAACAGTAAAAAACTGACTTCTTCCCCCCTATAATGGAGAAAAATGCAAGAATCCACATAGAAAATCACAGGGGATCTGCGGAAAAACTCCTAGAACTAAGAAGTGAGTTTAGCAGGCTCACAGGATGTACAGTCATCACACAAAGGAAGATTATTTCTCTACACTAGCTACACAAGATTGGGAATCCAAATAAAAACAGCAAGGCCATATGCTATTGCTTCAATAAATAAAATAGGTATGAACCTAGCAAAACTTGCACGGGATTTGTATTCTTTTACATTCTAAAAAGTCCCAATAAAAAATCAGAAAATCTAAACAATTAGAGAGACATGCAACATTGATGGATAGGAATTTTCAACATAATAAAAATGTCAATTCCCCCAAATTAATATGTAGTCTTAATACAATACCAATCAAAATCCAAATCCCAACAGGATTTTTTTTTGGCCAGTGTAGACAGGTTGATTCTAAATTCATATGGAAATTTAAGGGTACCGACAAAAACAATTTTGAAAAAGAAGTTGGAAGAATTACAGTAACCAACTTTAAGACATGCTATATAGCTGTAGTAATCATGGCACTATAATACTGGCAAAGGGCTATAGACTGCAGAATCCATAAATAGACTACACAAGTACACCTCATTTATTTTTGACAAAGATGCAAAAGCAATTCAACACACAAAAAGACAGCCTTTTCAAAGGTGTTAGAAAATTTGGACATCCTCATGAAAAGCAGTAAACCTAGACATAGGAGTCCCATCTTATTAAAAAATTGATTCAAAATTGATCATAGATCTAAACATACAACATAAAACTATAAAATATTTAGAATAGAAATTAAAATAAAATCTCATATGGGCTCAGGAAAAATAATTCAATCCATTAAAGAAAAATATGATAAATTAGATTTCATCAAAATTAAAAACTTTTGCTCTGCCAAAGAAACTGTTAAGGGGACACAAAAGACAAGCTACAGACTAAGACAAAATATTTGTAAATCATAAATAAAGATGAAAGGGTTTATATCTACAATTTCAAATAATAATAAAGAAAACAACCAATTCAATTTAAAAGCATAGGCAAAAGATTTGAGTAGACATGTCAACAAAGAAGATTTACAGGTATCAAATAAGTATATGAGATGCTCCACATTGTTAGCTGTTAGGGAAAAGCAAAATAAAACCTCTTTAGATTTTAGGTATCACTAACACATCTATTAGAATTGCAAAAAATAAATACACACACACATACACACACACACACACAGCCATGTGCTGCCAATATGAAAAGGAACTGAAATTCTCATTTGTTATTATTGGATATGCAAAATGGTGCAGTTACTCTAGAAAACATTTTTGGTAGTTTCGTATAAAGTTAAAAATACCCTTAACAGAAGACCTAAGAATCTAGGTCCTAGCTATTTATCCCAGAGAAGCATAAACTTATGTGCACATAAAAGCCTCTATATGAATGTTGATAGAACTTCAATTTAGAATGACCCAAAATTTGAAATGATCCATATAATCTCCAATGGATGAATGGATAAACAAACTGTAATCCATCCTATGGCAGTTTCCTACTGCTTCTGTAACAAATTAAAACAGTACACATTTATTACCTTACAGTTCTGAAGGTCAGACCTCCAAAATGAGTTCTTGTGAAGCTATAACCAAGGTTTTCTCATTCTTTCTGGAGGCCCAGGATACAGCCCATTTTCTTTCTAGAGGCCTCCTGCATTCCCGGGCCCGCAGCCCCTTCCTCCGTCTCCAAAGCACATCACTCCAGCCTCTGCCCCTGTTGTCACCGCTGCTTTTTCTGACTTTGACCCTCTTGCCTCCTTCTAACGATGCATGTGATTACACTGGGCCCACTTGGATAGTCCAGAAAAATCTCCATGTGTCAAGATTCTTAATCACATCTGCAAAGTCCCTTTTGTTATTTATGGCAATATATGCTCAGGTTTTTAATATTAGGATCAGGACATCTTTGGGGCAACTATTCTTCTGTCTGCCACACATCCACACCGCGGAATACTATTGAGCAACGAAAAGGCACACACAGTAGGTAGGGCAATGGTTTGCACGACTCTTGAAGGCATGATGTTGCATGAAAGAATCCAGTTTGAAAAGGTCATATACTGTGTGGGTCCATGTATATGACTTTCTTGCAAAAACAAACCTGTACTGATGAAGAATAGATCAAGGACTGCCAGGGTCAGGGTTAGGGGAAGGTGTAAGCACAAAGGGATAGCATGAAAGAGTTTGCTGAGGTGATGGAGGATTTTATATTCTGATTGTTGTGGTGATTACATGCACGGATACCTGTTCAAAAATTTTTTTTAGAAGAGTTATTTTTTTTTTCTCTGTTAAAAAAAAAGAAAGCATACATCTGGTAGGAAATGAATCCCAGTCACTCTGTGAGTTTTAGTATGACCTTCTCCACACTAGCTCTATGCTTGCGCCTGCGCACGCGCTCTCTCTGCGTCTCAGGGGACGGTTGTACTACAGAAGCCTGGAGGCGGCCCCCACTCACCTGCTGGATCACCCTGCAGAGAGTTCACAGATTTACCTGCCTCTCATACTCCCAAACAGGTGTCAGTAAGGACAGAGAACTCCTCATTCGAGATGCCCGGCGCCCCAGGAAACCTGGAGGAAGGGCCATGGGTGCTGCAGCTACGACCCCACTTCCCACTGGTTACTGAGAAATCTCCCAGCAGCAGTGGGTTTCTGACACTTTTTATTTAGCGCTTCTAAAAACTATTTATATCTTTGGCTTTGTTTAACATTTTTCACTGAGTTCCCTTTTCCTTTCAGGAGGCAGAGGCCAAAAACAACAGAAACTGAGCTACAGGAGCCTCCGCGAGTAGTCTCCTGAGAGCCACCATCTCCTGGAAAATTCTCCTCAGGAGTTTACGAGACAAATGTAAATATATACTAGATGAAGTTTTCAGGGACCTTTAAACTGTTTGCATTTCAGGAAGATTCCAAGACGAGTTTCTGTCCCTGGCAGATCCTTGGGATTCTAGGCTTACATTAAAAAATCTAAACCAGATCACACTTTAGGCGAAGCATCCCAGAAACTGCATCGCCATGGAATCTGGGTGTCAAAGAGCCACTCCTCCTTAATGCCGACTGTGTGTTAGGAAATGTATTCGATCCTTTTTCTATGTGGTTCATCGAGTCCCAACAGCTGTAGGAGAAGGGATTGTTATTCTCATGATACAGAGGAGCAAATTACACAGCCTGAGGTTATATACCCTGTAAGAGTCTCAGATTCCTTGTGTGTAAATGGATTCATGTTGTCTGTCTTGCAGAGTTGTTACAGATTTAGCACTGAGAAAAAGAACATAGTAGATGCTCAATAAATGGTAAATGATATTACATGCGGTTAAACCATGATCCAAACTTAAACCCCACAGGCTTCAAGTGGCAAGTTCTTTCCAGTTTAGCAGACAGGCCCCTCTGAGACCCAGACAGGCAGACAGGCATCTTCTGCTGCCCTGCGCTTCATGGCCACAGGCACAAGAGACTGCAGTCCCACCTTTAATGGGAATGGCCATCACCCCCTGCTGTGAAGCGAGGAGGGGGCTCTCTCACTAGAGCACCTCTTCTTTTCTGCCTGCAAAGACAAAGTGCTTTTCTTGTTCGGGGACTTCTATCCTTCACTGTGGTGACGAGCTGGAAGGTGAAAAAAATAGCCAATATGAGGAAGCAGCCAAGACTGTGGCGTCCTAAAACACCCTTGTGATCTGGGATCAGGGACACTGGTCCCTTGTTCCTAGCACCTTCTAGATAGACGGTGACCACAGTGAGCGCACTTCTGCAGCCCGTATTCCGTAAGGTGTGGTGCTCCCGACGGTGCTCCCCACAGTCTCCCAGGGAAGCTTGAGAAAGGGAAGGTGAGGACCATCCCTTTTGCCCTCAGGAAGGTGCAGTTCGGGTGGATTATTTCCGTGTCCAGTGTCTCCAGTGAACATTTGTATTTCTGACGTTCTTGAGAGGAGCCAACACTTGCTGCCTTAAGCCTCTGTGCCACTCATAGCTGGGTAGTTGCCACTTGGTACGTTTAGATGTTGGCAGAAATGGGTGGGGGCAGAGAATTAGCAAAATATGAGTGAGCGGTCTCAGAACTAGCAGAGGGAATTATGCGTATACCCACAACAGAGTGAAGTTACATTTAGTCAGATCAAAAGGGAGAATAAGCTCTCTGGTTTAATAAAACTCTGGCTTAGCGATCTTATCATTTTATATTACGTGTTTCTTCCCTCTGGTTTTAAGTATTGAATGATCATATTTGAAAATATATTTTAAAAAATAGAGGAAGTAAAAGTAGCAGAGAAATAATTGCCTGTAACCCTCACCTAAAGATAAGAACTGATAACATTTGGGGTGTTTCCTCCTGAGATTTTGCTAGTCAGCTCTCTCTTTCTGTAGTTGGGATCATGGTGTATATGTGCATGTGTGTATATGTATGTGAGTGTATGTGTACTGTTCTGTGTCCTGCTTTCCTTATGCAATAGAAACCATTAATATTTCCCTTACCATCAAAGACAAGAAAAGACTGAGGAATTGTTACTAATGGGAAGAGACTAAGGAGACATAACAGTTTTATGCAAAGCGGGAATTCTGGGTAGGATCTTGGAACAGAAAAAGGATGTTTATGGAAAAACAAGAGAGTCAATTAAACTCTGAAGTTTAAGTAATAGTATTGCAGCAACATTCATTTCCTGGTTTTGTTATTTGTACTATGGTTATGTAAGATGTTAACATCAGGGACGGCGGTGGACAGGTATGTGGGAACGCTCTGTACTATCTTTGCAACTTTTCTGTAAGTCCAAGAATAGCTCAAAATAAAAAGTTTTAAAAATTTCTCATTATATAACAACATATTTACCATAGAAACAATTCTATTATTTCATGTGCCTCATGAAAAAGTGCTGCAACAAACATAGTTGCAATAAATACCATTCTTTTGATAACCTTCCCCAACTTGGAGAACTGTCTCAAAATTAAGCCTCAGAATGAAATTACTGGGTCAAAGGGTTTGAAGATATTTAAGGTTTTTAATATATATTATCAAACGTCTTTCAAAAAGTCTTTTGCCAATTAGCATTCTGACTGAGGTGTGCCTTTTATAATTAAAAACATCTTTACGAATATGATAGGTGAGAATGGATTTGAGATTTTCTAGATTTTATTTCTCTACATAAAAATTCAGCACTATACCTTTTGATCCTGATGTTTAGGGTTTTTTTTATTGATTTGAATAAAGAATATATAGATGAATAGTGACAATTCTTTGTCTCCATGATCGTCACAGATTTTGTTTGGCATAGCAATATTTGAGAAAATATTTAAAATACATCAAAGTGCATACCTTAATGGAAACTGGACTTTAAATACTTCTTAAGTAATATTAGTACTAAGATTTGCACTAATGAATTAAGACATATTAGTAATTATTAAAATCTCAAAACAGTTTATTCTCTTTAGTATGAAAAGGATGGCTCCCACCCGTCTTGCACTGGGAATAATTAGTAGTAGAACTGAATTAATTTCCAAATTAAGTGAGTGAATTAATGACTCCACAATATGCTGTAGTTCAAAGGATACTGACTTAGATACAGGATGCATGGATTGGAATTTAGCTCACATATCACACAGGCTATGTGACCTTGGGCATATCGCCTAACCTATTCTGGCCTTAGTTTCTTTCTTTTTTTTGTCAAATGGCAAATATTTGTGATCTGCATCCATCAGTATTGTTAAAATATAATCATATGATATGATATTTTAGACCATAAATCTATTTATACACTCATTCAGCAATTATAGAAAGGCTAGAATAACATAGAACAAATATTAGGTTCCTGCAAACAACTATTTTCAATAACAATTAATTGCCCCGAGACTAGCTTAAAACTCTAAATATTATATTTGAAAATATCTTGGTGCTTTGTGTTCTATGAATGTAAAGTTTGGCCATCCAAAGTTTTTTTTCTTTTCTTTGTCCTCCATTAGGGGAAGTTGAGGGATAAATACTTAGGTTTTCTAATAAGTAATTTATATGTATTTTAAAGAATTTGTCGATTTCATCTAGGTTTTCCAATTTTGTGTCATAACATTGTTCATAGTATCCTTTTAAAGTCTGCATTATTTAAAGTTAATTCTTTGTCATTTCTAGTACAGTTCGTGTGTGCCTTCCCTTTCTTATCATCACCAGAAGTCTATTTTATTGCTTATTTTTTGATGAACAAGTATTTGTTCTATTGGATCCTCTTTTGATTGTCTTTTTCTAAAAAATAATGTCATTATTTTCTGTCCTCATCATTCTCTCTTTTCCAATAATTTTTGTTGTTTTATTATTTTTCGCAATATCTTAAGAAAGGTGATTTTTGCACTATTTTTGTCAATTTTTTCTAATATAATTATTTAAAGTTATACTTTTCCCTTTGAATACTGCTTTTGCTTCATTCCACTGTTTTATCATGCAGTACTTTCATGTTCACTTAGTTTTAAATAACTTCTAAATTCCATTATGATTTCTTCTTTGATGTGTTCTATGTACATCTATTAGATCAAGCTTGTTATATGTGTTTGAATTTTCTACAGAAGTCCTGTTTTCCAACTGCTTGAATCTGTCAATTACTGAGAGAAACATATTAAAATCTGAAGAACGATAGCGGTTTTGTTGATTTCTTATTGTAGTATACAGCCAGTTAAATTTTTAAGAATATTTTTGAGGATTAGATGTAAACAAGTTCAAAAGTAAATACTTGAAAAAATTTATTACTGATTGCCTTTACCTTTAATGATTTTTTTTCTTAAAGTTGATTTTGTTTGGTATTATTATAGTTATTCAAATCATCCTTTGGTTCTTATCTGGCTGGTATATCTTTTTCTATTGTTTTAATTTTAGCATTTATTTAGTCTCCTACTTTTATATGCCTGTATGAAGCATATATGGCTAGACTTCTTTAACCCTATTTAGCAATATTTATCTTAACTTAAACAGTTAGCTCATTTATTTGTCATAATTACTGATAAGTTTAGATTTATTTATATATCTCATGTTTTACTCTTTATCCCATATTTTCAACGTTTCTTATTTTCTGGCCCTCTTTTGAATATCTGCAAAGACCAACGATGTGTTTGTGCATGTATTTTTCCCTTAATGGTTTTCATGATAAACAACATCTTAATTTAAAATAATCTAGCTTGGATTAAAACCAACTTAATTTTGTTAAAAGAAAACCTTTGGTCCTGTATAGTTCCATTCCTTCCAATCTCCTTTGTGCTATTGTTTTCATATGAGTTGTATTTTATACATGAATATACATCAACACTGTTTTATTATTATTGCTTTATGCAGTTGTTTTTAAAATAAGTAATAAAATAAAAGTTACACATTTAAAACAATTGCCTTGTCTTTTATATTTATCTTATAGTTATTTTAAACTCTGTAGTTTATTTCTTCATGTAAACTGGAGTTATAGTCTAGTGCCTTTTTATTTCAGCCTGAAGGATTAACTATTAGTATTTCATGTAGGGAAGTTTGGCTAATGACAGATTCTCTCAGTTTTTGTTAATCCATAAATGTCTTAATTTTTCTTTTGTTTTTGAAAGATAGTTTTGCTGAATATACAATTCTTGATTGATTGCCTTTTTGTTCCCCCACTGGCACATTGAAGGTCATTCCACTGCCTTCGGCTTATATGGTTTCTGATGAGAAGTCATTTGTTAATCTTGTTGAGAATCTCTTGTATACAACTAATCACTTTTCTCTTGCTGGTTCCAACAGCCTCTTAGTATTTTTCTTTTGATAGTTTATAATATGTCTAGGTGTGAATCTCTTTGAGTTTATCCTACCTCGAGTCCATTAAAGTTTTTAGAGTTTTAGATTAATGTTTTTCATCAAATATGGATGTCTATGGTCATTTTTAAAAATCATTCTTTCTCTTTCTCTCTCTTCCTCTTTTTTGAGAGAAGAAAATTTTGATTTCCTTAATGTGCATATTGGTCTGCTTGATTTTATCCCACGTGAGTTTCTGAGGCACCGTCTATTTTCTTGAATTTTTTTTGTTTCAATTCCTTATATTGAATAATTGCCATTGACCTAACTTAAAGTTCACCAATTCTTTCTTCTGCCAGCTCAAATTTTCTGTTGAGCCCCTCTAATGAATTTTTCATTTCAGATATTGGACTTTTCAACTCCCAAATTTATATTTGGTACTTACTTTATAATTTATATACCTTTATTCATTGTTTTTATTTAGTGAGACATATTACCATACTTCTTCTTACTTCTTTATACTTGCTTTCTTTAGTTTTTTAAATATATTTTTAATAGCTGGTCCAAAGCCTTTGTCTAATAAAGTCAACATTTGGGCTTGCTGACAGACAGTTTCCTGTATATGAAACATACTTTCCTATGACCTTGCATGTCTCCTAATTTTTGGTTGAAGTCTGGACACTTTGAACCATATAATGTGACAAATTTAAACCTCCAACCTTCTGCCAAGGCTTTGCTGTTATTATTGTTTGTTGTTGTTGTTTTTTCAGTAAATTTCCTGGACTAATTTGTAATTCCTTGGGTTCTTTTGTGTGTTTTTTTGGTTGTTGTTGTTGTTGTTGTTAGTGCAGCCAGTGATTTCTCTGATTGGTTAATTTACTGTTCAGCTAATGATTGGACAGTCTTTTCATAAATGCCTTGAAATAATAAGCCTCCCAGCCTTAGTGGAGAGGCTCTATGTTTATGTATGTGTGGTCAGGAATTTCAATTTCCTGACCAGTAATTTACAACTCTGCATTAGCCTTCATCTGTTTGTGCATATTTTCAACGTTAGCCAGAAGTAAGAGATATGTTTGAACTCTTCAAAGCCCCCTATTGATATCTCCTTTCCTTGGGGTTTTTCTTGTTATTATTTTTAAGCTTTGTAGTCAGCCTTTTGTTAGCCCCAACTCATATTGCTGCCTCATGCAGCTGTCATGTTAAACAATTGCCACTTGTTTTCAACAAATTACCCAGGGATAGCACTGTTTTCTAAAGCAAGCCCTGACTCAGGTGAAATGAAGGCAAGCCCTGTGAATAGAGCATTTTTAGAGTGTTTCCAGACATGTCAAATTATGACAGTTCTCTAGGGATGGGGCTTTTGGGGATCTCCAAACCCATTATGCTAACTCTAGTGGCTTCTAGATGGCTGATTTTTTTAATGAAATTTTAGCCATGCTGCTGTTGTTTTTTAAGGATACCCTGTAGCTGAGAAAGAGGCAGGTGGGTATAAGGCAAGTTAAAACACCAAAAAGCTTAAGCTGCTCTTCCCAAGATTCAGCCATTTTTAAAAATAAGTGCTCTTGGGATTATTGCAAGGCTTTAGTTAATTTTCAGAGATATGAACAATGTGATTTTCACCTTTTTTGCCATTTTACTTATTGCTTTTATGGAGGAGTGGATTTTTAAAGGTTCTTTCTCTGCTATTCTGGAAGTGTATCCTGTTTCCTACAAGGCTAAAAATAATTTCTGCAATCCAGCAATCATGCTCCTAGGCATTAAGTGATTTCAAAACTTATGTCTACACCAAACCTTAACTATTTATAGCAACTTCATTCATAGTCACCAAAAACTGGAAGCAACCAAGATGTCCTTCAGTAAGTGAATGGAAAAACAAACTTTGGTATATTCATATAATAAAATAATATTCAGCAGTAAAAAAGACCATGCAAAAACATGGAATTTTATATGCATATTGTTAAGTGCAGGAAGCCAATCTGAAAAGGCTACATACTGTAAAATTAAATTTATATAATCTATAGAAATTGAAAAACTATAGAGATTGTAAAAGACCATGTTCCAGAGTTTGGAGTAGGGAGGAAGGTTAATGAAATGAAGCAAGAGTATATTTTAAGTTGGTGAAATTATTCTGTATGATACTGAAATGGTGGATATATTACATTATGCATTGTCAAGACCCATAAAAATTTACAAAACAAAGAATGAAACTTAATGTATGTGAGGTTTCTTTTTTTAAATAATCATGTACGTGGTTGGTTCCGTACCTTGAAACTAAGGTTCTAGCATGAAATACAGACTGTCACAAAATAATCTATTTATATTTCCAATGCATAAATAATCTCACCGAAGGATGTTTTGACAGTGAAGGAAGGTGCTACCTAAATCAACTTTGGAAATAAGCGGGGACTGCAAGAATAAAGGCAAAAGCAACTATACATAACAACTATGCCCTAGTTGATAAAGTTCTTTGGGACAAGGGTATCGGTTAATAATTCTGATGGTGCTATATGTGGATACAAGAACTGAACAACTAACAAATGGATGGTGGATGGTGGGAGCCATATTTCTTGCTGGAGTGGATGGTTGCAGACAAGTAAAAGGAAATGCCTAGAATGATCCATATGGTAATAGATTAGAGTCGGAGACATGAGTGTGAACTCATGTTTAGCTTAAAGAAGATGCAGTCAGTCAAATGCAAAAACATTTATAGATATGTTTATATAAAATAGATATGTTATATACACACATACATCTCCTTGCTCTGTCAGCTTAGAGTGCTTAGAAGCAATGACAGCCCAATTGAATGAACACACCTAGGGCCCAGATTTTGGCTTCTTAATACCATTCTTCAAAAAAAAAAGTACTAGGGCTTTTGGGAGAAATGGCTAATTCAAGAGCCACAGGAGAGAACAAAGCAAGCTTGGAGCCCTTGTAATACCAGAAAGCAAAGAATTTCTTAACACACACACAGTGATAAGGTATGCCAAAGAAACACAGGAGCCAACTGAAAGAGCTCCCAATGGCCAAAGCTAGAACAATTTAGCAAAATAAATAAATAAATAAATAAAATAGTGTGGGCTTATAACCAAAATATAAAATAAATATCAAGAAAGCCATACTAAGATTTAAAAAATTGAATAAACAAATTAATAATGGGAGAAATAAACAAATCTCTAATATTTATGAGTGACTGAGTTAGTACTATCAATGAATAGTATCATTCAATTATTTCAAATAAAAGAAATGAATAGACACCCTGAGAAGATTTTTATCTTACTTTTATCAGAATTTTTCTTTTTATAGCAACTGTACCTGAAATAAGTAGGTTAAAATTCCAAAGTCTGATCACAGCCCTCATGTCTTGCTTCTGGAAACACAGTTGCTATAAATTAACTTTGCATTTAAAGTGTCATCCAGTGCCCCCAAACCTACCATTGCTGGACTGATGCCAAAGATTCTTAATTTCTAGGTGTCAGGTTTATTTCAATGAAAGCTTCATCTCAGGTTTATTTGGTCTATAACAGTGATTTTAAAAATTATCTGTATCTCTGAGCTAATTGCAGGAGTGAAAGAGTCCGCCTGGCAGAAATGTTCCAGCTTCATTACACACGGAGCCTTCAGGCCTATCCCAGACACAATAAATCCCACATCTTGTGGAAAATGTGTCATTTGCATGGCACTTTCCCTTTGAGAATATGTGCGTGCGCGTTTTGTGCCAACGACAGTTGAGACGGTAACAGAGTCTGTGCTGGGCGAGGGAGCTAGCTGTTGCTGAACAATGCACTTCGACAGCTTGCGGAAACTCCCAGGCTGGGCACTGTCTTTTTTTCCCCCCTTTATATCAGTAAAAAAAAAGTATCCATTTTATTCAAAGTGCCAATGTTGAATTTGTGCAAAACATTGAATCCTTTGTCACTGAAAACCCACTTCTCTGGTATGAAGCATGTAATTATGCACCATGATCATGTCTCACGTTCTCAGAAGATTCCATCTGACCAACGTGTCTCTGTCAGTTGTACCTTTGAGCCCTGAATAACCTCCCCACCAGACTCGTTCCCTTCCACTGACAACTCTGCCCTCAGAACATAATCCAGAAGCATGGAATGTTGGCCATGTCCTATAGATTAAGGAAATGGAAGCTTATGGAGAGCAAATGCCACCCGAAAGTTAGAGAAATACCAAGCAGAGAAGCAGTGCAAATTGATTATGAGCTGATTGTTTTTAGGGACGCAGCTTAAATTCCCTAGCACTGTGTCTCACCCATAGTATATCACTAGATGGAAGCCCAGCTCCTGTGCAGTAGTTTCTGGGATCTCACAGTTTGGAAGAATTTCTCCTTTTTCCCTCTCCCTTAATACCTCCCATTCTCTTTGTGCATCACCGTCTGCCTTTTGCAGAATCCACCTGGGTGGTGTGCCTGTTCTACCTGTAAACTGTGAGCACATGAAGGGCAGGGCCCAAGGGTGACTCTTCCCTATACCTGTAGCCCCCACTTCATGTAGGTCCTGGAATGAAATGGTGTTTGATAAAAGAACATGGAACAGGACTGATTATGGTGAGCAATTTAAGATGGGGAAGGTTGGGAGTTGGAAGGGAACTAATATATGTTTATCACCCCCTGCATGGCAGGCTATGGCCTCAGCCCTTTCTACTAATGGAGACACTAATTTCTGACTTCATCTTACCATGCCCATTATAAAGATGAAGGAAACCACACTGGTAAGTCATTTGCCCAAGGTCACCTAACTAGTAAATTACCAGAGCCAGGATTTGAACCAGGACTGGGCAATTCCATAATTGGTGCTCTTTGTACTAAAAGACAAATGCAGGTGAATTGACAACATAATGAGGAATTTAGGACTTAGAGGATGAAGGACTAAGCCTATTTATATTCCACATAAACATGATGTACCAAATACCTGAGAAGGAACAGGATGGGGAATTTTCTATGTGCTATTTTATCTGAGCAAGGAACATTGGGGTCTATTTTCATTGGCTTTCTACTCATTTTTTTTTTCCAACTGAGAACAACTGAATATTTTCCACATGAGTATAAGTGGATGTCTCAATTACAAAGGTGCCTAGAGCTCAGACTTTCTTAACTTTCAGTTTAGGTATCCACCCTGCATTGCACAATCATCAAATGGGATATGATGCAATTTTTTTTTAAACAGACTTTGCAAAACAAGTATTGGGTAACCAGAATCTCTCTTTATTCTTGTATGTGCCTAGCAACCTTACAGGTCTGTTTGACAGAGAAAAATTGCCCTTGGACAGCAATTCAGCAAGATACTCAAAGGCTGGGAAAAGCAGGAGACTTTGGAGTGTTGCAATCCTCCAGCCAGGCTGAGATTAACCAAGAAGGAAGTGCTCTGGCTCCCAGGATGCTCCGCCCCTCTCTGTGTTAAGGCACTGGGTACAGAGAGAGGAGCCAAGCCCATCTGACACATTCCAGCCTTTACTTCGTGGACTGACTCAGGGCCTGCAACAGGAGTTGGAAAACTTTCTATTTTTTTTTCTGTTAAAAAAATGATGTAACATTACAAAAAATTTTGAAAAGTGAAAAATTAGTTACACATCATTTCATCACCCCAGCAAAAGTGATTTCGCTTTTGTTTATTTTCTTCCCGGGCTCCTTCTCATTCATACGTATTTTACACAGTGGAACAAAATAAAGCAAGCAGCATCTGCTGAGCACTACTTGGTTAGAAATGGGACTCCATGATTTATATTTATAATCAAATTTATTTCTGCCAAAAATCCTCCAAGATCACTCAAATATTTGCTCCCATTTTACAGATAAGAATACAAACTAAGAAAATTTCAGTACCTGTCTAAACTCCCCTGATCAAGTCATGAATCTGGGGTTCAAATCCAGTTTGCATGACCACAAAACCAGTGGTTTATTCTACATCGTAGTCAATCAGCTTTATATCTTTTTCGTTTATCGTTACATCTAATTATGTTATTTTATTATACTCATCTAAATTAATATTTTAATATATGTAATCTAAATAACAGTAGATATATCACCATTTACTCTAGAACATTAAGTTTTACAGCAGGAATTAATCTCAGCCTACAGAAAAAAATCCAGTTTGTAAGAAATGTAACTTTACTTGCTAAAAATAGACAATATCCCTTTCAAGCCTCCATTTTGCAAGATAGTAGAAACTTCATCTCATCAATGAAGTTCTACCCCTGGACCCTGGCAGATTCCGGAGGCTATTTTTTGTGTTCCACATTCTTAAGTAGTGCCTTGCATGCTGGGGAAAGAGCCCTATGGCCCTAAGATGTTTATCATCTGTCCACTTTAGTATCTTCCGGGATGCCCTGATACCATTGCAGCTCCTAGTTACCTGCCCTTACAGGTCACTCTCATCCGTCGTTACCCAACTGCAAAGCCAGTCCAGGCCAGGCTTCCTTTACCCTGAAGGGCAGGGAGACAGGAGCAGCACGACCGGATGGATTGGTTTCCAATGTCTGCACGGCTGCGGCTTTTCATGGCCTTGCTCCCCTGCAGTTGGGTCCCTGTTTATAGTGGGTTTGCTGCATCTGTAAATGAGGCTCTCAGGCAGGCCACGGGCTACGGAGTTAGCAGCAGACATTGCGTGACTGGGATCAAACCTGGATTGGGCCAGGGCAAGAGAGGACACTGGAGTGGCACTTAGAAGTGTCATCTCCATACAGATGCCCAGCGCGTGATTACGTTTGTATTAGTCAGGGTTCTCAGGTAAAAAGAACAAATAAGATGGAGATACACACACACACACACACACACACGCACACGCATGCACACGTATATAATGAGATTTATTTTAGGTGACAGCCCCTGGTGATTGTGGAGGCTTGGAGAGTCCAAGATCTGATGGGTGAAGCTGGTAGCTGAAAAACAGGAAAGAGTCCCAGTGGAGTGCAAAGCAGTCTGCTAGAGAGTCTCTCCTGGCTGGGAGAAGGGACCATCAGCCTTTTGTTCTATTCAACCCTCCAGTGATTGGCTGATGCCACTCGCAGTAAGGAGAGCAATCAGCTTTCTTCAAAATCCACTGATTTAAATATAAGTCTCATCCAAAAACATCCTCACAGTAAATCCAAAATAATGTTTGATAATGTATCTGGGCACCGCGACCCAGACAAGTTGACATATTACAATTAACCCTCGCGACATTCCTTCCTGGAGCTGGCGCTATAAACACTGGCAGCAAAAATGGGCTACCGCTCTCCAGGGCTTATGAAAATTAAAATAATCTGCTGATTATTTTAATCCAAGCTCTCAATTTCTTATGGTTACTCTGAGAGCGGGCATTTTCTAAAAAAAAAAAAAATGAAAAAAGAAAAAGGAAAAAAAAGCCTATATTTACAGCACATGAATTAATTCATTTAAGAAATATTAACTGTTCCTGGCATTAATGTTAATCTCTGTCAACTCACAGGTGAATAAAACTCTGTTCTTTGACTCAAGGAATTGACTTTAATGCAGAGACAGAAAACTAAACAAGAAGTTGTCAAACACTAAAATAATTGCTTAAACTGCAATAATCAAGAGTGCTATGGGACTCTGTTGTTTTGATCTTTCATCAATTTTCTTTTACTAGATTTTACACGGGTGTTAAGCCACAGGCTGCACCGAGAGGTAGTAGAAGAGACAGCCATAAGCAATGTGCCCCATGTCATTGGTAACGATGCCACAGAGGGTGACATTCATAGCATCACTTAGTGAGTATACCAGTTAATTTTACAAGTGATTATATATATATATATATGGTTTCTCTTTGCTTTGGCTATAAAGGAGGAAACAGCTGAATTTGGGATAACCTACAGCACCACATGGCATTCATTTTCCATACTGACTGCACTCGAGACTGTACTCGAGTCTCTCTCTCCCCCCTTCTTTCTCTTTTTATCTCTCTCTGACACACACACACACACACACTTTCTGTTACTTCCTTTATTTTTTTTCTTCACTATATATTTTTCAAAATCTTACTGTATTTATTAGAGAGTTGTCAGCCAACTCAAATCCATTTTAGAAAGACATAAGAAATCAGACGGATGGATGGATGCATGGATGGAGGATGGATTGATGGATGGGAAGATAGGTATTTTCCTTGGATAGGGTTATGGAAATAGAGTTGAGGCAAGGACACATTTAGGCTTGGTCTAAGAGGATGGCGTGGCTGTATGTTGGAAGGGAGGAGGACAGTTTCTACCTGGGGTAGGCAGCAGGGAGGAATGGGGAGTCTGGATTTCACTAATCTTTAGTGGACAGAGCTAATTAAGTAAGTGACTTAGTAATCACATCATCTGGTTAATGCAGTTCAGAACAGGTCCCAGATACTTTGGTCATTATGCTGATGGAAAGCTTTTTGGAAAAAAAAGCCATCTCTCTATGCTCATCCTGTAATTATCCTTTTCTTGCCTACCTCTTGCTGTTTTTGATAAGAGCCATTAGGATAATAATTACAGACTTGGCTAATGGATTAATAACTCTGTAGATGTACACTTCTTTATGCTTCTGTGAAAGACTGAAACACGTTAACCTTTTAAATGTCTTCAGTCACAGGCTGTGTCAGACATTTATTAATGACCTGGTTCAGCTGCCCAAACTCCAGCTAGCTGCAAACGTGTGCAATGTGTGGAAACAAAGCCTTTTCATTTTGCTCATGGTCATTTCCCTTTTTAGGAACTTGAAATGAAATACTGTGTTTATCCTGTATAGCCTAAGAATGTACGTCAGCTGCGAAGCCTGAAATAGACATGGTTTGCTGCCCTAAATATTTGATTCTTGAGTCAAGTTATTATAATTGCTAGACATCCCTCTTTAAATATAGAAGGGCAGTAGAGCTGCATGTTTGAAATAAACACCATGCTCACAAGTAGCACAGTTCTTATTAAATTTTTTTAAATAATATCTTCGGGTTTGGTGAGTGAAGAAGACTGTTGAAATACTTGACTCATCCAAACTCAAGCAGCTTTAAGGAGACGTGATTAAGAGGTCTCCGGATTATGAGAGGGTGTTTCTAGCAGCTAAGAAAGGTGCAGTAACTACAAGACATAAACTCCAACATGCCCTTTTATGAATCCATGGTTAATCTGCCATTGTTCCAACTCCACGGCTGCTGTTTCACTCATAAGTATTTTCAGATTAAAGAGTGAAACCAGATATATTTACCACAGACAAAAGCACATATTAGGGGACCCAACTGACTTTGAACTGTTTGATAACTTATCTTCTACGACCAGGGCTTTAAGCTAAAGTTGCAAGGCTGCTTGACATCTGCAGAAATAGCTCTGGGACAAACATATTTTCAAAGTAGTCCTACTTGGTACATGCTGAAGTTTGAGGGAAAAATAAAGGACCCGAAGTTCCTGCATGTATGGGATGTGCTTGTGCATATGTAATGCCCATGATTTAGCTTCTTGTCCTCATAGTAGCAGGTGTGGCCTGCTTTTAGACACCGACGTTTAAATTCCAATGTTAATTTTGAAAGAAACTTGGTAGAATTTGGAATAGCTTTGTTTCTTGAAATTAGACTTAAGGAGGAGGCATAAATATGGTTTGTTTATTGGAAGAAGTCATAATGACAGGATTTTTCTAGTGGCTGTTTTGAAGATAATGGTGAAAACTTTAAAATTATATATATACACACACATATGTACACACACATGTATACACACATAGTCCACAGACACACAGAAAGAGAGAGAGAGAGTGTTTGCTAGGGACAAGCTTGATGAAGATGGATGGGTTCTATCAACTATGTTCGGTGGACCTCGTGTTTTTCCATCAGTAATTTATGTAGTCAACAAATATTTATTGAACACTTACTACCTAACTAGTGCCATGCAAGTTGCTGAAAATACAAAGTATATTAAGACAGGCATTTCCTGCCAAAGTTGGCACAAACAGGTGCAAAGAAGGTTGAAATTTCATGAGACAGGTGGGATGCAAGTAAACGGGGGGCTCTACATGCTCCAGGCACCAGCCCCAGGCTGAGTGGGGGAGAAAGGAGAACGCCAGAGGACACTTCTGAATATAGTCTCTCTCTCTCTCTCTCCCTCCCTCTCTCTCTGTCTGTCTCTAACAAAGGCAGAGGCGTAACTTAACTATACTTCTTTGTTCCTAGCTTACTATCGACATGTGCATGTGTGAGGAAGGACCTTTTCCTACCTTTGTTTGTTTATATATTTGTTTGTTTATTTATTTATTTCCTCTTCTCACCATTCCTGCCTCCCATTTCTCCTATCCCCACTATCAGCAACAATTCTCTTCTGGTTAGTGCTTCCCTTGGTATGTCTTTACACACTGTGTGTACCATTCTTGTGCATGCATGCATCTCAATTTCTGCAAGTGCAGTTGCTTTTTATATCTCACTGTGTTTCTAAGTCTATTCAACATGTGCTATGCTGTCAATATCCATCCAGTGTGCCACACGTCTGTTATTTCTAACTGTTGCATAACAGTCCACCTCTACCTGTACATCATCGTCATGATGGACGCGCAGGTGATCTCCAATTCTCTATCGCCACACACCAGTGTCCTCATGAGGTGGATTATTAAAGTATCTAAGATTTATGCATGTTTTAATAAAAACAAATTATTCAGTATTTCTAACACGCTCCTGGTGTATAACATTAAATACAAAGATGTAAATCACGCAGTCCTTTTCCTGTAGAAGTTAATTGTATAGCTGGGGTGGGAAGGAAGATGTATGATCTATAAATAAGTTACTCTGATAAAAACAGACGAGGGAGAGATCAACAACTGCAAAAGGAAGAAAAACATAATTGGCACTTGTCAAGCACCTACTTACTATAGGCTAGGCTTTTTGCTGAGAATTTCCCAAGCACTGGACAATCTTCCTGGTAAGCATGGCAGGGGGAAGGAGACTTTTGAGGGCAGAATCTTAAGACACCTACTTGGAAAATGCATGATTTATTCAGGAAATACAGATCTGCTCAAGGAAGCAGGAAGAACAGCATGGTCAGAGCAAGCCTGAAGCATAAAGGATTGGTGTTCAGAACATGCAGGACCTTGGGGCAGAGAAGGCAGGACTTCATTTGAGAATGCACGGAAGGCATAAGTAATGGTGGACATTCCTTAGAAATTCATGGCATGTAATGTATCATTTAATGCTATTTTAAATTATGAATAGAGGTAGTTTCTTACTAACTAATCCTGTGAGTATTGGTTAAGCAACTAAAATGTGCAATGCAATAGTCTAAAATCTGGAATGACAGAGGTGAACCAAAGAGACTTGGTCATTATCCTAATGGAATTTAACATTCTAGAGGGTAAAAGTAGATGATCAAAAGTAGAAAAGGAGCAGATGAATAAATGAGCAAACCACACAAGAAAATACCAGATCATATGTGCTAACTTATGCATCATTATTTGCATTAGAAATGATGCCCCCTCTAGGAGGGCAAAACAGAGGAAAACAATACCACTCCCACTGCAGTGAAAGGCTTGTCTACTCAGTTGTCCTTTGACTGGTAGGAAGCTGATGCTCCTGTAATGCTCGGGAGGAAGCTGTGGGGTAGATTTCAAGCCTTAGTTATGCCCACAGCCCGGAGCCATGGGCAGTGCTCAGCCAGGCAGCTCTGTGCGGCAGCCCTGGACAAGGACACAGTCAAGGTAACGGGCTAAAGAATGACAGAGGTGCAGGGCGGCTATGTCGGTCAGCATGACTTGGGCTGGGCTTGCGGAAGTGGTGGTATTTGTGTTGAGATGCCAGGGAAGGCACCAGCCGTGTGGAGCTGGGGGAGGGGCATCCCAGACAGAGGAAGTAGCAAGGCGAGGGCTCCAACAGGAGAACTGATGTCATTGTTCACAGGCCAGACAGGCCAGGGAGTGACCTGTGAGAGCAGGGGCTAGAGAGACAATGGTGGCCAAATGATAGAAAGCATGCTACGGTGTTCGGATTTTAAGGTTTTACTTAAATGGCATGTACATGCTGTTTGTGTGTTGTTGCAGTTGAAGCTGAGAGAGGGAATATAAATGAAGAATGGGTTTAAAAGACTCTCCGGCATATCTTAGTTTCTATGTAAGATATAAATACACACATTTAGCTTATGAAGTTTTGATTTGTGAAATCAAGATTCTAGAACGTTGTAACTGAAAAGGATCTCACATATTATTTAATTCACAATGTATTTCTTATTTAAATGGAAAAATGAGATCTTATTTAGATGTATTGATATATAGTTGCATTGATTGATCTATATTGGTCTATGTGGACATATTGATACATAGATGTCCCCCATTTACTTGCACAGGCCTGTCTCATGAAATTTCAATCTTCTTTGCACCTGTTTGTGCCAACTTTGGCAGAAAATGCCTGTCTCAATATACTTTGTATTTTCAGCAACTAGGGAGTATTATATATATATATATATATATGTATATATATATATATGTATCTTATCTAGATATATTAAAAAGTAGCAAGTTCAAAATAAAACAGGAATAAAACAAATGCAATTATTTAATCCTACTATATCTGAACTTATTATGCATATTTGCAAACCCAAACCCCCATTCTACCAGGGAGTGGAAATTTAACCTAGGTCCATTTGGTGACTCCTCTACCCTCTTCCTGATGCTCTTGCTAAATTCTGTTCTAAGCCATTGACAGTACTGGGAGAGATGGTGTGTCCCATATTCAGTATTGGAATACATTGTGTGACCCACCTGAGCAGAAGCTATCATAGTACCCAACCAGCAGTTCCACCTGACAGCAGAGCCCAGGCAGTGGTCTCACCAGACAGCAGAGCTGAGAGCTGAGTGGGGTCACAGGACAGTGGAACCCAGCCATTAGCTACCCACCGACATCAGAGTTAAGGCAGGGGCCCAGCCAACTAGAGAACTCACAGCAAGCTCTGCCTCCCTGGGGTGGTCCCCAGCTGGTCCTTCCAGATTCACAGGCTGATGTGAATAGTGAAGCTCTGTCATTGCCAAAAAACACCTATAAAGGCCTGAATTTTGACATGGAAAGCCTCAAAAGGACTTTGAGCAGAAGAATGACAATGTCATATTTGGGTTTGGGAAGTTAAATCTGAAACCAAAGTAGAGGATATTTTACACAATTCTTTGGGTTTTTTTCTAAAAACTATATTTATTTGAGGGCATGTAGCACAAAAGGGGATTTATTTTATTTCCAAATGTTCTTAAATCTATTCTTTTTCTATATGTAGTAAGGAAGTTACAAAGACGAAGACAAGATGACATTCTGTCATGGACCATTTTGACATTAAAAACTTTATTTTTAATTTGCTGTCAGAGCCTAGACAAACTGTTTTGAATATTCTTAAAAATGGTACATTTTCATAATGTTTAAATAATTTATGGATTTGATTTCTGGAAATAGCAATAGTCATTTGATTCTTAGAAGCCTTTATTAATACGGGAGGCCAGAATCACTCACACCATCTTATTGATGATCTATTATGGGGCTGGCACCTGGTTTTGTTATCATTTTTATATTACTCAAATATTATATTACTTTCTTCCCATCTCACAAATGGGAGACTGAGTCCCAGGTATCTTTCCAGCAAAACACAATCAGGAAAGGAGAGAGACCCAGTATTTTAAATTCCAAGTCCATTTCTCTTTCCATTAGGCTACACTGTCTTCTAAATTGAATTGTTAAGCTAGAAGACAAATGGGAAATTAGTCCTTTATGAGGTTATAGTGAAGCTCTTATTGTCCACTGATATCCAAATCTAGATGATATTTTAAACAGAGACTGTGAAATCAGAAGATGTCCATGAATATTGTTTGTTTAATGAATCAGTTATATCGAATCAAGTGTTACATAGCAGATATTTTCTCTGGCATAATTTCTCCCCATCCCCAGAGAAATTCATTTGTTTAGAAAAGCTTTTCTTTATTAAAAATACAGTCCATGCATATTACATCACAAATCAGTCTTATGTGAGTGTGTGCGTGCACGCTGATATTCTTCATTGAAAACTAACTCATTTTTCACAGCTCATACTACTTATTATCTCTTGGAGACTTTCCTGACATATCAAGTTAGATTGATGATTCCCTCTTTGTAACTTCCATTGTTCCCTTCAGAAAAGTCTATGACAGCAATTGTAGGAAATGTTTGAATGTATTTGCTTTGAGGACTGTCTCTCTCCCCTGACTCAGAGGTACTTGAAGACAGAGACCAGACATTTTTCACCCTGTTTTCTCATGATCTAGCACAAAAACAAGCACAGGGAAAGCATGCAAGTACTTTTCGAATATGAATTTCAATCCAATTATCATTTGTTTCAAAACAGCATCATTTTACTGGTTTCTTTATTACTATACTGAATTAAAATCTGATTCAAAACATAAAATAATATTTACTGAGTATACATTTTGTGCTAGGCACTACACTTTATCTCTGAGAATTTTAGCATAGCAATTTTAGATTATTTCATCTTTCCCCAGTCATTTTCTTGATTTGTGATGAGCATCCCCGCCTGCACACGTGTGTGGGTGTGAAACTAAGGAGGTCTGTGGGCTGGAGGACTTATACGAGGGCTGTCTGGAAAGTGTTCAGCCATAAATGTCTCCATTTTTCATATTACATGGCTGGAGACTTTCCGGACAGCCCTCGTATGTTTGCCAAGTTGGTCCTGGTCTTTCTCCTTTGTTCCTCTTTGCCATGACAAGAACACCTGGAAATCACGTCAGGTCAGCCTTGCTGAGCCAAAGATATGGCAGCGTCACATGTGTAGTTGAGAACATGCTCATCTTGTTAATCAGACTTGCTTATGACTTTGATAATGTAGCCACCACATTGGGTTTTCTTCCTTTATATTCATAGATCTGCCCCCTTATCGTACTGTGATAATATTGGGCACAGCCTGCATCACCTAATCTATACAGAATGGGGCCCTTGAGCCCAGCAGGTGTCTGAACAGACTGGATCCACCAGGGCAGAGATTCTAGGGACTGAAATTTCTGTGACATGGAGATGGCTCATTTTTAAAAACACCATTCCTTATGTGCCAGCCCTTGTCCAGATGTTGCGGAGAATAGTGAATTAGACTGTGCTCTAAAGGCGAGTTGGGGAGACAGATACAGAGACAGGCTCTTTCTGTCTTTGGTGAAGGTGGTGATGAAGCTGTGCACAGGAGATTAAGGACATTAGCAATGGGCCCAACCCATGGGCCCCCAGGCGAAGGCGCGTGGTGGATCTGGTGCCAGAGCTAAGAACTGAGAGTTAAGGAAAAACATTCTGATGGAAAAGGGGATAAGGAGGTGGTTTAGGGGAAGCCTGATAGAATAAACACCCAGAACAAAGAAAGTATTAGTAATATGAAGCTATATAATGTGTGTCATCAGAAACACAAAGAGTTTGTACTGGTCTTTAATGGTATGAGGTGGGTGCATTAGTCAGCATTCTCTTTGTTATGCTGCGGTAACAAACAACCCCAACACCACAAAGCTTTACGTGTCTCTCACGTTGCACATCAGCTATGGCACTGCGTGCCGACCATGTCAGCTAGGACTTGGTTGCATGTATGTTCTTCATTCTGGGATCTGGGCTAAAGAAGCAGCTTCTGTCTGGAGCATGCTATTCTCATGGCAGAGGCAGAAAAGGAATGTTAGAACCGTGCAGAAAATTTTACAGTTTCTGCTCCAGCTCAAAGCATACATTGGTTTCTCTCGTAATCTATCAGCCAGATTATGTCACCTGATCAAATCTGACATGAAGAACAAAGAAAAGAATTCTCATGGCGTAAGACGGGGATCAACAAGTGTCTAAAGGAAAGGCCAGAAGTCCTTGGGTAGAATAACATAGCAATATTCAGAGCCTGGCCCACCTGAGACAAAAGTAGATTTTCCCACGAAGGGTGCCCCTGTGGGCAAAAGGAAAGGCGAAGCCACTGTCTCAGTAGCCCCCGGGGGGCTCTGTATTAGTTGGTTCAGGATGCTATAGCAAACAAGCATAGACCGGGCTGCTTAAACAGCAGAAATTTATTTCCTCACAGTTCTGGAGGCTGGGGCGGCCAAGATCAAGCTTTCCTTAGATTGGGTTTCTGGTGGGGCCGCTTGTCCTGGTTTCCTTCGGCCCCTTGTCTCTGTGTCCTCACAGGGCGGTTCTCTGGCGTGTGCCCGCAGGTGGTGGGAGGGAGCTGGCTCCGTGGCGTCTCCTCTTAGTAGAACACTAATCCTATGGGATCAGGGCCCCACCTTTAAAACGCCTTTCACTTTAATTGTTTCCTTACACGCCTCATCTCCAAACACAGCCACGCTGGGAGTTGGGCTTGAACATGTGGATTTGGGAGGAACACAAACATTCAGCCTATAACAGACCCGTGTTTTGAAAGTGACAACAAGTGGCTGCAGGCTTAGGTGGCTGCCGGAGCTGGGAGTAAACAGGCCCTTCCTCTCGTACCTCCTCAAGCACACTGAGGGATTGGGGACAGGCTCTCCCCGCTGCTGGGGTGGCCTGGCATCAGAGCTGACAGACCCACCACCCCAAACCACTGCACTTCCTGGTCATGTTCAAGCATCTAACTTCTGTTCACAGCATCCCAATTTCCTTCCCATCCTGTTAACTCATCAATTCTCACTTATCTTCCTATTTTTGTTTCTATTTTAACATAAAACGTGATTTACTTTATAAGACCCAACCTAATTCCCCTATTCTGCTTTACTTCCCTCTCCCCACCAGATTCATTAGCTATTATATTCCCTCTGCAATGTCCTTCTGGTCACTTGCCTAATTACTTGGTCATTTTTCATGTACTTGGATTATCTCTCTTTCTTAAACGTAAAACAAGGTCATCTCTGTATCGCAAAGGCTAGCCTAGAATCTAAGTAGGTCAATGGAAAAGAAAAAAGTAAAGAGTGTATACATGAGTGAATGAATGACGTAACTGACAGTGTATCCTATCCTTCTCCAGGGAAGTGTACATGCTTCATTTGGCCAATCCATCTTCTTTGAAAAACTCAAAACCGCACCATTAGTAGAGTGTGAGGCATGACTTGGAGGAAGGAAGAAGGGGGAGAGGGTGAGAAGGAAGAGAAACCTTCTAAAATGCCCGAAATCCCATCGTGTGGCTTACTCATCAGTGTCACCTCAATCCGGTGCTACTGACCCTTTGTGCTGTCTCTGGGTCATCAAAGGACTCCTTACAGCTGGGAATCTAATTAGCCAGACAGGAGGACCAGGGCAGGAGTGGCAGGCTCACTTCAGCTCGTTAAAAGCTCCCAGTCTCTTGCTTGGGAAATTGCTCTCCAGTTTTACCAGAGCTGTTTGCATTTTGCAGCTCCCCGGGGACAGAGGGCAGTGCCGGTTGAATGCCTGGCTAAGCCATTTGGCCCAGAGCCTCCATAAAACCTCGGCACCAGCCTTCCTGCCTTGGGGCTTTCCTCGTTAACCGGAGGAGACGGGAGCCTGCTGTTTGGCTGGAAGAGGCCTAGGTAAGGCTGACTGGCCGCCCCTTCCCTGAGGGCTCAGGGCTGATGTGCAGCTTGGAAGAGGGCAGAAGCGAGGGTGGCGGTGGTAGACTGTGGGTACTGCTGGGGAAAGGGAAGGAGGTAGCTATGAAAATAAGTATGTGCAAATCAAAACCCTCATTTACAAAAACATAAGCCCCCTTTGTAATAGCTGATACCTCCCTGCTTAGAAAATCTCATGGTAGACATCCACCTCCCACTTGGAAATTGAACCCGAACCCAGCCATACGTTTTACTTTATCATTGCAAGGCACTGTGCACCAGTAGTTTGCGGAGATAGACAGGGACCAGGTAACATGGTTCCAACATCATTTCAACGATGTAGAAGATGGTCCCTACACATCCTCTAACAGCCAGCAGAGGGAACTTTCTAAAGCTGCCGACGAAGCCTCTCTGCTACATGGGAACCCTTCAGCAGTGAGGCGCTTTCCCAGGTAAGGCAGGCACACACGTGCTTAGAGCGCTTAGGGTCCGAGACCCTCTGAGAGCAGGTCCAGGCCACCCCTGCCACCTCTGGTTTCATATTCATCCCTTAGCATGGCTTGCTGATGAGGAAAGCGGGTCTCCCTGAATCATTACTTTTAGGGGACTTAATGGCACTGAAAGAGAATGTATAGGATTTAGGAAAAGAAAGTGTAGGGGCAGCCAGGTACTGAGTATAGCAGGTAGAGAACTAAATTACTCTAATAAGGGGAGGGGGCCAGAAAACAGTCTATCAATGTCACCGCACATCCAAATAATCTGGTACACATCTGATACACATTCTATTTTGAGGGGGAAAATCTATAAGGAAAAAAGACCAGGTATATTTCTCATCAAAGACAGTGAACTGTGCAACAAGAACAGCAGTACAAGATGGTGAAATAATCTTTACTTGAGGGGAAAATGATTAGAGCAAACGGGGCCAGGAAGAATAAAAATCCCTTCCATCCCAAGCTCACAATAACCTTTTCCCTTCCACTGCATAGGGGAGGGAGTTGGTCCGATTTCATTTGAAATCCTAAGTCCAGGGAAGCTCAACTTAGGGTCTGGCCCAAATCACACAGTGCTCACGTAGCAGGTCTAGAATGGGAACGTCTCCTGATCACAGGGTCGCTGGCCACATCACTGTACTCTCGTCGGTGGACACAGACACTTTGCACAGCTGTCTGGTGTGTAGAGCACTTCATGGGGTAAGGTAACAGATTATGGCCTCTGTATTCAGACATACCTGCCTCCCAAAGCCAGCTCCACCCCTTGTGAATGACGTCGCCTTGGGTAGGTTCCTTAAATGCCTCTGAACTGCACTTCTTCAAATGTTAAGGCGTCACACTGATACCTCTCATGATGGGTGGCTGAAGGATTGGAGATTATAGATGGAAAGTGATTTGCATAATACCTGGCTCAAGGTAGGTACTAAATCATTGGGAGCTGGATGCTCCCAGCAAATCATATGTTTACTGGATGCTTAAATTAATGAACCAACTAATAAGGAGGTAGTCCCCGAGGTCTCTTCCAGCTCTAGCATTCTGTAATCAGTATCTTGACACTGCGATTCCTTGCAGTATTTAGAAGTAAGTCTCTAAATGTGCCTGAAAGCCCCAGGGAGCCCACCATCTGGGCAGGAGGTGAACAAAATGATGTTAAATATGACATTTTCCTCTCTAAATTCTGGTGCTGTGATTGATTACTAATTTCCCCTCCCTGAGACTACAGTTGCTGCTGTAATCTGGGATGAAATCAAACTGCATTGGAGATTACTGTAGTCAAAAGTGCTCAGAGATCGCTGACAGGTAGCTTTCAGAAAGCCATCCTAAAGGAGTAGGACTATGTAAGAGCCTCTGTTTTGCTTCTTAATTACCATTTCACCAGTGCTCTTCTACTTAGAGTGTTTGAAACACAAATTATTTTACTGACGACACCTGTTTTATGCTAGTATATAAAATAATAAGAAGATAAACAAGTGCTATTGAGTCTGTCTCTAGAAATAATAATAGCTATTACTTAATGGGCATTCCTATAGCCCACATACTTTGTTAAATGTCTTTCATGTAGCATCTCTGATTCTCCTACTAGCCTTGTTAGGGAAGTAGAACAGCTCAGAGAGGTTAGATAATTTCCTGGTGTTATTCAGTGAGCATCTTGTAGGGTCAAAATTCAAAGCCTGCTTATTCTGCCTTCAAAGCCCACATTTTCTACTGAACTATATTATCCCACAAATATACCAAAATAATAAAAACCAGTTGGTTATATATGAGAAGGTGTGTTAACTTGGCATCTCAATTCCAAAACCGAGAGTTACTTAGTGAATAAATTGAGCCACAACTTTCTACCTGGCTGGTGGCTCCCACATGAGACTGTACATCAAAATTTTGTTGTTGCTGTTATTCATTTCTTTAATGTACATTAAGTTTCACATCAGCCTTCCTGAAACAGAATCTCTAAGGCCTGATGCCTGAAATCTGTATTTTTGTGTAGCTCTCAATATGGTACTGATTGACAAATCCAGAGAAAGACACAGGAAGCCACTATTTGGTTAAAAGGTACATTACATCTTTAAGATTGGGTAGCTCTTTTCTTCTCTCACATTTATGATTCTTTTGTTTTCATTATAAATATGTAATTTAATGGGGAGAAGTAAAAGAAAAAGCAAAACAGCTCATTATCTCCCTTCCAAGATATATTACCTTGACATCTGTTGATATATATCTGTTGATATATTTTTAAAATCATACATATGTACATATATATATTTACAGTACACATAGTACCATATGAAAAAGTAAAAGTCTTTCTATACCCACCCTTCCCCTCAAAGCCCACCACCATTAAAAATAACATGTGAATATGTATCTTCTTTTTCATATACACAACAGATTCCTACTATACACATTGTTCTACATCTTTGATTTTTTTTTTATCCTAAGAGTTTTTTGGAGATCATTCCATATTGTTACATTAAGAGTTCAATTTTTATAAAAGATTCACAGCATTCAAATATGTACCATAATTGATTTAAGCAGTCCAATATTAATAAGCTCATAAATTTATTCCAGGTTTTAGTTTTTTGCTATTTATTTTTGAAAACAATGTTGCTTTGAATATTAATCAATACTAACCTTGGCGAACATCTGCAAAAACAATGTTAGATAAATTCCCTAATCATGGCATTACTAAACCAAAAGATAAGGGCATTTTAAATTTTGATACATGCTGTCAAATCATCATTTAACCAAAAACATGTGAGACTGCCCATATTTCATGCAGCCCCTAACCTAAGTGTCATCAAATGTGACTGAGACTGAGATTCGAGACAATAAGGAAGCATGTTCCAAAAATGATACCAATCTGTTAACCAGCGTCTTGCTAAAACCTTTCTGAATCCATATGGAAACACTGAAAACACACATTCATGTACATGTGTATGCATATATATATGTATATATGTATGTATTCACAGCACCACAATTATGTATGCGCTCATTTATACATGCATGTGTATACACTCATATATATGCACATGTATGTAAAACACACATTTATGCATGCATTGACTATCACTGGAAACAAGCATACACAAAATGCAAATAATTAAAATTTAAATTTAAAAATAAAAAAAGAGGAACTGGTTCCTAGAGGAAAAGTATATGAGGGAGATTTATTTTCACCATTTATCCTTTTGTTTCTTTTGAATCATGTGCCACATACATGTATTAGCTAATCAGAGGAAATAAAATAAATATCCCAGACAAGAAAATTATAAAAACACCTAGACTTTGATTCAACAATTTCTCCTCTAAAATTTTATTTTACAGCTAAGCCAAACCAACATATGTACAGAATAAAATACATTTAGAATTATTCACTGCAGCATTGCTTGTAATCATAAAATAACAGAAACAGCCTTAATGTACCTCAACATTGGACTAGCGAAATGAAGATTTCATACACTAAAATCCTCTGTTTCCATAACAAGGAAGGAATTCGTTTATTATATACTGATATGGAGTATTCTCAGAAGTATATTGTTAATTGAAAAGGCAATTTGCAGAACAGTGGATGTGACATTTACCATTTGTATCATAAAGGAGATAAAAATCATGGGTATGTGTGTGTATGATATAATAAATGTACCATATATTCAAACATATTAATACTACATGTGACATAAATATTATATATATAATACACACACAAGCAAGCACCCACAGGTATGTACATATATACATATTAATACATATGTATGTGCATTTCCTTGTGTTAGAATGAAACACTTCTGAAAAGACATACAAGCAATAAATAATAGTATAGAACTCTAAAAATTGAGTGATGGGATGACAGATGGGAAGGAGTTTTTCACTGTAAAATCTTTTGTTCTTTCTGAATTTAAAGTATCAACAAATGAAATTAAAATTAAAGAGAAATATATGCAGGCAAAACTTCAAACTCCTAGAACTCTCCACCTACTTCCCAGTATGCTTGTCTCATTGTTTAGAGTCTGCTTTAGGGTCATTTTTGCAAAGTGGGTGAAAAAAACAAATGCACTATTGAAAGAAAAAGAGATGGTTCCATGGGTCAGCATAGCCCTTGGTAGAACTCGGTGGATATGTTGTCAAGAGTCTACATGAACTTCCTAAGTGGAGGTCTAGTTTCAATCCAAAGTGACTTTCTTGACTAAAGTTCCCTTCCATCATCTACAAACTTGACATTTTCCATTGAATTTTGTGTAGTCGAATCTCCACTCTCGTTGGAGGGTGATAGAGCCAGAAACACCCCTTTGTTCGTGAGCAACACCTTTGCAGATGGCTTTTGGGAGATTGGTACTCCCCAAATGGTCTATGATTGAGCAGTGTGCTGCATGACGTTTGAATTTTAATCTACCTCCATCTACTAATACTTCTGGAAATTGAAGTGCCATTTCCTAAATGAAATTGTACCCGCTTTATGCAAATGATTCGAATAACACTTAATGCTTTAAAAATAGAAATATATATGCTCTTGGAAATACACTTCTTAGGGCAGTAGACAAATAAATAACACATGAAGAGCCTGCTCTGGGTTGTAAGAGGTAGGGAAGCCCACCTCACAGACTTTCATGCATCAGTCTTACATATTTTTATGCACGTTATGCAAAGGTCTTTTCTACTTTTTTTCAGATCCTTGGCCAAGTTCCAGAGAGTTAAATTGATCTTCAGTTAAGAGACTTTTCACACATTTGTGCAACTCCGGGTCTTAGACACCAAATCCAAACCTGTTTGCACTCACACTTTTCACACAAACAGCGGCTTCAATTCAATGCAAGTAAATATTTTATTAGCATTTATTTTTTCCTTGCTTTCATTTAGCCTCTTTTTCTTCCGTCAATAAAAACTTATTTATTCTTAATTCATGTTGTTGGGGATTTAATCTAGACTCTAAAATTATAAGGATTATTGAAGGCACAGAACCTGCCCTCAAAGCGTCCAGACCAGTGGGAAGGACAATGTCCCCACCCCCGATGTGGTGAGACCGTGTTGCCACTGTGGGAGCCAGTCCCAGGCGCCACCAGAGGACAATAAAGGCAGCAGCTATTTCTGTGGAGATAAGAAGGAAAGTGATTCGGGAATTTAGCAGTAGAGGTGGGGGTTCCAGATAGCCAAACGGAGGGGAGGCCTCCCTGGCAGAGGGAACAGGTTAAGCAAAGGCCTGCGACCTGGAGCGGCGTCATTGCTCCACGCAGGAAGCGCAGAGCAGAGGCGAGAGCATTGATGGGAGATGGAAGCAGGATGGGGGAAGCAGGGAGAAAAATTGCCCTGAGAGGCTGGGAACAGTTTGTCCAGAGCTGCGTATTTCACACAGGAAGCTCTGCTAATCCTTGCATCGCTGAGGTTAAGGACGTAGGCAGTGCTAGAAGAAAAGGTCTATTTGGAATTCTAAGAAGATCTGAGAGGAGAGATCTTAACAGCCAAGGAGAAGGCAGCTTTTAGCTCCTGGTTCTGCTCCCCCGAGAACTCCCCCGAGAACTGCCACCCCCGGCCTCCTCGGCCTGCCTGCCCCCACCATCTGCTAACAGACAGCCAGCAGCCCCTCTGCTACCTCGGCCCTGCACCCCGGACTGCTGCTCTTGCGTCTTATCACTCGGACCCCATCACATGGACCATGAGCCACCCTGCCAGGTTCTCCTACCCTCTCAGCTGAACAGGGGTGTTTCCCTTCCTTGGTGTGCAGACTGGGGGAAATCTTGTCACTTCTCCTAGAGCAGAAAGGCCATGGAGTCAAGGGTTCGAAACTCTGGTGAAAATAATTCTCTAGTTAAACCCTCTTGACATCTGTATCAGAAACTGTGTTACTATTTTCCCTTTGTGTTTGCTCTATAAACTCCTGTTATAGGAAATTAAATAATGATGATTACTTTTCAAAATTGAAAATACAGATACACATCCTAAGGAACATGAGGTAGAATACTGATATGTACTCAAACACTCTTCCCTCCTCACTGTAAACATTTCTTAAAAATAGAGCAAACAAACGTGTGCTTTCTTTTGCATTGTTTTTAATATGTATGCTAAGAGGCTTATATAGTCACTTTTTTTTTTTACACAATATCCCTACTTTTAGGAATTTGCCCTAAGGAAGTAATTGGAGTGCAATCAAAGCTATGAATGCTAGATTGTTCGGTCAACATTACCAAAAGTAGAGAAAAACTGAGAACATCCCAAATGTCTACCCATTGAGGAGTAGTTGAATTGATTATCCTGTACCCACTAAAACTTATAGTTTGGGAAAATAATGACAACATAATGTCAAATGAACAAGAAGGAAACAGTAGCGTGTATAATATGTGTACATAAGCATAGGATAAACACTGGAGAGAAAGACACTGGAATGTTAGCAGTAGTTCTATCTCGGTGGGATGTTTCGAATGACTTCTGTTTTGTTTTTTACAGGACGGCGGATGTGACGTTAGGTCAGCTGCGGGAGGATCTGGGCCAGGTGTGGGGTGCGCAGGAGACGGTTGGGCCGTAGCTCAACCCTGAAACCACTGACAGTAAAACGCATGGCGGCCCGTGCTGGCCAGGTGCAAGGCCAGGGCACAGCGCCGGGCTTGATGGAGGACTGAGGGAAGCAGGCATGCAATTACTCAGGATATCAATACAAAGGGGGGATACATAAATAGACTCACATTCCTAAAGGGTTAAAATGAGACAGCGTTAATAAAGAAAATCAGTGACACTAAAAAAATCTCAATTCTGAGCTCCCAGTTCTGAAAAGCGGTTGATCCATTTGCTCCATGGGATTCAGACCAAGGATTTCCTCCCTCGTTTTTGCCAATTTTGGGAAAGACTCTATTTCTACAGTTATATCCTATTAGGCTCTTCTGGGACGGTAATATTCCCCCGTGAAAGAAATGTTCTCACTTCAGGGTGACTACTGTAGGAGGAAGTGTGAAAAGTCACTTTTAAAGAGATAATTGCATTCTCCTTTAGATATTTTGCATTGTTTAAAAAAAAAACCTATAGAATTAAAATATGAAAATTTTAGATATTGCTATTCTTATGGGATGAGAATTGGGCCTTATTGAAAAAATTAAGAGAGACAATTCTGATGTGAATCTTATGTTTATTATTTTAAAAGCTCTGTGCTAATACCGAAAGAATGTATTTCTGGTGGGAAGTGATATATTTCCATGGCTTCAGGGAATTTGACTTCTGTCCTAAACATATATTTCCTTAGATATTATAAACAAAACACCTTAAACAATAATAAAAATGGCAAAAAAAATAAACCTATAGCAAGCATAGCAATGTTTTATATTCTTACCATTTAAAGACTTTGAATCTATAAGAAAAGCATGGACATCCATTCCCCTCAAGAACAAAAGTGTGCAAAGAATACAAAAGGTGATTTACTAAAGAAGTCTTGCAAATGGCAAACAAATATGAAATAAAAATGTTAACGTACTAATAATCAAAGAAAATTTATTAACACATCAGTCAAGATTTGTTCTCAGTATGTTGAGAGAACACATTGCGGAGTTTCCTTATTGCTGCTGTCGTTACATGTAAGTTGACATCGGTAAGTGTGGAGCCCAATAACACTCTCCTAACCTCCTAATGTGGTAAATCGCCACATTTCTGCAGGATAATTTAAAATCAGCCATAGCTTGTTAAGCAAGCAATTCTAATCCTTTTAATTTATCATTTGAAAAAGCATAAATACATACCTATAATCAAGCAGTTGCTCACAGCAGCGTTTTTTGTAACAGCAAAAATTATCTAAAGAACTGAAAAGATGAACAATAGAAAATGTTCGAATTAACTATAGTTAATCCAGTTGGTAAAGTTCTATGCAGTCACTAAAAAGTTAGGTTTTCAAAGACTATTTAATGACACAGGAGATTGTTTAAAATAATAATTAACAAAAAGGGAAATAAGAAAGCTATATACATTATGTTCCTCAATATGTTTATAAATGTGTGTGCATTACAAATACTGGGAGAAAATACGTAAAATATGAATAATGGTTATCTCTGCATGATAGGACTATCTTTTCCTTCTCTTCCATATTTTTCCATATTTTCCAAAGTTTTACCAGAAATATGTATTACTGTTATGGTTCAATTAAAACTTCTGATTTGAAAACAAAATGATGTTTCTGGGAGTATAGAAAGTTCTCCTTGACAATGTCTTACAATTCTGAGATACTGATATCGTATAATAACACTATCTGTTTGGCGGTGTGTCCCTGAATCTGCCAGTGTTCATGAATTTTGATTCCGAGGGCACCCAGAGGAGTGAAGCGTGTTGTCCAAGGTCAGGTGGCACAGGCAAAACTGGACCCCGGGTCTCCTGGCTCCCGTGCCAGCTCCGCCCTCTATCACCTTTTTTTTTGTTTGTTTGTTTCAAGAACTTTTTGACCTGAATGGAAACTTCAACCAGAACTGCAAGGATAAGCAGAATTATCAAAATATAAAGATGAAGGAGGAAGAGAACGTTTGTCTGTGATAACAGTCTCCACCCCTCCCATGACACTGGATCTTGGTTGATATGCTCAAAGCTAGTTTTCCTCTGAAAGGAGCATCCCCACCTGTTCTATGGAGTGATGCTTGAGCCTCAGTATTTGATGAGTTGGATACATTATGCCTGGAAGTTTTACTACACAAAGTATTTGTAATTTCTTTGTAAGTCAGCAGTGTAAATATATGCACATGGTAATTAAAATCCCGGGTGGTTTACTCTCTCACATAGCTGACCCCTGAGATGCATTCTTAGGGATTGATTTCCTCAGTTCACTTGGAGCAAATGTGTTACTCATTAAGCCCCTGTTGGTCAAGAACCTGGAAACAAGTGGTAGTTGTAGAGCTGATTTGTGCCTCAAAATCCAATGTTTAGAGAACTTTCTGGAATCACTGTAAAACTAGTGAAATCTGGAGGGAAGCCAACATTGGCTTTGTGAAAACATTATCTTCCTAATCCAGTTACTTCATGCTCAGCCCTTGCTGACAGCTTTTTTCCTTTGCTCTCTTTCTCTTTTTCCATATTTCCCCTCTTCTTGCTTCTTTTTCCCTTCCTCCCTCCTTTCCTTCATTCATGCCTTCCTTGTTTCCTTTCTTCTTCCCTTATCCAACTGATCTAGCACACATTTGCGACTCCCATTCATTGGCAGACCACGCAGTGACCCACTGAGAGCCCGACTGGCAATTGCCAAAAGTGTGAGCTTTGAGTCGGACAAGTGAAGAATTGGGTTTTTGATTCAGTATCAACCAACTGCCCGACCACAACCAAGTTATTTAACATCTACATATTCATTCATTTCACGAGCACACATTTATTGTACAACGCTTATGTGTCTTAAGGTATGCTAGGTGTACCCCATATAGTTTTTAAAAATATTTTGCAAAGTGGGGAAAGTGTTTACACTTGAGCTAGTGTAATAATCCAACTAGACAATATATGTGAAAATGGATAATCTATTCCTGGTATGCTGTAGACAGACACCTAATAAATACCTTCTCATTCTTTTTTTATTATATATATTTATATATATTCTATATGCCAAGCATGCATATGCAAGACCCAGTTTTTGAAAGGATTTTATAGGATAGCCAAGAAAAAAAAAGATTTCTTACTTAAAAAAAAAACTATACTGCATTTAATATTTTATACATTCAAAAAATCACACATTTTTCAGATTTTAACATCTTTTATATCAGAATGCATTTTAAAATTGCTGCTAGCCAGGTGGTGGCAGTTGTTGATGCAAGTTGCTATTGTGGTCACATGTGGGATCAGAGTTGTACATATTATCATCACTTTAGTATTAAGCATGTTGAATTTAACTGCATTTAAAATATTTTCAAAGAGATTATGTTATGATCCAGCATTAAAACAAAAATCCATTTGTGTACACAAAAAGGCACAAAAATAGAGCAGTGGGATATTCATCTGATATTAATGAAGCAAATAGTCTACATTGGAAAAATTACCATCAGCATCAAAACCTGTGGTGTCAACAGCTTGGAAAGAAATCCATGAACAATAGCAGAGTGCTCATCTTGGAAATGTTGCATTGAATTCATATTTAGTGTCCTGCATGGAAAAACAGAGTCTTTTATGACTCTGGGTCCAAAAGGGATCAAAGAAAATGAAAAACTTTGTGAACAAAACAAAATAAAAACAAACAACAAGGGCAAAAAACAAAATAAACAAAACAAAACCTCCTAGGTTCAAATTCTGACTCTGTCCCTTATTATTAATTTTGGTAAAATATTTCATTTTGCTGGAACTCACTTTCCTCTGTCGAAAGAGGACTATTAGTAACAGGTACCCAGCAGGGCTGTTATAAAAATAAATTCTGTAGAGGCTATGAAATGAAATGGCTTCTGAATGCAAAGTATTATAAAAATATAGACATTTTGCAGAGCTGATTGTTTACATGGATGTTTTTTGGTTTTAATTTTTCCTGAAACTGTGAACTCATTGAGGGCAGGATCATTTAGCATTCAGCATCTTACTACTAACGTGTGATGTGATGAACTCCATAGCATAGTCAATAAAAGCAATGCGCCTGTGCCTAAGGTTTTGTTGCTGTTGTGATAAGTGTTGTTTTTAAATCTATTTTGATGCTCACTGCATCCCTGAAAGTTTCATAAAGCAAGTATTGAAATTGACACTTTAGGTATAAAAAATGCACACAAGAAGTCTGGTGATTTGTGTATATCACATAGAAAGTTAGAGCTGAGTGCTACCATGGGCCCGACATAGTTCCTAATTAGGTCTGAACTGGCTCAGTCACGAGAGTGGGTGTGGGCCAGCAAGTGGGGCTTCTCAGTACATCCAGCTCTCAGAAGCAGGAGGCAGCAAGTGTGGGGAGAAAGGCTGCGCCTGTGCCTAGCTGTGTGCTAGAAATGATCATGGGAAGCAACCTTCTAAAGGAGGCGGAGGATGCCCTGTGCAGAAAGGAGCCTGTACCGCTAAACATCTGTAGGCATAGGGGCTGGGCAAGGAGCTGCAGGAAGGGAAGCTGGGGAGGCCTAGAGGGGAAGGAATTTAGGGACTCTGGGCCCTGCAGACATAGGGCTGGATAGTGGGCAAGTCACTGGAGGTGGTGCGTGAATCGCTCCCTGCAGGCCTGGATGGAAGAGGGAGCGATGGGTATGATTACAGGGTGGTAAGGAAATCCCGCCTGGAAGGTGGAGCATGGAGGACACCTTGGACCTACCCACTGTACAGATGACAGTGCAGATTAAAATAAGGTACCAACTGTTTAGAATCCAGACACACCTACCTTTTTAATTGGCTACTGTAAACTTTTTAAAAATACATACATAAATAAATACAGAAAATATGCAAATCCTAAGCATCGCTCAATGAATTTTCCGAAGGTGACTGCACCTTTGTAATTAACCCCCAGGTCAGGAATGAGAATTCCTAGAACCAGAAGCCCCTTGTCCCCCGATTCCAGCATCGTAGCATCTTCTGAGGATAACTACTCTTGGCCTTCCTGCACTGTGGATTTAAATGTCCGGCTGGATTCTACTCTATTGCCTCAGCATAAAAGAAGAAACAGCAACCCAAGGTGGAAAGCCAGGAGCTGTGCCTCACGAGGACAGTGGAGCCGCGAGCTCTGCATTGTGCAGCACCGCCTTGAGCAGAAAGCAGACCTGGTTTTGGAGCATAGATGTGTCATTTACTTCCTGTGTGATTTGAAGATTGCCACTTTTTCTCCCCAAACTCCAGTTCTCTCATTCGCACAGTGGGCTGAAATGTTGACTTGAGTGTTGCTGTCAGGGCTAAGTGAGAAAATACATAAACACATGCCCACTCAGGGGCTGGTGCTCGCTAAGTACTGCTTGGGTGGACACGTGTGCGAATCACAATGAGAATGCATAGGTGACCTAATACACAGATGCAGGCAATGATTTTTGAAGCATGACAGAGGGCGCTTCACCAAGGCCCTGGGGGGAAGTGATGTGACTGGAAGAGCGTGGAACAGAGAAGGCTGGTGCTCACATCTTTCACTAGCGCTGCTTCTAACATGCTGGGGGGTTTCTAACACTTCATCTTTCTTCCATGGGCCTCACTCAGAGAACTCCCATATCACTGCTAGATTCTACAGTGCATTTTTCCCACTACCAACCTAGCTCAGGGACGCTATGAATCTATAATTAGCTAACTCGGAAAAACATAGAATAAAAATAAACAATAATTGCAGTGCCCAACAATACAGAGAAATTGATACACATTTGGAGAGAGAAATAGGGATGTAGGAAGAATTCGGAACCATCTCCTGCCAGTGTGATAATTCTACATATGTTAAACCTAACTGTAGTGGACCCAGATAGACCCATAAGTGCACTCACAGCAGAGACAGAAGCACATCCTGCATGATGCTCAGCATTAACACTGAACGTAGGCCAATAATGTAGAGACAGATAGGGAACGGCTCAACCTACGGTATAACTTGCCAATGCTCATAGACTGGAGGCCCCAGGAGGCAGTGCATGTCCTGGCATGAGAAGGTTTTAAACCAAGGCTTGAGATGTTTGTGTTGGAGGTGATCACCTTCCAGCCCTGAGCTTATGAATCTAGGGCCTTGATAGGAAAGAGCTCAAGTCAATTAAATAGTCACCAAGTAATCTATGAATTATTCAGAAACCATCCAGAAAGCACTCAGATGTGATTGACATTGAGATGGTTGAATTAAAATGATTTTCTTATTTAGAAATTGAATTAGTATTCACAGGCAGAAAGTTATTCAAAATTATTAACTCTACTCAAAAAAAAGTTTGGCTGAAATGAAAGATAAATGTACCATTACAGAATCCTTATAATGCAGACAGAGGTCAAGAGCCCCTCATGGGGACTGGACAGTTCAATTCTCTCCTCATCTCTATGCCCAAAACTAGACTAACTTATGTTAATTTCGATGCCATACTCCATAGGGCCAAACTGCAGAAGAAATATGAGGGATTCCATAAGTTACACTGTCTTGGAAAAAATAGTAAACACAGTTTATTTGGAGAGAGGTGTTTATTCTTGCTAGTAAATTCTAAGATGGATTTTTTTCATGGGTCCTCCAGGCTGCATACGACAATCTGTTCCCTTGCCTTGTCATGTATCACTCTGTGCCCTACACCATCTTGCTACTCCTCACCTTGCAGTCTTCTGAAGATTTTCACAGCACACAGCCAACACAGTGTCTACCATTCAGGTACAGATCCATTCACCTATGTGTTCAAAAAATTTCCAAATGCCTTTTAGTTGCAGATGGCAAACATTCAAAAATGAATGAGAGGGTGGTCCCTCCAAATTTCCATAAGCTCAAGGGTGCAAGAGAAGCACAGATTCGCAGCTGTCTCATACAGGTATAAATCAAGGTTGACCTTAGAAGGAACCCAAGGAAGGACCAGGCCACACACAGTAAGTTTCCTTTCACTGCCTTTGTTTGAATGTGTCTACCAGCTTTTTGAAGTGCAGATCTGGCCCCCAAGAGGAGGCATTTTCCATAAGATCCTGATAAGGGCCCCTGCCACCCAGCCACTCTACTGCCCCCCACACCTCCAACCTGTCATCCATCCTAAGCAGGAGGCTGAGGGTTGAGGGGTATTGGATGCAGCCTGACCAGCTAATGTGGGTTGCTCAGGGTAAGATGGAGAGAGAGATTATCTCTTAACTATGGCTATGGGATTGAAGAAACATGGAGCAGGACAGCTAAGCCAGAGAAGAAACCTGCAACCACCTACCCACCAAATATCAAAGCCAAGGAGAGCCTATAGCCAGCATCAAGAGCAGGATAGGTCAGAAATCCTAGAGGGTCAGATGGCAACTGAAAGGGTCTTAGTGGGTCATGGTAAACTCCCTTCATAGGTCTGTGGGCTCCATTATAAAAACAGGATGGAAGCAAACAAATAGGAAAGAATAAAGGTAGATTGGATGAATCAATATCTGGCTTTGCTTTAAACACAAGTTTTAGTTCTGCTTAGCCACATCCTAGCAGTGACATATTAATTTCATTATTTATTAACCTGGGCCTCGGTTTCCTCCTTGTGCAATATGTCACCATCCCATAAACTTCTGGGGATTAACTGAGATTGTCAGTGTGAAAACACTTAGTAAGCAGTCAAGACACTTTTTTGTTCTTAATTCTATGATCGTAATTTTGCACAGGGGGAAGTTTTTAATCTTCATGTCTTTAGGAAGTTTTTGAGTTATTTTATTTTGTCTTTCTTAATCAGAAATATGTTAAACTTTATTTCAGGCTTTTAGATTTCAAACCTGCATTTTTTGAAGCTGGAATAAGCACAGGCGATGGGAAGGATATAAACGTTGCAATCATTCTGGAGTACTGATTTCAAATCCCAGCCCTGCCATTGGAAAGCAGTGTTACCTTGAATACGTCACTTATGCCTTCTGACTATCGGTGAATCGATAAAATAGAATTAAATATGCAACGGTCCCTATTTTAGAGTAAGACTACACCACCTTGATCAATTCTGAAAACTAGAGAATTGTTATTTTTTCCAGTTGGGCCCGTGTCCATGACAAGTTGCTCTCAGAGTAGACCGGAGATTTCTTTTGCTCCAGCTTCCAGGCAGAGTGAACACAACCCTGTAGTAATTTGTAAGGGAAACGAAACGCTGCCTTTTATGAGAGTGCTCCTTGTGTGGCAGGCTGCCCGGCTCCCCGCCAGACCCCTCTGCTTACGCACAGCTCCAGACTTGTATTGATATCTGCACGTGCCTGTTGGCTCCACTCCTCCTTTTCAGGCGATAGATTGCTTCTGCCGAAGCTGCCAATGCAATATTTTGAAAATAGACATCCATTTCTAGAAGAAAAAAGATCCAAATAAGATTTTTTTTCTAGTTTTACATTAAAAACTCATTATACTATCAGTGTCTTTCATGTCGGTGTGATTTCTGAAGCTGTTCAATAAGTCAATCTTGTAATGATGACCCAGTGGTGTAGAGGAAAGTGTTTTTGGGGAAAACCCTGTTGAGTCACTTGTATCTGTACAAAGAATAAGGGCCAGGCCCACTCTGGAGCGGCTTTCCATTTCTGGGCCTCATCCTTGTGCCGTAGGTGGAACTGTATAATATGCCCCTAAAAGTCATACAGTGCCTCAGAATGTGAAGTTACTTAGAAATAAGATCATTGCAGGTGTAATTAGTTAAGTAAAGATGAGTTCACACTGGAGTAGAGTGGACCCTAATCCACATGACTGGTGTCCTTATAAAAAGAAGGGAATTCGGACACAGACATGTACACGGGGAGAACGAGGTGTGAAGATGCAGGCAAGGATTGGGGTGATGAGTCTACAAGTCAGAGAGTGACAAAAGATGATCAGCAAAGCCCTGGAGGCTGGGCAGAGGCCTGGACCAGATGTCCCTCACAGCCTCAGAAGGAACAAACCCTGCTGACACCTTGATCTGGGCCTCTGGCCTCCAGAACTGTGAGAGAACGCACATCCGTTGTTTAAGCCACCCCGTGTGTGGCACTTTGCTGTGGCAGCCCTAGCAAGCTAGCACACTTCGTGTGCCCAGTACTCCTGAGAGCTAGAGATTGTTAGAGACAGGGCACAATTAGACATCACTCAGGGAAATCCCCTCGTGATCCATAAGGGAAGTGATCTCTAGAAATGTTCCCCGATATTTATAGGAGAGGTGTAGACTAGAAGCCTGGATTCCTTGTAACCAAGAAGTCGGTGTGTGTGTTTCTTTATATTCCACAAACCTTTGCTAACAGATGAATGGGGAAAGTTTGAAGCTCTTTAAGATAAAATTGCTATCAACCTAGAAAGATCCAGACCTCCAAGATCACCTCTTGGCAGTTCACTGATGCACCCACCTCCCACCCACACCCTCCAGGTGCGGATGCTCCCGTCTGTGTTTCAGATCCGCTCAGGATGGTGGCCAGGCCCACACCTGCCCTCCTCCCAGGCCTGGGAACATGTGGCCTCTCAGGGAAATAGAAGTCATGGCTAGAATGCTCCTTACTCAGATATCCTTCCGACTCTTTCACTCTCTTTCATTAAGCCTCTGCTCAAATATCACTGTTTATCCCTTTCCTTTTCTGCTCTATTCCTTTCTAAATAGTATTTCTAATATGCCATGCAATTTACCTACTTATTATATTTATTTATATTTAATGTGTGGGCTTCCCCACTAAAATGTCAGTCCCAGAAAGTCAGGGATCCTTTTCTGATTTGCTCACCAATATGGCCCAAGCACCTAGAATAATAGCTCAAGAATAATTTTGAGCTACTAATATTTTCTTTTGTTGAAATAATGAATAACTATTTTGAAAATATGCTTATTTGAATACCTCCAATGTTACTACTGAATTCATTGCTCTGCTGTTTTGAGGCATGGTTTTATAGCGGAGGTCTCAGAGTCTGAGGGGACCTCCTGACTTGGCAACCTGGGATTTTGGTCCAGTGGCCTGGGTTATGGCCTAGAGCTGTGTATCTAATTGAGAAAATTGCTGAAAGAAGCCTAAAGAAACACGGGCAGAGAAAACTGAGCCTCGACATTCAGCTGGAAATGACCTCTTTGGTGTTATTTCAAAATGTGTTTATGGTTGTATCTTTTAAACATACCATGTTTAGACTATGGTGACAAAAAATTTAAACAAGCAGATCTAAATATCTTCTAGAGCTACATTGGTCAATAAGGTAGCAACTAGTCACATGTGGCTGATTAAATTGAAACTAATTAAAAGTGACTAAAGTTTAACATTCAGTTCCTCAGTCACATTAGCATCCTTTAAATTGCTCCATTGCCACATGTGGCCAGTGGCTGCCAGATTTGACAGAGCAGATGGGGACTATTCCCACCATCATAGACAGAAATACTCCAGATGTGTTTCTTGGAGCCTGGATGTTTAGCATCATAAAATGAAGGCATCACAATAAATGATGAACGTTTTCACTCTTCCTTGGCTCATGTGACACACTGAAGAAATTGATTTAGGCAAGGTTGACTCTGCTAGGTTCTGTGCTTCCTTTCCTCCATGAGGATTTAACTGATTTGGGAACAAGAGAAAATATTAGTGTTCTAGCCGTGCTGTGCTGTTAGTTGTTCAGATTCTGTGATTGCTCAGTCCATAGGCAAGAGAAGCAGTGTAAGCAGAGGTGCAGATGCATGGATTGTTTGGGTGAGTTCAGGGATATACAAATAGCTCAGAATGACTGGATGTGGGGTCTATGTGGGGTGGGGTTTGTGTGGGGAGAACTATGGAAAGTACATGACCCAATTGTAAATCCTCGAGGTTGGGAGCCATGGCTGATGTACATTCACATCATTAGTATTTAGCATAATATGTTATATATTAGGCTCTTCATATGTGTTTGTTGCTGTTGTCAAATTAATCAACCAACCACCTGACATACCAACCAACCAATTAACAAATAACACATGATGAAGGTCCAGATATGTCTGTCAAGATAGGCAATGCTATTCTCTAGTAATAAATAACCCCTCAAATTTCAGAGGATTACTACTACAAAATTTTGCTTTCTATTTTACTGTACATATCTACACTAGGTCAGGGTGAAGAATAATGTTCCACATGGCCAGTCAGGGACATAGGCTGATGCATGATCTGCCATCTTTTAGCAATAACATTCTGAACAAGTAGCCTGCAAGGTTACCCAGGTAGAGTAAAAGGGAGATAGATGGAAGGATACTGGCTCTTAGTTATGTCAGCCCAGAAGTGACAGGAGTCACTTCTACACAAAACTCATTGGCAATAACTTGTCACATAATGCCATTCCCCGCAAGGGAACCTGGGGAATAGAAGGGAATACACAAAGCATTTGTTGAGCACTAACCGTGTTTAGCACACCAGATCACACAGGACCTCGGCAAGTTTAAACTTTACCTTTAGTGGCTTTCAAGCTGTGTTTTTAAGCAACAGAATACATTCTTCAAATAAAATACAAATTATAAATAAGGCAAAAATAGAGCTTTTCTGGTTGGAATAGGGACACAGAGAGGAAGATCCACAACCCTGCCCACTCAACAAACCCTCACACACCATCTCTCTATCTGACATATTCTTCCAAGGAATCCAGAACTTCTCAAAATGCAGAGTGAAGACAACCACTGTGGGCTAGTGGAAGACCCTGGAGCACTTTAAGCAGGAAAGTGATGTGACCGCCATTTCCCCTTGCAAAGATAAGTTTGGCGCAGTTGTGCAAGCGTGGCAGGGAGAGGCGGATCGGACTGTGGGCATGTGGTACGTGTGTCAGCGTGGGAGGCAGGGGCAGGTTCACAGGTGTTGGAGTTGGTCAGATGAGAGGATGAGGTCCTGAGCCATGTCACAGTGGGACCCAACTTGCTCTCTCAATTTCTTCCAGCTCAAAATTCTGACAGTTTCTCAGTCTGATCTAGCCTCACCTTTATATAGGTTGAAGTTATTTCAAGTTTCCTTTTCATACTGACCTTGGTCTATTACAGGAGTCAGCAAACTGTTTCTATAAAGGGCCAGGAAGTACATATTTCAGGCTTGCAGGCCATTTGGTGTCCATGGCAACCGCTCCACTCTGCCATTGCAGAGCAAAGGCCACCACATGTGCAATATGCAAACAGATGGGCATGGTGGTGTCCCAATAAAACTTTATTTATGAACACTGAAATTTGAATTTCATGTAATTCCCACATGTCATGAAATATTATTCTGCTTTTGATTTGTTTTCAGTCATTTAAAATTATGGAAAACATTCTTAGCTAATAGGCTGTATAAAAACAGGCTATGGGCCAGATTTGGCCTGTGGGGAGTATTATACTGACCCCTGGTCTATTATGTTGAGTGATTGGTGTCATTAGAAAAGGATTTATATTCATAGAGGCAATTTTCTTTCCTTCTTTTTTTTTTTTGAAATGGCATACCTTGTGATAAAAATAAAGATATGAAACTAATATTTCCCAAAGAACAACAGAGACTCTGAAAAAAAAAAACCTGGAAATCATTGCCAGTCAATTACTTAGCCAATGCTAGTGTATTTTAATTTTGTACCAATCCCAAGCACAATTTAGAGCAAACACACAGAACTGGAATGGACAAAGCAAAATCAAACAAGGCTGGAAGGCCCTGATGTTCCCAGATTCCTTCTCACCTCTGTAACAGAAACCCAGAAATAAAGATGCTCTCCCTTGGGTACCACCCACTACAGAGGCCACCAGTTAATTCTGAGAATTTGCAGAATCATCGAACTGAAAGGCAGTTTGACCTTCTTAAGGCAAAGAAAAGAAAACAATCTTGTGAAATTTCCCCTTATCAGAAGTCATCCTAGCCCTAAAAGTTCCCAACTGAATAAACACACCAACTAAAGCACCAGATGCAATTGTTTGTTCTTAAAGTAATTTCTTCCCAATTTTTAAAGTCATGCAGGCTTATTTTAGTTAATTTGGAAAATGACCTGAAGGTATAATGATGAGAGCAAAAGCCACCCGAAATCTCAGAACCCAGAGACAACCACTGTAAACCATTTCTTTAACATGAGGGGGGTCATTCTGAATCTACGTAGCCTGATTTTTTTTTTAAAGTCAACATTATGCTCTGAACACTTTCCCATGTCATTAATGAGTCCTTGGATTTCTTTCTTCGTTGACCACATAATCATGAACAGATATATTTTTACTTAATTAACTGATGTAATGAAATTGCCCTTTCAACAAGGACCCTGCTTTCAGTCATCAAGTACTGACTGCATGTTTCCTGGATGCAGGGACTGGCTTAGATGCCCAGGCTGACATGAGCACGTGGTCTGGGTCCACATGGAGCTGACATCTTGGCAGTTTTATGTATAAGCTCTATGCTACATCCTTGTGATGCTGAGATAAATACAGCTCCATGTCTGTTCCCTGGAAACCCTCAGTGAGAGACGGACATAGAGAGTTGAACCTACACCACTACCACCACAGTGTGACATGAAGAATGAGGCCCTGCACGCACAAAGAAGGAGGGACACATCTATGGGGGTGGACAAGCGGGAGGGCAAGGAGAACCCTTGCAGAACAAACACTCAGACTGAATAGCATTATTTTGACAGATGTTGGTTCTAGTCCAAAGTATCTAGACGTAGACCCTGCTGAGACCAATTAATGTCACTCTGCCTGAGAGAGCCTTGCCTGATTAGTAGGTTAGAGAAGACTTAGCATTGCAGACTTCCTGCTTTAGCAGAGCAATGAAGATACAGTTTCTCCCATCAGAAGACACAGGGAAGCAGCATTCTCCAGTGGAAAATACTTTGGCCCAGGATTCAACTTCCTTAAATCCTGGTCTCAGTCCAGCCTGAACTGCTCCGGGAAGCTTCCAGGAGGATTCTCATAGCCGATCCCCACAGCACCTTCCTCACAGTGGGGATCATGGTATCCACGTGCCTGAACATACAGTAAACACTTTTTGTGGCCACTCATGCCAGCGGATCAGAATCTCCGCCAGGGAACGTGCTGGTCTGCCTAACACGGAAGAGATTCTTTCCAATTGTATGTTGAAATAATTAGTATAATCTTCCTCACCCACATGCCTGTCTGTGAAATTCTTTATTATTATTGATGCTGTTGTCGTACTGTATATTGTCTTAATGCAACCTTGGTTTCCGTTAACCCAGCATGCTGGGTTCACACTCTGCCGGTCGCCAACTCAGAAGACGTCTTACCGCATATTGCTGTGGCCTCATGTCTCTTCCACCTTATATATTTTTCTGGCCGAGTTTTTGAATCCAAAAACAGTTTTGCTATAACATTTGTCTTGAAAATGTGAATTTCTTCCAGTGTGATCAATCTATAAGGGAACCACTTGAGCTTAATATGAATATGTGTTTTCATGTGCATTATCTCATCTGCTGGAAACTGCATACAGCTGACCCGAGCTTCACGAGACAATATGCAAAACACACACTTCCTACATCCACCAGCTACTGCAGATGGCAGTGTGTTGTGAGCCACACCCACTCCCGTCTGACCTTAAAACTTTCTCTCTGATACCTACCTGATCAACCTCTGTCTCTACTTCACGCTAACTCGCAAGCTGCCCCCTTCTGGCACTCACTTCCACAAGCAAATTCCAGGTCTTTTTCAAGATAAAGTACTGTATTTATTCTGGTATTTACACATCACTTTACCATTTAACATGTGGTACAACTGCACTAATGTTTTTGTTAGATGCCTATCTTTGGGATCGTGTGTCATTGATAACGTTTTTGAGTGTTGTAACTCCATTTCTTCTGCGAGTCTTGTGGTTTATCTGGGCACGCTTTTGCATAGTGTTGTCATTTATAGGAACACATATGTGGTGTAACAGACCTCACTATAGAGGATTTTGTGTTCTCTTCTAGCTACTTTTTCCTGCTGGGTTGCCATTGAGATTGATTTTGCTATTTTTTAATAAAGTTTGATCAGGTGTTTCCAAGCAAGTGTTTTATTTTCATTTCATGGGCGACTTATCTGAGGTTTGAGGACAGTAAAGCCTAGCTTAACTTTTCATAAGTGAGTGGTAAAATAAGAACTAGAATTACCTTGTGTCTCCCAATACAGAGATGGCAGTCTTTCACCATATAAAGAGGGCGGTCTTTGGAATAGAACACATCTAGATGTGAATTTCTGCTCAACAAAATCCTTCTGCCTGAATGCCCTCAGTAAACTACTCAAATCTCCAAACCTCTCTCCTCGTGTATAAATATCAAGAAAATGACATTCACTTCTCAGAATCATTCTGGAAATTAAGTCACAAAATCTAAGAAAAAAATATCAATCTAGCACCTTGGACAAGGCAGGCATATTTGTTCTCTTCTCTTTCCTTTGTATAATAATACCAGATTGTATAATTCATGGTTATACAGAGAAACAGAATCCATAGAAGATTACACACACACACACATATATATATACACACATGAGATTTATTATGGGAAGTGGTTCACACAATTATGAAGGCCAAGAAGTCCCACCATCTGCCACTTACAAGCTGGAAAACCAGGAAAGCCGGTGATGTAATTCAGTCTGAGTGAAGGCCTAGAACCAGATGCACAGATGTCTGAGGGCAGGAGAAGGTGGATGTTCCAGCTCATACAGAGTGAATCCACCCTTCTCTGCCTGTCTGTTCTGTGCAGGCCCTCATCAGATCAGATGACGTCCACCCACACTGGTGAGAGTGATCTTTTCTACTCAGTCTACTGATTCAAATGCTAATCTCTTCTGGAAACTCCCTCCCAGGCATACCCAGATAGAATGTTTTACCAGCTATCTGGGCATCCCTTAGCCCAGGAAGTTGACACATTAAAATTAAGCACCACACACATAAATTTTATCTAGCGCTTTTGTTCCAGGAAATGTTCTAAGCACTTTTCACAAACGAACTAATTTCATCTTTATAGCAAACCGATTCAGAGGATTCCATTATCATTTCTATTTCACAGGTGAGCAAATGGCTGCACAGAAAGGTCAGGTGATTTGCTGAAGGTCAAATAGCTAGTGTGCCCAATACGAAGTTACTGACCCTCATGACCCTCAGCTCCAAGCCTACCCTTCTATACACTGCTTTGTGGAGCTGGGATGAGGTTCAGCAAAGCCCATTTCTACTCTGCCAACTGGATTCGCCTTATGCTCTGCAAAGCTGAAGGGACTCGCCCCTTCCTTTGCTGCTCACATCACATTCTGTCTACTTGCTATTACCCGAGTAACACTTGTGCTTCCTGCCAGAAGCAATTCCTTTCAGTTGCAGCAATTGAACCCACTTGAAGTTTTTCCATCACTCACAGGACAAGCTCCATTGTGCCCTGCACCACCCTCCCCCAAGGCAGCCAACCAGTCCTCTTCTTTGAGTTCTTTGTTTTTCCTCCAAAAGGCCCTCTGCTAAGGTTCAAATATTTATTCAACTCAATTCTTCATTTCATTCCTTCAGTCCTGGGGGCCAGAGATGTGTCCTGCAGTTGTTACTTCTGTGATATTAAAATATTATTTATCAGAATTACTGAGTTTCTTGCTGTCTCCTTATATTTTGCACCCAAGGTGAGTCCTCGCTGGTCACATCCTCATCCTGACTCTGTCCCCTTCCCTGCCCTCCCTACTGCATGCCCCAGACAGGTCCGTGTTTGGAACTTCATGACCATTTTCTCATGCGTGGTTCCCTTTCCAAAATACCAAAAGCATTCTCACTGACAACACAGATAATGAGTGACATGAACAGCAACCACCCAGGATCAGCTGATAGAGATCCGAGAAAAAAAGGAAGAATTTCTAACTTTGATGAAGAGGGTGCTATGCTGAAGTAGGATCACACAGGCTTTGAAGTCAGTGGAGCTGGGGTTTAAATCCCAGTGACACCACTTGGCAGCTGTGTGATCCGCACTGCTTGAACGTCCGCAGTTTGGAAGCAGTGGATACGAAGACATGACCAAGGCACACTTCCTGTGCTCACAGTAAACACAGTCCAGATGGAGGAAATTATTTATTTCTCTGGGCCTTGTTTTCTACAACTTAAAGTAGAAATAGCAGCATCTCACTGTGAAGATTAAATATGGTTCTTTACATAATATGGCCTAGTGCAGTATGGGTGCCCAGTTAGAATTCGTCTCCACAGCATTAAATAAGTTCTTCACTGGAAAATTGTGACCAGGAGTCATCACTATGCACAGTTACTCTTTCGCTGTTTAGATTCATCTTCATATAGCTATTTAAACTAATTTGGGAGACCTAGAAAAAAAAAAACAGTCATTGAAAGCTTTTCAATGGATTGCCTCAGTATTCAAGGAAATTACTAAGGAAGACACATTCCTTTCAGCTACACTCAAGGCCTTTGGATTTCCATTTGGCAGTTTTCATTCTATACCCCTAGCACTTTGAGTGTACATTTTTATAGCAGAATCTTTGTCGTTAACCTCAGCCTTCTACCACTGAATTTTGTCTTCCCCCTCTAGTTCAACAATGGCTTTGTAGGTGCCTTCTCACAGAGGGAGCAAGAATGATTTGAGAGCTATTCTGCACACTGCTGGTATTGCAATTGAAATTTTTATCTGAAGGCATTATAGGAGTAACCTTTCCTAACACACTTTGGTAGGTAGAACTCTAGATGATTCCTGATGAACTATGTCCTTATATAATCTCCTGCTCTTGCAAGCAGGTAGAAACTGTGACTTACTTCTAGGCACAAAAATATGGCAAAGGTGAGGGATAGTTACTCCCATGCTCATGTAAGACCCCATTAGAGCAGACTGAGGTGAGAGACTCCCCTGCTGCCTCTGAAGAAGTGAGCTGCCATGTCACAAGAAGACCTATGAGAGCATCGTATGGCAAGGAGTGCTGGGGGGCCTCTCCCTGCTAAGAGTAGGCCTGACCAACAGCCACCAAGAAAGCAAGAACCTTAGTCCTACAGCCACAAGGAACTAACTTCTGCCAACTACATGAACTTAGGAAAAAACACAACAAACTCTAGAAGAAATGCAGCTCAGATAACTCCTCGATTTCAGACTTGTGAAACCATAAGCAGAGGACCAGCTAAGATTTACTGGACTCTGGATACACAGAAACTATAATATAACAAATTTATATTGTTTTAAGACACTAAGTTTGTGGAAATGTATTACACGGCAATAAAAAATCATCATACATGTCCATTTGAGAAGGCTGACCTAGGGAAGCTAATTCATCTACATGTTTTCTCAGCAGCCTCTCCTCTCTACAAAGAAGATGATACCAAGGATGGAGCATTGGTTCTGGTTTTGAAATTCCATCTATTCCTGAGCCCAAGATTTCAAACGTAATTGAATCCTCTTGTGTTACCTGCTTGATTGCTTCACATTGGTTTTATCAAGAGACAAGTGAGACATTTTTCTCTAAGTGTTTATGTAGCAGTTTTGATCTAGGGGAGAAGCATAGAGTTTAACAGGCTCCAACAACCTGATGAGCTTCGATGGAGATGATTGATGTTTAACTTTATCCAGAAGCCCTATGGACTGAACTAGAGTAAACTTTCATTTACAACTTTTGCGAGCGTTAGAGACAGGGCTAATCAGTTCATCACCAAGATACATCATATATTAATTGTAGCTGTTTAGCGGAACAGGTCATTTATGTATTCATCAGTGGCACCAGGACACTCTGCAGAGTGGTATCAGGGAAGTGCAGACACCTGCCTCCCACCACCCACACAGCCAACTCCCACATGCTATCTGATCCCCCTTCAGCACAGCAGAGGCACTCCAGTTTCAAGTGTAATTTTAGTCACTTTTTATGTCGCAATAAATCACCTCAAAACTCAATAGTTTAAACAACTTTTCTCATTATAGTGTAGCTTTTTCTCATTATAGTGTAGATCGATCAGGTGGCTCTTCTGTTTCACATGGTGTCTTAGTCTGCTCAGGCTGCTGTAACAAAACAGATTAGGCAACTAACAATAACAGAAATTTATTTCTTACAGTTCTAGGGGCTGAGAAGTCCAAGATCAAGGTGCCAGCAGACTTGTGTCTAGTGAGGGCTCGCTCTCTGCTTCATAGACGACGACTCCTTCACACTGTGTCTTCATGTGGTGGACGGGACAAGGCAGCCCTCTGGGGCCTCTTTCATGACATCACTAATATCATTCATGAGTGCAAAGCCCACAGGACCTAATCACCTCCCCAAGGACACATTTCTTAATACCATCACATTAGAGATTAGGTTTTAATGTAGGAACCGCAGCACATGAGATCTACTATGGTCATTCAAGTGGCTTTGCATTCAGTTGGTGGCTGGGCTGGCACAGAAGGACCAAGAAGGCCTCCGTCACCTGCCTGGGGCTTTGGGCTGGCTAGTAGTGAGGGCAGCTCTGCTGTCCGTAGGGCGCTCTCCTTGTGTGGGGTCCCACCCTCATGGTCTCTCCATGTGGCCTCTCTCAAGCAGGGCAGCTTAGATATTCTTTGTAAGGCGGCTTGGTATTAAGAAAGCAAAAGCACAGTCTTCCACTTGAAATCAGAGGTGTGTGTTCAGGGAGGGGAGGAATTGTTGATAGCCACCTTTGATGACTCTCCATAGTATGAGTTTGTGAATTTTGTCATGAGATCATGTTCATAGTTTATCTTTTATTTTAAGTTTTCTATTGATAATTAAGTATGATATGTACATTGTTAAATAATTAATTTTTAAGTTATTTTTCATCATTTATGTAATTAATTTCAAGTTTTTAAATTTATTCAATCAATTACAAAAGTCTCATTTCTTTGGGACACAGACATGGCATTGTAACATAGTAGGGCTGGAGAAAGTTGTTACCAGTGGGTAAAGGAGAAAATAGGAGGGTGTGCCCCCCATATACATCCCAAAGAAAACACCAATGTATTTCTAGGATAGTTTTCAGACTTGGAACTCATAAGTTTCAGGATATGCCTTGATCGCCTTAAGTTTCCTTTAATATTTCATTATTTTTTTAATTAAATACCTATAAGGTTATGATCAAAGAAATAGATCCAAGTTGTCTGCTGAGAAAAACTGAACATTTGAACTGATAAGGTTTTTTCATCTAGGCAACTGCTGGGAATTAAATATTGTTATATTGACATGTCCTATATTATTTATTCATTCATCAACATATTCATTAGGCAGCTTAGGAAATTGACATGGAAAACTTATGATTCACCTGATGTTACCATGCAGTGGGCTGTGGTGGAGACTCCACCCTGAGCCTCTGGCCTTCAAAGCCAGTTAATAAGCTAGGAGATGCTCTGAGGAGCATGGAGTTGGGACAGAGACAATGATACAGGCGTAGTTCTGGAATCAAGCTCCATGATTTTTATTCATCTTCTCCTGATACACTTGTATAACTTTTAAGATAATTTACCTTTCGTATAGCAACAATACTTTCTACTTTATAATATACCAAAAAATATATGCAGAGAACTCAAAATCAGTGATAATGGTATTATTTATACCTCACTGGTTCTAATAATAATATCATATCTTTGTGTCCTGGGATAGTTCTCACAGGGAAGGGCATGTTAGAATGACCTGGGAGGTAAATATTTTCAGTAAAATACATGCCTGCTACTGTACCCATGCTTCTTTCCTGGAATTTCTCATCCTTCAGGTCAGAGAATTTGAGGTTCCTGCATTAATTATTCTGAGATGTGGAGTTCTCACAACCAGCTGTAAGCCCTTTCCTTACCAACCATGGGTATACTGGTTTACAGTACAAACACCTCCCTGCTGTGTCATTTAAACTTGAGCAACAACAATATAAGGCAAACAAAGTACAGGGAATGTCATTCCCATGGTGCGGATGAAGAAGCTGGAACCCAGGAAGGCTTAGGGGCCTTTCCTGTAGCCATTGTTGCCAAGCAATCTTCTAACTCCAAGACCCATGCATTCTGCTTTCTCTCTTAATGTTGAAAAAAGACAACAATGTCATGAGAAGAGGAAGAAACAGACCATTTTTGGGCAGCTCTTGTATGCCAGGAAGTTGTGAACAGGCTTCCCGGGTAATATTTTGTTGAAATCCTTATGCATGAGAGGCATGCATTATTAGTTTGACTTAGAGGAGGAAGCTGAGTTCTGAGGGAGAAAAGGCCAGCTGATACAAGTAAACATTGGCATATTTGGGTAATTGGGCCCAGAGAAGTTAACCTGACACCTCAGGCTGTTTTCATCCCCCACTATGTTCTAGATGAGAGAGGGACAGAGACGGGGCTGCCCCTCAGAGGAATCTGCAGATGGCTCAGTTTCGCTCTGGCGTATGCTAAGCCTTAACTGGCAAATGCACAATGTGTCATGACAGAGGGTGTCCTGCCCACCACCTTTAAGCTTGTCATGGTAGGATTTTACCTACAGCCATAGACTGTGTGTGCAATGAGCGCACCGGAGTGCAGAAAGGTACAAAGAAGTCATATTTTTAGCTTGGTTTCCTGCCTCTGGGGAGCAGTAGACAGCAGCAGTATGATTTGATCATGTTTGATTACTGACCTTGCACAGTCTTGTCTTCTTTATGTACTGCCACCACTGGCTCCCACAGAATTAATGGGTTTGACCTTAAAAAATTTCTGTTGGAAGTTTCCCTAGTCTTTCTGTTATTGTAGACTCACGGACACCCTCTTTGAAAAAGTATGTGCTTCTGCCTTAAGAAACCATGGACACTCTTGAAATTCCTCAGGTAATCTGGAGCTCTCCTAGTCTACAAGGAAAGAGCCTTCTTACATGTTGGAGAGGAGAGGTTTTCCACTACTGTGCGCAGCCACTTTTGTGCATTGCACAAGAACTGTAAAGCATGAAGCACAGGGAGAGCTAAGGACCTCTGCGACCAGCAGGGCTGAGAGGGACTTCAGGGGTGTATGTTCTGAGTAGTGAGTGCCCCACCCCCTAAAATAAGACCCTTCCCCGCCCCATTTCATGATAAGACTGTCTATTTTTTGCCCTGTGGGAGTGACTCTAAGGTACTTGAGTTGGGATGAGAGAGGTGACAATGTCTTAGCTCAGGCTGCCATAACAAAATATTAATGTCATAGACAGGGGGGTGGAGGGACTTAAACAACAGACATGTGTTCTTTCCCAGGTCTGGAGGTGAGAAGTCCATGATCAAGGTGCCATCAAATTAGATTTCTGGTGAGGGCTCTCTTCATGGTTTTTTTTTTATTTATTTATTTATTTTTTTTTTTTTTTTTTTTTTTTAGAGACGGGGTCTCGCTCTTGGTCAGGCTGGTTTCGAACTCCTGACCTTGAGCTATCCACCCGCCTCGGCCTCCCAGAGTGCTAGGATTACAGGCGTGAGCCACCGCGCCCGGCCTTCTCTTCATGGTTTGTGGACGGCTGCCTTCTTGCTGTGCCCTCTCATGGTCTTTCCTCCGTGCACACACAGACAGAGAGAGAGATCTCCAGCGTCTCTTTCTCTTTTTGTAAGGACACCACCCTGTCAGATTAGGACCCTGCCTTTATGACCCTATTTAATCTTAGCTAATTACCTCCCTAAAGCCCCTCTCTCTAAATACCATCATGTGTTGGTGAAAGGGGTGAGAGCAGGAACGTTAGAATTTGGGGGCGGGGCAAGTTAGTCCATAACAGTAAGAATAGGTGTTATTCTGTATGAGACACTGGCTATAAAAAAGTCATCATACTGTGGACTTTTATATTATTTCATTCAACATTGGTAAAGCTTTATACATAATGAGTATTAATAACCTCATTTTAAAGGTGAGAAAAATGAAAGAGAGGCTGAAAAGTCACCCTGAGAATAAGTGTCAGATTACAGACTTGAACTCAGATGTGTTTTTCCATAAGGACATTGCCCCGAATCTCAGTTTCTCTGTCCCTCTCTCAATATCTCTCTGCTTCACATACACACACACGCACACACACACACTTCTTGAAGGGATTATTTCAATTTGGAATTTTAGCAACACAGCAAAAGAGTTGAGACTAAGCATATACTATGGAGGGGTTATATATGGTTTAATCAATAACTACACATAATTACTTTCCAAAGAGCTTAAAGAGCCACCTAAGGAGGTTCTAGTACTAAGTACCAATTTATTATTGGTAGAGCACTGGAGAGGTTTTCAAGAAGTAGTTATGGAAAAACTGTCCTGTATAATGCTATTCTGTCTTTACCTTCATACTACTGTAAGGATTCATTTTCTTCCCACCCACCTCTTGGGCTGACAGCAGTGTATGTCCTGACAATGTTGGAATAGCCATGACTTTCTTTACCATGGAAGAGAAATTTATAGAGAAGCCTCAGTCTTCTGCCTGCATATGCTCAAATCTCCCTCCTTATAGATACAGAGCACAATAACACCTGTTCCTTTGGTCATTTTTTCCTATCTGTTACACACACATATGTGTGCAGTAGAAGAACCAACCCCAGCAAACTTCAATCATCCACAAAAATGCCTGTGACAAAAAAATATCTCCTTCTCTGCCACACTAAGACTAGATGGCTATAAGGAGCTTTGAAGGCACACCCCACATACCCCCTGCCTTTGCTTTTGCAGAGCTGTGACTACTGCCGGTCTAGGTGTCCTACCAGGCTCCTTCTATAACTTTCTTATCCTCTGGAAATCTCTCTCTCTCTATCTCTATCTCTCTCTCTCCCCCTCCCTCTCTGTCTCTCATTCCCACCTATGTAACAGCAGCGATGGTTCTCTCCAACAGACAATCCCTTTCACACCAGAGCTGAGCTGAACCTGTCGAGGCAGCCCTGTTTCTCGGGTGTTCTGCCATCTGACCATGGCATGCCATGCCACGCCTGCTTTGCTTTTCCATCCTGTACACCCAGCCTCATCTGCCTCCAGTGGGAACTCATTTAATACTGATATCACTGGGGGTTGAGGCAAAGGTAGAAGGGTAATGAAGCTATGAAATAAGACATTTCCCCAAAATGCTTAAAAAGAAAGAGAGCCAATCTCTGTATTAGTTGAGGAATTCCACTCTGTGTGTGTGTGCAAGTGTGTGCAATCACATGTGTGTGTCTGGAGAGGGGGATGTAGGGAGTGAGGAAGGAAAAGAAGAAGAGAGGGATAAACAGAGGAGGGTGAGAAAGAGAGAGAGGGAGGGAGGGAGGGAGAACCATTCATACTCAACTCTCTCTTGCTAAAGACATTAAAAGAGGGAAAAACTGCTGAATAAGGTCATTCATTATCCTCTTTGCTGTTCAAACAAATGGTAATTGTTGGCTTAGTTAACAAGTTGTGCCTTAATTACAGAATGTTAGGCACCATTAATAAAGAAAACCAAATCCACAAGAATCTGAATTTCACTCCTTACATTTCATTCAATAGAAAAAGACCTACTCTAAAAGGATTTCAATCTCTGCCTCCAAACCATTAGCAGCTCAAGGATGCTCATCCTCCATGGCTTAGCTCAGCATTTGCTTTCTCTGGGAAGCCTCCCTGCTTCCATCCCTCTCCCTGCTGCCTCGATTGATTGTACTCCTTTCTCGGGGCTTTCAAGAGGCTAATGCCCTTCACCCACATGGCCTGTCTGCTTGTCTACCTGGCCAGACAGCCTCTGAGCTACTTACAAGAAGGAATGCCTTTCTTTTTTTTTTTTTATCTCATTGACCAGTGAAATAATAACAATAATTATGACTTCTCTTACCTACTAAATCCCAAATACATATCTTTCTATTTACTTCTATTATCCAATTTAATCTTCTCAACAATTTGCTAGTGTGGACATTATTGCCTATTTTTAAGTGTGAGAAAAGTGAGGCTCAGAGTGGCTAAATAACTTGTTCAAGGTCACAGAGCTGGTAAGCAGCAGGGCCAAGATTGAAATGTGGAGCTCATGTTCTTTCCAGAAGCAAAACTGGGTAGAAAAGTGCTGAATTTTCAGTTGTGCATTTATAACATGGATTCCTTTTTTTGCCAGCAGTTTTGTGTTTCTGAAGATGAGCAATGGTGATGACTGATTTTTCATTATCTTTAAGTGACATGTCAATCAGTTTGGCTCATATTAGAAGGACTGGCAATATAGTAAGTGTCGATAAGGACGTGGAGCAACTGGAACTCTCATGCACTGCTGGTGGGAGTGTAACACAGCACGTGAACTTTGGAAAAGTGTTTGGCAGCTTTTATAAAGTTGAATATCCACTTATTACATGACACAACAATTCTACTCCTGGATTTTACTCAAGAGAAATAAAAACATATGTTCACAGAAGGACTTCTATACGAATGTTCATAGTAGAGTGCTCATAATAACCAAAACCTGGAAACAAACCAAATGTCCATTAATAGGTGGATGGTTAAAAAAATAAAAGCTATGATATATCCATATAATGAATTTTTTATCACATCAGAGTGAATATGAAGGAAGGGTAGAATTATACAGTCCCTATTTATTACAAATGATATTTTCCTCCACATCACTTTATCCCTGTAATTCAATGAAGTATAATCCTCAAAATAAGAGAAAATGCAGCCATAAAAACGAAATACCCAGTATCTGGACTAAACCACTGTGGAAAACTATAAATCCTATGTGTGCTGCACCAGCCACAACACACAGAGGCTCAGTTCCATGGACCCACAGGGCTGGTCCTGGATTGATGTGGCTTTCACATCATCTTGTTCTGATGGAGGCCACATTACAAAGGAGTGAGATTTTTTACTTCCCCATTAGCAAGAACAGAATCAGCTCCATTCACTGACCAGGCAGAACCCACTACACATCCGCGGGAGAGAAGCTAATGCAAATGGAAGGGAGAGTCATGCAAACGGCCCGGGGTGTGTGCACCCAGATGAACCCTGCTCTCGTGTCGGTTCAGACCACAGGCAGTGTCTTGGTCACAGAAATTCACAGAGCTGCCATTTGGTTCCCTTGGCACTTATCACCCACATCCTCTAGAATTCAGAGCTGGATTATTGAACACTTAATGTGAACAGGATATTCACTAGTCACGAAAAAGAACAAGATGCACATAAAACAGGATTCTTGCTTGAAATAAAACAAACTATGAGAGACTATTCCCACCCACCGAAACACTGTCACCCCTGGAGGTGAGAATTGGAGAGGAGAGATCAAGGGCTTTGGAGCCTGGGAGAGCTGGACTCCAGCAGCTCTGTGTCTTAGTGGTTGAGTGACCTTGGCCATCCACTGGACTTCACCAAGCCCCCATTTGTCATCTGTAAATGGGACTGTAGTAATGACTCTCTCTAGGATGTTGTGAAAATTAAGAAAATGTTGAGGGAAGGGCTAGTACAGCCTCTACTACAAAGTATAAATAATGTTCCCCAGCTTGCTAAATATTACTTGCCTAATTTGTCCGAGTTTTCCAAGACTCCTTTCCCTCTGCTTTCAGGCTAAAGTTGCTTCTCTGCCTTCTGCTACTCATCCCCCACCCCATGAGTGCCCGATCACCACCACCCTAAAGTTAGGAAAGGAACTACTGTCACCTCCTCTTTCCGAAAGCCAGCTCTCCTGCCAGGGGATTCTGTACTTAACCTTCTCTTCCAGTAGAAGGACATTTGTTCATTGGCTCTAGAGTTTGAACTTTCTTCACACCCAAGAGTTACCTGCTGTACACCTAAGCCAATCCAGCTACAAATGAAAATCTCACAGGCTAATCTGATTATTGAGTTGTGCCACCAATTCTTTCTTCAATGTATGTGATCTAGGTGCCCAGGTGCCATTTTGAGATAGATGTAGAAAAACCTCAGCACCACAGCAAAGTAAAAATGCAAGGTTGGTCCCTTATGCTTCTAACACACAAATCTAATCATGTTTCCGTCTTCCTTAGTGCTCTGCCTAGCTCTGCACTGCCACCAGGAAGAAGTGTGGCCTGACGCAGATGGCCTGTCATGATCTGTACTCAGACTTCACCCCCAGGGAAATGATAACACTTGTATTCGCTGAGCTTCTGGTTAGAGATGAGTTCCCTGCCCTCAATGGGGATCCTCTTCCATCACTGGCTTTTCAGTAGACATGTTGGGTTTGCAGTGAGGTGTATATACTATTCTAGATTAAAAAACAAGCACAGCCTTGAAACTGTGGGAGAACATTCAAGAAATCTTCAAGTAAATAGAGATTTCCCACCCAGGAATAGGGATACGGTTAAATGAAAGAATCTTGAAATTCCACGCACTTAACACAGCAATTTTGAGGTTGTCTTTGGCCCCGCCAGCTTTGAAGACCTGTGCAAGAAATGGCGCCAGACCTGACCACTCAGTGTGCGGGTGAAACGTCTCAGATCAGTGTGATCTTAAGAGGTTAAGGGGTATGTTATTCTTGATCTTTGTTGTACTGGACGAAAGTGATTTCTGGTTGTGCAGGTGGCTCAATTGCATAATATGTCCATAATAAATGAATGAATATGTATTTATCTTGACTAAGCACCCTTAATACTTCTAGCTGTAATAGTAATAATAGCTATCACCTCAATATTTTGAAAATCGCAATCTAGCTGTGTCGTATAACATTCACAAGCTGTCAGATAAGTTTGACATCACTCTTGTCATGATAGGATATTGTGTACCAGACACTTCCTGCCTGTAGGGCTCATGACAATTTCAGAAGACACACTACTATTGTTTCTATTTACAGGTAAAGACACTGAGCTTTAGAGAGGGTGAGTAACTCTCGCGTTCACAGAGACTTTGGCCCAGTGCATAATCTTTGCTCTTAAGCACACTGGGAAGAAAACGCTGAGCCTCAGGGTAATTAAATGACTTGCCCAAGATTAAGAATTTTTGTGGTAGGACCTGATGTCATTTTTTCAGGTCACAGTTCCAGGTGTCTCAAATACATTTCAGCAGCACTTACAGTGGAAACAGGTAAGTGTCCAGCTGAAGAGCTTTCCTATACCTGGGCTTGAAATGAAATCAGGTCTGGCCTTTGAAGTCCCAGTTAACATTGATCCAAACAGGCAAAGGAAAGATCCAAATTATTTTATTAACAATAGGTTCAGCCTGGATGGCTGATGAAATCAAAGTTCCCGTTGATGCAATGGCAATGGGCTCGGGCTCTATTTCTCCGAGAGGACAAATGTCTCTGAAGCTCCTTTGTGCTGGATTTAATGAGCCTGATTGTCATCTTCCAGAAGAGAGTGCAGGCGAGGCCCGTGCGGGCGGGGTGGCTGGGATCACTCATCGATTGTGTTGTCACAGCCATCAGGCAGTGGGAAGAACCGAGGCAGGATGTGAAATCAATCTGACCATCTATTTATAGATGAAGCAGCGCCTTTGTCATGGTGATCAGACCAGCTACACAGAAGGCAACATCTGCAGTACGCGACTTCCACAAATTAAAAAGTGAGTCTTGACAGCGCGTAAAAGGAAGTTGTATTTTTCTTCCAAAAATATTCTATAAATGTGGACTGTCCTCCTGGTTCTTTTCATCTTTATAATCCTTCTATTTCTCTTCCTCTCTCTCCATTCTCGATCCTTTTCTGTTATCCTTTTTCATTCTTTGAGAATTTATTTAAGTTTCATTATATGTTAGGCATTGTATACAGTACTGTGGAGAATTTAGAAAGATCCTTCATAGACCCTGTCTCATGCCATTTCCAATATCTTTGTGGAATGAAGAACACTCATAACTCAAAATCAAAACACCTGATTTCAACCGTTTCAACCACTTACGCATTTTTTATGATCATGTAGCAGTCAAATGTTTCTAGACCTCAGCCTCCACATCTGTAAAATAAAGCAATAAAACCTATAGCACAGACATGTTTGGACAGCTTATATAAAAGAGTAATGAGCTTCGTACTACTGACAAAAAGCCTAGTTTGATGAGCTTGAGCAAATTACACTTTCTAAGTCTCAAAACTTAGAAAATTAGTATCATAAAATGAGCAAAATGAGTATAATATTAGTATGCATGTCATAAAATTGATGTGATAATTAAATGAGATTACATATATGAAATGCTTAAAACAGTACCTGGTTCAGTAAGGGTTCAATAAAATGTGGTTAGTAACATAAGATAAGGGGATGTACTTTATGAATACTTGAGTGCTGTATAAACCCTTTCTTCCTTCTATCCTTCCTTCTTCCTCCCTTCTTTTGTTCATCCTTTCCTTCCTTCTTTCTTCTCTCTCTCTGTGTGTGTGTGTGTGTGTGTATATATATATATATATATACACACACACACATATATATATACATATATATATATTTCTTTCATTTCAGAATCTGGTGTTATAGTCAGTCTCCTAAAAGAGTAGAATTTTGCTTCCACTCAGGATGAAGAAAACTGCAGAGAATGTAGCTCCCATGGTATAACTGATCTGATCATAACAAATCACCACTTCTCTTGAGACCATCAGAGAACTAAGGTTGTGAGGTAAGCACATAGCCCAAATTCTGAACAGGGACAATCCTTTTCAAGGCAAAATTGAAGTTCTCTCACCTATAACATAACCCAGAGATACAAGTGGCAACCATACAGGTGAGTAAGAAGAAAACTATCAGAATTTAACAAATTGTGAAAGGCCAAGTGTCAGTTCAGAAGCACTGTGGGCCCCAGACTCAAGGAGAATTTGCAGTCACTCCCAACCCCTTGCCATGGCCTCCACCAGGTCTTCACCAGAAAGACGGGGGCAGGGTAGGAGGCTGGCGAGCGCCCCTCAGTCATGCAGACATGCAGGAGGTACTGGACTGCTCTGAGAGACCACTCACAAAACACCACCCACTTTCCCGGACCCGAATACCCTCAGGGGCCGAGCAGCATGGTTCCTCTTGCCCAGGGCACAAGCAAGGACCAGCTACAGTTTGAATAGGATAAAAGAAAAAAATCCTTTACTCCCAGAGGAGAGGAAGCAAATCATTTTAAGAGAAAGATCAGAAGCTCCAGCTCAAAACCAACCACAAATACCATACAAAGTCATAATGTAACAGAGAGGAGAATGTTAAGAAAGCCCCAGCCCCAAAGATTAAGAAAAAAGGATCTGCCTAAAACCGATATGATCCAGAATAACAGAGATTTCCCCACGAACTTGCTTTGAGCCTAGATTGGTTAAGAAGGAACAGCTGGCTCTTTCTGGGGGAGGAACAGGAGCATGGGTGACAGCCTCCATGCTGCAGATGACCAGGGCTGGCAGAGAGCATGAGCTTTGAGGAAAACTCAGGCACCCCAGTCCCCCCCTGCCTTAGTCTGTGTGTATGTTGCTATAAAGGAATACCTGAGGCTGGGTAATTTATAAAGAAAAGAGGCTTACTCGCTTCATGGTTCTGCAGGCTGTCCAGGAAGCACAGTGCCAACATCTGCTTCTGGTGAGGGCTTCAGGCCGCTTCTGTTCACAGGGAAAGGTGAAGGGCAGCTGGTGTGTGCAGAGATCACATAGTGAGAGAGGAGGCAAGAGACAGAAGGGAGGTGCCAGGCCTTAGCAACCAGCCATCGTGGGAACTAATAGAGTGAGAACTCACTCATTACTGTGAGAATGGTACCAAGTCATTCATGAGGGATCCACCCGCATGGCCCAGACACCTCCCATGAGGCCCCATCTCCAACACTGGGGATCAAACTTCAACAACCTGCATTGTACCCTGCCTGTGGTATTTAAAACTGATGCACTTAAATTAATGCAGCTGTTGCAACTTACTTACCCTCAACCTGTTTCATTTATCTATTACTACAAGAAAAAAAATCAGCCCTCGAATAGCATCTTGAAACAACAATCATTTATTTTGATGAGGATGACATGTTAGCAAGTCTCATTCACAATGGCTTCTCTGTCTCCTTCTGCATCACCTGGGAAGCTTGGTGACTTGGCTGGAAAATTGGTGCTGATGGGTTGTATGGAAGCTCATCCAGGGCTGTGGGCTCAAGGTGTCCACCACATGGATCTGCTGCATGACATCTGGGTTATTCTAGTTACTGTGTCAATATAGGATGTGGACGCTCTCAGGTTCTCAAGGCCAGCATTATTAGCGTCACTATTACTAAATTTAGCATCACTATTACTAAATTCTACTAATCAAAGCAGTTACAAAACCCACGAGATACAAGGGAAGGAACATAGACTCTATTTCTCAATGGGAAGAATGTCAAAGAATCTGTGGCAATCTTAAATCTGCTACATCATCCTAGTACCGGGGAGAAAAAACACTCAAGAAATCACCATTGACCACCATGTACACTGGAGAAAAAGACTTTTCTGTGCTACGGCATCCTTAATGGAACCGTAAAAATGTAAGGCCAGGTTTCTGCATTAAATTTCACATAGATGAACATAAATTGACATTGATATATCAAATCAATATTTTTAATAATCTCTAATGTGTGAACAGAATATTATTAATTTAAAAATATTTGAACTACAACACCATCCATTTGTTAGGCAAACAAGTGACTGTGTAAGGTTCCATGATGTTTTCAATGGTTTGTAAGAGACTGACACTGTAGTGAACCTTAAACCTTGCATTTCAGTTGCTGAAATTTTCCATTTTGCAGGAGTACAAGGTGGTTCAGAATTAAGAGAAGCAGCACAGCACACTGGTTAAAAACACCAACTCCAGAGCCAAACCTGAATTGAAATCCTGTCCCATTCCTTACAATCATAATCTTAGGGGGGCTGTCTACTCTGTCATGCTCTTGGCCTCTCGAGACTCTGTGCCTCAGTATGCTCACAAGTACAATAGGGATGTAAACATACCAGCCTCACAGAGTTATAACAAGAATTAAACAAGCAAATGTTTGTAAATCACTTAAAAATGGTCTGGCCACATGGTACGTATTGTATGTGTTTGATGATACCTAAATACATCTATACACACATGCACACATACATAAGAAAAATCTGAGTCCGATTATCCAACAGAAGCCAACTTGGTAGTGATATAGTCTATGTCCCTGTTTTAAGGTATCGATGCACTCAAACTTTCTTGAATTACAAACACAACTTCAGCTCACTGCATCATGGCATCTCATCTACAAAACCTAAATGCATTATTTGGAATTTCCTATGAATAAAAAATAGCTCTATTCCTGACAAGAAGTTGTTTTCCTTTTTGCCTTCTGATGAGAACTATTCTCCCCTCCAGAATTCAGTTTGGGAGCTTCAGAGAATGTAAAAAGGGGGTGGGGGAGAAGGGCTTCAGGAAAGCCAGGCTCATTCTGACATGAATAATGCAAAGTGTAAAGGAGTCTTAAAGCATTCTGCATCCGCAGGCTCCGCATGGCAGCTCTGCCATTTGTCTTTAAGTGACTGACAGGTCCAAAGGCTAAGGGATTATTTTAAATGTTGCAAGTGATAAAAGCAAGGCTCTGAAGGCTTCAGAGGAGAGAAATAGTCCAGCAGAATGTCAGAGAAAAGAGCTTGCCAGTGATAAAAAGAGTGAATAATTTACGACTTTCCAGGGTGAACGTGATCGTTGGAGATTTATTATGTCTCCCTAAGCTTTTGCTTTGAAATCCACGTCCCACCATAAGTTCATTCATTGCCTTATCTGGCCTGATCTAAATCAACATCCTGGGACCATGAGCTCCCTCCCTAACATCAGATCAGAAATGCTGTAGTCTAGGGCCTACCTGCAGGTGAGAGGCGAGGTAATTATGGGAAACCTTGTCTTTTGTTAGTTTTTTTTTTTTTTATTTACGACTAAT
>VBSM01002608.1:166768186-166789029 GCA_008086735.1 Cheirogaleus medius
TCTCCCCCAGTCACTTTCACTGAACAACCTTGTACTCCACATTTTGTGACTTTCTGGGAAAATTCAGAATATCAGCAGGCAGAGGACACTTTATGGTGGGCAAGGCAGAGAGAAAAGCACCGAACAATTAGGGGATTTCGGTCATAGTTCCCTTTCTCTTCTTTTAATTTTGCTTAGCCATTTAGCTTTTTAAGAAAATAATGTTTGGCTTTATAAATGCTTAAAAAATGGTTTATACAGTTTCTCGCATTTTATAGCTCAAAGAACTAGCTTTTCTTTGTGACTTGAGTAAACTTGAAATTGGAAACTAAAATTGGAAACTCAAGTGGAACACAGGAGTCATCTTTAAAAGGCTCTTATTGGCTTAATCGGTGACCATTTGACACAAATAGAATAATTTTGGAAATGGATTATAACACATGGAATTAAAAAAAATCCATGTGTCCCAGTGTTATGTAGAGAAAGGAGAAAAATGAAAAGCCAGCTCACAAATTGTATTAGTCGGAGTTCACAAGAGAAACAGCCAATAAAATATCTGTGCATATACATGTGTATATGAAAAAACTTTGTAAGTTATTTTCTGCTGATATTGTGGAGGCTGATTAGTCACACAATTTGCCCTCTGCAAGCTGGAAACTCAGGAAAGCAAGTGAAGTAGCTCAAATGCCTGAGAGCCAGAAAGTTTATGGTATAGATTCTGGTTCAGGTCTGAAAACCTGAGAACTAGGAGAGCTGAGGGCAGAAGAGGACTGAGATCCTAACTCAAGCTTTCAAACAGAATGAATTCAACCAGGCTCCTCCTTTTTGTTCTATTCAGGCCTTTAGTGGATTGGATGATGCCCACCCACATTGGGGAGGGTGATCTGCTTTATTTGGTCTACTGAATCAAAGGCTAATCTCTTCCTGTAACACCCTCACAGATACACTGAGAAATAGCATTTAACCAGCTATCTGGGTATTCTGTTGCTCAGTCAAGTTGACACATAAACTTAACTATCACATAAATGTAGATAGAACAATGGTTAGGAAAAATCACTATTTTGCAACCACACATATAAAAATTGATTGAGGCAAGTATCATCAATAAATACTGTTGTAAGTATACTTGCTACAATAAAATCTTTAAAATACAACATTACTTTGAAACTTTATGTCAAACAACTAGGAAGCCACTATAGAAGATTGAAAAAAGTGGAAACTTATATTATGTGCTGGAAAAAAATTTGGTAAATCACCTGCAGTATGGAAGGCAGGAAATAAACATACTAAACCAAGATTTGGGCAAGGAGGTTTTGAGGCAGAATCTTGATAGTGTGTGCTGGTTCTTTCTAGCTGCATTTGATTGTGCGCTATGAGAAAGAGAAAGAAAAGAACTAGCTCGTTTGCAAGCAGAATTGAAAAATAAGATAGACTTTCCCAAAACACCAGAACTCAAAGAATTTGAAAATGAAACTCTTCCATATCTCTTGCAATAAAGTTAAAACGTAAGAAAATCTTTGAATTAGAGAGGTCACTAAGACTGTCTCAGGGCAAGACCCAGTCCAGGGTGTGGCTGTTGTATTTCTTATTAAGATTCCTGAAAGAATTAACATAGTATCAAGTATATTCTTTTAGTGGGATGCAATGGTTCTTAGAAGACTAAGGCTGTAGCCTCACTCACAATACACATACTAAGTATAGGGAGTGATAGTCATATCTCAAAAGGATTTGTGGATGTGGCCTTTGTCACACAAAGTTGATCAGAATCAATCACATGAAAACATTCTAAAGAAAAAATAAAAGACTCACCACAATGTGCATGATATCTCAGCAGAGGAAAAAAACATAAAAACAATACAGAATCCTCCAGAGAAATACACATATAGCACACAGTATCAAATTGGGCTATAAAGGCTCTCCTTTGAGAAAATGTATATATAAAGACTATGCCATATAATTATATGGTTCCTGAATCACAGAAAGTCTATTTACCTAAAGAAATTGTTCCTCCCAGATAGTTCAATAACCTCAAGATTAATAAATTCAGTCAAAAAGGGGTCTATGGTATTTATTATACTCTAACCCAAAATAGCTTGTCATTTGCTGAAGGATTCTATTCTCAGCTGTTGGAGTCTCTAATACCAGGGCCAGTGGTATCCAGTGGTCTGGAAGATCTACTGCAGTTGTCACTCATGACCATTATTTCCATACCTCTAGTATCATGAATTGAGGTAAAGAAAGCTTTTAGAACCATCTGCATGATGTGCCCAGAACAATTTCCTGCTTAGCAGTTCACTCTAAGAATGTCCCCTCCTTGAACTCCTTCTAAGACACACTAGGTTCACACTCCATTCACTAGACCAGGCTGTCTAAAGTGATCTTGAATCCCATATTCATGAGTTCAAGTCCCATCTGTATCATTTTCCTATATTTTCTGTAGCAAGTGAAACCATAAGGGCCCAACTTTGAGAAAATCTATAAGAAAAGACTATGATCTTATATCTAAAAAAACCCCAAAAATTTCACCAAGAGATTCCTAGAATTGATAAATGAATTCAACAAAGTCTCAGACTGCAAAATAAATGTACACAACTCACTAGCATTCCTATACACCAACAACAGTCAAAGACTCAATACCTCTCGCAATAGCTACAAAGAAAAGAAAATACCTAGGAATATATTTAACCAAGGAGGTAAAAGATCTCTACAAAGAGAACTATGAATTACTAATGAAGGAAATTTCAGATGATATAAACAAATGGAAAAACATATCATGCCCATGGATTGGCAAAATCAGCATTGTTAAAATGTCCATACTAAACAAAATGATTTACAGATTCAATGCAATCCCCATCAAAATACCAATGTCATTTTTCACATATTTAGAAAAAATAATTCTATGCTTCGTTTGGAACCAGAAAAGAGGCCAAATAGCCAAATCAACCTTAAGCAAAAGGAGCAAGTATGGAGGCATCACATTACCAGACTTTAAGGTATACTACAAGGGTATAGTAACAAAAACAGCATGGTACTTCCACAAAAACAGAGACATAGACCAGTGGAATAGAACAGAGAACCCAGATATAAAACCATCCTCATATAGCCATCTGATCTTCAACAAAGTAGACAGCAATATACACTGGGGAAAAGAATCCTTATTCAATAAATGGTGCTGGGGAAATAGGATATCCACATGTAGAAGATTGAAACAGGATCCATACCTGTCACCATTCACAAAAATTAATTCAAGATGGATAAAGACTTAAATCTAAGGCATGAAACCATAAGAATTCTAGAATAAAATGTTGGAGAAAATTTCTAGATACCAACCTATACAAAGAATTTATGAAGAAGACCCCAAGGGCAATCACAGCAACAACAAAAATAAATAAATAGGACTTGGTTAAATTAAAAATCTTCTTCACAGCCAAGGAAACAACAGAGCAAATAGACAACCTACAGAATGAGAGGAAATAGTCACATGCTATATATCCAATAAAGGGCTAATAACCAGAATATACAAAAAACTCAAGCAAATCAGCAAGAAAAATCAAACAACGCCATTAAAAAGGGTGAAAACAAATGAACAGAAGGCTTTCAAAAGATAGACTAATGGCCAATAAACATATGAAAAAATGTTCAATGTCACTAATCAGAGAAATGCAAATCAAAACCCCACTGAGATATAATCTAACCCCAGTGAGAATGCTTTTTATTGGAAAGTCCCAAAACAATAGATTCTGGTGCAGATGCAGAGAGAAAGGAACACTGACATACTGTTAGTGGGACTGCAAACTGGTGCAAGCTCTATTGAAAATGGTAAAGAGATCAGTCAAAGAACTAAAAGTAGACCTACCATTTGATCCAGCAATCCCATTAGTGGATATTTACCTAAAGGAAAAAAAGTCATTTTATCAAAAAGACACTTGCACTAAAATGTTTATTGCAGCACAATTCATAATTGCAAAGATGTGGAATCAACCCAAGTGCCCATCAATTCATTAGTGGATTAATAAAATGTAGTATACATATACCATGGAGTACTACTCAGCCATAAAAAATGAATTAATACCTTTTGCAACAATTTTGATGGAACTGGAGACCATTCTCCTAAGTGAAGCATTGCAAGAATGGAAAAACAAACACCATATGTACTCACTATTAAATTGGAACTAACTGATCAACACTCACGTGCACAGATGGAGATAAAACTCAATGGAAATCATGCAGGCGGGAGGGGTATGGAGGGGATGGGTGAAATCATATCCAACAGGTACAATGTACATTATCTGGATGATGGGCACACTCATAACTTTGACTCAAGCAGTACAAAAGCAATCCATGTAACCAAAACATGTGTACCCCCATAACATTCTGATATAAAAAATTAACATTTCTCAAAATGTGTACAATAGAATTCTATGAGACATTTAAAAAAATCTCTTTAGAAGGAAGTTATAATATCCAGCATTTCCAAACACATGGAACATTGTTCCTGTTCCCACCCCCCACACACATACACACACTCTGTTTTCTACCAGCATCTTAAAGGGCTGGTGTTCTAAAGACTGCTTCTTAGGAAATACCTACACTGAGTGAGTCTCACTGGGTAATTTGGGTCAAGATTTCTTATGCCCAGTGAGGACAGGATGTGGCAATGCTTCTCCTTGCCAGAGTCTGCCTTATTATGGTGTGTTTCATTGGCTTGGAAGTTTCACTGGAAAATCAACTCATAAACGGCAGATTAACAAGAGAAAAGGCATACAACTTATTAACGGGTACACAGGGAGAATCACAGTGTGATTATCCAATACCCCCCAATGGGGTACAGCAGCTTGTATGCCATCCCGAGGTTACAGGAAGAATGGGGGCTCAGAGCATGGCCAAAAACAGGTTATGGTGGTACATCAGGTTATAGGGGCAATAAAGGTGATGAGAGGGAGAGGCTAACAAAGGTGGTCTTGTTATGCAAATGAAAGCACACAGGTAGCAGCCCTCAGAGGGAATAGAGGTGAGTGTTTCTCTCAGACCTTAAAGGCATCAGACTCCCAGTGAATCTTTCCTAGATCCAGACAAGGGAAGGCCTAGCTGCATCAGTGCAGATTCCCGGCAAATGCAAATATCCCCGCTATTTCCCTTCCCCCGAAAAGACAGCTTAGCAGGGTTACTTCTGTTTGCTGCCTCTCTTAACAGCCACGTCAAAGTTTGTCAAAGAAATATTTTTATTTTCTTCAGTGCATATTTCAGGGGCTGGGAGAGGTAACACAACCACACACACACACCGCTGCTGCCTCCCCCAACAACACAGCCACACAATGCCCTGCACACTACCTAACACTGCACTCAGCTCCAAGAGCTTCTGCTGAACTGGATTAAAGGATTTTAAGTTTAAAATTCTTCTTAAGTAAAGAAATATAAAATTAATCCATGGGAATTTATGATTTATCCTTGGAAGTATTAGTATAGCATTTAATTATCAAGATAATTTTAATCTAAATGAAAAGAAAATCACAGACAGAATGAATCTTTCTTGCAATTAAGAATCGCTAAGAGACTAAAAACAGGGAGGGTGACAGGACTCAGAGAGCATGGAAATTCTGTCATTTCTCTTGTATCTCCCTGTGAACGCCACCTGCATACTGAGTGAATACAGCTTCTAGATTCCAAAACCTTTTCCCAGCTCAGTCACGTGAGTCCAGGCTACATGGGAAGGTTGTACCATTCCTGAATACAAATGGAATTTGCTTTTTTCTGCTATAGGATTTCTTCGTAGGCTGTATATATTCAGAGAACTTGGGATATTTGGGGAGAGAAACATTTATACCTGTGTCAGTTCTCCTCTTGTCATTTATCAAAGTCATTTCTGCTTTTGAAGCTTCTGAGGACATCGTGGTAGTGAATAAGAGGAAAGAATAATACAGCCACAGGGTAGTATTTTAGTGAACCTACTATGTGTCAGAAATGTTCCAGTGTTGTAATGAATCAATGCATAAAGTTCCTTAAATTGTGGAGCTCACAGTCTAGTGGAGAAGACAGACATGTACACATACAGTTGAAATCTTCATTAAAAAAATAGATATTGAATACTAACCATAGGTCAGGAACTGTGCTAAGCATTGAGGAGTGAGAATATGTAGATATAAAATAAAGCAGTTCCTACTTCTGATAAATGTAGTGTATACTTGGAGAAAAAGACAGTGGATAATTCACTACATTGCAATTAGTAACTGCTATAACATAGTTGCTAACTCTGCCTAGAGAATTAGAAACATTCTCTCTCATAAGTATTACTTTTTATGATTTTGGAAGGAGAGGATGAATCCATTTGGCAAAGAAGACCAAAAAAGACCAAAAAAAAAAAAACCCAGCAAAAGTAGACACAGTGAATCCTGAGCATGTATCCCTGAGGAGTAGCATAGAATCTCTTTGGGTGCATGCTCTGTCCATTCTAGGGACGGGGAGGTTGCCTGATTTCCATAGGAAGCTCTGAGTCCTGCCAAGAGAAAAAGCAAATCCTGCCAAAATATTTAAAGAGCTTTATTCTGAGCTGAATATGCATGACCATGGTCTGGGGAGCATTGTCTCAAGAGGTCCTGAGAAATGCACCTGAGGCGGTAAGGTTACAACTTGGTTTTATACATTCATGAAGATGGGAAGTATAGGTAAAACCATAAATCAAGCTATACATTGGTTTGGCCCAAAAAGGTAGGATATCTCAAAGCGGAGGCTTACAAGTCATGGGTGGGTTTTAGGGACTCTTTAGCTGGCAACTGGTTGAAAGAGTTAAGCTTTGTCTAATGACCTGGAATCACTGGAAAGGAATGTTTGAGTTGAGATAGAAGGTCTGCTATACCATCTGATGCTATTCCAGAGTCAGTTTGGAAAGTAAGCCACATTATACCGGGTTAATAAAAAAACAATTTAATGAGATTTTATGGTTTGTAGGGCATGACTCATCAGGCCTCTTAGAAAGAAACCTGGACCAGAGAAATAAAAAGATCAGAGTTCAGTCTTCAGTCCACTCTCCAGAGGGCCACAGGGGCTGATGATGTTGTGCAACTTGCTGATGTGCTCGTCCATCTGCTAAGGTAATCAGCCCGTGCAGCCATCTATCCTGTGCTGCTCTTGCACTCCCAGGCTGCTGTGTTCCCTAGCACTCCTCACGCTTCTCTCTCTTTCAAGCCATCCCTCTGCATCCCCTTGAATCTTTGTTCCCCGTTATGCAAGGTCCTTTCTCCTTCGACCTCTCTACTAATGTGCCTTCCATTCGTATCTTCAATCATAACCTCCTCAAATGGCTGTGCCTTACGATGACACCCCAAAGCAGCTAAGGGTAAAGAACTGGGGTCCACCTGGCTCCTGTTCTCCAGTGACCCCTTTGGACCTCTGCTCTTTCCCCAGTGTGGAAAGATCTCTTGTCTTTTAATCACCCCACACTTGGTTAATAATAATAATGGTTAATAGTTACTGGGAAACTATGGCTCAGATTTCAAGTGCTTCACATGTTATAACACATGTCACCATTACAATAAGCATTTCTTTTTCTCCATGAACTGTTATTCAAGGTCTTCAACAAAGACCAAGATGGAGATGGAAAGTCAGAAGCTTGAGGAGAGAAGAAGAGGTATGAAAAGGTAATGGGCAGTAGGAAAATGACTTACTATAAAACAACTTTAATATAAAAATATAATAAGATCTCCATGCACAGGTATGTGAAGGTAAGTAACAATTGTTATTTAAGGATGAAGCTTTGCCAAGCAAGCATTAAACAAATGCAGGAAAAACTGTTTAGAGAGTTTGGGTACTTGTAAGACAGTGTCTTTAATGCTGGTCCACAAAAATATGCTGGTTGAGGGTGGTCAAGCTAGAATTCCTATATGAGGTGTAAGAACTCTTCAGGGTGGGACACCTGAGCAAACCGCCTGCAGTAATGGGAGGCTGTGGTCAGAGAGGGATGAATTTGCAGCCTTGGAAATTTTCAGTCTGGTGTTCTCAAGATCTAGCACTTCTTCCCTGGGATTAAGAAATACAATGGGAATATTCTAAAGCAGGACTTTATAGCTTACAATACACTATTATTTATGTATGTACTTATTTATATATCTTATTAATTATAATCAACAACTTTTTTCCCTGTGGTCACCAGTGGTATTTTTGTGGCTAACTCAAATTCAACCTTTACCATTTTGAAGTCACCTGCCTGCAGTGTTTGCATTATCAACTTCCTCCTTTTCCATGTGCTGTCTCCATTTGTATTCTGGGACCTGCACTCTCCTTTATTTATTTTTTAAAATAATGCCTTTGTCTACTTGTTTTTGCGTTTCGAGTATGCTCACAAATGTTCTTCCCTATGTCACTGCAGACACTTTCACCCACTCTCGGGATTTTAGATCTCAGATGCAGTTTTCCCAGCTCTAACTTCAGGCCTGGACTTCATCCTGAGTTCCAAATGTGAATAAAATCCTCTGTACTTATTACCAACTAAATACCACACAGAAAGCTCAAACTTCAAATTTCCAAACCTGACCTGGGTCATCCTTCCCACAAATCCACTTCTATTCTTGTGTTCCTCATTTAAAGAAACAATTCAGACTCTTGTGTGGAGGTTTTAAAACATGTCTCCCGAGTTCTTTGACATTTCTTTTATGGAGAGGTGTGGTCCATGTTCCTTCCTCTTGGATTTGGGAGGGGCTGTGATGGCTACATCCAATATCATACTGCTGAAGTTACCTTATGAGATTTTTATGATAGAATCATAAAATCTAATACAACTTCCACCTTATTTGCGCTTGGAGCTCTGATCCAAAAGGTAAAAATTCCATCTACTGTGAGGCCACCAAGCTATGAGGAAGCAAAATCACATGGAAGGACACATGTGGGCTCCCTAGTTCTCAGTTTTCATCTTCAAATTTTCCCCGTGCATCTGCTAGACATGTGAATGAGACCAGTTAATTCCAGCTCACAGGTACCGAGTTACCCCAGCCTTCAATCCCTCCAAGCTGAAGCCTCCCAGAGATGTCACAGAGCAGAAACAGGCCGTCCTTGTGATGCTCTTCTGAATTAGTGACCTTCAGAATCAGAATGAATAATATAATGAGCATCATAAAGTGGTTGCTGTTTTGAGGTTTGAGACGGTTTGTTATGCAGCAATAATTACCGGAATGGAATTTGGAACCTGGAAGCAGTTGTGGCTATGAGAAAATCCTAAAACATGTGGTGTTGGCTGTGGGACCAAGCAGTGGGTGAGACTGCAAGAGCCTCAAGAAAAGGCTGGAAGTTTAGGGAGGCAGTTTTGTCAACACTGTCACCTGTAGTGTCATGGAAATCAGAAAATATACTTAATGAACTGCTGGATTTGCCTAAGATGGTTTCAAGGCAGAGTGTTAAAAGTTCCAATTAGCTTTTTTAATCTGTGTGGGATAAGATAAAAATAGAGAGAGATGAACTAAAAAAAAAAAAAACCTTAGTTTTCAGCAAAATTTAAAGGAAACAGAAAGGATCCAGGACTTACTGGACTCAAAAAATAAAACTATTTTTCCCTAGTGTCTCCCAGAAGAATGCTCTAAAACTAAGAAAGGGCCTAGACCAAAGGTCAAATTGAGGGTGTTGCCAGAAAGGGTAAAGACAAAGCCAGGTTTGTGATTGAAAACTCTTTTGACAAGACGTCAGAAACATGTGAGTTGGTTGCCTCATAGATTCGTAAGGAGTTTAAGATCCCTAAGTACCTTTCTGTTTGTTTGAATGCCTGATAGAGCACCTATGAATGGCAAGAATATTGTCCCCAGGCAGCCTCAGAGGCAGCCCAAGTCAAAGAAGAGCTTCCTCAGTGCTATTTGTGCGTGTGACCTTTGCTCAGTGGAGAATGTTATAAATTGATACACAGGAAGCCTGGAAGATTTGTAAAGGAATTGTATCAGCTTTAGCTGAAAAGGATAGAGACAGCATAAAATAAAGAGACCTGTAGACCCACAACCTTACATGGGGATAAGTCAGGTTGACAAGGCCACCTCTCAGCTGCCAAAACTAGTCTGTTTGTTTATTTATATAGAAAATAAAGAATGGCTCAGAAGGAAGAAAAATGGTCTCGAGACTGGATCCAAGAATATCAGGGGAACTGCTCCTCAGCAGTGAAATTGAGCCCTAATCAAGAAACTGGGAACATATGCTTATTTGGATTTAAGAATTGCTATGGATCAGAGACTGATGTGTGCCTCCTACTTTTCTCCCCTTTTGAATGGGAGCTTCTAGAGAATTTATTTTATACTTTTCCCAGCATTGTATGTAGGGTATGGGGGAGATGAGACATCATCTCTTTGTTTCATAAGTCCTCAGATCATACCAAAGGGACTGTACTTTAAGAGCCTCATCTGCCTCTAGACTTAATTTAGATGATCAGAGTCTAGATTTTTAAATTGATTCTATCATGAGAAGAACCATTTCAGGTCTTACAGGAGGAAGTAGGTATATTTCACTTATTAGAGGAATATAAATATATTTGTAGACAGAGTTCAAACTTTGGCAGTTTTAAAACTGACATCAAGAATCTTTGACACTCTTTGCATTGAGTGGTAGGATCCGTGCACCCCTCCCTTGGCACCAGTAGGGCATGATTGTTGTGATGCTGGAGGACTTTCAGTACTAGATCTCAGAAGGTGAAGCTTCCACCTTGCTCACTGGATCATTCATACTTGGAGCTCTGAGCCACCATGGAAGAAATACCAATACCTTGAGTTTGCCATACTGCAAGGGATTCAACCACATGGGGAGACAATGTTGGCAGTCCCAGTCATTGAATTCATCTCACAAGATGCCAGAAGCATGAGTGAATGAGCCTTTAGTTAATTCCAGTCCCCTAGACTCTGTTACCTCCATCTTTCAAGTTTTCACAGATGAAGCCCCAGCCATCATGGGGTTGAGACAAGTCATCCTTGTGATGGGCGCCATTTTTGAATTTCTGATCCACAGAAACCATGAGTTTCTATATAACAATGATTTGTTTGCTATACAACAATGGTAATCAGAATAACACATCAGAAACCTATAGATTATCTTGAACACACGCTTGTGCACATGCGTGCTATCTCAGTTAATACCAAACAGCAATTTTCTACTTCTAAAATATCTCTTTATTTTATCAACTTCTTCTCATCCCCATTTCTACCATGTTGATTCTTACCATCATTATTCTTAACGTAATAATCTTCCCATGAATTGGCTTTCTTTTTGACTTGAGATATAACTCTTCTATTTTTTTTATTATTCTGCAACCCAAGTAATGTTTCTAAAGTAGAATTATAATTGTCATTGTCCCAGCCTGTTTGTCCCACCACCTGCAGCTTTTATAATACAATGTGTCTCACACGGACCTCCATGAGACGGCCTCCTCTATGTTCCCAGGTTCCCAGTCCTCACATTATGCTCTATACTCCTAGTCACAAAGAGCTCATTTAATTTTCTCAAACACATCTTCCTCTACTCCTCACTTCTCAGCAGTTTCCCTGGCTGTTCTCTTGGTTTGGCATTCGGTGGCACCCTCTTGCATGGCCTAGCTGACTTCTGCATCAGTTCTCAGCACAGGCATCACTTTGTCCACAGCCCCTGGTCTTAGTCCCATCCTGACTTGTAGTTGTCTGTCCATTGTTTGACTTTCTACCATACTGTAAGCTCCATGAAATTAGAGACTTCCTTTCTTTTTCACGTAGATGAAGAAATAAACAGAGATAAATAACAAATATCCCCTGAACTGAAGAAGACATCTTTCCTCCAGGAGGAAGAGAAATAAGAATAAATTTAAAACGGATGGGATTAAGAGAAACAGAGAAAAATTTCTGTCTGGAGAATCAAAATTAGCACTTTACAAATAGTTGTATTTAAACTTGGCCTTGATGAATAATAATTGACAAAAACAAAGCCAAAAGAAAGCATTCTCTGTTCCCCAGGAGCTCTGGTGATTTTACCTAGAAGTTATAGAAATAAAATCCTTTTCCACCTACCCCAAGCCACTGTATTATCTCTCATTTTCCTTAAGAAACAAAACCTCTCAAACACTTTAAAAACAATTCATAAGTGCTTACAAATGGAGATCATTTGTAGATGCTTACAAATGAGATCTAGGCTATTCTTTTCCAGAATTTCTTAATAACAGTGGAGTTGTACCCAACAGGGTCACCAGGGTCTGCTCGCCTCATATTCTAGTAGGTGCAATTATTTTAAGGAAATGCTGAAGGTCATTCTCATCATGGCAACAGAAATCACAACCAGTAATCATCCCAGAGTTTGAAGAGCCCTCATACAGATAAGCTAGAGGTTTAATTCTGGATTTGAACTAATTAGAGCCAGGGTGAATGTATCTAAAAGTGTTAGGAGCCCTTTTATAGCGGAATTCGGTGTTGATTATAGAAAATTCCTGCCTCTAGGCGGGCATCACGCATTTCATCGCAGTTTGGGCTTTACCGAGGTCTCCTGTCACTCATTTGAATAATTTCAGAAGAGTTTCTTTTTGCCCAGAGGATCTTGTAGAACAGTTTCTTGAGGACAATTCTGAATGAGGCATCTGTTTCAAAATTCAAGTGCCCCTGATGGCATTGTCAACTCTGGATATCTTTATTGGTTGTTTTGGCTTAAGCAGTAAACATAATCATATAATGCCACTGGGTATAAAATCAAAACAGTAATGACCCATATGATGAAATATTTTTTATTGTACATCCATCTGTTTATCTATCAATTTATTCATTTATTTATTAAAAACTTATTAAACTTCAAAATGTATTATCAGGTGAATAATAGTACTTACCTCATAGGGTTGTTGTGAAGATTTAAAAAGTTAATATTTATAAAGCATTCAGAGCAATGATTATCTTAAGGTAAATGTTATATAAATATTGAATATTATTTCTAACATGGTTTTTGTCCAATATATTTTTGTCAAATGAATGAATGAATAGATAAATATTAACATTAATCAAAAAGGGACCAGAATGGTGAAAGAATTTGACTAATCGATTGAGAGGGAAAGCTCACATTTCTTAGAGGTTTTTAAGTGGAGGGGAGATTAGATGCATTTTGTTTGGAAGCAAGAGGTGGAAAAAAGGATCAGTAAGTAGACAATATGCTCAGTGCAAGACAGTGCTTTCTAACTGTGAAGGATGTAAGACGTTTGAATAGGTTGCTTTGGGGCAAGTGTAAATCATGTCCTGGGAGGTCTCTGCATCTGCATTGGATTATCACTGTGCACGTGTGGACTGGAGTGGGCAAGGAAGACCTCTGAGGTCCCTTTCAAATGGAGGTTTTATACATTTTGAGCAATTTCAAGGATATTTAATTCATCTCGATTAGTTAACATGTTAAAATGTAAGCTAAAGCTTTTTAAGTAAAATAACATGAAGTAGCAATATTTAAAGTGGGGTTAAATATTGTTATTCCGATTCAACCATACTAAGTCTATATTCATTGAGGCATTGAAACTATTTACAATGAATCTGGAACATTCCATTCAAACATAATCAAAACAACTGAATATTTTCTATTTTTATTTATGCCACAGAATTAGTTCATGAGCAGTCACAGGAAACATTTTTAAAACCTGAATCTCTTCATTTTACACACACACACACACACACACACACACATACACACACAGAGAGGTAAAGTTAGGATTCAGTAGAGCCTGGTAGTTCAGAACACATGCTTTATTGTTAGAAAGTTCTGGCTCCTAATTCTGTCTGTGCCTTATGGTGGGTAAACTCGGGCAAGTAACAGGTACTTTATGAGCCTCAGTTCCCTGATCTATCAGGTGAAGATATTATTTCCATGACTGTATTATTCAGAGAATACTTAGAAAGCAGGACATCAGGAATCTAGGCCCAGCTCTGCCGCTAACGGGCTGGGGGCTCTTCCGGGAGCCACGGTGTCTTTCTGAGGAGCATCTGTCTTGTCTGTGAGATGGACTTGCTCATAAACCACATGCCTGCTTTACAGAGTAATTTGAAGAATCAGAAATAATTGATACTTTAAATATATATACAGATAAAAATATGTGTTTGTATTTTATGCATTTATGTATCTGTAACTGATAGGGAGTACGAAATCTGTGCCAGTTTTATTATACATTGAAGTGGGATCAACTAGAACTTACCACAACGCTCCTTCAGCCTCTCATGGGTCCCATCCTCATTCAACAAGGATCTTTCCCATTCTCGTCGTTTCCTGGAGCTGCTGTAACCAATTATCACAAACTTCATGACTCAAACAAGAGAAATTAATTCTCTCACACTTCTGGAGTCCAGAAGTGCAAAATCAAGGTGTCGGCAGGGTTGGTTCCTTACTGGGGCCTCTCAGGAAACATCTGCTCCATGTCTCTCTAGTTTCTGGTGACAGCCGCCAATCCTTGACGTTCTTTGTGACAGCATCACTCCAATCCCTGTCTGTGTTGTCACATGGTGTTCTCTCTCTTGTCCGTGTGTCTCCGTTTTCCTACGGGAACACCAATTATGAGATTAGGGCCCCCTGAATCTAGTGTGACTAGAATCTAGACTAGAATCTAATTCATCTCAATGAACTACACCTGCAGAGATGCTATTTCTAAATAAGGTCACATTCTGAGGTTCCTGATGGACATGAGTTTTGGGAGGAGACTATTCGACACAGTACACTACGCATGTCCCTAAAGTCTGTTACATAGAGGACTGCAAAGGAAGAGACTCCAGATCTTAGATGTCTTTTAAATATATGCCATTGTCTTATTATATTGCACTGTGATGATTTCTACTCTGTGACCTATATTCTATGGCATATTCTCCAATGACACATTGTCTTCTGAGAAGTGGATGCACTAAAGACCCACCAATGGGAAGGGTTGTGTCCTGAGAGGGAAGTGTGTCTGAAAACGTACACCAGGCAGGTGGGAGCTCAGGCTTCTGCCTGAGTCTAGACATGGATCTCACCCTGACCATGTTAGGTGTTTGCACTGCCTGTAGCAGCCTGGAAATGGCTGGATTGTACACCCCCCACCTTGTAAGCTATACACTGTCAGGTTTCACATAACTCTATGTGCTTTTGTTAAATATGTTGTTCTTACCTCTGCTGTGCCGTAGAGAATTTAGACAGTGCATATGTTCACATGTCGGCCAGGTTGGGACAGCAACGTCTGAGCCCTGATCAATAGTAGCAGTAATTTCCAATAGTTTCCCAGGGCAAAGGGAAACATTTGGAAGAAGAGCTGCAGTTTAAAGGTCTAGTTACTTTTGCTTCCAAATAATTTTTTTTCCTCCACTGAAAATCTTGAAATTCATTAATTTGTTTTTTTAATGAAGGCTACGCTTTTCATTTAAAACATATTCCTTAAGTCAATTGTCTGACGAAGTCACCCACACCTCTGTATTTCAGCTTCTCAAAATGTAAAACGAATACTATTACCTGCCACTTGCCAGCAGGATTGAGTGAGGATGCCTTCAGCAAAGGCTTTAAAATAAATTCTGGATTTTTCAAAGGGAGGGTAAGTACCAGGCCTCTTAATTACTTACCAAATGTATTTAAGCCTTATCTCTTGGGGAAAGTCTGCAAGCTGATGGTAGATGACTTTCTTTTTCACCTACAAAATAAAATAGAAATGATACTCTGTCCGTTGCAAGGATTCTCTTCTGGAGGGCGAGATAATAATTCCTAGTAACATTAGTGAGACTTGAGGCAGGAACTATTAATAGTCACATTTGGAAATGTCGAAGCAGGGATCTTTCCTCTGCCTTTCTGCTGAGTCCACTGAAAGTGCTCCCTGAGTGACCAGCTGCGCAGAAACCGCCACCACCCAAGGACCTCGGTGCAAGGTCACTCCTGGTTGGAACTCAATAAAGAGGTGGCTCTAAAAGCACTTTTAGAGGCTTCTTGTTATAGAAAATGAAATGTAGCTTTCTTTGAATGTAACTAAAATTAAATTAGAAAAAAAACACAGGCCTATTTCATTTAGACATTTTTATTTAAGGCATCGCCATCAGAAAAGTGATGGCACGAAGATGTATTGAGACTGTATCTTTTAGCATCATTCAGGAAAATGTATGTAGTATATATAAAAGAAATTCTGCCCTACGGTGTAAGGATCTTGAAACTTAGTTGCATGTTATTACAGAAAGAACATCAGGCTGAACAATACAAATTCTGAGACTGGGACTGCTGCCTGCTTCATGCTCCCTGGCTGGAGCTATCTTTTGCCACTGGGGCCGTGCTTTCTCATCTGCAAAATGAAGGGCTTGAACTACAGGCTCTACAAGGTCGCTTCCAATCTAAAATTAAATTATATACTTCTAATTTCTTTTAGCATAGTAACTACTCTATGGATTTTAATATATGTACTTAATGTTTTGCATTCCAATTAGAATTATTATTTTACCACTTCAAACATAAGGTAGCATCTTTCCCACAATATATAATTACGGGGCTTGCATGCGGAGAGAAAAGAAATATACAACAGAGGCTTTCCTGACTCTCTCTTCCAATTAAGCTCCCCTTCCCATTCCTCTAACCGGGAAGTGAGTGTTTTTCCTGGAACTCCTTCTGTCTGCTCTAGTGCCCAGTGCCAGGCCGTGAGCTGACTTCGAGTCGAAACTGAGAGTGTGCTCTCGCTGCCCGGAAACCCCTCACCAAGTGTTCCTGCTCATTCACTACGCAATGCTCCTTTTTATAAACAGTCACTTTCAAATAATGTGACTGAGCTTCTCACCCATTCTTCTGTTAAGAGTCCCTGGATGTAAGGCGCGGAGCGTGGACAAGATAATGGGCAGACGCTTTCGGAGATTGCCTTCTGCCTTTGCCTCCTGACTTGCCAACGCCCCACTAGAACACAAACAGTTCAAAGGAAGCCCCAGGATGCAAATCTAGCTAATGACGAGAGGTCAAGATCTTTTTAGCTTCTTTTCAACTTGCCCTTTACCTTCTAGGCTTTTCCAGAAATATCCTGATGCACTTTGCACACTAGGCAACATTCAACCAATATTTTATATTCAACTAACTATAATGGCGTTGGGAATACCAACAGGCTTGTGCCATTTTTCATCTTTTAAAAGATCTATACACCTAGGCCTGATACGATGAGATATTGGATTTAATAGAGGCACATCCCAAGTTTACTGGAATATAGTAGAGGGGCACGTCCTTTTGCCGGATGGAGAGGGTGAGAGAGAGCAGTGACTCTCCTCAGGAGATGCCTTTGGGTGAATGATGAAGGAAGAGGAGAATTACAAACAGAAACAGCTCCTCTATAAAATCAAGTGATTTCTATAAAATGAAATGGAGATATAATAATAATATCTAAATGGGGCAAGGTGAGAAAATGCAATACATTCTATTCTAGGCTATAAAATAATTCTAAATTTAAAAAGCATCGCCTTTGCCAAGTTTTGTCTTGCTTCAAAATTCATGCCCATGGAATATTAAAATGTATCAAGCTCTATTTTCCAAAAAGCATTTGTTTATTGATCAGATAATTACATTATATAAGTTTGAAGTGCCAAACATGTATAAATAAGCAGGAAGGAGCTGGTGTGTTATTCGTCACTGAGTCTAGATAATTTTATGTTTAATGCTCACTGTCGCTGTGAAAAATACCTTGCAAGGATTTTTACATCTATCAACAGTATCTACCTGTTAGGTTTCTTTCTATTCCCTGAGAAGTCTTCAGTTGGCATAGAATCTTCGGTCATATAAAAATCTTTAGTCTTGGCCTGGAAGATAAGTCCAAGGCCATTTAATGTTTCCCTGTGTGTAGAATGATGACAGATGAAATAAAAACTAGAAACCAGGAGATGTTTAAAGCACAGTTGGCCTGTACACAAATGTCCTCTCTGCTAAACTACTGATTTAATGAGATAATCACATCAAAATGGTCATTTTTTTGTCATTCAAACAAAAAGAAAAAAGTTTACGCTGTGAACGTATGTTAATGTACATGTAGATGCAGTAGTCAATGTGGTAGAGTGATGCGGAAAGTTAGCTCGGAGCCACACTGCCTAAGCTCAAATTTCAAATCCACCATCAACCAGCTCTGTGGCCGTGGGTAAACTACTCAATCTCCCCACAAGTCCTTCTTTCCCATTTGTAAAATGTGGCTAACAACAGTACCTATTTCCCAAGGTTATTATGAGGATTAAGGAAGTGAATGTATAACAAGCACTCAGTACCCCACAAATGGAAAGTGCTACACATGTTAGTAACTAGTGTCATACACACATCCATCATATAGAAGTTATCTCTTAGAAGGTTACCATTAATTGAGTGCCTCTTGGTTTTAAGAAAGATACCACGTACTGGACATTTTTTTTGCTTATATGTAGAAAGTTGAGTTCCAAAGAGGTAAATATATTCAGGGTGATAGAATTAGTCAATGACAAAACTAGGATTAAAACCATAAGGCACACATCCAATGAGAGTGAATGAGACACCCACTCCCAGCCAAGCCTTCTCCCTGGAGTTCAGATAAGAAGATAACATGAGGCCCCAATCTCTGAGAAGCTCAGGGTCTGTTGGAAGAGACCCAGACAGAAGCAGTGCTCTTCTAATATAACCTGAAGCATGTTAATCTCACCCATGACTGTAACCATCACCTCAACAGAATGATTCCAAAATTTATATTTTTTCTTGAGTTTCCATCTTTCACTCTGGATCCAAATATCTATCTGCCCACAGGACCAACCTGAATATTTTACTGATTTCAACAAATCTTAAATATAATTAACCTATTTATTTTTGTCTTGAATATATTTATTCCGATACTGTCTTCTTAACCAGATGCAAACTTTGAAGTCATATTTTTTATTCATCTTTCTTTTTTTTTGCCTTGAAATTTGATTGGTAAAATTATCAGTTAAATCAACAATACCATTTTCAGTAGTATCAAAAAGGCAGCATACTTAAGGATTAATCTGGCAAAATATCTGCTAGCTATAATATGTACACTGAAGACAAAACATTACTGAGAAAAATCAAAGAATACATAAATAAGTGGAAAATTTAAATCTTAACAATATTTAGTCTCTTGGCCTTAGAATAGGATATGTCTCTCCATTTATTCATGTATTAAACCATGTTGGGTAATAGCTCAGCTGTTTCTTAAAAAGTTCAAAGTGTACTTTTACCATATGATCCAGCTATCTTCTCATATGAATCTCCCCAAGAGAAATGTAAGTTTGCCTGTAAGGGGCAGCAACCTTCCCATTCTTCCTGCTTGGGTTACTTGGGTTACCAGAACCTCCACAGGTCCAGGTGGATCAGATGTGGGTGCTTGTGCCTCTGCAAGTCCCATCTCAGCGAGCTCAGTGGCCCTCTCTCCCAGGAAGGCTGAGACAATCCATGTTGTTAGAAAGTGAAGAGAGGGTAGCAAATGACTCTAAAGCCACAGGAAAGACCTAAGCCACCACTTAGGCTGATGTACTCATGAGAGAGGCAAGTGGGCAAGAACCAAGGTAGCAGGGTTGAGGGGATGTGGGCTGGCATGCAAAACGGGTCCACTAAACCTTGTGATCCTCCCTCTTGCTCATGTTCTATTAGGCCACGCACAGAGTTCTGTTTAAGATCTCAGGTTTCGGAGATAGAAGTGCTTGAGTTTAGTGTCCAGCTCTGACGCTTATTAGCTGCGTGCCCTCTGACAAGTAACTGATCTCTCGACTTCGCCATCTGTGAAAGGAAGACCACACCTTCTGCGGCGACTTCTTCTGAATGTGGAAGGGAAGTATGGATGCAAAGCACTTAGCACAGTTCCTAACACACAGAACACAGTTCATAAAGAGTTACTGTTGCTGTTGCTATCCATCCAGATCCTGTCCATCTCCCTGCCTAAATTATTGCAGTCACCTTTTCATAGGCTTTCCTGATGGTGGGTTTTTCTCTCCACGGCATCCTCTCCAGTCTGTCAGAACAATCTTTTTAAAATGAAAATCTGATCTGCGACTTCCTTACTACTGAACACACTTCACAGGGATGAGGACTGTGTCTTGTTCAGTGTCGTATTTTTATTTTCTATGCTTAGTGCAATGTCTAATGAATAACAGGTAAACAGGTTTGGGGGTGGACACATAAATGAACAAAGACCGGGAGGAGGGATTGACTGGGACAGGTGGAAAGCAAAGCTGGAGGCATTCCAGACACAGCGATGTCACCAGATTTAGTACCTGTGTCCTTTCTGAATCTTTTTACATCTTATTTTTTAAATGATTCCTTATCTTGCATTCATGAGGAGATCCTCCTATCAGTGGGTACAGGTTTGTTAAAGAAGCAATCATAGAACAATTGATAGCAAATATTTTAAAGATGAAAAAATATATGTGGGGGTGGGCAGAGAGGGGGTAGGGAGAGGTTCCAGGGGAAGGTAGACCATTCTAGCAAACAGATCAGCTTATGCCAAGGCATGATGGTGTGAAATAAGCCAATGTATTACAGGAACTAGAAAGGAGAATAGAAAGCCAAAAAACTTGAATGGCCCAGCCTTATTTGAAACCGTGAGGAGTCTACATCAGGGCAGGTATAGAGGACACATAGGGGATGTCACTTGGCCTACGGTCAGAATAGCCCAGGTCACATGTGCTGCCAAAAGGCTCTTGCTCTGTGTCTACCACTTCCTAGAATGCACATTAAGGAACTTGGCGTGTTTCGGTGTGTCTTCTGTCCAGCACTGGTTATAAAATGAATGTGAAGCACATGTTCATGGAGTACTCGGCTCTTGAATTTTCCCATCCGTAACAATGAATCCCCAAAATACTCTGAAGTGCAACAGTTGCTATCAGCATTTTGCAGAGGTCAAAACAGAGAATGAGAAAGTTTGAACAGACAGGGACATTGACCAGTGGAACAGAACAGAGAACCCAGATATAAAACCATCC
>VBSM01002608.1:166789129-166842931 GCA_008086735.1 Cheirogaleus medius
TAGCATCTCTTGTATATTCCTGGATACAGCTGGAACCCATTCTACTAAGTGAAGAAGCTCAAGAATGGAAAAACAAGCACCACATGTACTCACCAGCAAATTGGTGTTAACAGATCAACACCTAAGTGGACATATAAGGAATAACATTTATCGGGTGTCGGGTGGGTGGGAGGGGGGAGGAGGGGATGGGTATATACAAACATAATGAGTGAGATGTGCAATGTTTGGGGGATGGTCATGCCTGAGGCTCTGCCTCGAGGGGGGAGGGGGTATGGGCAATGTAGTAATCATAATATTTGTACCCCCATAATATGCTGAAATAAAAAAAATTAAATAAATAAAATAAAACTTAAAAAATAAAGTTTGAATAAATATTCTTAAGTCCTAAAGAAATAATAGAGAGCTAGATTTTAAACTCAGTTCTTCTGCCCTTTTTATTATACTTTGATATGTTGGGCATGTTCCAAAATAAAAAATTATAATTAAACGAAGTGTTATAATTCAAGGGGCTTCACTAAATAGCATTGTATTGTTCTACTTTGGGAAAAGAAATAAGATGTTATTTGGAAGGTGGGAAAATACCTACATACTCAGGAACTTCTACCTCATGTCCAACAATGATCTGGGCAAGAAAGATGGGACATAATTCATACCCTCAGCTATGCAGCCTAAGAAGTATGTAAACCTTTAACCAACTATGTGGGTGCAATGACATTTTAAAATATTTTAATTCTTATGGCACCAGGCGGAGTCAATTAATCTCTGGCCTCTTTCTGAATATTTCCCTTACCAACTACCACATCAGACAAAATGCATCAGACCCATCCTTAGACTTCCCAATACTATCACCCCATTTTGCAGATGATGAAATAAAGCTTCATGGAGTTTCAGGATTTTTTCCAAGATCATGCCACTAAATGACAACATCAAGACTAAAACGTAGGCACATCAAACCCCGGATCTGTCCTTTCCTCTCACTAGACCAGGTAGTTTCCTACTCACTCAAATGTTGTTTATAGACATTGGTCACCCACAAAATCCCTTGTGAAACTCCCTTGTCATGTGCAGCCTCTAAAATCTTACACTTTAAAAGCAAACAGAACTGAATCAGATATAAGTTCAAGGTAAATTCAATCTATGGAACATCAGAGATTCCAAATGTGTTCTAATTCCACCTAACATCTCTCTTTACCCCATAAAAATATGTGCTGAGGTTCTAAAATACCTGAATTTCCTATTTGACATTTTAAATATTCCAGCTGCTCTTCTAACAACCGTGTCTCATGAGTACCCAATCATAACCTAGGAAAGTGGGACCAGATGCCCTGCCAAGTGCTTACAGTTTAATAGTAAATAAATGAGTCCCTGGTAATTTTCTTATAGCTAACTGGGGAGCCCGTTCCCAGCTGCTGGGCCCACAAACAGCTGAGTAAATACATTCCTAGAAGCTGCAGCCTGAGTATCACCATTCGGTGCCCACAGCCCTGGATATACTAGGACTGCTGTTGTTTACCATTAGCAGGTGGGAAATTACTAAAGTGCTCACTACTAAATCCCCTACTAAGTTGTCTGTAAAAAGGATTGTTCTATTTATTGAACTGGGGAATTACAGCCAGGACCCTGTTGATATAGACAACAGTAAATTAAAATCTTGAAGTTGTACCCAAAGCCTGTATAAATGCCGTGGTGCCATTACTAAGCCTATACAATCTTGGGCAACTTGTCCATTCCAGCACACCTTATGGATCAGTCACAAGCAGGTGAGGGCTAAAGCAGCAAGCAATTAGCAATGGTTTTATTCCTTTAGTCTGTTATGCATTTCTCTACTGAAAAACTATGCATTAGGCACTGGGCTATTATGCTCAGTGGGAGTATTTGGGGTGAATAACACTGTACCTCTCCTTGTGATATAGTGTGGTATAAAGAAGTTGTTATGATCCGTGTGACACATACAAGGCCAAAGAAGTGATCTCTCTAGCAAGACTAAGCAAGGAGTCACCAAGTAGAAGATGCATGAGCACAGTTTTAAGAAGAATTTGAATAGGTTGTGTGTGTGTGTTGGGGAAGCCATTCCATGTAAACAGAGCAACACACAGCAAGAAATGGAAGAGTGAACAGCATAGCATGTTCCAGAAAGTGAAAGGAGTTGGGAGTGACACCAAAACAAGTCTGGGAGTTGGACATAGGTGAAGATGTGACCTTTTCTTCTATCAATACACCTTGCTTAGGTCAAGGCTGAGTTCAGCCCCTAGACTGGCATCCAGAGGGTGCAGATTCTAGCACAAGCCCAGCCTGTTCTGCTGCCAAGGAAGATACAATTCCTTTCTAATGCTGCCTGATCCTTTCTTGGACACTTACTCGACTTACTCCCCGCTCCTACAGTTTTCACCTAATGTGATGAGCACCACAGTTTTTGCTTCATGGCAGACATTAATTCCCACCCCCCATAGTCCTCTAAAACCTGTTTTGTCTCTATTGCAGTTCTTACTCAAGTCTGGCCCGTTAACTAGGGTAGGAGTCTTTGGAGTGTAAGGACCACTCTCTCCACATTTGCAGACCTTCTATTCAGGCCAGACCTTCTGGTGTGCACTAATGATACATAGATAAATATAAGTAATGTAGTATTTTCCTTCAAGGAGTAAATAATCTACTAAATTCTGGGCAAAAAGCGGAAAAACAGAGATGATGCAATATGTTGCAGGTAATGTGTTAGAGGTGAGTACAGGAGCTGAGTGAGCAATGGAGATGACCATCTAAGCCTGGCCCTTCCAGTGACCAAAGGAGATTGTCTTACTTGGTGATTTTCTCTTCCTCCCAGTACCAATGCCAGGGCCACGAACAATACTGGTTATATTGTTGTGGCTAAGTTGAGTCGTGGAATGACTATTGAACCACTGTCTAGAATCCTGAGTTCATATTTATTTCTCTAATATTAATAGCTGGACAAATCTTGATCATTTTTTTCTCTTAAAAAATTTTTAAAAGGTATCCCAAATGTGCAAAATACTTTCTAGTTCTTGAAATGTTTTTATGTGTATTGACTCATCTACTTTTAGGATAGACCCATTTACAGTTGCAATAACTGGGCTTTGGAAACTAAGGGGCAGAGTTTGGGTGTGAAGCCAGGATTTTCTTTTAATTTCAAGTCCTATCTTTTATTTCCCTCTTCTATGCATAATTTCTAAGGCCCTACATGACTCGAAAACTCCCTTTTCTGTGAGTTGGGATTTCTTATTCTCAACGAAGTGCTGCAAACTCATCCTTATCACTTGTGGATTCCAGCCACATGTGAAAGGATAATGGCCTTGGCAGATGTCATTTTTGTTTGGTACTGAGCAGAAATAAAGGTGGTTCTTCCTGCTGACAGTGGCTCTTCTCCCTGACTTCAACACATACGTTTCCACCCCCAGATGCTGGAGGCCCTGAGCATAACTGTTCCCAGGCAATGCCACTCCACTCCCGTGGCTTCTGAGGTATAACAATATCCTATAGTGTTTGGTGGTCACATCTGCCCTGCAGCAAATCTTTTCTTTACAGTTTCAGAAAGGTTAAGCTCTTATTCACTAAGTTTTTCTTAATGGCCACATATCTCTTTTGGTTTGATGTGTACGCTGTGCTGCATTGGATACTGTGAAAGACAGGGGACTTGGAATCTGAAGGTCTTGGTCTGAGTCCTGAACTGATGCACTGGGACTCGGGGCCATTTTCTTAGATTCCTTGAGTCCTGACCATGTATAAAATAGGAATAATAATAGTATCTGTCTTAAGTGCCACTTAGTACTACTGTGGTGATCAATTGCCATAAAAATGATGCACACTGTCATTATTACCACAATTTTTTCATAGCTGAATTATTGCAGAATTGAACTAATATACCTAGGACGGAATTAACTTTCAGTGTGACTAATTCAAGACCATTATGGAGTGACTCTCTATGTCTTTCTGTGGCACTAGAAGGCTGTGTGCTAAGAGAAGTGCAGCCTCATTTTTGCAGATTTCAGGGAGGAAGGAAAGAAATAAACATTTATTAGTCTCGCCATTTTCCAGATGTGTGCTAGGCATGTGACATTTAATTTATTTGAGCAATAAATGCTACAAAGTTGGCATACTTATGACTATTTCATAAGCAAGAATGCTTAATGGCAGACAGGTTAAGGATCATATCCAAGATTGGTTTGCTAATATCCAATATTTTATATATTTTCTACACATATAAAGAAAATTATATATGAATTATATATATATTTTATATATATATATATATATTTGGCCTTGTCATATATAGGTTTCAAGATTGAGATCAAACCCAGGTCTGCAGACTCAGAGCCCAGCGAGGTGGGTCAACAGCAATAGTTTGGGGAGCTGACATGTGTTTGGGTTCCACCTGTCTCACTTGGTTGGTCCGAAGATAATAATGGGCAGCTTAGACAAAATTTCTGGGTTCCAATTTCTGCATCTGAAAAATGGCCATTACTTGCCATCATAAGAACACATGGCACAATGTCTGGCAGAGAGTCCTGGTCCATAAATTAGAATTTTCTCTTTTTTTTTTTTGACCATATGTATCCATTCTGGATTCACACATAAGCTGAGGTCTTCCGATTCAACATTCCCTATTTGTCCCTGCATCGTGTTGAAAGCTCCTGAGGAAGACAGGCTACAATTTATTCACCCTGGCATCTCCCTGAGACCTAGCGCGGAGCTGGAGGAATATCATGTAACTGGGGTCACTTGACCAGAACGTTGGGTTGGAACCTGAGAACCTGGGTCTAAGTTCTGGGGTGATGTCAGGCAAAGCTTTCCTCTCTTCTGGGACTTGTTTTCTTCCTCTGTGTAATGATTCCTCTATCACAGGCTTATTAGAAGTGAGATGAAGCCTATTGTCTAAGTACTTTAAAAACTCTAAATTTGAGATAATATTTTGAATGATTGAGTCAACTTTGTTGCCAACTAATATAAAGCACCTAATTTTAATTTGATCTAATGTTATTTCCTTCATTTCATTTTCCTACCTATCTTTTTTTAAAGTTTTAATTGACACATAATAATTGTACATAGTTACAGGGTACAGTGTGATGTTTCGATACCATATATAACGTGTAATGATAAGATCAGAGTAATTGGCTTGACCATCATCTCAAACATTTATAATTTCCTTGTGTCGAGAACATTCAAAATCCTCTCTTCTAGCTATATGAAAATATAGAATAAATCATTGTTAACTATAGTCACCTTCTAGTGCTATAGAGTACTAGAACTTACTCCTCCTAGCTATAATTTTGTATCTGTTAATGAAACTCTTCCTATTCCCCTCTTTCTCCTACCCTTCCCAGCCTCTAGTTACCACTATTCCACTCTCTATGATATCAACTTATTTGGCTTCTACACATGAATGAGAACAGAAGGTATTAACCTTTCTGTGCCTGGCTTATTTCCCTTAACATAATGTCCTTTAGGCTCATCCTTGTTGCTATAAATGAATGACAGGACTTCATTCTTTCTTTTATCTTCATTCTCTCTGAATGTTAGCTGCATGACACTACTAGCTTAGCTCTGGGAAATACTCAGGGTTGTGTGAAACCCACGAACAAAACAGCTGACCACATAAATTACAGGAAACTTGTGAGTTTGAGGGTCATGCCTTCCAGTTCTGATTATTTGCTGAGTGGATGCAACTGCTTTCTGCTTCCTGATGTTAAAACACATTTTTACTCAACTCCTTGCTTTCAGGCACCATTGCTTTCTATAAAGCCTACTATCCTCAGCAAATTGGAAAAAAAAATAGGTGATAAATGTTAAAGATACATTTGCATCTAATTGAAACAGTTCAAATATAATCAAAAGGAGAAGAAAATTTGAAATTATCTTGTCATTTTAAAATGTCAAGACCAACTACTAATGAATCACATGAATTCCAAAGAATCTTGAGAACCTATTTGCATTTTAGGAGAGAGATTATGTGTATTTGTACTGAATTCAAATACAGGCTCCAAGAATCTTACGTGGAAGTCATCATAGCAGAGATGTTTTCTGAAATTGCACTGAGTTTTGGTCCTTTAACAAGTTAGAAGTTGTCAGTTATTGTAATGATCAGTTTTAGAGATTTATTGGAGAGAGTCAAAAGCAATGGCGATTGATTTTCCTTACAAAGCTATTCAAAAATTGGTATAATGTGCAGTGGTTTGGGTATAATATCAGACACCTTTACATAATTGGCAACCCATGTCTAGTATTGTGTGTAGATGAATGAATTAAAGTCATTTTTCTTTCCAAATTTATAAGCATATATAATATAAAAACATTGCCTCAGACTAAAGAAAATACATTTTCTCAAAAATACAAGGGCTGTGACCATCTCTTACAGAATCAGAGAGAATTACAAGATGACTTTTTCCCCCTTGATTGAAGATTGTTCCAGAACCTTGGTGGAAATGTTATAGTTAGATATAAGGTGCAAAATCTGCCCAAATTTTATGAGTGAGGAAACAATTGAGGTGAATTGGGAAAAATAACTCAGTATTTGTTCAACAGCAGGTATATATTTTTAGACACTTGAGGGTATGTGGCACTCTTAAGTATTTGTAAATATAGTACCTCATTTATTCCTGAAAGAAATGCAATAACAATGTTTGCTTCCACTTTACATACGAAGAAATATTGGCCTAATCAGGTACCAAGTTTCCTAGGGCTATGTAGTCAGTATCAGAGCTAGGATTAGAACTCAGGTTTCAAACATCAGATGCATTATTCTTTCCTATATAACCTACACGGTATGTGCTTGAACAAAAGAATGACGTAATGAAAAGACTTCATGAAGAAAAGCATAAAGCATGTAACTATAAGACTATGACTGCTTTTGATGTAGCACACCCAATAGTCTCTCTTTTGTTCCCACCATGTTTATAAATCAAGCTGGATCCCATGCATGCAATGCACACATTTTCCCTGGTTCTACCAAACATCGTGTGCACAATTATGCTGTTATGCATTCTGATTTTTAAATTCATGTCCTCATTTTTTTTGTTTGTTCTGTATATACAGCCTGCATAAGTTGGTGAGCAATTTGAAATAAACCTTGGCCTGAGCCCTTTCCTGTGCATATGCTGTTCCTGTGGACACAGTCCCCAACGTGGCACACCCCCTCCTCTGCAATAATCCCATCTGCAGAGTCCCGGGCTCACCTGCTGCAGTTTGAGCGTGAGGTAAATAAGGTCAGAATGGGATTTCTGAATCATCTCTTCCACTGCCCTTTACGGGTAAATTCAAGCTAAAAACTGAACGCATTTGGCATTGACTCAGAGTGGAATTTCCTGAAGCAGTGAAAGGAAAAGGAAAACTATTTCAAGCCGTGTCTTTTAAAATAGAGTTTAACCCCAGTGACCCCACGACATGATAAGCAAGAAACCCAGCATCCAGGGCCACAGAACTTCTGGATGGAAAACCAAACCTTCTTGGAAAACCAAGACGCATCCTCGGCCTGCCAGTTCTGCTACTGATTCTAGTTTCTCTTTGTCCACATTCCTATTAGGTGGTCAAGGAAATCCTCCTCACTGAAATAGCACCCGTGCCTCTTCCTTACATGCTTATTTTATAGAAAGAGGATTCACTCATTTCGTTCAATGGATGATCGATCAGTCAACAAGCATTTCCTGGGAAGGTGACTACCATTTTAAAAATACTTATTAAAAACTTGGTATTTAGGTGGTTCTGCACATTTAATTTTACTTAACCTTGGAAAGAAAAAAAAGAACCAAAGCCATGTGAAAATACAGTAGAAAAGTTCTCTGGGAAAGTTGAATACATAGACAAATATAAAAAGTAGTGTTGCTGTCATTTAGGTTCGTCACTCCACTTTTCATGCTTTTATAGGATTTAAAATACAAAAGCATAAAAATAATTATAAACATATGTTAACAGCTATGCAATATATGAAGATGTGATTTGTGGCATCAATAACATAAAGGGGTAGAGCCCTGAAGGAGTAGCAGAGTTTTTGCATGCAGTGGAAGGTAAGTTGACATCAGTTTAAAATAGACTAATAATTTTAGGATATTGTATGTAATCCCCATAATAACCACAAAAATACCCATGGAATGTGCACAGGAGAGAAACAGAAGAGAATCAAACCAAGTAACTACCAAAAAAAAAATCTATTAAATACAAAAGAAGACAGTGAGGTAGGAAATGAGGGGGGAAAAAAACTATAAGACATAAAGAAAGCAAATAACAAAATGGCAATGGTAAGTTCTTCCCTCGCAGTAATCACTCTAAATGGAAAAGATACAGCAAAAGGAATATTATTCAGCCACGCAAAAGAGAAATTCTGATATATGCTACAACATGGATGAATCTTGAGGACATTGTGCTAAATGAAACAAGCCAGTTACAAAAAGACAAATACTGCATGATTTCACTTATTTGTGGTACCTGGAGAAGACAAATTCATAGAGATAAGAAATCGGCAGGTGGTTGCCAGGGACTGAGGAGAGGGTGACTAGGAAGTCATTGTTTAACGGGTGCAGAGTTTCAATCTTGCAAGATGAAAAGAGTCCTGGAGACAGAGAGTGGCAATGGCTGCACAACAGTGTGAATGTAGTTAACGCCCCTGAACTGTACACTAAAAAGCAGTTAAGATAGTAAATTTTATTATGTGTAATTTACCACAACTTTTAGAAAACGGCAAAAAGAAAAAAAAAAGACAGAAGAGTGAGTCAAGTATTCTGGTTCCCATTTTACAGATGCGTAAACTAAGACTTAGAGCTGTAGGGTGATGCATGATGGTTACATAGCAAGTTGGAGCCAGAGCTGGGGCCCATCACGGAGACCTCCATAAAGAGAACCCTAAGGAAACAAAAAACGAAATGACACAGAAATGCCATCTGCATAATAAAGGCAATTATTCTTTCTCATGGTATTTTGTAGGGGAGTCTCTTTTTTTAGGGCAGTATGAGTTTTAGGACTTGGAAGTACATAAACATTTAAATTTTGAGAGATGAAAAGAAGATTCTTGAGCTCTTTTATGGCCTTATACTTGTTTCCTTTTGAGTGATGAATGATGGGTTTGGTAAGTGTTGTGCTTTTTATATCTGATCAGTGAAGTGTTCTTTTTTAAATTTTATTTTAAAAATTACAAATGTTTTTGGTTACATGGATCGCTTTTGTAATGTTTGCGTCAGGGCTATAAGCGTGCCTGTCACCAAGATAGTGCTCATTGTACCCATTAGGTGGGTTTCCACCCATCCCTCCTCCCCCCTGCTTAATTTCCACTGAGTTTTACTTCCCTCTGTGCACATGTGTGCTCATCGGTTAGTTTCAATTTAGTAGTGAGCACAGGTGGTGTTTCTTTTTCCAATCTTTAGATACTTCACTTAAGATAATGGTCCCAGTTCCATCCAAATTGTTACAAAGGACATTAATTCATCCTTTTTATGGCTGAGTAGAACTCCATGGTATACATATAACACATTTTGTTAATCCACTTATGAGTGGATGGGCACTTGAGTTAATTCCACATCTTTACAATTGTGACTTGTGCTGCAATAAACATTCATGTGCAGGTGTCTTTTTGATAAAATGACTTATTTTCCTTTGGATAAATACCCAGTAGTGGGATTGCTGGATCGAATGGTAGGTCTACTTTAAGTTATTTCAGGAATCTTCATTGTTTTCCATAGAGGTTGTACTAATTTGCAGTCTCATCAACAGTGTATAAGTGTTCCTTTCTCTCTGCATCCACACCAACAACTGTTGTTTTTGGATTTTTTAATAAAAACCATTCTAACTGGGGTAAGGTGATATCTCATTGTGGTTTTAATTTGCATTTCCCTGATGATTAGTGATGTTGAGCATTTTTTACATGTTTACTGGCCGTTTGTCTATCTTCTTTTGAAAGCTTCTGTTCATGTCTTTTGCCTACCTTTTAGTGGGCTCTTTTGCTTTTTCTTGCTGATTTGCTTGAATTCTTTGTAGATTCTGGTTATTAGCCTTTTATTGGATATATAGCTGGAGAATATTTTTCCCATTCTATAGGTTACCATTTGCTCTGTTGATTATTTCTTTAGCTGTGCAGAAGTTTTTTAATTTAATCAAGATCCATTTATTTTTATTGTTGATATGATTGCCATTAGAGTCTTTTTCATAAATTCTTTGCCTAGACTAATATCTAGAAAAGTTTTTCCTACATTTTCTTCTAGAATTCTTAAGGTTTCATGCTTTGCATTTAAGTCTGTTCTACATCTTGAGTTAATTTTTCTGAGTGTTGAGAGATATGGATCCTGTTTCATTCTTGTGCATGTGGCTATCCAATTCTCCCAGCATCATTTATTGAGTAGGGCTTCTTTTCTCCATTGTATATTGTTGTCTGCTTTGTCAAAGAGCAGTTGACTCTATGTGGATGATTCTATGTCTGGGTTCTCTGTTCTATTCCATTGGTCTATGTCTCTATTTTTGTGCCATAATTGTGCTGTTTTGGTTACTATAGCCTTGTAGTATAGTTTAAAGTCTGGTAATGTGATGCCTCCAGATTTGTTCTTTTTGCTTAAGATTGCTTTGGCTATTGGGGCTATTTTCTGGTCCAAATGAAACATAGAATTATTTTTTCTAGATCTGTGAAATATGACATGGGTATTTTGATGGGGATTGCATTGAATCTGTAAATCACTTTGGGTAGTATAGACATTTTAACAATATTGACCTTACTGATTCATGAGCAAGATAAGTTTTCCCATAGATTTGTGTCATCTGCTATTTCTTTCCTCTGTGTTTCATTGTTCTGTTTGGAGAGAACTTTTAAATCCTTGGTTAAGTATATTCCTAGGTACTTTATTTTCTTTGTAGCTATTGTGAAAGGTATTAAGTCTTTGATTTGACTCTCAGCTTAACCATTATTGGGTTTTGTAGTTTCTTGAGGTATATCCAAAAAAGAGATTGTACCTCATTAAGGTTTCTCTCTAGCAAGATCCCAGCCAGAAGAGCAACTAAGTATGAACATATGATGCTATAGAATAAAAAATGAGAGCGACAGAAATGGAATCTCCTGGAGATTGAATTATGTGCCAAGCATTATGCTAAATTCTAGGAATAAGCAGGCTTTGTAGAACTCCCTGGTCAGAAACTTTTGATCCTAAATTGATAAATAAAGGAGACAAAGACCTCTGTTCTCCATTGGAAACATAAATATTAATTTCCATTTGTAGAAACTAGATAGTTAATCAAGTACCTTCACAAGTATCACTCTAGTCCACACAAGATAGACTTGGGAACATGAAAACATCTTAACCTGACCTTGAGTAGGGTTGAGGAAGTCAGCAGCTAACACCAGGTGCTGGAGGTTGCCTGGTGTTAGGAAGGGAGTTGTTGAAAGCACCTTGACACATAGCAAGAAGGGCTAAAGAGAATTTGTTTATTCTGTCCATAGTTTCATCTCATATCAGAACCTTACACTGGCTCATTGACTCATGACAGCTCATAGTGACACCAACAAGCCATGACTTGAATATGAAAAAGTTTCTAAAGATGTTTCAGTCCATGAAAAAGAGCCAAATATGAAGCATCTGAAAACTCCCAGGTAGTATTTGCTTCTCTTGCTTCTCCAATGTCTATTGTACATTTTTGGTGTTGAAACCTGATTTTTACTTGAGAATTATTTCTTTGCTGTACAAGTCTATATCCTCTCCTTAAATTTCCTGTTCATATAAGAACATAGTGGATTAGAGCCCACCCTGGGGATCTTATTTTAACTTAATTACTTCTTTAAAGATATTATCTCCAAATATGATTATATTCTGAGGTAGTGGAGATTAGGACTTCAACATAAAAATCTGGGGGTGGAGGGAGCATAATTTAGCCCACAATGATAACCTCGTGGCCAGGAACAGAATCTCTGGAAATAGACACCTTGGATGCAGACTCTTTCTTTCTCATCTAGCAGCTCTATGACTTTGGGCAAGTTACTTAAACCCTCTGTTCCTCATTTCCCCATCTGCAAAATGATATTAGTAACCAACCCTTAGGTTGTTAGCAATGAGAGCAGTGCTTGGCATGACAACAAATAAAAGGAAAAATACCCAATAGGGAAGGACAGGATTGGGGTCACTCTGGGGTAGGGTAGGGAAAGGCTGGAAGTGGAACAGCTGAAGGCCAATAGAATGCACAGACTTTTATAACCAGGTTTATCACATTAGGAGAAGGCGAGAAAGGAGTCTAACACATGTAAAGACGTTGGCATCCAATAGGAAAGGCAGCCCACAGGGAAACTGTGTTTGGGGTAGAGGGAAAGGAGCTTAGGTAGTGACACTCTGAGTTTGAGTATTGGGGATTTACCCAATAATTGAGTCTAGCAGATAATGACACATGTAGGTCTGAAGCTTGGGACAGAATTTGAGCCTTAACATAATAGGGTTGAGAGTCATAAGTGAAAAAGGGGTCACTGTACTCATAAGCCATGGATGAAAGTGTCCACAAAAAATCAAACTTCTACATGGCTTTGACATTAGAGCCATAATTTTGGAACACAATCACCACAGAGTATCAGACCTCATACCCTTGCAAAAGGCTGTGCTATCGATCAGGGCCCAGGTTTAAGAACAATGCCAGGTCTTGATGCAGAGGTATTACAGCCTCCAGTTTCCAGGAATGGGTGTCAGAGAAGACAGGATAGCATAGAGGACCCTGAATTCCATTTTCTTTTTGATATATCCTATTGTGTTCTGATTGAGTACAATTTAGAGATTGAAAATATCATTGATTTAGTTCACAATTGGCTCTTAGGCACAGGAGATAAAGAGACTAATCAAATGCAATGTCCTTCCTCAGAAACCCCTATGACTACCATGGACATGACTATGTCTTTAGCAGGTAGTCAGGTTATTCTGAGCCAATGTTCCCTTCTAAAAAGTTACAACAAAAACACACTAGCCTTGCCCTTCCTCTGATATTAGAGTGATGATATCTAATATAACAGTAGTTTACAATTCCCAAAAGTTTATAACTATGGGATACTTTCATGATATTATTGCTATTATCAAGCACTGACACAGTCCCTGGCCAGTGGTATTCCAGTACAAAGGGATCCAGCACACCCTACCTTTGTCTGTGGTATAGCCTTTGAATTATTTTGCTACCAGGCACACTATTTATTAATCTCCAAAACAGACATCTGGGGACTACAAAGTGACTTTGTGCAGGGAAAGCTATTTCATCACAAACCATGTGAGAAGTCATTTGAGAAAGATATCCCCCCACCCAAGCATCCTGTGATGAAGGATAACATTCATTTCAGTATTATTCAGTCATGGGACACAGCGACTGGGCAGGAAGTGGGGCCCACTCTTACAGATGGTTGATTCAGTCTCTAACCATCTGCTGATGAGTACTAAGTCCTGCCTCGCCAGTCAAGCAGGAAATATCCAAGGCAGCCAGAGAGATGAGAGGTGGCCTGGCCTAGTGCAAAGTCCATCAGAAAAGGGATCAGGTGCTGCGGGGCCCCCCTCCCAGTCCCACCAAAAATTAATTACCTGGCTAAATGTGGACAAGACATTTTTCTTTTTGGGGCTTCAGATGTCTCCTCTGCAAAATGAGGGGTTTGAAGTAGATTCTCTCTTAGGGAGAGAAACTTCCCCTTAATTGGCATCTAATATTTCCTAGTAGTCTACGTGCATTACCAAAAATTAATGTGCACTTGGCAAGGTAAGTGTCCTCGCCCTATTTCATGGACAGAGATGCTAATACTCAGCTCTAACTTCCCTCTCTTCTTCCTCTCTGCTACGTTTCCACCGCCCCTCGGAGGGCCAGCTCCATGAGTGTCCTGCTTTAGATGGGCCCTGTGTTTGGTTTAATGCTCTGCTGTCCAGTTTTGAAATCCTTAGTAATTTTGGAAGAAGGGGCTCACTTGTTCATTTTGCACTGGGCCCCCCAAGCTGTGTCTGAATCCTGCCCTGATGCCATGGTCCCTGGCAATTGAGCCTCACTAGGGTAGGTGCTCAGAGGTACAAACAGAGCTGTCTCGACAGGGCACAGTTCTCATTTCATGGACCCACAGCGATGTGGGTCTGATGACAAGGACAGAGTGTGAGCTAACTAAAGGCAGCCGAGTACTTCCTGGACAAGATACAGGGTCAGTAGTTATGAACAAAGGAAAGAAACTCTCATGATCTACAGAACTGGCTCCTTGCCTTCATTTATTCTGACATAGTGGGGGGGGGGAACCCAAAAACCTCTTGTTATTAATTCAAGAACTCAGGAGCTGAGTACGTGTACAACGTGGGGGGAACACATTGAAAGGCAAACTCTCTTCAAACTTCTGATTCCTCTGAGACCTAGGGCTAGCGATCAGCATTGAGGTTCACATAGAGGGTGGGAAAGGAAGACAAAGACTTCGTTCAAATGATCATAACAAACCCGGGGTCCTAAATTCCACCTGAGCTCTTCCAATGTGAGTGTCTGACGTCCCAGGTTTCCTGGGGCGCCCCGGGCCTGACGCCTGCTCTCTGCGGGGCTGACGGGTGGCAGGGCGGCCTGGCGGTGAAGGCCAAGAGCACTCAGACCCCGCCGTGCACAGCTGTCCAGATCTCCTGCAAGCTTCCTGCCTCCCGCTCAGATCAGGAGGACCTGGAGCAGCAGCACGGAGAACACAAAGAGAGTGTGGAGGAGCCTGAAGGAGAAGCGAACAGGAAGCTGGAGCCACAGTGGAAAGATCTAAGTCTCAGCAAATCACTTTCTCTCTCTGCTCCTTTCCTTTTGTTTCTTTTTGCATCGTATGGAGTATCTGAAGACCTGCCCCTTTTATCTTCATCTAAATACGATGCAGATGGACAGCAGTGGCAATGCAGCTGAGTAGATGGCACGGGGCATATGCAGGGCAGCAGTTCTGGGTTCTAATCCTGGCCCCACCGCATCTGTAGCTCTGAGATCACGAGCAAGTTACTTCACATCTCCAAGCAGTGCTTTCCTCATTAACACCTTAAAGTGGAGTTAGTAATGTCTCTTTCACAGAGTTGCTGTGTGAAGTTAAAGGAACACTGAGAAGACAGTATGAGGGTCCAGGTCTTACCCAGGTACACATTCAATCTTTGAAAACTGTTCCTCTTCACCGGGGCTTCAAGCCTCTCCCAAGGGTCTGTACTGTGCAGATCAAGTAGGGTTTGTCCTAGGGCCTGGGAAATGCTCGGCAGGAGCCTGGGAGGCAGGTCTTCCTAAGCACGCAGATGCAGATCTCCGGGTGTGGGGACCGTGGGCAGGGCTCCGTGATTTGGGGAGAGCACCGGGGTGCTACAGGGAGAAGGAGCCCCAGTCTCTCCAGCTCGGATTCTGTTCTCACATGCTCACCCTCCAGTTGGCCAAGAGTGAGTGGGCCTGGATCACAGTGTTCAGTACCTCCCGGGTCCAATCTGTGCCTCGTCTAGACAGACAGCTGCAGACTGGCTGTGCAGGATGCCAGGGCCCGGGAGGAGGGGGACTGCAGCAAAAAAAATGTTCTCTTCTTACCTCCGCTGACTGCTGGCTCCCAGAAGACAGTCAGCAGTAATTGAGTACTGGGGCTACTCTAGGACTCTGGGGCCAAACTCTGTAAACCAAGGGAACTGTCTGGTTACTGTGACTGCAGTGTCCTGCCCAGCAGCCTCCGAGGGAGCAGGCAGCTCTGCCTCCGCTGCGGTGGGTCAGATGACTGTGATGACGCACACCCCCGGGGACTCTCAGGGCAGGGCCCGCCCGTCTCGACTGGCTTTCTTCTATCCACCAATGCATCCATAGATCAGCCAGGAGGAACCCCTGTAACTCAGCACCTGTTGGATTTTGGTCTGTCTATAGCCTCATTAGGCACAAAGAATATTCTTTATGGCCTGGCCCCTTCTTGCCTCTCCCATCGTAATTCCTTCTGCTTCCCACCCCTGCTGGCTCTGCAGCAGCACTAGATTTTACTTCGGCTCTTTCCTCTTCCTGTCTTCCTAGAAAACCATGTCCCCCAACTTCATGGCATCCTCAACTGTCGCCGGATGGACTGAATCCTCCATTTCTCCCCAGGCTGGGCGAGGTGCTATTTCCCCAGGCTACCACGACTACTGAACCTACCTCTGTCGTGGTCCTTGTAGAAGTACATAATAACTTTCTGTCTCCCACTAGATTTGAAGACAAGATCTGAATCTTCTTCTTCCATGTGATCCCATTACCAAATGTATAGTTGAAGCTCAACATATAGGTTTAAAAGAAAAAAAACTAAACTAAGCTTACTCAAGTTGAATTCAATCCACCCTGATTCATTCTCCGCAGAGCAGCCGTGTTAATCGTTCCATAGCACAACCTAATTGTGTCACGTTCGTGCTCAAAACATTTCAGTACCTTCACATAACCCTTAGGATAAAGTGCCAAAAGCACAACATGCCTACAAAGTCAAACTGTACTTGACCTCTGCCTTTCTCACTCTCAGAATCCTTCTTCATGTTCTTGACTCTTGTAACAGTCAATTTTCTGCACAACCAACCACCTCAAAGTCAGTGACTTAATACGTTATCAGTTACTATTGTTCAAACAATTGTTATTTAAGCCACCGGTCTCCTCTGGATTTACTGATGCATCTGCGGCCAGCTGCAAGTCGGTGGGCAGCTCTGCTGGCCTTGGCTGGACTTGCCTGTGGGTTTCAGGGCTGGCTTGCTACAGGCTGATGTAGGATGGCCTCAGAGGGATGACCAGGCTGTCCTCCATGTGGCCTCTCAACCCCTAGCAGGCTGGCCTGCTCTTGTTCATGAGGGGTGGCAGGTTCTGAGAGAGAGCAGAAGCATGCATTGCCTCTCGACTCCTGGGATCATAGTGGTCATGAGAACACTTCCTCCTTCTGTTGGCCAAAGTGGGTCACAGGCCAGCCCAGAGTTGAAAAGAAGCAACCCCACCTCTTGATGGGAAGAGCTGCAAAGTTACATTACAAAGGTCATTGGCTCAGGAAACAGTGAAAACCACAGCCATTTCTGCACTCGGTCTACCAGAGTCCCCATCCCCAGAGATGCTTACTCAGGACTTGGGGTAAGGATCAGACATCTGCATGTTGGGCATGTATTCCTGATGGTTATGCAAAGTCATTCAAAGATCATCCTTTGAAAGCACCACTTGTCCTCAAGCCACACCACCTTTCTTCCTTCTGGGCCCTGAACACGCCCTGCTGCTTCCAGTGGTGTGGTCTTGACACGTGTGGCTCCTGCCACCTGTAACCATGGCCGCCGGTCCCAGTCCAGCGAATCCCTCCTCACACTCCAGGACTCAACCCCCACCCCCTGATTTTTCAGACTAGGTTTGCCACACTGCTCCCCATTTTTCATTTCAATAGCACCCTTCACCTTTCTTCAAAATTTTCTTCACAGTGTTAATTGTTTAATGTCTTTTATGATAAATGGTAAACACCATGAGGGCATTGGATGTCTAATTAGCTCATAATTGCATCCACCTATTGCATCCATCTGTTAGGGTTGGCACCTCAGATGGACATCATACATACTTACAAAGAGCAGAAAGACTCTGCCTTGAAGGTTGTGTTAGAGCCACTGTCGACTAATGTACCTCAGAAGACACTTCAGGGACAGCTGCTTTGGACCAGTGGAGACTCGCAGATGTGTTCCAGGCTGAGGGAGGACAAGATTAGAGCAACCATGGCATTTGTGGAACAGATTGCAGGGTGAGTGTGTAGTTTCTCCAAAGGGGTCTGGTAGCCCTGGTCAGGGAGTTGAAGAGGGAGAATGCCAGAGTCAGGTCGCAGCACAGGAGGGTTTGACGGATGTTACCCAGGTGGCTTAACCAGGAAGGACATCCAAATGGTGAATAAGAAGTGTTTCCATGGGCTGAGCACCAGAAAAGGTGGGAAAATGAATGGAGGGGCACAGAAGGGAGAACAGAGACCTAGGAAGGCCTTCATAAACACGCAAGACTGAACGAACAATTGGTGATGTCGGAAGTCAGGAGGGCTGGGAAGAGATAGAATCAGAGCTGCAGGAGAAACAATAACAACAGGTGAAAATCAAGGGTGCTGGAGATCTGTCTTCTACTTGGGGTACGAGGCTGGACCTGGATGTCTGGGAGAGAAACCAGTTGGAGGCTGCTGTGACAACCCAGGACAGAGCAGAGCAGTTGGGATTCAGATTTGCACAGCCCTCAGACATCCTCTGCTCTTGTTGGATGTGCCACATCCTCCTGTCCCTTGGGACTTCACTGAAGTTGAAAGAACACATGTCAGCCCACATCTGGCACATCTGCCTCAGAGGCAGCAGATCCTCCCCTGTGCCCCGTCTTCTCCTCAGCTGATCACCGTTAAACAGAGAGTCTCCTGCAAGTGATTAGAAAAGGATTTCTGCTCCCACTGCGCCATGAGGTCATAGCAGACAGCTAGTAGCAATGCCTCTGTCCACAGGGGAAGCACGGGTGTGCTCAGGCGCTGGCATGGGGAGTCTCCATCCCCAATCCCAGGACACTGCATTTGAGGCCTGGTTTCTCTTAGCAACAATAAAGGAATAAAGGAGCAAATCCCTTTCGCAATCCCTCAATCCCCAAACCACAATCTTTACATCCAGGGAGCAAAAAACTGCCAACATCTGCACCCAACACCTCGCTCTTCCAGCCCTGAGACTTGAAAGATCGGGACACATTTGATTTTTACTGTTCAATTATGAAGAGAAACCTTAGTATTCTATCACACTCACTCAGCCTGGATGCTTTTCACATGTTCCTCCTTTTCAAGCTCCCTTTCATCTCCCAAAATAGCCACATCAATGATGAATTCTTCCTGCATGTTTTCTTAAGCTCATGTCTTGTTGAGATCTCATTACCTGCACAGAGGGCTGAGTCATGTGGGATTCACACATCTTTCCTCTGGGCCACAGCTCCAGGCAGGGTGCTCCCACCTCCTCCCCACATTCAAGCCACCCTCCTTCCGGCGGCCCTGACCCCGCCGCTGTCTCATCCTTCCTGATCAGCCGAGTTGTCAGAGGAACTGCAGAGCCACAGCTAGAGACGGTGCTAAGTGACCGCTGGTCTCCCTGATCAAAGCAGTCGCCACGCATGGGGATGGTTCTCTCTTAGCTTGGAGTCAGCCACCTTCATTTCCTGGATTTGAGAGCAGGATGCAGCCACTTGTCAGGTGCCAACTGCCTCACTGGAAAGAAATGATTCTAATGGCCGGGGGCTGTTTGAGTGACCCCCGGGATGAGAAGCGACTAGATGCATAATGCTGGCAGCCACCATGTCACGACCAAATCCATTGCTGGAAAAATGGAACAAAATGAGAATTTCACCTAATTTTCCCCATCAAGTAGGACTTCTCCCATCCAATCTCAGTGGCAAAGTAGCCCAAGGTACAGGAAAAACAGTGAAGCAGGAGGCAGAGAACTTTTGTCCACCTGCCGTCTCCTCCACGCCTTCACTGCACACTTGGGCCCAAGTGCTCCCCTTTCTGAACCCTGGTTTCCTCACTTGGCAAATGGGGATCATGATATTTACCACACTGAATTATTGTCAGCATTAGATGACCTCATAAAGCACTTAGCGCGGAGTCCGCTCAATAACCCCGAACTGAACGTGGGAGCGAACGACAAGGGGCGAATGGTGCCCCGAGGCGGGTCCGCAGCACAAGCTGCCAGGAGCGGAGGGAACGTGCATGCCTCGGAAACTTCCGAAATTAAACTTTTTAGTATGTGCAAAGGTGAAGCAATTCAGTGCTTGAGTTCATCTGTGCCCTAGGAAGGAGAGAATAATAAAACTCAAGAAGATGGGAGAAGTAATGGTGGTCCTGAAAGAACAAGATGAATAGGCTCACTGAAGTGCGCAGTGTGTGCTCGGAGCAGAGATGCAGTTTGCTGCAATGGCGAGGATGTGATAATTACACTGAACACATAGTGAAGAACCTAAATATTAATAAATCACTTAGCAAGAAGGTTCAGACACAGAGTGCCCTTCATCTTGAACCTACACTAGACAGCTGTGAGGATCAAATGGGCTGGGTGGTCTTTACCACACTGCCTGCCACATTGCGTAAGTGACTAATAAGCATAGTAGTAGTAATAGTTGTTGTTGTTGTTGTTGTTGTTGTTTTCATCATTATTTTGAAAAGAAGACAGGCACTGTGGGATCAGCTTAGTTCAAATAATTGTGTGAGGTGGCAAAGAAATGTCAGACGTTCATCTTGGGAAGTAGTCACCCTGCTGTAGTTTTTAACATTTTAAAACAACAGAGGAACCATTATTGCCTGGAGAATATGCAGCAAAATTGCATGCAATGTCCAGTGAGCCATCTGGATTCCCCCAAGAGAGCACCAACATGGAAACCCGCTTCCAGAGCTGCCATGCCAGAAGAGCAGAGAGTTCGATCCCGCACACCCCGGCCCTTTGCTAGATAAGTCCAAGTTGCATGGATTTATTGAACAAGTAGTTGTTGTGCTCTGACATAAGATAGTTTTAAGTGTTAAAAGGTAACTGCTGCTTCTATGATTTGGTTACAAGATTCAAAGTTATTTATTCCTTGAAACCGTTCTGGTCCTGGCAGCTGGTCCGGCCAGTGATGCAGTGCTCGGGCTTTGGTTTTACTGCCCAGCTTTGCCCCCCTTCTTTTGGACTTAATTTAACTTAAACAAAAAAACAAAAGAATCTAAAAACAAAGAAACATAACATTGCTTATTATAAAGATTGAGAAAACTGTTGCACATGGAGAGATAAACGGAGTGCCTGTCATTATAGATTGTAATAGCTTCAGCCCTGGGAATTTGGGAATGGACACGACATGAGTTCCCCGGTGATGAGAGCAGCCAGACTGCTAAGCAGGTGTTCAGAATACAACCTGGCACATGATAAAATAAGGATACGCTATTTCAGCATCAAGAACAGGTTACCTGACTTTATTTTATGAGAAGTCTAAAAACAGTTTCTTACAGAAGGCAGCACTTGGGTTGAGACTTGGAGACTTGGGTTTACCAGGTAGGAAAATGGGGGTACAAATGGGAGCAGAGGGAGAGAATCCACCACCACTGGGATAAGCACAAGTGGTTCGGTGCAGCTGTAGCACAGGGGGAGGCTGAACAATGAGGCCAGACATGGAGCTGAGGCCATTTCCGTGATGATCTTGCCTACCATGCTAAGGAGTTTGGACTGTTTATCCTTTAAGATTATGAATGTCTATTGAGAATTTGGACCCTCACTTCAAATCTACCGTACATTTAAACATTAAAACATTAATCCCATGTTCACATTTTGCCAGACTGAAGTATATCCCACTTTTTTCTATGATTATTTTCATACTGAAGAACCCTTCTCCCTTTATCATTAAAATATCCCTTTTAACAGTTCTTCACTCTTCTCCTTGTCTGCTGAGCAGGCAGCATGCTCTATTCCAGGCGTAGTTTTGAGAAGCTTGCTGGGGAGAGCAGTAGTGCATGCCCTTTGCATTGTTCAGAGTTCCCCAAAAGCCAGCCCCAGGACAGGGGAAGCACCACTGAACTTGCCCCTGCTCACCTGTCCAGTTCATCTCTCACCCCCACCTTTGCTACCTCCTGGTGATACCGTACCAAGCCCATTTCACAGAGTTAGACATGCTCACTCACACGGTCTCTCATTTCTGGGCTTTGCACCTGCCATTCCCTCTGATTGGAACCCAACTGCCCTCCCCATCAGACCCTCTGTCCTTTTATTCCCACTCATTCTTCTGGCCCCCTCTTAGATGCTCTTTCCTTTGCAAAGCTTCCCCTGCTCCTCCGAGCCTGGGCCACCTGCCTTTCTCCTATACTTGCTCCCAACGCCTTCTCAACTATAAGCACAGTGAGACATCTCCCATGGCCAGCTCTGTTTCCCCAGCATCCAGCACGCAGCCTTGCACCTGTTGAGTGAGAGTCAAGACCTTGGTTCAAATGCCATCTCTGCCACTCACCCGGGCTCCCCCACTGGTCCGTCCTGTCCATCTGCATTGCCCTGGTTCAGGTCCTTATAATTGCTTGCCTAGATTATTTCTAGAACCTTCTGTTGAGTCTGCACTCCCTCCTCCCTTCTGTTGAGTGCTGCCCTTGGCTTACCTTCAGGTAATTTTTGTGAAAACATCAGTAAATGTTATCTCTCATAAAACTTGAGGACTTACAGAGCAACTTCCAACACCTCGCTCTAGCTTTCAAAGCTCTTTGCCATCCAATCTCAAACCACCTTCCCAGCCATTCCTCTCACAGACTCAGTGGTGCTCCAGCACCGGCCCCTGCCCTTTCCTGAGAGCCTCATGTGCCCTCCGGTCACTGCAACTGTCGTTTGGACCCAGGGCGCCTCTCTGTACCCTCTTTTCCACCTCAAGAAGTTCTCTGGGCTCACAAAGCTCTCACCCCACCCCAATGGTAGCATTAACACCTGCTTTCTCCGTTCAACTGCAGCTTCCTTAAGTAGAGACAAACTGTCCTTTCACCTCTGTCTCTCCTGTGGGGCAGGAGCAATGCTTACATGTCGCCACAGGGAAGCTGGGCAATAAAAGTTTCTGGCAGGAAAAAATGTCCACGTGTGAGAATCTAAGTGGTTCACTGCAGTGAGGAAATCTTTATAGTGTATATATTTTTTTCCAATCATGGAAATCCAAGCACATTGGCAATCCCATATTCCCATATCAGGTGAGATTTAGAAACAAACCGTGGCTTTAAAAGTAAACGTCTCATGAATGTAACCTAAGTTGAAGGTTTGAATAAATAAATGCATGGACGACTTAAATGGCTGTTCTCAACCTTGGCTGCCTCTTGGAATCTCCTGGGGAATTTGCAAGCCCTTGATGCCCAGGCTGAATTTTGCATTTGCGATTTTGATTACTTCCTACCAAGTAGATCAAAATCTCGTGCATTGGAGCCTGAGCATCAGTATTTCTAAAGCTCCAGAGGAAGTTAGATTGTGCAGCCCAGGAGAATCAGTACTTGAGCAGAACAGAAGAAACTGAGGAACCAGTGGGGAAACTGGCTTTTCTGACTAAGGCAGGGTAGAAAGAACCCAGTATATCACGCTGAATCATACTTCCTGGCTCTAGATCAATTGTCCTCAGCCCTGACTGCATGTTGGAATCCAGAGTAGCTGTTAAAGAATACCAACCGCGATGGGTAATTTTATGTGTCAATTGGCTAGGACATGGTACCCAGATATTTGGTCAAACATCAGTCCAGATGTTTTTGTAAAGGTATTTTTAGATGACATTTACATTAACAAATAAGTACATGCTGAGTTAAGAAGATTAACTTCCATAATGTGGGTGGATCTTGTCCAATCAGTTGAAGGCCTTAAAAAAAAACAAAAAATAAAACAACAGATTGATCTGTCCCAATGAAGAGAAAACTCTGCCGCCAGACTGGCTTCAGAACCAAGCTGCAGCATCAACTCTTCCCTGGGTCTCCAGCCTGCTGGATTGCTCTGCAGATTTGGGGCTTGCCAGTTTTTATAATCACAAGAGCCAAATTCTTAAAAATTTCTCTCTCTCTCTCTCTCTCTCTCTCTCTCTCTCTCTCTCTCTCCACATGCAAACACACACACACACACATACATACACACATTCCACTGGTTCTGTTTCTCTGGAGAACCCTGGCTAATACAAGGGCTGTCAGGAAATTTTCCAGCTATCATTAATATAACAAGAACGCTTATATGGCTGGGTACTTTCCGGACAGCCCTTGTATACCAGTGCCTGAGGTTCTTACTGCTCTGGGTTGGAACCCTGACATTTACATTTTCAGAAAACTCCCTAAGTGATTCCATGTGCAGCCACAGTTGAGAACCACTGTTCTAAGTGTGTCTAAATGGCATCCCATTGGTAACTGGCTTTATGATTTTTCTATTAAAATACATATACAATGAAAATTTCACTGTAACACCTTCCTTCCTGTTACGGACTAAATTGTAGTCTGTCAAGATTCATACCCTTAATGTGACCGTATATAGAGATAAGGCCTTTAAGGAGATAATAATTAAGGTTAAAAGAGGTCATAAGAATGGACCCTAGTCCAATATAACTGGTGTCCTTAGAAGAATAGAAAAAGACGCAGGAGTGTGTGTGCACAAAGAAAGGCCACGTGAGGAGAAGGTGGCCTTCTGCAAGCCAAGGCAAGACACCTCAAGAGAAGCCACACCTGCTGACACCTTGCTCTTGGACTTCAAGCCTCTAAATATGAGAAATAATTTTCTGATCTTTGTGAGAAATAAATGTCTGGTGTTTAAAGCAGCCAGTTTTTGGTTGTTTGGTTATGGAAGCCCTAGAAGATGGATATATTTCCCATGTAAGTGGCATCTGCAGGTTTGCTCAGATAAGCCAGCAATCCAGTGTTGTCATGAACTCATTCAGACTGAATCTGGATCAGCCACTGGGCTTCTCCACACGTGGTTATTCCTCAGAGTGGAGCTAAATTGCAGAAAGTTTCTGGGAGGGGGGTTTTATTGGCCGTACTGAAGTAAAGCTAGTCCCGCCTGACCTGGGTGCAAGAGCTGCAAGTGGAGAGAAGCAGCTATGTCACGTGCGTGGGCTCCAGCTCACCTGGCCACCATTGCACCCCTGGCCTATTTGCCCCAAGGGCTGGACTCTGTGAGCCACTCCACACCGAGCAGCCCCTCCGTGTCATGATGTCACATTTCTGTGCCAAGAAGCCCAATTAGGAGACACTTAGCCTTGATATTTTCCATCCTGTCCTCTGTTCCACTAACAACATCCTCTTGACTTGGAGGACAGACCACTCTCTTACTCTATCCACTCCAAGGCACTTAATAAACTCTGTTTCAGGGTGACAGACAGTGTGATGGGAAAAAAAGGAACAGGGGCTTTTCAACCACATGGACCTGCTACCAAACCCTGCCTCTCTCGTTTAGGAACTGTGAGAACTTGGAAGAACTTTTCTGAGCTTTAGTTCACTCATATGCAAAATGGGAATAAAAGAAACTTTTACACAATTGATGTCAGGATTAAGAACTTACCTAAGAACATAGCATGGTGTCTAGCACATTGTAGGTGTTTAACATTCCCTTTTTTCAGTGATCTCTTGACTCTATACATTTTAATATGATTTATTTTCATTTTTAGCTTAATGTTGAGCACTTGCTAACTGTGAGAGATCACCAGTGTATTGGAGCTGAAACGTTCTTTGAGTCTTACAGTCTAACTCATTTTGCTTCCTGGGGAAAGCTGTTTGCCATGGCTGCACAGCAAGTTGTGCTCAGCTGGAACAAGACCTCGGTCTTCCTGACCCCAGCTTTTTCTGCAGACCCTTGTGCCTGGTAGAGCACAGACACCAAATTGCCCTTATGTCAGGCTCTCCACGTTGGTTTCACTCCTTCCTGGGCAACCTCTACTTCACCATTGGATTCTCAGCTCCACGCAGCCTCTTTCCTCAACATTCCTAATGTGAGCCATTGAGTTACCCTCAGCACTTCCCTGACATCTATCAAGTTTGCTTCCCCCATTCCAGGCACCAAGGGACCCTTCGGGATGAGTGCCCCAAAACACCAGGAGCCACGCTTCCTTGTCTTCTGAGGCCTTTGTTATACAGAAAATTGGATGTTTTGACTTTGAACGAATGCAGTAAAAACAAGTTCACCGTATAATGCATGAAGAAGGTATATTGTGTTAAACACCAGGAACTTGAACTTGAAGAAAACTGTATTTCCATATTTTAATATTTACCTACAGCTCAAAACAGTGATGTGGCATATAAGAATCTCAAGATTTGTTTCTAGCCCTTTCCAGCATCCTCTCTACTGTTCTTCCCACGCACTTCCCCAAACTGCCAACACGCATGTGTACATGCCCTGGGGGAGACAGCCTGACCCCTGTGACCTGCAAGTCCTTGCACGCGGTTTCCTCTTTGCTGGAAGGCTCTTCCTGAAGTTTCCCATTTGGGAAACTTTCATCATCTATCAAAACCTACTTAGAGCATCATCTCTTCAAGAGAGTCCTTCCAATTCTCTATCTTCCTCCTCTGCGCTAACTCCATACCTTGTGGTTAGCTTTAAATATCACATTTGTCTCAATAAAGGATCATTTTGCCTCTTTGTGCTAGACTATTATTTCCCAAAGTTGCTGTGGGGAATAGTCACGGGAGAAAGGCGTGTGTATATGTGTGCGATGGCAGTGGTGGGCATTATCCATTAAAAATTTGCAAAATCTGTTAAGTCACTTTTCTGAATGACAAAGCCTTTAATATGGTGACAATATATTGTGTCTCTCCATAAAGAATGATAGGGAATTCAACATTTCCTAAAACTTTTACACCTGGCCCAATTTTACTGGTTCATTCCCAGGGACCAATGTTCTGTAACACATTTGGGGGAATTTTTCACTAACCTGTAAGGTAGGGAGAGACTGAGTCCAGTGTGTTTCTGTCTTCCCAGGTCCCAGCTGTCGGCCTGGCGCTGAGCAGAAGCTCAGTAAACAAATGTGCATTGAGTAGGATCAACCGAATTGCATTAGATTCCTGATTCTTCACCTCGAGGCTGAGAGGAGAATCTGGAAGTGGGAAGCAGAGCGAGATGAGCTCTTCCTTCTTTCCAAGAATTGACTAATTCTCATCAGTAACAGGCGAGATGCTCAAGCGGCAGCTATGCTCTGCCGCCGCCCCCGCGCCTCTGACTCATGGCAGGTTCCCAGCGCCTCCCCCAGGAGGAAAAAATGTGAAATGTTTTGGCTGGAACTCAATGGCCAAGAATCTTGCCACTTGCCATAATTTTTCAGAAAGTGCTATTAATTTGACAATAGTCCTTGTTTTTTGTCCTCGCACAGACTGTCTGGGGTGGGAAGAACCTGGCCCGAACACAAGGAAGTGGGGCTTTTGCAAATAGTTTACAGCACGGATCCTGCTCTCAGCCTGCCAGCTCCCACATGCTGTCTCTCAGAGTAACCCGAGGCAGATATGCTAAGAGACTCCAGCATTTTCAAATAGTTCTCTTGGCTCAGAGGACCAACTGGAAGCCCTTGAACATATCTCTAGGGTTGAGATTGGCAGGCACCCCCCTCAGAAGATGCTGAGTTCTCTGTTGCATTTGGCCAGGCTGCCGGGGCACTGGCTGGAGTGGAAGCTGCTAGGCATAGAACAGTCCAGTGGTTCTGGGCTTTGGCAAAGTCTCTAGAAGGATTTCTTAAATATTCTGGTTTCAGCAGAGGCCAAATTGTCTTTCCAAAGTGTGTGTCCCCTTAATATCAAAATTTGTGCTGTTCATGGGAAATTCAATCCATATGTTTCCATGCTATTTATCTTTAATGTACTCAATGGCCATCTTGTCAGAGAAATTTGACTTGAGGAAAACATTTTGAGCCTTCAATAAGCCCCCTTTCCTCGAGTCAAAAATCAGTCCTTTTTCATAAATTCCCCCAAATCTCCTATGCAAAGAACTCAGGTTTGATCCTAAACCCTTGGCCCAGACATTTCGATAAAGAACATTTTAACTCACTCGCGTTCTACACTCTGCGTGCTTTCTGCTATCTGTATTCACGATGTAAACTGTAGCCACTGAGTCGCCAGAAGTGAAGGAAGTCACATGGATGTTGACATGACGACACTGGTGCAGGGACGACATGATGGTGGCCACTGGTTTGTTTTATTTTTGACTCTGAGAAATACGATGTCACTGTTTATTTTTAGTCTTCTTCATAGAAGTGGCATTGTTCCCTGAGGACAAACTGATTAAATTTGTATTTAGAATCATTATTGCAGGTAAGCGGTGCAGAGATTCATGATTTCTTGCATTTCAATAAGCAACGTTTACCATGAACAGCCATGTGCCGGTCACTGGGGCAGCCACACGCATGAGGTGTGGCCACTGGTGTGAAAACACATAATCAAGTGGGCAACTGAGTTTCTAACACTGAGTCGGAATTGCATAACCAGTGATTGGGGAAAAGATGAGATGTAGATCCAGATCGATTTACAGGCAGCAAGAATGTTTGCTGATTGCACAGTGATGCAGCGGCTTCTCAAAAGTAGAATCCAGCAGAGATAAGCAGACGTACCACAGATCCAGAAAAGACATGTGCAGGACAGCCAGACCCTTTGAAATCAGACATATAAAGGATTAGCCAAGGATATGAGCTCTAGAATCGATGCACCTGAGTTTGAATCCTAAATTAACCAATTCCATAGGAACTTATTCATGAGGCTCCTCTAAGCTTCGTGTCCAGATCTATAAAATGAGATAAAATGACCTTCTAGGATTGTAGTGACAAAAAAATGAGAAAAAAATGTATAGTGTTATGCTGGTTTTCTAAAAAAGATAATCATGAGAATAATGCTTGAACAAAATAGGTAGGTATTGAACAAAATAAAAATAGAAAGTCTAATTTTGGAAGCAAACAACTACCACACAAAAATATTGTTTTCCATTTTATGTTTTTGATAAGAAAAGGAGTAAACTTTCTCTAATCATAGAAGCCCTTAGATAGTCTGCAGGTAGTTGAAATTAAATAGAAGTTATTCAGCTTGGTCTCTAGTCCTTCCTCGTAGAGATGAAGAAACAGTCCAAGCGAGAGAAAAGGCCTGTGCAAAATGACAAAGCAAGTCAAGAAAGGAGCAGACCTAGAATTCAGGTTTCCTGACTCTGAGGTCAGCATTCTCTGAGGTCACCTCAATCCACTCATGCGGACAGTGATCATTGTTCTGCACGGTGCTGACTTAGTGAAGTGAGGTCTACTAGTAAAGTTCCTTAGAAACAACTAAGAAGCCTTGAAACGCAAATACTTTCTAAGACCTCACACAGTAAGACAATTATGTAATTCATTCCATGGTAACTTATCTACATGGATTGGTTTTTACTCAGTTATCTAGAAAATGAATAACAATAAATCCTCAAGGAGCCTTGTTAATGAAGCCGTACTGCCTTCTCTTGGGGTTGACTGCCCTTCTCAAATCAGGGTGGTGTCAGGCTTGGGGTTTGCAGAAGGGAACCAGGCTATACGAAAAGCTGAGCACAAACATAACACCTCTCCTTGGGGGGTCAATTCTAGTAGAAATTTGGGGAAAACATTACATTGTATTAAAATAGAGACATATACAGAGAAAATTGCAACACTGCCTGAATTAAAGTAGAACATGGAACTTGTAATTTTGTTTTTAAACAATAACTTACATTTAAGCCATTATATACAAGAACTATGCCAAGGACTTAATATATTTTAACTCATTTAACCCTCAGAGTAACCCTATAAGTGAGATCAAATCATAGAAGCTGACAAGAATTAAAACCGAGAGAGGCAAAGGAAGCAATCCAAGCCATACAGCTCCTAAACGTGTAGGGATCCAAGCACTAGATGGCCTACCACCAGAACCCATTAATTTATCCACTGTGTTATATTGCCTCTCACTCTGGTATTTACTGGGAAGGCAGTTTTAGCTATGTCACCATAAAGCAAGGGAATATTCATTCACTCTCTCCTGTTGGCTTTGAGTACACAGTGGAAAATTTTGAGAAACCTTGGATTCTAGCTTCCCCCGTGGCTGGTGGCAGTTATATAACATGCACATCAGTAAAAGAGCTGAATTGCAAATAGTCTACTAACCTGGAAGGAATGTCTGAATGACTCCCACACCACACTGGTGCTAATTCAGTTGGGAGAGTTTTGTGGGTTTGCTGTGATTTTATTGAAATAAAGGGTTTGGCTATCATAGTTAGTAACTTGAGTGTGTCTTTTGATCCATGTAGAAATAGCTCATCTAAATGACATTTACATGTTATTCTTAACTGCCTGCAGAATCAGACAATCCTTTCCCCAGAAGGATGTCAGCAGCTTCCATAATTTGTGAAGGAAAAGCATCCGGGAAGGAACACGGTGGCAGGCACGCCTCGAGGCAAGATTTCTGGGTTGATGATTCACATACTTTTATAGCTTTAGTTTTCACGGTCTTTGTTTTTAAAAAGCAATTTGAATGTACGTGAGCTTTCTGACTGTGTGCATTCTTAGGGAGGCATCAAGAGTATTCCCCCTCCCCCATCTGTGTAGGATCTCAGAATGTGAACTGGAGACAGGAGATGACAGGATTTGCTTTGAGGTTAGAGAGTGCCCATGCGAGTGAGTAGGGTGGAACCTCCTGTTCCAATATGCTATCCCCGAACTGTGCCAAAGATGAACAGACCAAGGAATAATATTGTGTCATAAACCCAGACCTTGAATTTTCACCAAAGGTCTCACCAAATGGTGTAGGGCTGAGTCTCAGGGCCAGAGTGTTCTTGCAGGATGTGAAAGTTCGCGGTGGAAGAACTCCAAAATGTATGACTAGTCTCAAGTCAGAGGAAAAGTACCACACAGGCTCTGACTCAGTACTAGGGGATCTGTTTGCAATGGCACTGGGGAGATTCAGACGCTAAGGTAAGTACCTGTGACGCAGGTGTGCAAGGGCAGCAGTAGTGGCCACCGCAAGGTGCCATCCAGCTGGCCAGAGGCCCCAGGAGCTTTCAGCAGCGTCAGTGGGTCTGAGATACATCTGCTCAGCAGCACTCCTCCCTTGCCTAGCATCTTACTTCTAGGTAGCCACTGTCACACCTGCCCCGCTGACATTCCTCAGGCCGAGTCTCTTTCTATTCCTCACTCTCCATGGGAGCTCCTCCTTTCTCTTCTGGATAACTGCAACAGGCTCTCATCGTGGTCCCTGGCTCCCGGCTACGAGCCTCACCCTGCAGACTACCTTGGCCCCAGCTTCCACGGCCATCGTTCTAGTACACAGTTTTGATTGTGTCTCTGCCCTGTCAATAAAACATCCCGTGGCCCTGTGTGACAATGAGGTGGTGTCCAAATTCCTGCACGTGGAGTGAATAGCCCCCGATCCGTGATCCTGGCCTTTGCCCCCCTGCCTGCCCCTCGTCCCACACACCACACTGTGGCCCATCAGAGTGCCCTGCTCACTCTGGGTTCTGTGCCTTTGCTATAGCACCTGTTCCCATTACCTGGGAAACAGTCTGACCTCACAGCAGTGCTGCTCCTGACCTGCAGGGTTAACGCACCCAAATCCTCCAAGTCTCCCTGCTGTGCTGCAGCCTCCACACAGTCTCCCTTAGTTTCCCCCGAGTCCTGCCATGCTGCTCTCTGTTGACCAGACTGTCCTGTCCCTTCGGAGAGAGTGTGACTGATCTCTGGACTTTGTCATGTTTACCTGTCTCTCCCTCCAGACTGTGAGCTCCTTGAAGGCCAAGACAGCACCTTATTTGTCACTGTGTTCACAATGCCTCACAGTGGGTCCAGCCCCAAGTAAATGCTCAGGAAATCTGTGCTAAATTGAATGGAATTGAATTTACTTTATGCAAAATTGAGGGGTGGGAGAGATTTAAATGGATTATTTCTCTTCCAAACCACATGTCTGGATTATGCAAAAGATAAAAGGGTCTATTTTTTGTGGCCAGTGACAGCTCAGCTCCCAAAGGGCAATGCCAGGGCATGGCTTCTCGGCTTTTCTGTGGCTATCCCTTCCAGAGGGAAGCTCTGCAAGCAGGCCCTTGGCACAGCCAGCCACCACCAACTCATTGTGCCTCTAAAAGGCAACGGACTGTTTTTGAGCACATTACCATTTGGGACAATTTGTATGGCTACACAAACCCAATCCTGCTTCCTTTCAAAAAGCCACATCTTCGTTTTTCTTCCATGCCCTTCTGCTCTTCACAATTAGTTCATTTGTACACAAATGCTTGCCTAAGGCTCAGGGATTGAAAGGAGAAGCAGACTCACCTCTGCTTGTCCCTCTGCTGTGTGGATAAGCAGACATGCGGAGGAGAAGCTAGTTTATCCAAGTTCTCTCTGAGCAGCAGACTTCAACCTCAGGATATGTCATTGGGAAAGGAAAAGAGCATATCTCCAAGTTCGTCTCTGTAAGTCTGGCTTGTCCAAGACAGGCTGGAACTCTTATCTGCATGAAGACCTGCTAGCATTCTGGGAGGAAGAATGCAGGTAGCATTGAGACCAATGGTTGGGAGCAAAGGAACAAAGAACTTCTGGAGACAGTGTCCTAGACAGGCAAGGAAGGAACCCTGAGTTTAGTGACAGCTGTCAGCTTTGAACCTTCTTGAACCCCAAAAATCACCATGGAGAAAAACACAGGTAACATATTGGGTGCTCTACAGGAATGTCCATGTCTTAGTCCATTCCTGCTGCTATAACAAAAATACTGCAGCCTGGGCAATTTATAAACAATAGAAATTTATTTCTTACAGTTTTGGAGGCTGGGAAGTCCAACACCACAGTGCCAGTAGATTCCCTGTCTGGTGAGGGATCTCAGCTTCCAAGAGGATATCTTGTTGCTGCCTTCTGAAATGGCAGAAAGGGTGAACAATATGTCTTCACCTGGAGGGAAGGCAAAAGAGAAATGCTGCAGGAAACCCCTTTTCTTAAGAGCACTAATCCCACTCATAGGGGTGGAGCCCTCATGATCTAATCACCTCTTAAAAGCACCACCTCTTAATGCTATCACATTGGGAATTAAGTTTCAACATATGAATTTGAAGGGGACACATTCTGATCATAGTAATCCTCTAATGCAGCCCTAGAAAAACATGTGCTATATTCCTTATTTTACCTCCAGAGGGTGGTAAAAATAGAAATAGTTGATGTTATGGACAGAATGTTTGTGTCTCCCAAAATTCATGTGCTGAAGCCCTAACCCCTAATGTCATGGTATTTGGAGGTGAAGCCTTTGGAAGGTAATTAAGTTTAGATAGTGTTACCAGGGAGGGACTCCCCTGAAGAAAGTGGTGCCCTTATAAGAAGAAGAAGAAAGAGAGAGATCATATCTCTCTCCCCAGAGGATGCACCAAGTGGGCACAAAGTGAGAAGGCTGCTGTCTGCAAGTCAGGAAGAGAGCCCTCATCAAGAACCAAATCTGCCAGCAAGTTGATCTTGGACTTCCCAGCCTCCAGAACTGTTTGAAATAGATGACTGTTGTTTAAGCCACCCAGTCTAGGGTATTTTGTTTGAGCAGCTCAAGCTGGCTGAGACATTTGGGCCATCATTTGGTACAGAACAAACTGTAAATTTAGAAGCATATCTTGATTTCGTGGAAGGAGCATGGAGAGTATTTGTGAGCTGACCAGAGATGCCTCCTTGTTTCACCAGCTTTGCAACCCTGTGTGACTTGCTCCGTGTCTCTGACCTTCAGATTCCTCTCTGCAAAGTGGCAGTGGTGCCCAACCCATGGGGATGTTGTGCATATTCAATATGGGGGTATAGGTGATGTGATGAATGAGCCCCTGGTGACAGTGAAGGCAGAGATGCAGCAGCAAGAAGAGAGAAGGAAAAGTATAGGTGGCTTCAGACAGAGAAGAGAAAGATCTGAGAAATATCAGCTGGAGCAGGGAAAACTGAAGAGCTATCTAGGTAAAAAACACACCACCTGAGAACAAACAAGAGTGAAGACCTGCAGAGATTAGAATCTCTGTTACTGCCCTGTCTGGGGACTTGAGTCCAAAGCTTCACAGGCGCTTCCTGCCCCCGTCCCTGCCCTGGGCTGGATGAAATAAGAGCATGTGGGTGTCCTCACAGGAAGGAATCGAAGTGGTATCCCCACTGACACCCAGGCAGATGGTACAGACAGTCCCACTCCAAGGACTCAATGGCTCCTTGTTTTGCCTTCTATACAGATGAATGTAGGATTTAGGCTGAGTGTTTTATGTAAGGGAAAAGGACCCTGAAGACTATATAATGCAAATGGGTATTCCATACATATACACTTCCTCCCTCCAGGAAGCTGAAGAAAGCTCAGCTCCTGAAGTACAGAGGAGCTAAACAAAGAACTCCAGCATCCTGTCGTCCTGACTTGTGCGATTCCAATTTGAATCACGCCACAAATGTAAAATGACTTCATTTTCCTGTGCCAGATCCCCTGGGGATTTCAGACTTGTTTATGCTTCTCTGAAATGAAGCTCAGCCTAGCCCAAGCGAAGGAAAACACTTCTATAGGCAGGAGGCTGCTGGAGCCAAAACACGAGCAGAGTCTATTCAACCTCCTTTGACAAAGCCCATCCTCTCAGAACAAGGGAACTTCAGTCCCTAATGTCCCAGGCTTGGCAGCACAATGAGAGCTGGTTTCATGTCGGGGTTTAGAAACCAGCACTCAAATGAAAACTGACTGCTGGGAACCCGGAAAGATCACCTTATTCTTACCCAGAACTCTGCTCTCAACATAACCCTCACTCTGGCTTTGCCCCTTGACATCTTTTTATAAACAATGATCTCAGACACACGGGCGCACGCACATACACACACACACCCATCTGTTAAATCCCATGAACAATAAGTGGCCTCAGTTTTACCAGACATGGATCCCACCTTTGCAAAACAAATAGTAACCTGTGTCTTTTTACCAATACAGACATTCATTGGTTAGCTCTTTGTTGACCACCTACCATGTGATAATAGACACCTAGTATATAGGAGAAACAAACACGGTTCCTAGCCTCCCATTCCAAGTTTGAGAGACCTCCTGGTTCAGGTTTGGACCCAAGTTCTGCCTCTCCTCAATGCACACATCTACAACACGCTGTGCACGCTCGTGCCTTGCAGCAGCATGGGTAAGACAATGACTGTCTAGCGTCCCCCCAAATGGCACTGGCCTCTTCATCCTGGCCCCATCCTTGTTTGCTTAGGTTTGTGAGGGAGGGTGGGCTCTGTGTTTCCTGCTTCCCTTTCACTGTCCTTGTCCTGAAGGAATTAACTAAGGACAGTGAATGTGAGCTGTGCAGAGCTGAGCCACTGTGAGAGACTCAAGTGGTTTGCACCCTCCAATGCTAATTAAGCAAAGCCGGCATGCCAGGCAGGTGGATACAATGAATATTCCAAACATAAATAAAAATGCTATGCATGTGGAAAGTATCCTGTACAAAGAAAGGTTTGTTTTGATACACTTAACCAAGCAATTGAAAAGCCCACCCCAAGAATCTGGCAAGTGAATTTTTTCGTGAATCCACGTGAATTTTTTTACAAAAAAAAGACTTCATGTGTAAGCACAGGAAAAACAATAGGTGAATTTGGAGCTATCAGAAAGGTTGTACAGGAGATCATCTCAGAAAAGAAATGGCCACATGTCCCCAAGCAGAGATGGGATTAGAGGAGGTTTTAGAAGTGGCCAAGAAGAATGATTTAATCAAATTCATAATATACAGTCAAGGCCCTTCCATCTCTAAATTCTTGCACATCGACTTGTATTCACCATAATGAGATTTTTGGGATGGTGAATTGCATTTGCCTCTTTTTATGAAGTTAGCTGAAAACATATTTCTTTAATCTCCATGAAAGAAATTTAAGTGGAAAAGAAATGTGTTTGCAAATGGCAGTGCCTCCTCATCTGGGTGTTCCCACGCCCCATCTGACCCAATGTCCCTGCAAGGGAGACAGCGCAAGGCCTCTGCTGTTGTTATTCCAAACCAGTGGCAAGCATTTCCAGGCCTGTATGGGGAGGTGGGGGGCAGAAATGCAGAGAAGCAGAGCAGTCCTGGGACCCAGGAGTCCTGGACCTCAACCCCCCACTCTGCCATTTAGTCACTGGGGGACCTGACCCCAGGGCACAGAGGCATTAATTGGTCCCCATTGTGTGCCAGTGTTGCAACACTTTTGTGATTAGGGACTAATGACTTTATTCTGCAGATAAGGAAACTTGAGATCAGATGGATTTGGGAACTTTCCCAAGGTCACACAGGATGCCTGACTCCAGGCTCCTTCCATTGCGAATGCCTCTGGAGGCCACATCTTCTCTCAAGCCCTTGGCTTTCCCGACTGAATAAGCAGAGGAGAGGACCACACTGTCTCTCTTACTCAGCCAGCTTTAATAGAAGCTAAATATGAGAATTTTTAATAGTTGACATGAAGATTTCACTAGAAAGATGCAGAAGAGACATAAAATGTTGTTCACATTTACAAAGAACTTGAGTGTCAAAGATATACAAAGAAAAAAGTTAGTGATGAATTGGGAGTTTTCACTTATCACAAATATGAACAATACAGTGCATTTTATGTATTTTTCTAAGAGGAGGAGACTAAGCCTGGGGGCAAGGGAAGGGGAGAAAGAAACTAAAGAGAATTGAAGACATTGAACCCAGGCTCAGGTCTATCTTCTGAAAGTATTCCACCACTCTGAAATATATGAAAGAGTTATGCATAAATTAGGTATTCAAGCTGCTATTGAATCTAAAAAATGTTTATTGAGAGAAGGAAAGCATCCAGAAGGATTATTATTGCCTTTAAACTGACAATTCCAGTTTACCAATAAAATGCACATCCAGAATCTCAGGGAGACCCCTGACGCTTCTTGAGATAAACGGGGCAATCTTATCTTCGACAGACAAAGAAAGGCTGCTTACCAAACTTAAGTGACTTTTCCAAGTTCAAATGGCTGCTAAATTTAATATTGAGGCACATTATTTTTTATTATTCTACTCTGTTATCTATCTCCCCAGTGTCTGGTCTCATATGTGACAAATAGTTGGCACTTAGCAAACGTTTTAATGAATGAATAAGTTTTAAATTAGAAAATCTACCCTCATAAGGGTGATAAAATCCTTCTTGTCTTTATATGCAAGTAGAATGGACATCTCTCTGCCAGTTTCACTGAAATTGAAAGCTGAGGTTTCCTGGGAAAGCTGCCTTTACCTGAAATTACACCATTAAAATACTTAAATACTCTCTCTTCAGTACTCATAAGAAGAGAGTAGAGTTACCAACAGATATGTTCAATAATATTGTAGTAAATAAATTAAATAAATCACCATAATTCATAAAAAATATTTAATGAGCAATTATTATGTACTAAGCCCTTGACAAGCCATAAGGACACCTTGGTAAATGCAACACAGTTGATGCCATCAGGGAATTCACAGTCTCGGGGTGCTAGCCGGTGAGTAAACTGACAATTACAAAATGACATGGGGTATGATCCTGCTAGACAGGTGATACAACCTTACAAAGTTAAATAAGAAATCAGAGAAGGGGATCCTAGGACTGTTTGGGGGAGAAAAGGAGATGTCAATGCATAGTCTTGGGGCCAATATCAAAATGATTTTTAGGACTTTGCCTCTTTTAAAGCTGAAAGTGACTTTGAGATAAATTTTGATTGAATCTAATCTCACTAAAAGGTCAGCAAACCCAGAGCGGAGAACTGATGAGCACAAAATCACATGGGGGTTAATGTCAGGGGCAGAACACAAGGCTCCCAAGGCTGGGGCCAATGTGAGTTCTCAGGCCACATGTGTGGAGCACTAAGGACGGCTGGGAATAAATGATATCCCCATGTTGCCCTAGGTGGACAGTCCCCACTCCTCACAAAGGCCAGGCGAAGCCTGTGTGAGCCCCAGTATGTGTTAATAGCAGAGAGGAAACGGAGTCCACCACACAGTGATGGACCACTGTTTGAACCCAGCCCCACCTGAATCCAAGCTGACTCCCGCAGAGGTAGATGAACACTCCCTTTTCCACATGGATATCCCATCTTAGACGCATCACTGTGAGCTCAGAGACACGGACTTCTAGGAGTAGTGAGGTCATCCGCAATGACACTCAGAGCTGATCAGACACTCGGATGTGATTTGGTTGGTTTATAGCCCATAGGACTTGAAGGAGGTGGCAATTCACAAGTCATTCTATGGAGAATAATGGAAATGACTGCTATGCTCTGGTCACCCAGAGCCATTAACAGCCTCCATCAACGATGATTTCATTACAGGCCTGTCTAAAGGAAGGGGATGGATGCGCTGCCCTGCCCTGCTTCTCCACTAGCAGGCCCTTGGGATTGTCTTTATTGGGTTGAGGTGGTGGGAACTGAAATATACATCTCATCTGGAGTGATTTGTTTTGTATATCCTTCAGGATTCATGAAACAGATTGTTAGAACAGATCTTTTTATTTTCCTTTTTGTTATGTTTTAATACTATAGTGTATGTAATGGCATAGAAAGAACTGTTTGAAATCTGCTATATTCTTCCTTATTTTAAACTGCCTGTCTTCTGCACATGTCTACATATGGTGCTTGAGACATTGGCATGAGTAAGTAGGCAGCGTAACACTGCAAGAAAGGGGGAGAGTTTCCTCTCCAATGTGCCCAGATATCTTTGCTAAGGCTCTCTTATTGCATGGGGAAATGGATGAATGTATTCTAATCCTTTTGCTCATAATTTATAGCAAAAATTAAAGTTTCCTTTCACAGCAGATTGGAATGTTCTGTAAATCACACTCTCCAATGTCCACACGTTGTAGTTTTGTGTCATGAAAATCAACAGGCATGTGGTACGTGGTTATTGACTTACGTTTGGGCCCTTGATGTTGAGTCTCTCAATCGATTCAACTGGAATAGTATTTTTAAAAAACCCTTTCTCTGAACACCTACTAGGCAATAAAGTGTGTGCAAGAACCATAGATAAATCCCTGTCCTACAGGAGATCACAGACTGGCGGTAAACAAAAGTTCAAAAGGGTGGAAGATGGAACATATGGATGTCACAAACCAAAAGCCCATAAACCACAAGCTCTTTACATGAAAGTGGCTGGATGAGAAATGGGAGAAGAATAAAGACAGGATATGCCCTAAATTTCACAGTGGTTATCAGCCCCCACTCTGAAGGGATTTTAATAAAATTAGAGATCAAGGAAAAGAAGCCAGGGCCGCCTGCTGAAGGCCAAGCTACTAGTTCCCTTCTCCCCCTGCAAGGACTGCACAAGGACTAAGGCCATCGTGTCTCGCCCTCCAGCCCACGGTCCACTCCACCACCCCACTTTGGCTACCAGCTGTCTTGGTTGCAATAGCCTCTCCTCAGACAGAACTAAGAGAGGGGAAGCAATGACAATATGAGACCAATGCAAAAACTGTGTCAAAAGATAAAATGAAATAAAAAGGACACAACTTATGAATACTCTGGGAAAAGGATGTTTTCTAGGAATTAGAGCAAATATTTTAGATGATTACTGCTTTTGTATTTTCAATAAAATTAAAGAAAATATGAATGTTCAGAATATCAGCTCAGAGATAAGATGGCACAATGAATGACAAATGATATTAGTAGTGATAAAGAAAGTAGCTAGGAAAAATATATAATGCTATTGCAGAATTTTTTAAAGAGCATCAAAAAGTATCAATAAACAGAACTGATATGACACTAAAAAAATCTAAGACAGTTACCTAGAGGATGGAATGGAAAAAATTCCAAAGAAAAGGGGGAAAAGGACAAAGAATTTAGATGTATGTATGAGTGACAGACAATGCTGCCATCACTTTTGGATAATTGGTATTGCTAATATAGTGAATAGAATTTATTAAACAGAAAAAATATTCAAATATGTAAATGAAAAATTTCTGGAAATGAAACTTTGAGCAGCAATTCTAAAGGGTTCAGTATGTTCCAGGAAGAATTCATGAAGAATGACTAATATTATGCCATATTTTGATAAAAATTTCTAAATCTTAGGGATAAAGAAAGATACCAACACATGTCCAGGCAAAAACAGTTCACCTCCAAAACCGACAAAAATGGATGGATTCAAAATTTACCACAACAAAACCAGATGATAGAAAACAGTAAAACAATTGTCCGTTGACTTTGAAATAAAATAATTTGGGACCTTAGAATTCCACATCCAGCCTATTCTCAGATATATAAAAATAAAGGAAAAATATTAAAAATACACTGTTCTTGGAAAATCTATTTTAAGATGTATCCAATCCGATGGAGAAATCTTATTTTACAAGATAACAAATATGGTAATTCATATTAAATAACACATCCACTGAAAGAATTGGTTGTGAACATTTAAACTGTTAAAGAGAAATTACATCTAAAATGTCTGAGGCTTTTGATATATATTTGTTAAATTATTTTTATTTAGGTCTACTCCCACCAGCAGTGTATGAACTCTGCTAAGCCCAAAGGATTAATTTCTCTTTTTTAAAAAATTTTTATTTTATTTTATTTTATTTTATTTTAGAGTATTATGGGGGTACAAAGGTTTTGGTTACATAAATCACTTTTGTACAGCTTGAGTCAAAGTTATAAGTGTGCTCACCACCCCCATAGTGTGCACTGTACCCGTTAGGTATGAATATACCCATTCCTCCCTCCCCCCTGCCACCTGCTTGATTTCTGATGAGTTTTATTTCCATACATGCACATAAGTGTTGATCGATTAGTTCCAATTTATTGGTGAGTACATGTGGGGTTTGTTTTCCATTCTTGTGATACTTCATTTAGAAGAATGGTCTATGCCAATATGAAAAGCCCTGTTTGTTGTTTGTTACACTCTTTTTACTCATTAATGTTCAGAGATAGCTCCTACATGACTATTAGCCACTTTTCAGCTTTCTAAAGGGTCCACACCAGTAGGCCTAGGTAGAAAAGGATGAAAGAAGAAAGGCTCACATGTTTTGGGGTTTCTCACTGCAGACATGGACAGATGCCTTCACTTCCCCGTGGATGTACCCACTTGTTCATGATGATGCTTGTCCCCCAGCAGGGGAGCTGGGCTGGGCCAGCCCATCCCTGGCTGTGGCCATAGTCCTTACTCCTCCGTGTGCCATGAGGGATTATTCTCACATCAGATACAACACATGAGCACAGGGATTTCAGCCTTGAACACCTGAGCAGTGTGTCTACAACACACAGCCAATGCAAAGCGTTCTCGGGAAGGCTGGGGAAAGGGGAAACACAAACAGTTGCTCTGAATGGGCAACCAAGAGGTAATTTTTATGGGGGGTAGTTGTTTGCCTGCAGCAGAGTCTGCATCTGTCATTAGAATATTCTATGTACCACCATATTCTCACGTAGATACGGATGAAGTAAAAATATCAATAACATTGTATGGACACTGCAGAAATACTCTCATGAGCAGTGGGTGGGCACCTCCCTGGATCACTCACTCTAGTGTTTGAAATGCTTGCATATTTCCAGGAGGGTTGAATCAGGTAACCCAGAAGACATCTAGCTCAACATCTGGCACTTAGTGAAAGTTGCTTTTAGTTCCAAGCAGCTGTTTTGATTTTACGACACAACCCACGAAGGAGACACGGCATCTGGCACTGACCACAAATTATTAAGTCTCATTGTCAGAGTCCAGGCCACGCCAATACTGCAAATATGAAAAGCATCCTTAAATTGTTTTCATTTCCTGTATAAGGGCATAATGACATGAAGACAACATGGGCTCCCAGCTCTCAGTGGCAGGTAGATGAGTCCTTTTCATCTGACAATTTCTAGCTTCTTTGAAAGTCTAATTAGCCAAGCTAGGAGGATCTGAAGAGTCCAGCTTGTAATAAGAGGGCCCTATTTATAGGAGATCCAGGTCCAGAGGGGGAAGAATCTTGCCCATCACTGTCACTTCTTAGCCTGGTGGAGCTGGACTTCCTTTAGCAGGTCATTTTTTGATGTGCCAAAAGTGCAATAAGTAAACTATTCTTCAATATTTTTTTAAATGTAAGTAACCTCTCAAGGGCAGATGCAAGGACAGTGTCTGTCTGCATGTGTGTCCCAGTCCCTGGCACAGGGCTGGGCACAAAGTAGGTGATTGTCGTCTGTGCTGATTGAACTGCTCACCTACTGCCGGGGTCCTCTGGCCGCCCGTCGGTGACTGTGGCAGTGACTGTGGTCTCCTCTCCTCTGCAGGGTACGTGGCCGCTCCCCGCAGGCTGCCCTCCCCTCCCCACCCCTGGCAGCGCCACAAACCACAAAGTGAGAAAGCAACAAGGGGTAACACCGAGACAGTGCAGACACATTAAAAGACCCCGGGACTGTTTACTTTTGTCTGGTGGAAATTGACAACGGCTTAAATCTATTTATCTTGAAAACCCTCAAAGATAACACCAACAGTTTGCAGGACAAAAATTAGTCAGAGGCAAACATGTTTTCCCAATATTGCCCCAAGAAAAATATCCCCCTTCAAAGTTCTCCAGTTTCACCATCGCCTAATTTATGGAACATTAGGTCAGGACCCTGAGGTTCATATTTCATCCGAAATTTCGCCAGGGGAAATCGCTGGGCTGGTCAGGCCTCACCAGACCTCGGAGGACCCTTGAAAATTTCTCTGCATTTCCATCTTATACATATGAAAATTTCAGATGTACCTCCCCCTGCCCCCACCAGGATTGTATCTGCTATTATAGGGAAAGAAATGTTTGAGCGACTCAATTTACATCAGGTTGTTTTTTACAACTCTGTTCAGGATGCAATACGAATGGGAGTTCTTGCATGCATATACATTCAGATCACGGTTGCAATTTTCCTCTCATTTCATACATGAGGACTGAGCACCTATTTCGTGCAGGCACTAGGGACATAGCGGTAAATAAGACACAAACCCTGGCCTCAGGGAGCAGACACGACAGAGATATTAACAGCACGAGCTGTGACAGAGGTAGCCCAGCCTGTCGGCGCTTTGGGAAGGGATGTGTGTCAAAAGGCTTCTCAGAAGACTTGGGGTCTGGACTGTGTCCACAAGGATGAAAGGAATTGGCTAAGAGGAAGGAGAAAGGAGAACACCTCGGTTCTGTTATTTCAATAAAAATAATTTAAAAACTTACAGTCAGAGCTTTTTAGATCAGGGACCCCTGTTATCTATCAGGATTCCAAGGTCAGAGAGGTTTCTAAGTGCATGGGGACCTGCGGACCTGGTCATCCTCTCTTCGTCCTGCCTCCTCCCTCCCTCTTCCTGGGCACTGTGCTCAGCCACTCAGACCCCCGGGTGTCTGTTCACAGCCTGGCACCAAGAACACAGTAAGGATCTAAAATTATGCCCCAGGGGAGGAAATGGATGAAGGGTTTGCAGCAGGGACGAGATTTCCTGCGAAGCTGGGCGTCACCCAAGCCCTCCCACTCCCCACGTGAGGCTGCCCAGCTTCAGCTCTGCCAGCCAAGCGCCTCACGGGCTCCCAGCCAAGGCCAGACGTCAGCTCCCTCACCGCAGGATGCCGCGGCTCTGCACTGCTGCCCAGCTCTCCCAAGCCCCTTTCCCTTCTGGAAACCTCTACGTGTTTCCCTCTCCGGATGTGGGATATGATCTGCAATTCCACTAGGGCAACCTAGCCCCACCTGACCTCGGCAAGGCCAGCGTCTTAGCTGTCCTCCTCATAACACCATCGAATAGGTACCGTTGTCCTCATGTGACAATTGAGGAGCTGAGGTCCACAGTGGGTCTGGGACTTGCAGGTGTGGCATGCCTGGATTTGAACCCAAGCCAGTGCCTTCTGTCCAAAGCCTGTGCCTGTCCCTTAAACCACCTTCATTCATGAAAGAGTACAGTCAAAATTTTTAGTTCTCCTGATCCAGAGGGAACTTTAAAACTTCCCTCCATCCCTCAGCTCCACAACCCCACTGACACCTTCATGACAGCAAAGCCTTTTGTGTGTGCGAATAGAAACAACTCGTAACTAATGAAGGAGATATTGGACTACTAACCTTCAAAAATCTGTATTTTTATGAATGAAATTCCCCTTGTTTAAAAGTTGGGACCTATATTTTTTTATCCTTGATCATTGAACAATGTAGCTTCTCCAAGGCCATCTGATTACAGCAAGTTCTAGAACATCTGTTTCTCAGGTATGATTTTATCCAATAGGAAAAAGGGAGCCATGGAAGGTTTTTGAAGGGGACAGGCACATTATCATCTCTATTCTTAAGAAATAGCAATGCGGAGAATGAATCTGCTTGTTGGCACCAGTGCCAGAGAGACCACTGGGGCAAGACAAGAAATGAAAATGAATTAAACAAGTGCAGGATAGGCGTGGAGGGAGAGGAAGGAACATTGAGGAGAGATATTCTCCCTCATCAGAGTGTATGCTCCAAAAAGGCAGAAACATATTGCTCTTCCTGCCCTATTTTTAGCATCCAGAACAATGTTTGGCAAACAGTCAGTGCTCAACCAATATTATAGATTTTGTACATATTGCTATGGAGGCCTTGAAAGAACTTGAAAGAGTGTTTTAGTAAGGGGAGGTGGTAGTCAACAAACCTAAGAATCATTTCAAAACAACAGGTTTTGTTGGTTGAATGGATACAAAAGATGAGGAACTAAGTGTGATTCACTACGGCAGAACCCAGGGCCAGGGGACCAGCCAGTGCACCATGCCCGGGACTGAGGGAGAAATTGGGAAGGAAAACAGAGAGGAGGGCACACTCTGAATGGTAACAGGCATCAGATACTCTTGGCAACTGCTCCAAGTGCCCATTGTGGCTCCTTGGCAATCAGCGCTCCAGGAAGAGGCAGGCACAAGCCTGCCTTGGAATTGCGTAAGAACCTTCTGGCCATCCAGGTAGGAAATATCCCAGTAGTCTCTGATTTCTCTCTTTTCTTGATTGTTGATACTCACCCAGTTGCAAACATCTAACAATTAAACATCTACAATATTTCTTGCATCCCCTTGCCATAGTTTGGATGTTTGGCCCCTCCAAATCTCATACTGAAATTTGAACCCCCGTGTGCAAGGTGGGGCCTAATGGGAGGTACTTGGGTCATGGGAGTGGATCTCTCATGAATAGATTAAAGCCTTCCCTGGGCGGGGTGGTGAGTGAATTCTTGCTCTGTTAGTTCTCCTGAGAGTTGGTTGTTAGCAAGGGCCTGGCACCTCTCCTCTCCTCTCCCCTCCCCTCCCCTCCCCTCCCCTCCCCTCCCCTCCTCTCCTCTTCTCTTCTCTCTCTCTCTCTCTCTTCCTCTCTCACCATGAGGTCTCTGCACCCCTGATACAACCTCCTTGACACCATGTGCCCTGGTCACAGCCCATCCTAAAAGTCACCAATAGGTTATTCTTTTCTTAAGTACAGTTATCATTATGGTAGCCTCCTGCTCAAAACCACTCCAATCTTCCCTTTGCCTAGCAAAGCTGTTTCTGGACTTACCACCCACGGCCTCATGTGTTCCCAATCTCATGAGCCAGCCTCATTTCCCTCCACCAACCGGACACACCCTGCATCCATCCAGCCATTCTCTCTAGTTTTCACACATTCTCTCCCTGTTTCCTTAACCAGAAACGCCATTCACCGTGTACCTCAATTGCCACCTTTTCTGCAAAACATTCACTTAGTCTCTTCTTGGACTCCTCAAGGGAACTTATTTGAAACCCCTTTAGGATAATGATCATTTTCTGCCTTGGATTATGCTCCTCTATGCACATATCTTATTTTTCCTAATAGACTCTGAGTTTTCTAAGAGTAGCGTTTGTATTATTTTTAACCCTCTGGAGGTCTAGTCCATTATTTGACCTACTTTGTAATTCAGTAAAAGGAAATGAATAAATGAATGAAAAGTTGGCTTTAATTATTATAAAAAATTAGTCTGGCGGAAACATCACTTTACACTCACTGGAAGTGGATGTTCATGACTTAAAAACAGATCACAGCCTGTGCTAGCTGGGGCAGTGTGTCGCGATGGTGAGATGACTATTTAAATGGACAATGTTTAATGGGTTTCGCCATGGAAGGTTACAAATTGATGCTAACTGCAAAGATAAAGAGAACATGGGCACATGTGAGAATGAATTGCTAAAATAAGAAATGCAGAGACCATCCTTCAAGAAAACCATAAGGCTAGGAGCTCACAATGTGCATAGAGAATTCCTATGAGACTCTTGACACTTTGTGAGGAATTTTCAAATAGTGCCGCGTAGACTATGAGCATCGCTGTGCTGCTGATGGTTAGCTTCAGAAACAACAACTAATAATAACAACAGCTAACATTTAATGATCACTCGCTATGTGCTCAGCATCTTTCATGTGACTTACACATACCTAATTAGTACCTAACTTCAGCCTTGAAACAATGCTGTAAGTTCGATAAAATCTGAAACATGGAGAAGCTCATGAACTTTCCTAAGATTGCTGGTTTTTCTAGTGATGAACCAATGTTCTAAATTGAATCCCTTTTCTTATTAGATGGAGAGAAATTCCCTTTTGCCTTGGGAATGTAAGAAAGATAGAATCACCACTACCTAGTCTAATGGTAATCACATGGTAATCGATGGCCTCATTCATAGACAGAAGAAAGGAGAAGGGGATTCTGAAACTCGCTGACCTAAACACCTCTATTTGTATTTTCTTTATAATTTGGACTTCTGTCTAAGACTTCATTGAAATAAAATATTCTGCTACTTTATAAACAATAGTTTGAATAGACTCGTCTATTTATGGGTACCTTGCCTTTGTAAAGTTCCATCTTAAAAGTTGTATCCTGAAAAAATGCTCAGCACAGAACCCAGGACACAAAAAAATGTTCAGTAAAGGTTAACTACAGATATCATCATCATCATCATCATCTTCAATATTTCATTTGCTAGGGCATTCACGACCTCTTATTTGCATCTCCTGTGAGCTTAATAGACCATCTTCATTTAATAAATGTGAAAAGCAAGTCCTTAAGGTATTAGTGACTTATTTACAAGGTCACAAAGCCAATAAGTGGAGGAACCAGCCTTCCCATTGTTCAGGATCAAGACCAAGTTCTCAACAAGATGTACATGAACACACACACATGTACTGGCTCCTGTCTCCACCTCCACCTCATCTTGCGCCCCCACCCCACTCCCCCCCCCCGTGCCCACTTCCCCGTGCTGTCCACACTCTGAAGTTCCACTGGTCCAAAGCCAGGTCCCCTTGTTACTCATTCTCATAAAGCCAAATACCTCTCTGGCACTTAACTTGGTCTGTAACAATATCCTCATGATTATTTGAGTAAGATCTGAATCTTCCAATAGTTGATTACCTTCTTGAAGACAAGAGCCATTATATTTCCAGGTTCTTGGCACACGTAGGCAGTTAGAGATAACTGTTAAGCAAATATAAAAAGCCCACTGTCTTTCTCACATTGTTCTTTCTTCCCTTCCACTTTCCTACAATCTAAACAAGGTTTTAGTTTCTACCAACAGAGAAAGACAGGAGTCGGCCACTTAGCTTACTGATATTTTCCCAATGCTCTAGCTAGAAGAGGTTCATCTTGTAACATGCTTTGAGACAGGAGGAGGGACTATCTGGTATGTTATCCGCAAACACTGGGCCTGAGACTAAAATTGAGGTACAAACACCTAAAGATGCTGTGCCTCAGCTCTTCTGTCTGTATGACAGTGTCCTGCAGGGGACCCTCAGAGGCACCGCCACGCTTCTCTGCCTGCCTTGACAAGGCTTTCTCAGGGGACGAAGCCAGCCTCTGTGGTTTCCTGAGCTCTGTGTGGGACACACCATCTGTCACTGTGGGTGACACTAGCCTCCTTCCAGTATGGATGGAGTCCATGCTGACCTCGTGGGCTTGAAGGCATCGGCCTCAGTGATAGTTTCCCACTGTGGGGTAATGGTGAGCAGGCACACAGGGACCTGCCCCCGTCTCACCTGTCCCTGCTGGAACTCACTGCCTTTCTTCCACACTCTGCAGAAGAGCTGGAGCTGGTCGGCCTGTTTCCTACAGCAACACGAGAGGACACATCCCTGTGCCTGTAGCTTCTGGGGGTTTATCACTCTATAATTCCTGACCCACAACCCCACAGCCGTCCCCTCCATTCCCTACCTGCTATCGCTCAGATTTAGACACCAGTTTCTCTAGAGGAGAACAAGCTTAGGAGCTTTGTGATTCAGTTCATCCAGGTGTTTTAACACTTCCTTTTCGGAAAAAGATCCCCTTGGTTTGTTTTTGTTTAAAACCTCACTTTCTTCCTTTGCTTGGATCTCCTAAACACCAGAAAATGAAGACACAAGGACAGACATGGATACTGATTTTTGAGGTTTAGTTCCAGGATTATCATTTCATCCGGGGTTTTCAACAATCTGGCAAGGCAGATATTTTAATCTCCATTTTATAGACGAAGGAGCAGAAGAATTCTAGGTTAGTGCAAGCGAAGTTTGCAACAGGTAGCAGAGACCTAAAGGTTGAAAATACCCTGACCCTTTCCATTCATTCCCTCAAATCAACAGAAGCAACAACAGCAATAATGATACAATGGCTTTTTACAAAACTAAATTTGAAATTTGCCAAAATACTCTTATTTCTTAACAATGATCTTATACATTTGCCTTCTACATGACAGTTTGTAGCACACATATATATTTTTCCCGTGTTAACCTCACCTCATACCAATGCTCCGAGATAGAATTAGAAGGTGTAATTGTTTACTACCTATGGCTAATGAAGCAGGAATTACATGCCAAATACAAGATCACAAGCATGGCAGCAGAGCCTGACCTTAAGCCAAATCTGCCTGGCTTTATCACAAAGGCTCAACAGAGTAGGAGGAAGGAGAGACAGTGTGTCGTATTCTGGTCATGGAGAGGTGGAGGGTACAGTGATCCTACGAACCACTGGCTGTGGTTCACAGACAGCCTGGGAGGTAGTTCAGTTCTGGCTCAACCCTGATGCTGAACTAGTCCCTGGGGCGATCCTTATAGATCCTTATAGACCCTGCAGGTCAGCCTGCTTGTTGTTGGTCTGGAGTAATTGGCAAAGCATGGAGAGATGGAGAGAGGAAGAAGCCCCGGTAGTTCCCATTTTTGTCCCATACTTTTGATGTTGAGGATGAGCCTTGATGTTGAAATAAGGACACCTGAGCCCAGCTTTGGCACTTCAACTAATTACCTGTGTCACCTTGGGCAGGTGACCTCCCCAAGTCTGTTTTCTTACCCGTAAAAAGCGAATGAAAGTTCTCTCTCACAACTCAGAGCATGGATATTTTGAATGAAGTGAGGGCAAGTCAGCTCTTTTCTCTGGGCCTTAATTTCCCTAATTTCTAGCCCCTTCCCAGAATGATAAGGCAGATTAGATGATTTCACCCAAGTAGTGTGCCAGATGTTCTAAAACACGCATCGGTTCACGTCATTCTCTCAACAAATGAGTGAGCTGTGTATTGTTATCCCCAATTTACAAAAATGGGGAAATCGAATTTCAGAGAAGATAAGAGATCTGAGCAAACTAGCAAGGCCAGGAGATAGAGCAGGGATTACAACCCAGGACTAGGCACTCACTCTGTTATCAGGCCCACACTTTCAATTGGTAGATCCTCTTCTCTTAGCGGTGCCGAGGAGCAGTGTAGGTGTAAAACTGAGTGGGAGGAGAGGCTATGTTAATAATTAAGGGATTAGGAAAGAAAAAGAAGAGAGGTCTGCAGAATGTTACTTCTTCTCCATTGACAGGACAGTCAGGGCAGGCTGTGAGGATGGTGGTGCCCTATGGGAGACATGGTGACACTTGCCACCTCCCCATAAGCACCTCCGGTCACTCTGCCACCAGGTTAGGTCTCACTTTATCTCCACCCCCACGAGACAGTTGTGTACGCCTCTTAAGTGTTCTCATAGCACCTTGTGCTTATGTTCATCACATTGAGCACACTTTTTAAAATGATCCATTTATTCCTCTTGTCTTCCCCTCAACCTCCATATGCAGAGGTTGGATTTCATTCACAGTCACAAGACCAGTGCATAAAACAATGCCGAGAGCACTTGTTTCCTGGAATAAACGAACGGGTGTGGGAAGTGAGCATGCATTTGCCCGCACACCCTCAGGATCTCACAGCGCCTCCCCTACCTGCAGAACCTATGCAGTAAGGCTTCAGCAGATCAAGGTATCTCGTAACGTCAGGATCCTAAAAGCTGTGGGAAACACACGAGTTCCTATTACCCAATGACTCATGCCTACCTCAAGTTTCATTTTGAATTTTCAGATTCAAAGCAAAAAACATACTTCTTGGGTAATTCAAATCTCAACTAGACCTCAACTGCATATAGTTGCATCATTTCCCCCAACTCTGAACTCTTTTTCAACCCTGCTGTTTACAGTGGCATTTCATGAAAGTAGGGTGGTTGCATAGACAATACATCCAGCCCCCTACTTCCCCAAAGCCTCTGATATGGAAATCATATGAGTTACTCCTTTCTCCTTTTTCAAGATTCTCCTAAATCTATTCCCAAATAGTATTGGGCCTTGATCCACAGGGACCCATTCTGTACTACGATAGCTTCTAAGGGATTTACTCTGGAAAGACCCATGTAAATAAGCAGCAGAAGTTGATTTTCTAATATTTTTTTCTTTTCTTTTCTTTTTTTTCTAAGCCATTTTAAGTTATAGTTGTTCTGCTAAACATTTCCAGTATAAAAATGACTGCCCTTCATTCATTCAACAAACATCTCTTGGGTGTCAACCATGCATCAAATATTGTTACCGAAATTGAAGGTACAAAGATAAATGAGACTCAGGCCTTGGCCTTGGGTGTCTACTAAAGGAAAGAGGCTTAAACGAAAAGAAAACAGAGTTACATTAAAGTGAGAGAGCTTAGTACTCCCAGAGGATCAAATACATACCTCTATTATCATAACCTAGTAATTTATTGGCTTGTATATACTTGTTGCATGAACTGCTAATCCTGGAACATTCTGACTAAAGGGAAACTTCGCTTATGCTAACTCAAATTCACGTCTTTCCATTTTTTTTGTTTTAACTCAGGACTTTGTTGTTTTTGTTCATCTATTACAGAAAAGGAAAAGTAAAGCAACAAAACATTGACCTTTGACCCCACCGGGGATTACATTCTTTATTTGCTGGTTTTTGTCTTTGATTCTGTGGTCTCAGCCAGGGCAGATGCTTTTGGGCGGGGCAGAACTGATAGCTCTTCGGTTTTTACTGATGCAGCAAGAGTCAAAGAAAGGATGGGAAGTTCCAGAAAAAAGTTCTTTTAGTTTCAATCCTAATTCTTTCTCCAAACCAAATTGAGAATCAGAAGAATTTAGATGATTATAATACCTGAAAGATCATTTATTTCTTCCATCTCTCCTCTTACAGATAAAGGAAACTGATGCTCAGAGAAGGGCCACATCCTGCCCAAGTGAGACAGCGATGCTGGTGGGGATTGTGGAAGGGCAAGCCCAGGTCTCCTTCTCTCATGTCATTTGTCCAAAGAAGAACAGTAAAAATGTTAGAGAGCATTTAGGAGTGAGGGGTTCATATTTCAGATTGGTAAGACATTTTGGGTGATTCATTTGAAAGCTGAACATTCACGGATGAGGTAGGCCAGATAATAAAGAAAGTGTATTAGGCGAACTTGAACGTACTCCCTTTGCATCTCCCAACCAGAGCACACTGCAGAGCTCGAGATCTAGATATTGAACTGCCTACTAGTCACTTCCACCTGTAGGTTTCACAAACACACCCCAATCTTTGTCATCATCTCCATTTCACACCACCATTAGGCCACATCCCTCTTGGGGTAGAAACCACTACTTGTCCAGCAGCCAAGCCAGAAATCTACAAATCATCCTGGCTTCTTTCTCCAACATCTCTAAAACTAACCCAGTTTGAAGGTCAGTCTACTCTCAAAGTGAGAATTATTAACTATAACCTACAGTGAATTGGAATCAGAGGAAGAATGCACAAGTATATATATATATATATATATATATATATCCTGGTGATCTGTTTTTCTTCACTAACATCTTAGTGTGAGGCCTCAATATATATATATATATATATATATTACCTGCATCTCAGGACAGAATGCCTTTCTGCTATTGTACGCTGCCTCTTTTTGAATTATTCCACTTGTAACAACCATTCCTTTCAAGCAATCCTACTGTATGTCTAACCTAGGTCCATCCTGGCTTTCAGGGAACACCAAAGCCATGAAAACACAACACACACACACACAGACAATAAAATGGGGCATCGTGAGGACAGCAGCCAGAGCAGCAAACAATATATTAAATACCGAATAGAATTCAGGTGGTAAAATCCATATAAGGAGTATAAATGTTCACATATATGCTAAAATAAAATAGGGAACCAAAAGTAGGATTAAGAGATCATAAAATGACCAGGAAGATTTCAAAAACAACAAAATACTTTTTCTAGAAATTAACACTATGATAATTCAAAGCAAGTTGGCCATTGAATTTAAATAAGCTGAAGACTGATCTCAAGTAATTATCCATGATGCAATAGACTGAGAGTCAGTACCCCCAAAATTAAGAGCCTAATATTGTTTGCAGGGAAGGTACAGCTATTATTAATAATTAACTTTATACTGTGCCAATTTAATTATTATAATTTCTAGGCTAATTAATAAGATTTAGACTTTAATTTTCAAATCAGTAGAAAAGATGGCATGAGAAATAATACATAATCTAGCCTTTAAAAGGTAAGAAAGGTAAGAAATTTTTTTAAAAAAAGGTAAGAAAGGTAAGAAATTTTTTTAAAAAAAAGAAAAATATGAGACAAATAGAATGTAGGAAAAAATAGAATTACAAAATAGCTTGAAGTTTATTAGTAATAGCATGAAAATATAAAAGTCATTAAAGTATATTTGGAAAAAATATAAATAGGCATTTAACAAGAGTCCCACTTAAGACACAAAGATATAGAAATAGCTCCAAGTATGTAAGAAAAATAGAAAGTTAGGCTAAGCACAGACTGTGGAGGTCTCTGAAGTTGCTAAGGCTGAGCCTAAATCCTGCAGTGTTTCTGCTCAGTAATTTTCCCCCAAAGAGAAATATTGTCATTGCTCAGAGCTCGGAGTTCCTGGTGATCTGTTTTTCTTCACTAACATCTTAGTGTGAGGCCTCAAGTTTTACCACTATCATAGCTGACCTCACACTGTCTTGAAATGCATTAGATGGCTCATTTCCTTGCAGCAGAAATGTCACAGACTCCCTCGTTCTTTTCTGCCTTCCCCTACAGATGTCAGCAGTCACAGTTTCTTTTATTAATCCTGGGAGACAAAAACCGGCCGTGCTGATCAACTGCTTTACCAAGATTCCAATTTGCCATCGCTGTGCCCAGAGACCATGTTTTAGACTAAGAGTCAGCCCAAGTTCCAGCTGTGACCAGGGCGTGGCCGCTGTTCTAGGAAGCAGGGTCTGGGAAGGGGCTTCGGCCAGAAGCCCCCTGTTCTGTCTTTACTCCGCCTTTTATTGTGCCAGAGCTCTCTGAACTGCAGATTTTGGGGGTAAGACAAGTCATCCATGGCTTTGTCCCCTGCAACCCCTCAAAAGCCCTGTGAATTAGGACATTTTTTTTAACCCTCTGTTTTCCAGGAGAGGAGCTGAGACTTGGTAAGGTCAGCCTTTTCTCTAAGTCTGCGCAGAGAAGGGCTTCCATGGAGCCGGGATGTCAATCTGGATGTCTGAAGCCACGTCCCGCGCCCTGCGCCTGCACCAGGATGCCCTGTCTGCCCACACTGATGCCGGAAAAACCGCACGAAATGTGTTCAGAAACTGTTCTGCATTCATCAGCACCAGACAGATACCCATAACTGGGACCGTCCCCCGAAACCTTGTTTGCTACTGATACGGATTCTGCCCAGCAAGGTTGACCCGTAAGCAAATGCGTACGCTGTGACTCGAGGAAAGTACTCAAGTAAGTCCCCATCCAACGTTTACATCCTCCAAAGGCTGGTGTCAACAGGGTACCAAGTTCCCTGTCCTGACACTCTGAGATTCTATTCAAATGCGGAGGACCAGCCAGGGGAGTCACCCTTGAAACTTTTTTCAGCCATTTACGTTTAGGAGCTTTGTCTGTTCCTAGTTTGATGGGGAGAGAGAAGAGAATCTGCGTTCTTGAGGAATTTGCAGTGAGTGCTGCCACCAGAGAAGGAAACAGACAAGAATGTGGTTCCTGGGAGCTCGAGAGGAGGTCACCTTCATGAGCGGAGCAGGTGACCCCAGTCTGCGGCCATAAGAACGAAGCCTTTGTCTGGCTTCTTCTCCAGCAACATTTTCTGGATTGATTAATTACCTCCAGCAACCTGTTGTTCAATTTACCGTGTTTCCCCGAAAATAAGACCTGCCCATAAGATAAGCCCTAGCAGGATTTCTAAGCATTTGCACAATAGAAGCTCTACCAGGAAAATAAGACCTAGTGACGGGCGTGGCTACGCAGCATATCTGCACAACCCATG
>VBSM01002608.1:166843031-166880976 GCA_008086735.1 Cheirogaleus medius
GGTGTCTTCTTGAGGAAAAATAAACATAAGACCCTGTCCTATTTTCGGGGAAACACGGTATTAACTCACTGATCCAGACCTGGTAAACTTTACTTTCTGAATGTCAAAAATCAAAGTACAGTCACATCCATTTGTTTGAAAGAGAATAGAGAATTGATTTATTTGATTGTTATAAGCAGCAGTTCATGAATAGTAGCAGGTAACACTTATCAAATGTGTACTTTACTTAAGCCAGGGATTATTTCATTTAATTACTTCTTCATTTAATCTTCACAATAACCTTCCACTAGGTAAATACTATTGTTGTGTGACTTTTATAGATAAGAAAACAAAGGCCCAGAGAAGTTATACAACTTTCTCAAGGTCGAGACTTAAACTCTGGGATGCCTAATCCCCAGTTGTCTATGCTCTTGACCTTTGTGCTATAATGTCAAAGGTTAGCCGGTGATTATCCAGAGACAAACCCCCATCCTGGTAGGCAGCGTCTTCCTGGGTTTCCAAAAGATTCCTCTCACAAGGTGTGAGGGCCAGGGGAGCTGGCGCCCGCCTGGCCAGCCTGGAGCTGTGAGCTGGACACCTTCCAGGCCCTCTACCCAACGGGGCGACTCTGAACTCTACTTCCAGGGCTGTTTGTTGGTTTTCTACGGGGAATGACACTGAAATTGGCTACAGAGCTGCAGCACGTTAAAAGTTAAAGAAAGCCTAATGGCTTCACTTACAAACTTTTGATGGTTTACAAATGAGGAATAAATAGCAAAAGTGAAGGAGAGGAAGTACAGGAAAAACACCTTCCTTAATTGGCAGAGACACATAACAGATGAGTAACAGGAAATGCTGGAAGGAAAGGTTAAATGCTAAAAAGGGAGCATCTCAGGAAAGATCTTTATCACAGAGAACTGCTTCCTTTCATTCTGGGATCTAAATGCTGAAATAAGTAGTCTTGATCCAAAAAACCTGTTTTCTTAAAGGCCAAAGAGCAAATATATTAAAGTATACTTAGTGCCTTTGGCAAGGGAGCTAAAGGGAAAGTCCTGCCCCTCCTGGATTGATGTGCACTGACGTACCCATCAGTGTCATCAGAATGCACATTCAATTGAGTCAAGGGTCAGATTTGATTTCTCAGAGCATTAATTTCCTAACTTAAAAGCAGGGCAATACCATTATATGGTTGTTGTGGGGAGGAAATAAAATAATGCATAGGGAAAAAACCTGTAAAGAATGCTTGTAATATAAAGGGCCCGTTGTAACAAAAATCTCTCTCCTCTTTGGCTCCTAAATTATTTTATTTTTATTTTTTATTTATTTATTTTTTTGAGACAGAGTCTCACTCTGTTGCCCGGGCTAGAGTGCCATGGCATCAGCCTAGCTCACAGCAACCTCAAACTCCTGGGTTCAAGCAGTCCTCCTGCCTCAGCCTCCCCAGTAGCTGGGACTACAGGCATGCGCCAACATGCTCAGCTAATTTTTTATATATATTTTTAGTTGGCCAATTAATTTCTTTCTATTTTTAGTAGAGACAGGGTCTCGATCTTGCTCAGGCTGGTTTCGAATGCCTGACCTTGAGCAATCCTCCCGCCTCGGCCTCTCAGAGTGCTGGGATTACAGGCGTGAGCCACTGGGCCTGGAAGGCTCCTGAATTAAATCCAGCTGCAAGTCCAGAACACAGTTTGACAGTTTCCTATTTTTTTTTTAATTTTTTTTTATTTCAGCATATTATGGGGGTACAAATATTATGGTTACGTATATTGCCCATGCCCTCCCTCCCCCCTCGAGGCAGAGCCTCAAGCATGACCATCCCCCAAACGTTGCACATCTCACTCATTATGTTTATATGAGTATATACAAACATAATGAGTGAGATGGGCAGTTTCCTATTGATGCGATCTAACATTTTAAAAGACTGTATCTTAAGTATTTCAGTTTGTCAACCTGGTGTGCAGGTATCAGTCCAGGTAATGCTAGGCAAATACTATTTGCTAAAAGATTTCCAACTGGTCTTGTGGAGAGCTAGGAGCCTGAACCAGACAAGGTTGCATCTCCCCTGAACATTTTTCCTTAGGAGAAAAAAAAATATCTGGAAGCATGGGTCTTCTGACGGTGGCGGTAAAAGCCACAATGTATATGCATCATGCCCAGAGCCAGTTACATAACTTGTGATACTCAGAGCAAAATGTTCTTACAGGGCCCCTAGTGCAAAAGTAGCATAAAAGAAGAGTAGGTAAAGGTACTAAAATATAAAACTTTTTCCTTTAAAAATATTTTAGTAACTATAAAGTATGATAGGGGCACTGGTGGTACATGACTGACACAAACTTACAAATTACAGAAAGTATTATTTCAGTGTCACAATTTTATATAATATAATAAATAATACTTTATCCATGCGATGTCTTCCTTGATCATAATATTTTATGTCTTGTTTTTCTGCATATTTATTTATTAGGCCATCAAGATTTGTACATTTTGTAACTTCAGTTCCAATCTGTATAATTAAAAGTGATATTACTCTAGGAAAATGCAAAATCACAAATGATTTTCAATAAACTTTAATTTTCAGAAGAACATTTCTGCTGATAAAACTGTTATTGGAGCTACTAAGAGTATTTTATAAGGTTGTAAAGAGAATTTTATAGGCTGTGAAGATTCTGATAAATTATTTCAAAATATAATTTTTACCTCTAAAGCTGATTCTTACAGAATATTTTTTCTAAAAAGATTTAACTCTTCATACAATCAGTTTTATGGAAGCCTGAATCTAATATAAAAAATAAGATTATGCAATGGCTTTTGAGTGCTTCCTCTGGCATTCCCTACAACTCGTGGAAGTCACACAAGAAACTTAAAGTAGTTTTATGATTTGTATATGATTCAAAATACCTGTTCATGCATTCTATCACTGTAGTTACAATTGTGATGAAAATTAATTTCAAAATTGCCTTCCTCATCAGTAAGTGGTTCATCTGAAGCATCATATGAAGAAGTGTTCATTTCCACTAAATACAGTAATAATTAAATTTTATTTTTGTTTCTAGGCCTGTAGATATTTGCTGTGCTATGTTACAGCAGTTTTGAAAACCTGCAAAATCTTTAAAGAGATTCTAAATGCTCTAAAGAGTTCTAATAACTGCCTTGTATGTTTTATTACCATGTCCATGTGTACACTTTTTTTAATTGAGGTGAAAGTCACATGCCATACAATTAATCATTTGACATTATACAAATCAGTGACATCCGGGGCCTTCACAAAGTGGCATTAGGTTATAAAACCACCACTTCACTCTAGTTTTCAAATGTTTCCATCACTCCAGAAAAGCACAGCAAACCCATTAGGCAGTCACTCCCTACTCCCTGCTCTTATAACCTGGAAACCATCAGTCTGCTTTCCGTCTCTGTGGATTCTCCTATTCTGGATACTCCATATAAAAGAAATCATACAATATGTAACTTTTGGTGTCTGGCTTCTTTCACTTAGCATAATGTTTTCAAGCATATATCCTACCTGATTCCTTTTTAGTGCTGTTTAATTGAATGTAGATAACACAATTTGTTTATCCATTCATCTGTTAGTGGACATTTGGGTTGTTTTTACCTTGTGAATTCAGTGGCTATGAACACTTGCGGAAAACATTTGTTTGACATATGTTTTCAATTCTTTTGGGTACGTACCCATGGGTAGGATTTCTGGTCATATTGTAATCCTATGTTTAATTTTTTGAGGAAACACCAAACTGTTTCCACAGTAACTGTACCACTTTATATTCCCTCCAGCAAGGTCTGAAGATCCCAATTTCTCCACACCACTTGCCAACACTTGTTATTTTCCTTTTTTTTGTTGTTGTTGTTTTTTATAGCCAACCTAGTGAAAGTGAAGTGGTTCTCCTTGTGGTTTCCATTTGCATTTCCTTAATAGCCAGTGCTGTTGAATGCCTTTTCGTGTGCTTGTTGGACATGTGTATATCTTCTTTGGGTAAATGTTTATTTTAGTCTTTGCCTATTTTGGAGATTACTTGTTCTTTATTGTTGAAATATAAGCATTCTTTATATATTTGGGATGCTAAATCTTTATCTCAGGTATATGATTTGCAAATATTTTCTCCTATTCTGTAGGATGTCTTTTCCCTTTCTTGATAATATACTTTGAAGCACAAACATTTTTAATTTTTATTAATCCAGTTTATCTAGTTTTCTTTTGTTGCTCGCGCGTTTGATGTAAAATCTACAAAGCCATTGCAAAACCAGGGGTCATAAGAAAGTACCCCTTTGTGTTTTCTATTAACTTTAATATTTTAGCTCTTATACTTAGGTCATTAATTCGTCCTGAGATAATTTTTGTATATGGAGTGAAGAAGGTGCCCAACTTTGTTCTCTTGCATGTGGTTTCCAGTTGTCATAACATCATTTATTTAAGAGACCATTCTTTCCCTGTTGACAGGTCTTGGCACCATTGCTGAAAATCAATTGGTCATAGATGTTTGGGTTTGTTTCTGGACTCTGAATTCTATCCCTTTGAGTTTATTCTTGCGCCAGCACGATGTTGTTTTGATTACTACAGCTTTGTAGTGAGTTTTGAAACAAAAAAATGTGTGAAGCCTCCAGCTTTGTTTGGCTTTGTTTTAATATTGTTTTGACTATCAGGAACCCCTTGAAGTTCCATATGAATTTGAGGATTGTTTTTGCCATTTCAGGAAAATTAAAAAAGGCCACTGATAGGGATGGCATTGATTCTGTAGATCTCTTTAGGGAGTATTTCCTTTACAAAAGTAAGTCCCCTAATCCATAAATACAGGATGACTTTCCATTTATTTAGGTCTTCTTTAATTTCTTTCAGAAATGTTTTATAATTTTCAATGTGAAAGTCTTTCATTTCTTCTCTACAGGGTAATTTTATTCTTTGGACGCTATTGTAAATAGAATTGTTGTTTAATTTTCTTTTTGAATTTTTCATTGTCGGTGTATAGAAACACAACTGCATTTTGTGTGTTAATTTATATCCTGAAATATTTCTGAATTTGTTTGTTAATTCTAGTAGGGTTTTTTTGTGTGTGTGGATTCTCTGGGATTTTCTATAGAGAAAGCAGTTCATAAATGCAATGAGTTCATAAATGCAAGTATAATTTTACTTCTACTTTTCTAATTTGGATTGTTTTTACATCTTTTTCTTTCTCTTGCCTAACTGTTCTGGGTAGGACTTCCAGGACAGTCTGAATAGTAGGGCTGGGCACATCGAGGCTCTGTAGTGTTGCAGGATGATGCTGCTCTATGTCACTTAACACGGCTTCTCTTTTGCATTCCCATTTACCCTCCAATCTTATTCTAACTTTAAGAAATCTTCCCAATGAAGAATTTTAGTGAATTTTGAACTCATTTGTTAAAATATACAAAAAATGCCACATACTCAGATGAGTTTGCAGTCACAATTGGTTGACATCAGGAAAGGCTAACATTCGTAAGCCAGATTTCAAAAGCAAAACAGAACAAAAAAAAATGAGAAAAAGAAAACTTTACATAATTTGACTGAAATATGCTCCTCAAGATTTAAAGAAAAGCCAAGAATGCATTTCTTCCATTTTGATCTAGGTGTCCTTAGAAAGATACCTTTCAGTTATAATAACTTATTAAAAAACCTGTTAAATATCATGATTCCAAACACCAATTGCAAATAATTAAACAAAGACTTAAAAAATAAACATAATCAACCATACTGTTCTCACTAAAAATGGTATTAATAAATAATTTTAGTTAAAATATTTTGTGTTAAAAAATAAATCATTTTAAAATGTGTCTTAACTTTTAAAATCTGTATTTACAAAGTGAATTAAAATTACTTAAAAATAAATACAATAGTATATCAGGGTAAAGGCTCAAATATTTTTTCCCTAATAGTGTTGAATAATCAAAAGTCTTTACAGACCGTTGTCAGAGACATCTATGTGTATGATATATCTATAATACTACACCATAAAATTGAAGAAACCAGTCCTCATTTCTGATTCTTTCCTTATCCCCACAGCACGTGGCACAGTATCTTGCACATGGCAAATGATCGGTAACTACCTGTTGAACAAATGAAAGAATAAATACTCACAACTGTGTAGTCACTGATCCACAAGTAATGGTCGACTACCCCACCTGCCAATTCTTAGTATAGGAACCTACATCACTCCCCTCCCAGCTTCCTTTCTACTCCAGGCCGTCCTGTTAACATGCCTGCAGTATTCCCTCTACCTAGTAGGTGTGCACTAAATATATGCGAAATTAATTTAGGTACATGTCCATAATGAGACATATTTAAGTATTTCCATCACAAAGACATTTGAAAATTAAATGATATGACAAGAAAAAGAATAAATGCTTAAAAGAATAAATGCAATGGACATATTTTCTGCCTTTCGGTTAAAAGTTTTTCAGTAAAAGTCATTTTTAATCTTTGAGAATTGGGGTAGAATACCCCAAACTGAGAGCCCTAGCTATATAGATGCTGAGATGCAAACTAAAAAGCCACACATTTGGAAAACAGGTGTGTTCTCGGAAATAACTCTTCTGAAGCATTTTTTAGGCAATTGACTATTGTTGGAGGGAAGGGAAGATTTTTCATTTTCAGTATGAAAATGTAAGTAACTCAGGGTAACATCTTTCCAACTCCTGTGCCTATGCCTCGTTCTTAAGAACAAAATATAATGAAGAATTTTTGCAAAAATTACATATTTTTATTGTTGACTTCTTGGCGAACAAGGCTTCTATTTTTAGCAGTAGTGGTAGACGTGATGTGACCCAACTCTTCCACCCAGGCCAATTTGCAAATTAGAAAACATCCATAGAAACATAAAGACACCCCAAAGTGATGACAGATACAATAGACATAAATTTAAAAAACTCAATAAACTAAAGATGCCAATGTGTCACTACTTACAAAAATCATCTAAGAATTTGATTCAATATCAGCAGAAATTCCCATTCTCTTTTTTTTAAAATTGAGAAACTGATTCTCAAATCACTTTCAGATGATCTGTTCTAACACATAGAGCTCAGCAGGTCATTGTCCCGTTTAATACCTTTCAGGGCCTCCCCATTTCCCCCAAGATAAAGTACAAACTCCCTAGAGTTACTTCCCTGGGTTGACTTCTGCCTCCTCCTTCAGCCTGGGCTCACCTTCCAGTCACCCAGAGGTGGCACCTTCAAGCTTTTAAAGACTGTTTCTTCTTTCTGGATCATCTTCATTGTCCCTAATCCCCCTGCCAAAGCCCTCGTACCTGATCTCTTAGAACTCAGCTCAGGTTTCACCTCCACACGGGACAGTTTAGGAGCGCATCCTCCAGATGTTCCCGGCCCCTGCACCTACCACAGCAGGTACTCGCGCTCTGCACTGTCACCCCTGGTGACGGCCCCACCTCCCATGCTTGACAGTGAGCTCTCTGCATTCTCCCAACTGGCACAGCGCTGTCACATAGCAGACGCTAAATAATTACTGGAAGGGTCAATGAATGAACAAGTGAATTAATCCAAGCGGTAAAAATATATTGATTTGTTTTGATCTCCCCAAAACAGGAGTCCACTCCAAAAATAAAGAAATAAAGAGGCATGATTTTCTGTTACTGGGTTGGCAGTTCCATCCCCTTCTATATTTTGGTGGGCTAAATGCATACCTAGGTGTCTGTCTGTCTTTCATCTATTCGTCCATTCAACACATACTTTTTGCTACTTGCTATGTTTACATGTTATTAGACTGAACCGTATAAAATTGCTGATATTAGACCCTTTTGATCATTTTCATGTAGTTCACTCTCCTTTAACCACGATAGGGGGAAAGTGCCTCTTGTCCTATCCTTGTGTGAAATCAGGTGCGTACACAGACAGTTCTGATACAATGCAGCAAGTACGGATGCTCCTAAAATTATTCCTCTTAAAGTTATGTCAAATCAAATGCTATCAGCTCTTTGAATCACTGAAACGTTTGCCTCCCATTCATCTGTAACCAATTAATTGGTTATTGAAGAGCCAACTTCATCCAAGGCAAATAGTGGAAAATAACAATATCTATAAACCAATGGAGAAAACATCTGCCCAGACTTGCCCGTTGAAAAATAGAGTGACGGTGTATTTTAGAACTAAAAGACTCTGAGTATAACATTCTATAGAAGACATAATAAGCACTGACAATATGACAGACATTTTATGTTGAGTAAGAGCAGCCCCTGTCCCTGCTTAATGAATCTGCAGCGCGAGTTGTGTAGACACCGCAGAAAGAGGTTGAACCACAGCGGAGGGAGGATGGCCACCGCGGTGAAGCAGCCCTGCGTGGCTTCTATCGCAAATGGGGTTCCAGGAACCTCGGCGCTGCTTTCTGAATAAAGGCAGCAGAAATGAACTTAAAAAGGTGTTTTCCTTGTTAAAATTATACCATAATAGCTCTCTGAATTTCCTTCCAGCCTACTACCTCACGGACACAGCGGGAAGCCTTGGAAACAGGTCTGCACGCCCCTTTTCATCCCTTTCATTCCCCACCGGAGTGCTATGAAAACTGAATTACAGGCTTAAAAAGGCAGTTTTTCTTGCAGTCCGAGTAGGCGGTGAGGCAAGCCGGATCACTAGATGTACTCACGGGCCCCGGAGGTGCCGTGGGAGCAGAGCTTCCTCGTGCATGGAGTGGGGTTCACTGGGCACAAGCCTGGGCACAGCCACACCCTCAGTAACTATTTTATAACTGGAACAGAATGAGAAAGTCATGAGTTCGCATTGTGCTGTTGTAACAAAGGCACGTGTTGTAGAATCAAAGTCCTGGGTTCAAATTCTTGTTCTTCTGCTTACGCATCGTATGGCCTGTGCTTCACTGGGCTTAGGTTTTCTTGTCTGAAAAGCAGGGGAGAATAATACTCACCATAAGTAGTTGTGACTCCTAAATAAAATAATTATTTGGGAAACATTTGAACACAATGTCTATGGCGCAGTAAACTCAGTGAGCCCTCACTGTCAGTAAACGTGAGCTGAATTCAGATTCACTGAAACTGAACACATCTTCCCCTGGAATAATTATTCTTCTGCTCAGCAGCTTTCTTGCATTCACTCCGTGAAGCTCAGTGAGTGAGATGTGACAAGAGTGACAATTGCAATTAGAAAACATCATCTGTCTTGGGTGTGAATCCCTGACTGACTGTAAAGTGTCTATTAGCTACGATCTTTTGTTGGCAGAAGGATTGCCTGATGATCTGAAAGTGCTTAGAATTGCTTCTCAATTGCATCCTTATTGGAAGGTTCTTATTATGAAATTCTTCAAGATCAAACATAGTAATTGAAGACTGTGCTACCATAACACCTGGTGCACGGGGAAGACGCACATCTAGCTTTCACTCGCTTTATACTTTTTCTTTATCCCATAAAGTCCTGTCCCTGACATACAGGAACAACTAACAAAACCGCTCTAAGCCCTGGTTTTTTAACGTTAAGATAGGTATGATGATAGAATTATGAGGAATAATTAAAATAACATATATATAAAATCCTTGGAGTGCATGGAACATGTTTGATTCTCAGTAAATGGCCGTTATTGTCACCATGATTTGAAAGTAAGTAAATCTAGACACATATTCTGATTTCATAATCAGGCCTGTGACACTAAGTAAGTAAAATTTTTTCTGAGCTTCCTTTTTCTCATCTGTAAGAATGGGATAAATGACACTAACGCTTTAGGATTGCTGTAAACATTAGAAAACATGGAGAAAGTCCCAAGGCTTGGGGTTTCCTGGAGTCTTCTTTTTGCTTTTGTAATCCCCTGTCCCCAATCCCCCTGTCACAGGCTCTGAGTTTATCACCCTCAGGATGTCCTTGAGGGAGTGACTCGGCAAAGAGAACTCCTCAAGAAGGCCCCAACCAACACCAAGGGAGTTCAGATAAGGACACGCCATTTCCCACAGCACTGACAGAGTCCCGGGTTTTTTCTTCCTTATCTTAAGAGCCACATGTGTGTTAAAAGGGGTCAGTTCACACTGGTGTCTGCCTCTCAGTCATTCTTCAAGCTCCCACGGTTTGGCTCTGGGTTATAAAATAATATTAAGTTCTGACAGTGTAAGACGCGTGCTCAGAAAAATAACCAGAGCAGGAAGGAGGGGAAAAGCATTAGACGGGTGCAGATGGGTTTTGCAGCTGGGAGGAGGAACATTAGCATTAGATGCGGGGAAACGTCAACTGTGGCGCCCAGTTTCCCTTCAGACAAAGGTCACCCTCCTTTCGCTGTGAATAAACGCGTGTCGCAGGTACGATGTTGCTGATGCAGTTTACCGCTCCTCCATCCCGAAAGGTTTTCAGCTTGGCAGCATTTTCCCCTGCACAAATCCAACTCTCCTTGGAAAATGTCATTCCGCTTGAATTTTCATAGCTCTACCCTCACGCGGGCACCTGGGATTTCTGGATCAAAGCTGCCGATGCAGTGAAAGGAGGTACCTACCAGTGGGTACTGGAGAAGCGATTCATTACTGTGGGTGCCCCAGTGGGTTAATTTCAAAGAAATGTCGAGCAGTTTCTTTTCTGCCTGTTTTCCTTGGTTTACTTTATTTTTCAGCACAGGCAAGGAAGTCCATCTCTGGCGGTCTCTCTTGGTTAGGCAAAACCAGGAGTGGGGAACCTTTTCATGTTGGAGGCCGCATTAATTTAACTGTACTCAAATAAGGCTGAATTCAAGAAACTTCAATTAGATATACTGAAAAAATTTACATTATTTTGTAAAAATCTGACTACTATGTTCTTAATAATTTCAAAAACTGAAAACTATTTGTTAATCTTAAAGTTAACTAACCTTTTCATGACTTTGTTGTGTCTACTTTTAGTTGGAAAGCATTTGGATATTTGGTTGTAGCATGGAGGTCCCCAGTTTCAGTTGATCCTCTAGATGGGTGTCAGTCATTTGTGACCTTAAGGGGGTCTTGATTTGGGTTAGGTAGGAGAATGTAGATTCATAGCAGTGAGTGGTTGAAAAGCAAGAAAGTGTTTTTCGGGCATGTTGCGGAAGGCATGGGTATTCTACTGCATTTTTCCTTATTTCATTTGGATCTTTCTTAGCATCAAACAATGGCTTTAAGATATTATCTATTGAGAGCTCAATAAATTCCATCTGTAGTTCTTTAGGTGCCTTGGTGATATCAAGTAGGTGAGGCTGAAATGCTAATGTGAGTGTGATGTCATGATTCTCAAGGTCAGTGAACCTTTCACTGTGTTCTCTAGGTCTATTAACAGCTGCATATTCTTCACACGATTCTTATATATCGCCCTACTTATCAATGACCTTTGCTAACTGGGGAAACGTTCATCTGAAATTTCCTTTTGAAGAGGATATTGGATTTTTTGCTATGAGACAAGGAAAAAAACAAAACCAAAAACCTAACATGCAAGTAATTGAAATCCTAGAAAGAACAAAAAGGGGCAAAACCAATATTTGAAGAGACAAGGTAAGGCAATTTCCCAAACCAATAAAAGACATTTTAAGAAGAAAGAAAATTCCTTGTAAGCCCATCATAGTTGAACTTCTGAAAAACAGAAAAATTTCTGAAGTCTGCTGCAGGGGAAAAAATGCACACATTGCCTTAACAATAGGGGCAATGGAAACTCAAGACCAGAAAGATATGTGATAAAAATGTGACTGTCGACCTAAAATTCTATAGCTGTGAAAAAATTCTTCAAAACACAGTGTGGAAGCTTAATGTGTATTACGACAAATGACCACTGAAATTGTTCTAGGTAAACAAAGCTGAGTTAATTTGTCAGCAGCAGAAACTCACTTAAGGAAACACTAGAGGGAATTATGTTGGAAGAAGAAAAGTTATCCCAAAAGAAAATTCAGAGATGTAAGGTGGAATGATGAGTAGTGGAAAAGAGCTAATAAGTAGGTAAATACAGGTAATAATGACTACAAAAATAAAAAAAAAGAAAGAAAAGATGTCTGGGGATATATTGGATATGTATGAAATCATAAAATTAAAATATATAACAATAAAAATGCAAAAGATGAGAAGGGTCAAAACAGATCAAAGTGATCTTAGGTTCTCAGATTGTGATAGACTTAATATATTTAATGTTAATGTGTGAAGAATGAATCATATGTTCTTAGGTTCTCAGATTGTGATAGACTTAATATATTTAATGTTAATGTGTGAAGAATGAATCATGTAAGCACTGGGCAAACATGAAAAGAATGCTAAAAGAATAGATAACTAACAAGCTTGAGGTGGATATTTATGGGGGATGCTTAATCCACCAGCTGGAAAAAAAGAACACAGAAGAAAATAGAAGAGATATGAAATATAGAAAATAAATACGGACACGGAGGCTATAAAGCTAACTATGCCAGTAATTACATCAAATGTGCATATAGCAATTAAAAGGCAAATGTCAGATTGTATTTAAAATAAACTATGCATTGTTTATGAGAAATATATCTATAATAAAAATACCACAGAAATGCAAACAATAAAAGGATAGGAAGAGCAACACCACACAAGCACTAGCTGAACCCAAGTGAGTATCAAAGTAAACTTTAAAATAGTAAGAATGCCAGAGATATAATGACAGTAGGGTCAACCTGCTAGTAACATATAATTTTAAATTGGCCTTAAATATATAACCATAAAAAAATGAAGAAACGTAAAAGGAGAAATAGAAAAATCCACAACCATAAAGGAAGATGTTAACACATCTCTCTCAGAAATAATAAGACAAGTAACAATAAATCAGACAAAATGGATATAGAAAATTTCAAAAACATGTTTTAAAAAATTGACCTAATTGACATATAGAACACTGCACCCCCAAATTCCAAAAATTGCAAACTATTTATATGAGACATTTACAAATATTGCAATATTCCAGGCCACATACTGGGCCATAAAGCAAGAATAAATCAGTTTCAAAATATTAAAAATCATGTAGCATATGTTCTCTGACCACAGTGAAATTAAGCTGGAAAAATAAAAAACAGAATGATAAAATCATCCAAATATTTGAAAATTAAGCAAGACACTAGTACATAATACATAAGTCAAAATGGGAATCAGAACAGAAATTGGGAACTATTTTTAACTCCCTGATAATAAATGTACAACATATTAATAATTGTGAGATGTAGGCAAAGGCATTATTAGAAGAAATTATAGCTAAACTAAACACAAACAAATTTTTAAAAAGCAGATAAGAAATGTAAGAACAGAAACAAATGAATTAGAAAAAAATAAAAATAGGGAAATCAATAAAACAAAAATTTGATTCCTGAAAAGCTAATAAAAATTATAATCCCTAATAAAACTAATGGATAAAGAGAGAAAGGGAGGGGGAGAGGAAGAGATGCTCAAGTTACTAATATCAGAAATGACAATGATATGACAAAGTCAAATTTTTGAAATCTCTCACATGCTCATCAATATTTAAATAGACAAACATTGTCATATTTAGAGGATAGAATACTATACAGCGATAAAAATGACAGCTTCTGCTACATGCTTCAACATAGATAGTGAGCAAAAGAAGCAAGATGCAAAGAGCAGATGAAAACAGGAACCGCTAATTTATGCTAATGGGAGTCAGAGCAGAGGTACCTTAAGAAGGAAGGAAGGAAGGAATCGATAAAAGAGAGAAAACGTTAAGAAAGCTTCTGGGTCCTTGGTAATGTTCCATTTCTTGATCTGGGTGGTAGTTACATAAAAGTTTTTATACTTGAAGTGTTAAGTTATAAATTGGGATTTGTGCACTTTATGTATGTTAGGATTTACATTTTCATTTTAACAATAATTGATGACATTTTAGCAAAAGGATGATGTGGTTCAGAGGAAGGAACTTGGTAGGAGAGTATGTACTGCTAGTTCAAGGATTCTGCAATCATAAGGCATCTTTGCAGAAGAATGAAAAATATATAGACTGTTAACGAGTTTTAGGATTGTGAAACAGCAATTACATACACGTAAATGTGTAATGGCTTTTGGGTCAAACAGACCCCATAATTGAATCTTGCTTTTGCCACCTAGAAGCTTTGCAACTATGGGCAAGTCACTAAACCTCTCTGTTTCATTTTCCTTATCAATAAAATGTAAATGATGAAGTCTACCTCATAGGTTTGTTGGAAGAATAAATGATTATGGTACACGATAGGGGCTTAAATAATCACCAGTATGTCTTCTTATTATAGCAATAGCTTTTCAAAGTAATGTACTGAGCTATTAATATTGCAGAATATGCATTTCATCAATCCTTCCCTATTGGTCTTTTATTTGTGTAATCCTCCATAGAGTTCTCAAAAACCAAAGCAAAGCAAACCAAATTAAACAAAAAAGAAATGGGATGAGCAATATTCTCTTATGGTTTTATAAAGCTTGACATCAGTGAATTTGTTCATGCAACTGGACTGAAAGGAAGCATGTGTATGTGTGGGGAGAGAGGTGAATATTGCATTAAAATATTTAACTGAATTCAAGACTATTCACTTAGGAAACCCACTTTGAGGCAGAAATGAAGCGGATATCTTTCACAATGAAAATAAGAAACTTTTAAAAATTGCTATTTCATTTGTTGCTCCACATGTTAGGAAATAATCTCAAGAATGATTGAGCATCTATCTAATTTTGACATGGTAAAAAAGAAAAAGCATTAAAACCTTTGATTTGGTCCAATTGGTATTTCTTGTCATTACTTGTGTTTTCCTAACAGCTACGCAGAAGTTTTGTGGTAGCATAATGTGAGTCTCCTAAGGATCTCCTGTCTTCCTTATAAAGACAAAATTATTTTTCCTGTGAGGATTTTAAATGGAAAAGTTGCCAGTCCTAAATCTTATTATTTAGGAGACTCTGCCGAAGTTTACTATTGCATTTCTTTCTCTCTTAGGAACTAAATTTTCCTAGGCCTTTGAGATAAATAAATTTCTCGGTTCCCAAAGACCTATCTCACATGAGAAACTAGGCTAGTCACCTTTCCAATCTTGGTTTTATTATCTTTGTCTATAAAAAAGAGTTAGACTTCACTGGATAGTATCTGAAGGCTTGGCTGGACCTAAAATAGTATGTGTACCCGATTTCCCTGCTCTGATCAGGAATCTCTTCCCTACTCACTTAGATTTACGGTTAGCTTCTTAGGTTAGTTTGACAAATGTTTTCTAAACACCTATAATGTGACAAACATTGTAGACATCCACCCTAACCTTGAGTTAACTGTCAAGTGGGAAGAAAGGCGGGTAAACAGATCCTTATAACACTGTATGCAATGTGTCAGAATGACAGTGTCATCAGGAATGGTGGTCTATATACTTCCAAAAATACAATCCTCCAGAAAATCAATGTGCACACTGGCAAAAATCAAGGTTATTCTTCATTAAAATTAATTTTTCAGAACTCTGAAGATTTTTCAAAGGCTTGCAGCAATCTAGGGATAATATTTCAGAAAAATGGCTGCCTCTCAGTAAAAAGAGTAAATTGTATGGCATTATAACCACCCCCTTCTCCAAAGCTTTTTAGTAGTCTTCAACAGCAATAACTTCACAACTGTGGATTAGCTATGAAAGCCAGCATGCTAGCAATGACTGGAATGAACATAACAGGTTTGGAGCTCCCCAAAAGCCTCATGCCCAGAGAATTGTCACTGTTCGGCCTATCAGTGCATCCTTGAAAAGCTTCATTTTCAGAACTTACCTTCATTTGACCTGCCTCAAAGATTGCTCTGAGAAAACAGACTTACACACACTGATTAGTGGCAATAGTTTAACATAACAACTGTATGAAAACGTGATACCTCTTAGAACTAGCAAGAGGAAAACAAAAAAACTTAAAACATTGTAGAATGAGATGCCCATAAAATGCTTTGACAAGCTCTAATATATTCTTGAGGATCTAGAAAGCCGCATGCATGTTCAAGGCTCTGTGCTCAGGTAAGACCTGAGAAGGCTCTACTCTCTCAGTTGTGCCTGAGAGATCCTGAGCTGCTCTGTGTTTGTGGCATCAGTTACTGAGAAAAGTATCTTGTAATCTCCAACTATGAATGTGCATTTTATTATTTCTCCTTATAGTTCTGCCAATTATCACATTATGTATTTTGATGATATGTTATTATGTGCATACAGATTTATAATTATTATAACTTCGTGGTGAATTGAAAACGTTTATCATTAATAGATGTTATCCTTGTTGCTAATAATGCAATAGTGCCAATGCCTTAAAGTCTGTTTTGTCTGATAGTAAAACAGTCAGAGTCACTACATGTTGGTTGACTTTTGCCTTGTACATCATTTTCATCCTTTCACATTCAATGTTTCTTAATCTTTGCTTTATAGTGTCTCTTATAAGCATATTTCAAGTGGCTTTTGTTTTTTTTAATCTAGTTTGCAATTCTTCATTGTTATTTCAATATTAAAATTACATGTAATGTAATTACTGATATATTTGGGTTGAAACTACTTTATTTTCAGGCCATAATGAAGGTACTGAAACCAGAATAGCTCTCTCACCATAAAAGACTATAAAACTTTATGTATTAACTATTTGGGGACAATAGGCAGCTAAAGGCTAAAATTATCTGAGAAGAGTGATTCAGATGGTGAGCTCCACAATTCCCCACCTCTGTACATGGTGACGATTTCTTGATTCTTGAGTGACATTTAGAAAACTGAGATATGAGCAGAGCACACCAGTACTTCGGAGTTGGGTATGCATAGATCATACTTTGGACAGCCGAAGCAGCCGGAATCAGCAGTGAGGAGTGTCAGAGAGGAAGGAGCTAAAAGCCCCTGAAGCATGTATAAGCGCACCCACGTATCCATGGCTAAGGGCTGGGCTCACGTACATGAGGTAAGACCACAGGTGTTTCACCAGAAAGCCGGTGCTGTTGGGATGAAAGTAGAAGAGAGATGCTAGAAGTTGAAGAGTGCTGAGAAAACCCCATGATGGGGCCAGGGATTGCCTGAGTGGGGAGATGCTTTAATACACGCTTTACATCTCAGCATGCAGCTGAGACACCAGAAAGGCTAGGCCTTGATAGTAATTACCATGCCCCAGAGTATGACCCACTCTAGTCCCACCTTGATGAGATAGACCCAAAGGAAAAACATAGCTTGGAAGTTGAACCTTAACAAGTATAAGGGCTTGTCATTTAGCTTTTATTGTTTCTGTTATAAAGTCAGCTGCCAGACTTATTGCTGCTCCTTTGAGTGTAATTTCCCCCTACCTGGATGCATTTCATATTTTCTCTTAGAATTTGGTTTTAGCAGTTTGCTATGATGTACCTAGGTGGGATTTTTCAGGGGAGATTGTTATGCTTCTGTGATTTGTAGCTTGATATCTTTCATAATTTTTGAAAAAAAAATTCAGTTATTTACTCTTTAAATATTGTCTCTGCTTTATCCTCTGTATCTTCTCCTACTCAAACTCCACATGCATGTGTGTTAAAACTTCGTGCTGCATTCACTCTTCCTCTTAGCCTCTCTTTCGCATTTTCCACTCTTTTGTCTCTGGGTTTCATTCTAAATGTTGTCTCTCGAGCTGTCCTTGAGATCACTAATTCGCTCTTCAGCTTTGTCTAATAAGCTCTTCAAAATATCCATCATGTTCTTAATATCATTTATTATATTTTCTAGTTTTAGATTTTATATTCAGTTCTCTTTTATAGTTTCTACTTCTCTACTGAAATTTTTAACTTTGCCTTTTATCTCTTTGATAATACTTAATATTGTTATTTTAAAATCCATGCCTGATGACTTTATTTTCTGTGTCTTTGTTTCTATTGTCTGTTATGTAATTGTGTTGTCTTTTTACCTACTTTGTTATTTCTTATTAAGCACCAAACATTGTATATAAATATTATAGAAATAATTTGAGGCTCAAAGTGAACTTACTTTCCTCTAGACAAGATCTAGAGGCAAGTACAACATCATCTATTATGGACTGTCTTGTGTCCCCTCAAAATTTATATGTTTATATCCTAATTTCTAGCACCTCAGAATGTGCTTGTGTTTATAGATAGGACTTTTAAAAAATAATTAGGGTCACATGAGGTCCCATGGGTGGGTCTTATCCAGTATGACTGGTGTTCTCCTAACAAGAGGAGATCAAGATACAGACACACATAGGGAAAACCATAGAAACACCTGTTGTGAATGTGACCATCAGAAAGCCAAGGAGAGAGATTTCAGGAGAAAACAACATTGAGACACTTTGATCTCAGATTTCCACCCTCTAGAACTATGAAAAGTAAATCTCTGTTATTTAAGCCACCCAGTCTGTGGTATTAATACTGTGTTATGGCAGCCCTAATAAAGTAAAACAAACGGCAAGAATTGAGATTATTCAAAATGAAGCTTCAATCCCTTCTCGGGCTATTCTAGGTATATTTCACCCTTTTTCCTACAGTGTTGTTTGTTAGGAACCCACTTCAAGTTTGGTGGTTACAAGGGTTCTGTCTCGTTCGTAGAGGGTATAATTAACATTTTACAGAGAAAGAAATAGTGTTTCAAAACAGATAAATAAGTTACTCAAGGTCACAGGACTATTAATTAAGGAAATAATAAAGAGAGGAAGGATAGAGAAAAAAATTACAGTAAACAGGCCATCTTTTTGACTTGTAATTTACATTTTAATTCAAGTTTCTGAAATTTCAGCCACATGAACTCAGTTTATCACAAAGATTTTTGTACAAGCTCCATCTCCACATGACACAGTTGGCATTCACAGGGATGACAACTTGTCAGTAACACATCTCATCTCCTTTTCATGTGCCCCATGCAGAGAAAGGGATTCACACTGCCATGCCTTTAAGGTCACTGGGTAAAAAGGAAGTGATTATAACAAGGCATTTAAAATTTGTTCTTCTTTTCTCAGTATAAGGGAGGAAAATTTTTAACTCAAGCAGAGTATTTTTCACTAGAACAAAAACATACTTGTCTTTATTATAAATTACTTATAAAATAAATTTAATTAAATAAACAGCTCAGATAGAAGGACTACACTGATGAAGTGAAGCACATCTTTGGTGCACTGTGTGATATCAGAAAAGTCACTCCACCTCTCTGAGCCTTATTCTGCTCCTCTGAAGTATGAGGCAGAAGACTGATACAGTCACTAGAATGCTAGGAAGAAGGCAAATACAAGTTCTATGTTAGTGGGCAGAGGGTGGCCCGACAGAGAAATGTGAGAATCAACAATGCTCAAGGAGTGAGGGAGTGTTATCTGAGTTTAATGTTGAAGTATGAATAAGTTTAGCCATAAGAAAAATGGGAACAATCCCTGGGAAAACAGGAAGCACCGCAGCATGAAATACCGTGTTAGACGCTGATTGCCCTAAGTGTGCAGGATTGCAGGTACCTGCTCAGGAATCCACTGCCACTGCCCGTGCTCCTACTGGCCCAGCCCCAGAGCCTCCTGTGCCTCTACCTTGATGGGGACCACAGAGCAGCCACATGGACGCCTTCTATCCTCCAGTCTGAGGCCTGAAGGAAAGGCTGGCCTCATGCCCTGCTCCTTCACTCCTTCCGATGGAGCCAGTGCTCGGTCTTTGACCTCACAAATTTAACATCGCTCTTTCCTTACTCTGGACCCAACCTTCATCCTCTGGGAACCCTCTAACAGACCCCTCCCAGACGGTGAGCAACTGTTTTAGAAATGCCGCGATGACCTGCAATGAGTCACAAGCTTGTGCAATCCCTCCCTTTGAGCAGGGATCGAACCTGTGATTTGCTTCTAACCAACAGAAGAGGGCAAAGGGGATGAAGTGTCACTCCCATAACCACTCCACATGACACAGGACTGCTCCTTAGTAGGCTGGACGGTGCAGTTCTCCCGCTGGCTTTGAAGAGGCCAACAGCGACACTAGGCACTGCCCCTCGAGGGGGCTGTGTGGCAGGGAACTGCGGTGGCCTCTGAGACACGAGGGTGGCTTCCAGCCAACAGCCAGTACGAGACTGATGCTCTCCACTGTGCAGCTGCAAGGAAGTGAATCTGCCCACAGTTTGAATGCGTCTGGAAGTAGATCCTTTTCTAGTTGCGTGTCCAGAAGAGACTGCAGCCTGGATGCCGCATTACTTGCAACGTTGTGAGAACCCGAGCAGAAGACCCAGCTGATCCATGCCTGGACTCCTGACTCACAAATAGTGTGAGATAATAAATGTGTCCTGTTTTAAGCCACTAAATGTGTAAACTCAACAACAGAACATGAACACAGCAACCCAGGCCTGTCTCATAGCACCCATCACCCAGAGATCTGAAAGAACGAGCAACCCCAAATGGTGAAGATCTGTCCTCCTCTTCTCAAGGCGCTCTAGCTTTTCTCCAACGGCCCCACATTACTGTTCTTATTCCTCAGGATTAGGGGGCAGTGGTGGACAGGGAGCCCTGTGAGTATTAGGATGGTCCCTGTACGAAAACACGTAGAAAACGTCGTAGGAAAAGACGTAAGAAAGTACTGGTGTTGTGGGACAAATAAAAAGCAAAGCTGGCACAGAAGAGATGTGAGATTCATGACGAAGCTCTGGCTCCGGTGGGGCAAGGGCAAAATACGGAACCTAAACATTTGTACCCCCATAATATGCTGAAATAAAACAGAAAAATAAAAGGCAGAGGACAGACCTCAAAGGACAGAGAGTCAGGTTTGCATCAAAGGGGCAGCTGTGTAATAAAGTTTTATTACTCATCCCAAGTCGGAGTCTTTTTTTGCTTGGGTGGTGTTATGTGTTAGACAAGGAGTAAGAAAGTGAAAAGTAGACACTGGTCTTCCAGGCCTCCATTTGACAGGAACATGAAGAAGATGACCCTGTCCCACGGCACGGTGGGGCTCTTCTGCCCTCCACATCCTGGGGAATTATAATAGAATGAAGTCTCTTTTATGCCGAGCTGTAAGCATATCCTATAGACCTTTTAGTATACAGTGATGTCTCCCTTCGAGTGAAAGAACCTTTGATAGAGTGGCTTGCTACGGTCACAGAGTGCCCAGGTGACAGAATGCAGAATGGGGTGTAGGTATTCTGGCACCAAAGCCTCTCCTTTCTCCTCTAGCACAGCGGTTCCCCACCCTGGGGGCTTGGGAAAGCTCCACCCGGGCCCTCCCCAGATAATCAGAATCTCTGAGAGTGGCGAACAGGAAGTAGGATAAGCTTCCCCTCTCCTTCTTTTTTTCTACTTTTTAAAATTTTCCAGAAGATTCTAACATGCAGCTGGGCTTGAAAATATTTGCTTCACACCATGTTGCCCTGTGAAGATAACATCGTCAAAAAGCAAATCCCAAGAAGTATGTGAGGGAGAAAATGATGGAACTTGCGAGTTTTGGCATTGTTTTCTCTGCTACTCACTAAGATGCCCCCTACATGGCTTTACAGGATGCGCGCGCACACACACATGCCCGCACACACAAACACACACATGCACACACATGCACACACACAAACACACGCACAAACACACACATGCACACAAAGACATACGCACAAACACACGCATGCACACACAAACTCACACAAAAACACACACAAACATACACATACAAAACACGCACAAGCACACACACATGCACACAAAGACACACGCACACACACACATGCACACACACAAACTCACATAAAAACACAGACACAAACATACATACAAAACACGCACAAGCACACACACAAACACACATATTTTTTACTGTAATCTGGGTCACCTAACATTTCTTTTCTCGCTTCTTCAGTTTCTCATCCAAGCTAAGATCCCAAAGCCGTCCACCAAATTGTTAAAAAATAAAGAAAATGTGGAGTCTCTCAGGGGACCAGGCATGTTTTCTCGACCAAAATCTATTACTAATAATTTGTATCATCCTGGGAAAATCTGCCTAATCAATGTGAATTTCAGTCTTAGAGAATTAAAAAGTTGATCTTGCTAATCATGAAAGTCTTCCCAAGCCTTGAATCTCTGACAATTCTATATAGAAGAAGAAAAAAAAGTAAGAATGACACACACACACATATGATGTAGATGTAGCAGATAATACCATACATGGGAAATGTTTTATAGAATATTTATCGCTGATAATTATCATTTGGATATGGCTGTATGAGTGTGAATGTGTGTGCTCTTTAGTTTTGTCTACATGTCACATGGGAAGAAACAAGGATCCGAGAGCACTTTCATCTTGGCACAGTGCTTGGAAACTCACTACTTCCAGGGGCCGCATAATGGGGTTTAACGTCGAGAGCCTTGGAGTTTCGCAGGCAGCAGCCACCCTCCACTTTCCCATATAACAAGAGCATGACCTGCCAGGTTTTAACCTCTCCCAAACTCTGATAGCTCATTACCAAAATCGGCTTAACAATAATTCCTACTTTAGAACAGAGTGAGACTCTGATGAGTTAAACAGAAATTGCTCAATACAATGCCTAATATATACTGTACAGTCAATAACTTTTCGTTGTCACTATGTGAATAAGTTAATGTTCCCCAACATCCCAGGACTGGTAACTAAGATAGAGAGGTGAGAGGTGACAGCGTGACAGAGGTAGAAAAAGATTTGCTAGAAAATGTTCTCTTACTCTGTGTTTTGCCAGGGTCAACGAATTAATTAGTCCACTTTCCCTGCTAGGAAATATGTCAGTGTGTTTGCAATTCCCGAAGTACAGAACACAAGTCAAATAGCAATTATTCTACAGAAGAAAAAGACAAAAAAAGAAACCTTCAGATTTTGTTATCAAAAGCACGAGAAAATTTAGCCCAACAGTTCTTACAATGCGGTCTGCAAGTATCCTGGGATCCCAAGGACCTTTACGGGGTGCACAGGTCAAAGCTGTTGCCATGATAGCACTACGAGACCATTTGCATTTTTGGCTCTCGTTCTCTGGTGACTTTACTGCTGGCTTTTCTAAAGGCTCCATGACCGGCGATGACATCATTACTCAGACGGCCAGTGGAATGTATGCCTGTGTATTCTTCAGTTTTTTAAAAACAATTTCTCAGCTTTAATTTCTAGTACAGTAACTACCACTAGAGACAGCACACATAAACAAGAGGACTTTGGAGTCTTCAGTAATTTTTAAGAGTGGAAAGGGTTCTAAAACCAAAAGTTTTGATAATTACTGTTCTTGCTCATCAAATAAAATCCATGTTAGTATATGCTTTATGATAGCAAAAAAATCTGTAAGTCAGGCTTTTACGTGATATCACAGGCCACTCCCAATCATTCTAGGTCAGTGCATGTCCACCTTGATTGTACACCATAATCACCCAGAGAGCTTTAAAAACTACTGATGCCTGGGTCTCACAGCCCCCTAGCCTAGACATTCGTATTAAATGCATAAAGGGTTTTCCCAGGGGATCTGGAGTTTTAAAATCTCTCCAGGTGATTCTATTATGCAGTAACATTTGAGAACTGTTCTAGGATGAGTGATCCGAGGAACACGCTCTTTGGTGGGCAGGAGAGAGAAGAGGCTGTCCTGGACCCAACTGGATTCCCAGGGCTGGACTGAAGTGGAGACAGCCTATTTAGACGGGGCAGTAGGCGCTGTTCCAGGGCTCCCTCCCAGGGAATTACTTCAGAACCTGTGCCCCTAGACTGGGATGTGAGCCCAGCAGGCTGAAACTTCAAGTCTGGGTTCTAGGATCAAACACCCCTCAGACGATGGCCTTTATTCACTCTTTCTCAGCCTTCCTTGTTCACGCGGTATTGTAAAAACTTTGCCCATTCCCATTAGTAATCCTAACCCTCCCACTGTGCCGACTTCTAATCTAAATTGATAAATTAAAGATCCACGTGGAACAGAATCTTTTTGTAGTCTGTTAGGTGAACACCCCTGCCAAGACCAAGCAGGCTGAATCATCCTACCGCAGTTCCTGAGTGCCGCTCCCCAGAAATCAGAGCCAGGCCTGCAAACTTGCTGTCTGTGTGTCAGGAGATAGAAGACACCTGGGCCCAATCCCATGGTTGTCATGACAGCCAAGTCTAAAATAGACTTTCAGACACAAGAGCTGTTTGGCTGACTCTGACCTACATGTAAGCATAAATATTATTCATATTAGAAAGGAAGCGATCTTCTGTTTTATTCAGAGAGGTATTTGGAAATGCAGGCTATGGATTTGCTCCATGGGGATATTGGAAAGTTTGAAAAGGGCTCCAAAATTGTGAAGATGATAATAGCTTGTACTTTTTAAAACAAAGTCCTTGTGCACTAATGTTATTTGTTGCCACCTGATTCCATGTTATGTGTTCAGTCTGTACATAGAGAAACATGATGTTTGCAAGCCTTTGGGTGCAAAGGTAGATTCTGTTATCCATATTTTCATTCATCCACCCTTTGTGGTCTCTATCCATTGACAAGAAAAGAAGACAATAGAGAGCCAGGAAAGGGGAGGTGGAGTATTTGGGGTAAGAAATGGGAGGGACTGGAACTAGCCTGGAATTAAGAAACCCAGAAATCTTTCATCTCTGCTACGGTTTGGATATTTGATCCCCTCTAAACCTCATATTGAAATTTGGTCCCTAATGTTGGAGGTGGGACCTCATGGGAGGTGTTTGGGTCATAGGGGTGGATCCCTCATGAATAGATTAACACCCTCCCTGGGGGTGAGTGGGTTCTCCCTCTGTTAGCTCCCACTAGAGCTAGTTGTTAAAAAGAACCTGGCACCTCCGGCCTCTCTCTCCTACATCCTCTCTCCCCCTGTGATCTCTGCACAGGCCACTCCCCTTCTCCCTCTACCATGAGTGGAAGCAGCCTGAGGCCCTCACCAGGTACCCAACAGAACTGTGAGCCAAATAAACCTTTTATTCTTTATAAATTAATCAGTCTCAGGTATTCTTTTATGGTGACACAAAACTGACTATGACAATCTCTTTTCATCCTATCTCTACTCTCAATTTTGTTAGGTTTGCTCTATCCATGAGAGTTCTATAACCATCCATAATGTTTCTACAAACAATAACCTGGCATTTTTCTCTAGAACTTTCCACCAAATACTGTACCAGTACAAAGCCCAGTCTCTGACCTGTGCTCTCCAGTGCAACAGCCGTGAGCACCCTGAGGCTGCTGAGCACTGGAAATGTCGCCGGTGTGAATGACATGTGCATGATACATGCTGGGTATTAAAGATTTAGTATAAAAATAATGTAAAACATTGCATTGATATTTTTTATATTGATTACATGTTAAAATAAAAATAGTTGGATATACTTGACTAAATAAAATGTTATTTAAATTATTTTCACCTGCTTCTTTTTATTTTTTACTGTGATTACTGCTTCATTTTAGTTTTCTAATGTGGTTACTTAAAATTTTTAAATTACATATGTGGTTTATAGTACAAATATTAATAGATGGATAGGTGATAGACAGATATATGCTAGAGGATAGAGGATGAAATGGAAGAATAAAATGGGGAAGGAGAAGAAGAAGGAGGCAGAGAATGAGAGAGAGAAAAAAGAGAGGCAGAGACAGAGAGAACACTGATCTGGATTCGCATTGCCTGGGTTTTTGCTGTTTTTGTTGTTCTACATGACCTTGACCATATTACTAAATTCCCTGTGCCTCAATTCCCTTATCTATAATTTGAGATAAAAATAGAAACGCTGCTTTAGGATTACTGATTAATCCGAAAAGATTAAATACCCAGGACAAATATTTGTTATTATTTTTATTACAAGGTGAAGCCCAAACTCCTCTTCCTGGCACCCAGGGCCCTCATTATTTTTGTGCCCGATTACTTCCTTGACCTTATATTCTTACCTCTCCCCATTCTTTTATTCCTTCCACATTCAAATCAAATGAATATCATGCAATTGACTAAAATTGTCGAAATGATCCCCCCTACTGTCCTAGCCACAAACTCATTTCAACTCCATCTTCCCCATTACAGGGACTGCCAAGTCGCCAGCTGCTGAGACCCACAACCTGAGTCATTTAGGATCCTTTTCTTGTCCTCTTCCCCCACATCCCAGCCATTGTCTGCAGATTCTAGTTCTGAAATATGCCCTGAATTTTTCTTCTTGTCTCCATTCTGCTACCCATAGCCAGAATAATCTTCCTCCTTCCATTCTCTCATCTTGGTTACTATAACAGCTTCCTCCATGAGCTCCCTGCCTCTAGCGTTCTTCCATCTGCACGTACCTGGCAGGGTTGATCATTTAAACATAGCACATCATGCTTTTTCTCTTCTCAAAGCTTCCAGTGGCTTCTCACTGCACTTGGAATAAAATTCAAACTCTTTATCATTGTTTCACATTATCTGGCTGTTGCCTACCTTTCCAATCTCACCTGTGATGAGTTTTCCTGTTGCTCACTCTCCTGAGCACACAACGGTCCTCTCTCTGATGCTTAAGCAAAGGAGGCTCGGTCCAGCCTTGGTTGTTGCTGATTTATTGCCTGGAAATCTCTCCACTCGCTCCCTTTTTGGAAGGCTCTTTCTCGTAATTCAAATCTCTGTCCAAAAGTCACCTTTTCCAAAAGACCTTACCTGGATGATCTGCCCCTTTAACCACCCCCAGTCACTCACTGTCATATCACCCTTTATTGTTTTCTCCACAGAGCTTCATAGCATTAACTATTCTGAGATTATCTTGTTGGTTTGCAACCCCAGTCTCTCTACAACCCTCCCCAGGACATGACAATGAGGCCGCAGACCTTGTCTGCCTTGGTTACCATTTCATGCCCAGGAATTAATAGATGTTTCATAAAAATACCCTTTGGAGGAATTCAGTCATTGATTCATTCATTCTGAGCCTTTGGTCATGCTGATTCTTCTCTCAACCCTTACTCTTTTCTTCTCTTTGTGGTATGACAAACTCGTAAGTCTCCTTCCAAAACTCAACTCAAGTATTCATCTCTACATCCCCCCATGGCACACTGACTCATCAGCGATTCCATGGAAGCCCAAGCTCAGCACTGCCACTCTCCTACTATGTCATTGTATTTGTCTCCCCTCCTCCACTGTGAGTTCTTCCAAGGAAGGAGCCACATCCCTAACCTCTCAATTCCCATCACTCACTGGAGGACCTGGCATCTTAGGTAGGGAGAAATGCAGAATGATTAGCTTCAGATGACTTGGGTTTAAATCTCTCTTTTTGCTAACTGATTGGCTTTGAAGGCAATTCATAACATTTCTGACTTTCTATTTCCTTACCTGTGAAATGGAACCTTCACAGCATAATTTTCTATTGGAATTGCTTTCATTTTTATAAGCAGGTAGGTATATGTTCTTTTATTTTTTAACAAATGGAAACATAGTATGCATATTAGCTTCCTCCTTGTTACTTTCACTTAATTTGTTGTCATGTAATCTAGAGATCTTTCCATACCTGCTGTATAACGCTGCCTCATTCTTTTTGATGATTGCATTATATATTATAGATTATTAAAATTATTAACTGGCTCCCTATTAATAGGCACTTAGGTTATTTTCAATCTTCAATTAATATAATTCCAAAATAAAGATGCTGCAATTAATATAGCCTTGAATGTATATGCAGTCTATGGCAAATCTATTAGCAAGATAAAATTCCTGAAGCAGAATTACTGAATCAAAAGGTGTATTCCTTTTTGATGTATGTTACCACATTATTATTAATGGAGTTTTACTATTTAAACCCCCACCAACAATTTATAAGATTGCATGTTGTTATACATACTCACTAACATGTTATTAAATATTTTGATCTTTGCCATTCTGATAGGTAGAAAATGTTATGCTGTAATTTTTATTTGCATTTCTCTTACCATGAGTAAAGTTGAATATGATTCTATGTGTTTAAGAACCATTCATATATATTATTCTATGAATACTTCCATAATATCATGTTCCCATGAATCTATTGTGTTGTTGATATTTTCTTCTCAATATGTAGAAACTCTTTATATATTAAGGATGCTTTGTGATGTCTATGTAAATATTTTTCCTGGTTTTTTGTTTGCTCATATAGCAAAATTTATGACTTGTGGATTTTTTTTAACTTGTAAGGGCCTTCCCACTCTAATATTTATTTTTAATTCTCTAACTCTTTCTTTTAGTATAGAGTTTCACTTTTTATGTCTAAATCTTGGATTCATCTATAATTTATTTTATTATAAGTTGTGAAAGAACTTTCATCATTACTTTTTCCAGATGGTTACCCAGTTGTCCCTACACTATTTATGGAATAATTGTGTTCTGTAATCATAATTCTAACATTTATTGCAATCTTTATTCTACAGTTAAATGGATTAAACTATGCCATTTGTTAGAGTTCTCCCAGAGACCCCATTGTCAGAATTGTTTTGAAGGAAAAAGTTAATATCAAGTAGCCTAGTGCATGGACTAGGTGTTCAATGAATTTTAATTCTATTGATATTGAGAGTCTCATTGAGTTATTTAATTTATTTCAATATATGCTTAAGTTCCTCTGTTTACTTAATAAAGAACTATTGTAACAACCCAATAAAGTAATTACCACAGCATTTATTGGGCAACTACTTAATTATACAAGCTTTGGAGGATTTACCTAAGCAATTATCTGAGCTGGCACATGTAAGATCCTGGAAAGAATGGAACAGAAACTCTTCCTGCAAGGAGCTTGCCAGGCAATTCCATTGGCAGCCGTTCAACAGCTAACTTCAATGGTGGGAACTCTGGAATACAGCTGCAATGGAAGTGGAAGAAGAACACTGTGTGAGGAAGGATAGGGAGTATTTATTCCTACTGTAAAAATTGGAATAGGATTAAAGTAGATGAAGTCCTTCAGTCTTCAAGGAGGAGGAGAAACATTCCAAACAGGGCCACCACCTGAGCCAAGGCATAGCTCTATGAGCCTGCCAAGCATGGAAAGAACGGAAAGTCATAGGAACTAATTAAAACATGGATCCCTACGCTTACATTGCTTATGAAGGGATTTGTGCCCAGGTGACCTTTTCGTAGGAGACCGTTTGTCCAGGGCTGAGCCAGCGGTGCCTCTCACCTGCCTTCCTGACCTCTGCTGCCCATCAAGCTCCAAAGGGTTCTGGGCCAAGTAACTAAAGCTCTCCTGTTGCATGAAATTAGATTCTCTAGTACTTTTGTGAGTCTTTAACCTTCTTTAGCTTTTATTTTCTCATATGTTTTATAGTGTGGTTAGGAGTAGGTTATACAAAGTATCTATCACAGTGCCAGGCTCATAGCTGTTTATGAAAATGAATGAACACTTAGCCAAATTGTATTCAAAGTGCCTTTTGGATACCCTGATGGAGTTATACAAGGTCTGGAACTCATAAGTAGTGAGGGATTGGAAATAAAGATGTTAGAAACAATGCTACATAGGTGATGTTTGAAGGGATGGATAAAATCTCACTGGAAAAGAATTCTGAGAACAGAGAGGTGCAGTCTAACATTACAGCCTTGAAGAACACCAGCGTGTAAGGTCCACGAATGGAACCATACAAGCATTGACATACAGAGATGGAAAATGCAGTTACAAAAAAAGAAAGAAAGAAAGAAAAAGAGAAAGAAAGAAAGAAAGAAAGAAAGAAAGAAAGAAAGAAAGAAAGGAAAAAAGAAAAGAAAAGAAAAGAAAAAATGAGAATACAGGATGAAGAAAATAAAAATCTCTCATAATTTTATCATGCAGAGATTTTCACTTTTAATATTTTGATCTATTTCTGCTCTTTTTCCTATACAAATCGCTACTTTTTCAAACAAAAACTGGGTCATACTCTTCATATATTTTGTGTGAAATATGATATTCTATGAGAAAATCTTCAACATTTACTCAAGAAACATTCATTGAACACTTACCATGTTCTGGATGTTGGGACAAAGCGGCAAACTAGGCAAAAACGTCTTTGCCCTCATCGGGTTTACATTCTAGTGGGGAAGAAAGCCAATAAGCAAACAAGTAAGGACAGAAACGACATCCCAAGGCATAAGTGCTGTAGAATAAAGGAAAGCAGGATTGGGGGTTGCAGCTGATGAAAAGGGCGGTGGCTTCTTCATAGAGGACAGTCGGAGACAGAGGAGGTGGTATTTGGGCATGCTCTTAAGGAAAAACATGCATGAGTAAACAGAAATACAGTACTCTTTTTCTGGATTTTGTATTATCTGTGGTACGTTTTAGCTTTTTAGGTTTTTAACTTGTAATTTCTTCTTTCATTCCAAATAAATATTTGCCTTTGTCTCTTAAATAGAAAGGGCCATTACCTGGTCTTGAAGACAATGAAAGAGAGAGACAAATGAATAGGTGATCCTATAAATCTATTACAGGTGAGGAGACAGAGTATCACAGGAGCTAAGCTGAAAGGAAAAATATTTATTACTAATTTAGTGGGACCTGGGAAAACAGATTAGGTTACATTCAAATCAAGCCTTGATCAATCAAATATGACAGGTAAGGAATGATACTAAAGATGGAGTGAGCATGAGCATGAAAGTGTACTTGTGTGGGCGTGTTTGCTGTGGTAGGGTACTAAGGTAAGAGAGGGAAAGTTCTAAGAAGTCCAACATATAGATTGGTAAGTAGAGAATGAGGAACACTTGGGTGAGTAGAGAAGTAGGTAAGAGAAATTATCATTAAAATATTTAGTTCAAATAATCAAATGTAATGTTAATGACTAGAAAAGTTGAGCATAGGTGGTGTTCTAGAAACTATTTATCCTAAAAGAGCAATGATTGCTATCCCAATGAACATAGTTTTAGATGATGGCCCATAACTATCTCATAAGCAATCACATAACTTTCTCATAAGTAATCACACACTTTTGTTAGAATTATCCTCCTAACAAGCAAATCTTTCTCTGAGTCAGTGGCTTCTTCCCTTTGTCCACAGAGTTTGCTTTGATTTTATATGTGGATCAATTTCTTAAATAAATCTTCATCATTCATTAAGTGCTAAAACTTCTATTCAATCCTGTATCCTATGGTAGTTTTCTTATCTACTGAAATAGATCTTATATCTAGAGAGACAATGCATGATTAATGGAAAATACATAGAATCTTTGGAATCAATTCTGAGCTCCATCCTAGCTCTAGGACTTACTAGGTAGGTGATTTTGGACTAGTCATTTGAAACCTGTGAGTCCCAAAGACTTCATGTGGAAAACAGGGGTTAAAATTAATCTCAATTTTACAGAGTTGTAGGAGGTCTAAGCAAGATTATAAATATGAGAAATACTTTTTGTGAACTGTGAAATACTACATATAGTTCCTTTGATTTTTATAATGTCATCTCTCACCTTGGCTTCAAAAGAGAATTTACATTTCATTGGTAAGACTAAATTGTTAGACCTCCTGCATCTAGTTCATGGCATCTCATAGTCACACCATGTTCATAACCTTCTGGTTTTAAAAACATCAAGTATAAATTCTATTTCTTCTATTTTGGGGTAGGGTTATTTATGTATGAAAAGTTTCTCAGGTTAATCCATTTGTTGCAATTCAGGGGAAATAGGCAGATACTGCCCCTTTACGATAACAGTACCAGGTTTCTACTAGAAACTAAGGATGTGTGATAATCTGAGTTCTTTTTCCATCACTCTTCATAGATTAGATGACATTTAACTAAAAATGTTCCTTTTCTAAATCCATCGTTGTTATGATGACAGTAATGATCACTGAGTACTTTCTGCCTAGGATACAGTGTAGTTTTGCATTTTGTGTACATTATCACATGTTAATCCCCAGAACAACTTTGTATGTTAGCTATTACTATTATGTCCACATAATACATGAGGTGCTAAGGCTCAGAGACACTGCATGATTTCCTCAAGGCCACACAGCTGGAAGGTAGCTGAGTAGGATTTGAGTATGATTTTGCCTGATTGCAAGACCAGATAGAGAAAGACTAGCAATACAGATAATAATGATATTTAAAATCTCATATATACAGTTTTCTATAGTTGCAAGCACAGAATCTTTGAAGTATAGGCTGGATTAACATCGAATCTTTGTCACTACCAATAGTTTGAACTTAGACAAATTGATTTAACCTCTCTGAACCTACCTTCCTCATGTGTAAAATGATGATCATGTCTGCTAACTTGATGGTCCCTTCTTGTCTGAAAATTCTATAATTCTGTGTTTCCTTGGGCTGTGTTTAATTTTTAATTCCAGTAAAAATCAATAGCAGCATCAACTAGCTATTAGACAATTGGATATCACCGTTGTCTTTCATTTATAAGAGTAAATAATACGCAAAGCGGCTAGAAAATTTCCATACAACAAATTACAGGTCTGCTGTTTTTGTTTTCAGGTGTGTCACAGTCTTTGAAACTCACTGTAGAATCTTACAATATTATGTCTCATAGGGGCCTTAAAATTAAATAGAAATATTATCTAGGGAAACACTACTAAAACAAATAAATCCCCAAATTTCAGCAACTTGGCAAAATGGAAGTCTATTTTTCTTTCACATTGCAGGCCAATACTATAATTTTGGTCTGAGGATGACTTCCTTTTACGTGCTACTTCAAGGATCTAGTCTCCTTTCATTCTGAAGCTCCCCTAGGGTCAAGCCGTTTTCAGTATATTGCCTGTGGAAGGGGAAAACAGGAACATAGGAGATGCTCCTATTTCTTAAAAGCTGTAGCCCCAAAATAATACACACAGCTTCCACTTACATCAACTTGGCTAAAACTCATGTGGGGTTGTTTGACGGAAAAGGAGGCAGATAATGTCCAGGAAAGCTGGACCTGCGAACAGTGAGCAAACTCCATTTCCACTCACCTTCCTGCCCGGCAGGTGTGTGCTGCACCCTCCTTCCTGCCCAGAGCACACTCACCACGTTACAGCATTCGCTGTAGCCATGATCTCTAGTGGGTAGGGATTCCTCTCCATCTAGTCTGGAGTGACTCCTTACAACTCAATGATCTGCGAATGAAGGAGACCAGGCATCTGTCCTCCAAAGTGCATCTAACACACACACTGCACACAAGCAGGCCCAGGATAAGCACAATGAAATTCCCACTTTCCCACATGACAAGGAAGAACAGGAAACACAAGCACCCACTGGTCCATAGTGAGGATGGACCCCTGATGGGGAGGGAGGTGCTCTGGCAGTGGAGGAAGTTATTTGGGATTAGACCCTGGGTGTGCTCTCTGGGAGGAGCCCCATGACCCTGGCCCTGGCTTGTGGGAAGCAGATCCTTGTTCATCATCCTCCATGGTCACATGGGTGTTGGGGGCTGAAGAGCTCTGGGGCTATACCTCCTGCTTTTGCAAACGTAGGATCCAAGTGTTATTTTATAGTCACTGGATTTTTTTTTTTTTCTTACATGCCCAGGAAAATTGTCTCTTTAGCAAAATCATTTTCTCCAAAAGTTCTTATTATGGGTTGAATTGTGTCACCCAAAATTAATATGTTGAATTTCTAAACATCAGTACCTCAGAGTATTATCTTATTTGGAGACACTGTCTTTATGAAGTGAAATTTGTGGTCATTAGGGTGGGCCTGAATCCCATATGACTAGTGTCCTTATGAAAAAGAGAAATTTGGAGACAAACTTGTATACAGGGAAAATATCAGCCTCTACCTGGAACAAATCCTTCCTTATATCTCTCAGAGGACACCAACCCTGCCAACACCTTGACTTTGGATTACTGGCCTCCAGAAATGTGAAATAATTAATTTCTGTTGCATAAGTATCCCAGTTTCTAGTACTTTGTTAAGGTAGACCTAGCAAACTAATATAGTTCCTTAAATAGTTGCTGATCTATTTTCTACTGATCAGTTTCATGTACAAGACTTAAAGTTCTTTTGAAGACATAATAATCAAATTTGCTTTATTTCTCTGCTTCCTAATTCCCATGCCTTTATCTTACAACTTAATATTAATATTTGATGTCATATAGCCATCTGCAACCAGAGGCTTGAATGAAAAGTCCCTCAATCTGATCTTTGCCATAGGGCTGATTCTCTTTGTTTAGCTAGGTAGACATAACAGGTCCCCTTTTTTTGTTGTTGATACCCCTTCCTAGAATCATCTCCTACCATTAAAGATCCAGATGCCCTTCACTTTCCAACTTGGCAAAAACCCAAATTTATAAACTGTCTTTATTCGTTTATGTTTTTGCTCTCAAACCGGTCAGTCTGAGTTCATCTCTTTCTTATAATACCTTACTATTAATATAAAGTGAAGGCCAAACACACTAATACTCTGGCTCTTTCTAACTGCTTTTTCCGGAGATTAAGGCTCAGTAGGAAAGTGGTCTGTTTCCAGGTAATAGTTTAATCACTTGTACAAAATAATATTCTTGGCTATAACATCTTTCTTTATTATTGGTCCTACCTAACTGTCAAGTCAATACCACTTATTTTAGGTATTTCCTAAGGCATCATTTTTATTTCCAGTGTCAATTTTTGCATTTGGTATGGTATTAGTAGCAGCTGTGACAAGTGACCCCCCAAAGTTCAGCAGCACAATACAACAGAAGTTTGAATACAAGTTTTAAGTGTGGGTTTTAAGTGTTCTGTTGTTTTGTTTTTCTCATGTGGTAACTCAGAAACCCAGGCTCCTTCTCTACTATGGCTAAACTGATCCCTCAGGCCTCATCACCCTCTGCAACCTGCTGGCCAAGAGAAGAACATCCAGTGAGGAGGAGACACAGTTGCTGCTTTAAAATCTTGACCCAGATAGCATATGTCACTTCTCACATTCTGCTCTAAAAGTCAACCTAATGGTAGTTCCTAATTGCAAGAGAGATCAAGAAGTAGGGTCTGGCAGTGGCCCCAAAAAGAAAAGAATACATCCATTTTGGTGAAGAGATGTTGTCTCTGCCATTGTAGGTGTTATGTGTATTTTACAGATGAGAAAATGGAAGTTCAGAGAGATAATGTAACTGCAAATTTTTATTGTTCTTCTGAAATTCAAAATATGAGTAACCAATGAAATTTGAATTTCAGAAGAACAATAAATGTGTTCTTCTGAAATTAGTATAAATGTGTATAAAAATGTGTATAAAAATGTGTATAAAATGTGTATAAAAATTAGTATAAATGTGTTCCATGCAATATTTTCCCTGGAAAGCCTGCATAAAAGGCATGTTTTAAGAATTAAAAATAAAAAAAAAAGAATTGAAAATATTCAGCAGGTATGAGGAAAACATGGAGATGGTTGTGCAAACCATGTTTAAATATATTCCATGTAGTACCTAAGGAAAGATAATGCCTGAAAATTACAAGAATGTTCTCTTTGGCTCAATTCCAGAAGGAGTTTCCAGTGAATTAGAACTGTTCTTCCAATGAGTTTCTTGTCATTAAAAGTGCAGGGCAAGTCCTCTCTGAGCACCTGGCTGAGGACTCCCATGATTTGTGTTTTGTTTCTGAGACATTTGTACACAACAACCTTCTATGTAAGGTGATATTCTGAACAATTGCTCTGGGTATTGAATATGGCATTGATGAAGTACAAATAGACAACTCTTCTAAAACACACTAACATTAAGAATAAGCCATTTGTATTATTTAGAATAGAAATTAAATATTTACATTCTCTAAAATACGAATGTTATCATAAAATAACTGAGTAAACTTAAATGAGTCTTTTTGCTCACAGCCCTTTCTGAAATTTGTTTCTCACTGTCTTAGTCTGTTCAGGCTGCTGTAATAAAATACCACAGACTGGGTGATTTATAAACAATGGAAATTAATTGCTTATAGTTCTAGAGGTGGGGAAGTCCAAGATCAAGGTGTCAGCAGATCTGGTGTCTTGTGAGGGGTCACTCTCTGCTCCAAAGATGGTGCCTTTTTGGTGCATCCTCACCTGGGAATTGGCCAAACAGGTTCCCTCCAGCCCTTTTATAAGAGCACTAATCCCATTCACGAGGGAAGAACCCTCATAACCACCCAGTTGCCCCATGTCTTAATACTATTGCATTGGGGATTAAGTTTCAACATGAATTTTGGAGGGATACAAACATTCAGACCATTGCACTTGCCAATTCTGGTCCAGATGCCATTAGTTTTTCCAGCCATCGTGTCTATCAAATAATACTTATGGAAATCCAAAATTTGCCGCATATTATAGATCAGATCAACGAGGTCCAGATATGTTCCAAAGACATATTTCTCATTAGATGTGGCTTTTAAAAAGCCTTAAATTGAGGTTTCTTGAGTCCTAATCTACCCATCTCTCCATTAAAGTAATTAAAACTATTCTACTCTCCTGCCCACCTGTCAATATTTTCCCAATCCAAGGCACACATAAACAAGAGTAACAGCTGGATATTATATAATGTATGACCAAGGCCATTAGATAAGGAAGATGGTAGGCCTACCCACCGTCTGCAGAAGGCTTTGTGTCCATGGTGAATGTTCAGCAAACTGTGCAAGAAGACTGAGCCCCTCTCTTCCTTCTCCTGATCCCCCAAACAACAGTCACTTGAATGTGATATTCATCTGTACCTTAAAGATGGTTGATGAGTACTTTGTTTAGGCTTTTTTGTTTTTGTTTTTGAATAAAGGCAAATAATATACTGTTGAATCCCCAGCAGATGCAATCTTTGGCAGTGGCATAAAGCAGCCTTCATCTTTCCATTAGCACTAATTAAGCAACAACTCCCAGTCATTAGAAAGTATTCCATTAAGCACTAAAGTTCTCTAATAATTTACTCAGTATGTTTTCCAGTACTTGGAAAAATCCACATGACTTTTCCACTCCAGCACCACTGGAATGATTCATGCTTTTATTTTAGCAACAGTATGGACACAAGAGCAGGCTAGGTATATGTCAAGGGAATATTAGAGGTGGGAGCGTGAACAGGACCAGAGAATATGCCAGAATCATCTCTTACTGCTGAAGGGTGAACTTTTGATCAGAAAACATATATTTCATAACCTAAATGTTAATCTTGAAAAAAAAAGAAAGTTGAACTTTCAGTTTGAAAGCACTCTATTCCTATAGTGCTATTGCAAAAAGGTTGAGTTAGTTTCATCAATTTAATCAGATGACTCAGTCAATATTTAAATGAACCTAGCCTCATTAATCAACCATTTTTTTACAATTTTATTTTCTCAGCTTTATTGAGATATAATTGAAAAATTAAAATTGTATATATTTATGGTATAATGTGATGTTTTGATGTATGTATACATTGTGAAAAGGTTACCGCAATCAAGCTAATTGACATATCCATTCCCTCAGGTAGCTATCTTTGTGTGTCTGTATGTGTGGTGAGAACATCGCAGATCTACTCTCTTCAAATTTTCAAGTACATAATCTGTTATTACTAACTGCAATCACCATTCTGTACAATAGATCTTCAGAACTTATTCAGCCTGATATTTTTGACAAAGAGAGAATTGTTTATTTTAAAAACAGTTTAAGAACTAACTCAAACAAGATAGATCATGCAGAGGAAAGAATCTCAGCGCTTGAAGATTATGCATACACCCTAAACAAATCAGAGGAAGAAAGGATGCACAGAAACAAGAGACAAGACCAAAGCTTACAGGAAGTGTGGGATTATGTAAAAAAATCGAACCTCAGAGTGATAGGGATGCCAGAAGGGGAAGAGGAACAATCACAAGGGCTGGAAAACTTATTTTATGGCATACTGGATGAAAATATGCCGGGCCTGGCCAGAAATCTTGATATCCAAATACAAGAAGCACACAGAACTCCAGGGATACTCAATGTGAATAGGAAATCACCTCATCATGTGATTATTAAGCTGACCAAAGTAAATGTAAAAGAAGCAATCCTTCGTACAGCAAGGCGAAAACAACAAATAACCTAAAAAGGAAAGCCTATCAGACTAACAGCAGACTTCTCATCTGAAACCTTACAAGCCAGGAGGGAATGGGTACCTATCCTTAATCTGCTAAAACAGAATAAAAGACAAACTAGAATTCTCTATCCAGCAAAATTAAGTTTCATCTATGAAGGTGAAATAAAGTCCTTCTCAGATAAGCAATCACTGAAGGAATTTGTAAGGACTAGACCAGCCCTACAGGAAATTCTCAGACCTGCCATCCACAGTGAACAGGTCAGTAATACCCCCCAAAGTAAAATCCTCAAAGAATTAAAGACTAGTCATCGAATCTCACGATG